>CM038557.1:32585558-33220558 GCA_021527575.1 Ensete glaucum
GGATACCAAAGCTTTGGTGGCGAACCCGTTGGGAAGAGATCCAGCAAGGCCGATGTCGAGTGGATACATGGGGAGACTTGAAGCGAGAGTTGGGTACTCAGTTCTTGCTCGAGAACACAGAGTTTGTAACAAGAAGGAAACTGAGACAACTCCGCCAAAGTACAACAATCCGAGACTATGTGAAACAATTTTCAGCACTGATGTTGGATATACAGGACATGTCTGAAAAAGACAAGCTATTTAACTTCCTCGATGGCTTGAAGCCATGGGCACAACAAGAACTACATCGGAGGAATGTCACCAACGTAGTCGGGGCAATTGCAGTCGTAGAAAGGTTAATTGACTTTGTTTCTTCAGAGGATTTGAGAAAGAAGAAACAATCTTCGGGAAATCGCCCAACTAAATACTCTCGAGTGAAGGAGTCTGGGGGTGAACAAAAAAAGAATTTCCACAAGGGACCGAACTCGAAAGGTAAAGTTCCAAAGTCAGGTGGATGCTTCTTGTGTGGAGGACCACACATGGTGAGGGAGTGCCCACAAAAGCAGGCACTCAATGCTTTAACTTCATTGATATAGCCCCGTAAGTCAGACAATGGCAAAGCTGTTGCCATTAGTTCGAGCAATTTTGAATCCAGTAGCGACAGTGAGGCGTCGCAAGGACCCAAGATGGGAGCAATGCGTTTGTTGAATGCGTTGCGGGGTCAAGTGGGGGAGAACACAAAGGCAAGGCCACCGAAGGCAGGAAGCAACGAGTTGATGTATGTGGACATCAAACTTAATGGTCGTACATCCCGTGCAATGGTGGACACAGGTGTGTCCCACAATTTTATTGCCGATCGTGAAGCTAAGCGACTTGGATTAATCTTCGAGAAGAGCCCAAGTCGTATGAAGGATGTGAACTTGGAGGCCAAGCGGATCTCCTGACGAGTAAAGGGGGTCCCCATCAAGATCAGAACATGGAGCGGGAGCACAAACTTGATGGCAGTGCCATTGGACGACTTCCAAGTAATTCTCGAAATGGAGTTCTTTTAAAGTCCATACAGATACTTCTGACTTTTCTATTGAGGGAGTTCTTATGCAAGAGGGTTATTCGGTGGCCTACGAGAGTCACAAGCTCAACGAGACCGAGCGACGATATCCTGTGCATGAGAAGGAGATGACACCAGTGATCCACTGTCTACGAATGTGGCGATACTACCTTCTAGGAGCACCATTTGTGCTAAGGACAGATAATGTCGTATTGAGTTACTTCCAAACTCAAAAGGAACTCTCCCCAAAGCAAGCACGATGGCAGGACTTGTTGGCTGAGTTCGACATGGTAATGGAGTATAAACCCGAAAAAGCAAACGTGGGATGCATTGAGCGGAAAGTGGAGCTAGTAAATGCTATACAGTTGGAGGGCGGAGGCCAAGCAAGTCATTGCACTCCAACTTCCTTTCCAGGATCACGGATGAACTGTACTGAGATCCTCAGGCAGTAACTCTGATGCAACTCATCAAAGAGGGTAAGGCACGACGATTTTGGGTCCAGGAGGGACTCATCTACACCAAGAGGAACAGTTTATGTTGCGAGTGGATAACTTGAGGCGTGAACTCTTGAAAGAGTGTTACGATTCCTTTTGGGTGGACATCCGGTATCCACCGAACAATGGCTCCGTGGAGGGCCTTCTATTGGCCGAAGATGGGGATAGATGTGAAGGAATATGTTCGAACATGCTTTAGTTGTCAACAGGACAAAGTAGAGCAGCAGAAGCCAGTGGGACTTTTGGAGCCGCTGCCCGTACGAGAGAGGCCATAGGAGAGCATTTCCTTGGACTTCATATCAAGCTTGCCCACAGTAGGGGGACTTGGATCGATACTCGTGGTAGTTGATCGGTTTTCGAAGTATGCAACATTCATTAATGCACCCCTACATTGCTCGTGAAGGAGGCGACTAAGTTGATGATAAAGAATGTGGTGAAGTATTGGGGAGTCCCATATAACATTATTTGTGATCGAGATTCTCGGTTCTTGGGACGATTTTGGATTGAGTTGTTCAAGTTGTTGGGATCTAAATTATACTTCTCCATAAGCCTCCATCCCCAAACGGATGGCCAAACAAAAAGAATCAACTTGCTCTTGGAGCAATATCTCAACACGGAGTGCCAACCAACGAGATTGGGTGAAGTTGGACATAGCCCAATTCTCCTATAACTTGCGGGGCTCTGCATCCAACAAGAGCCCCTTCGAGATTATTACGGGACAACAACCATCAACTTGTCACACCTTGGTTATTGGTTATACAGGGAGTAGCCCATCAGTCTATCACTTCGCAAAGGAATGGCATCGCAATGTAGATACTGTGCGGGTTTACTTGGAGAAGGCGGCCAAAAAGATGAAGATGTGGGCAGACTTGGGAAGGCAACCACAAGAGTTTAAAGTTGGTGACATGGTGTTGGTGAAGCTCCAACCAGCATCACTCCAGTTCTTGAGGCACAAAGTACACAAAGGATTGGTATGCAAGTATGAAGGGCTTTCCCAATCATCAGCAGGGTAGGCAATGTCTCATATAAGTTACAAGCCGCCATGGTTCGAAATTCGTCTTCCATGCGAGCAACTTGAAAGCCTAGCACTCAGATCCGCAAGATGATTCTCGAAATGTTCCAACTCAACTACCCCCCACCAGAGCCTCTTACGAGAAGCGAGTTGAAACTATTATGGTGAATCGCAAGACAAGGCTACCCAATAGAGCGCAGCAAATCGAGTACTTGATGAAGTGGCAAAAGCTTCCTCGAACAGAAGCCAATTGGGAGCCAGAAGACGCCTACGACATGAAGAAGCCCGCGTTAAAGCCTACCAACAAGCGTCGGCAGTTTAAGTGGGGGACAATGTCACGAACGGTTATCGCTCAATCGCAACATCTTCGCTCAGCGAACCGTTCATGGCTTTTTCTTGTTTGTACAGATGCTTGGCAGCTTGTTTTTCCTTGAGTTTATGTGTTTTTACCTAAGAAATGTGAGCAAAAGTAGTGTAGAAGGCTGTAGAATGATCGCTCACTGCGCCAAAACGACCCGTTTTGGATCTTTTTCGTGTCTTTGGACCACTTTGAGTGCGAAATGTCAGCAATTTCAGCACCTTGGAACCCCCTGGGTGGCACCGGGTTGGATGGGGTTTCGCGTATATGTCGGGCGTAGGCTTTCATCAACGATTGAACTTGTCTTGCGTTCGATACCTTGGGAACCGTCGTTTATGGATTTGCGACCGTTCTTACAACCCTCTAAAGTCCTGTTTCGCACTCTTTCTCTCTTTTCTCTGTTGCACTCAAGGTGTTCGACGAATTGCTTGTATAGCTTCTTGCTTTGCGAGACGTCGGGACTTGTCCGTCGCTCGTTTCTAAGCTAATCAACTTCTTTGCAGGTCCTACGGGACCGCACGAGGTTGCAAGTGGGCTGACTCCTTGCGGACAGATAATGCTTTGGGTGTTTCATGACTTAGGCAATCCCAGCTAAGTCCGGAACAATGGGAAAGGTTGCTCCACGACTTAGGCAATTTCAGCTAAGTCTTCGAGAGTGTCGTATGGCTTAGACAAATTTAGCTAAGTCTATGACAACATGGGCCTTGGAGGCCACCTGACCAAAAGTATGGGAGCTCCCACCAACTCCCCATTGTCGTTGACAGTGGATCAGCCCACGATTCCTTCCTGTCTCGGCTTCCCATAAAGAGCTCATAAGACCCACTCCTCCTTGATAGCACTACTGAAGAAAGGGCCACGACCTGCATTAATGGTCGATAGCATGGTTCACCTCCCCCACACCTCCCTTTCGGATGATTGAAGGGGGGACCACTCCTTGACTCAATGTGGCTAAAAGGTTAGACAGTGAATGCCATCCCGATCGCCCAACATCGACGTCGGCCTTAGGACGATGCGTTGGTATGTTGCCTTCATTAATGGCCCTTGACGGCGGTAGGCGGGACCCTCAAATCCCCATCATCACTAGGGGCCTAGGTATAAAAACCATGGCTCAGGCCAAATTGGGGCAAGTGGGTGAACACTACACCCTCTTGAATACCGTTAACTCTCTCCTTCCCCATCCCTCTGACTTACGCATAAGAGGGGCTACGTCGAGGCATCCTCCAACGCTGACCTATCGTGCAGGATCCTTGGTGCAACTGAGGAGGCACAATGAGACGACTCTCCCACGGGCAAGGCAATTTGTCCTCCCAGACCAATTTATTCCCTCCATAAGTGGGAAGCTCTTTACGTCGACGCCTCACGCCAGCTCTCTATGCTAGTCCTTGTAGGCCAGCTCCCCACAACAGTTCTCTGTGTTGGCTCTCTAGGAAGGACTTACACTTTCGACATTGAACCAAGCGGAGCTGACTCATCGGTCGATGGCCTCAGTAAAATAATATTTTTGATTCTAGAAGGAAGGTCGAATGTCGTAGGAACATCCTTTCACAACTCCTCCCAATGAGTGCTCTGGTGAAGGGGCACAATCGGTGACCCGCTCTTCACCTGTCATCAGTACCCCCTTCCCTCGAAGCCCGGTCGGTGAGCACTCACTCGGCCTCCTAGGGGCCCCCTCGGTGGGTTGGAGCAAATTGCGTAGCACCATGGTCCCCCCACTCCTATGGACCAGAGGAGAAACATATCAACGTCATCTTCGGGGGACCAACTTTTGTAGGAGAAAGCTCCTCTAGACATAGGCATGCGCCCAAGCCACTAGGAGAAAGCGTTCAAGAATGGAGGGATAACCACAAATCTTCTTCAGGGAAAAGGAAGTTGCCCGCTATACCTAGGATGACCCATTATCCATCTCGATCTGGATATCGGAGGCTTGGGTGAAGAGGGTCATGGTGGACATAGGCAGCTCCTTCGACGTACTGTATGTTGATGCCTTCCAGAAGCTTCGGTTGACGAAGACCGACCTCCACTTGACGGCGTTGTTAACCGGATTCACGAGGAACCCTCTTGGGATGGTGACTCTCCGCATAACTTTCGAAGAAGAACCTTGTGCTAAGACTCTATCGACCGAGTTCGTAGTAGTCGACGCCCACTCAGCCTACAACATGATCATTGGACTACCAACCCTCAACCAACTGAAGGCGGTTGTGTCGACACGCCACCCGAGGGTAAAGTTCCCGAACCCGAGGGGTGGGGGTCAAAGAGGTAAGAAGCGACTCCTAGGAACCTGGGTAGTGCTGCCTCACTACTACATCATCAAGGACAAAAGATGAGATGTAATCAACAGATCTAAGGGACCCTGACAAATTCCCCCTTTTGCCAGGAGCCCATCGAATAGTTGATCGAGGTTCCCCTCGACAAAGCCCAGCCTGATTGGACTGTCAAGATTGGGACGACCCTTTCTAAAGAGCACCACCTTCGGCTGGTAGATTTTCTTCGAAGAAATGCAGATGTCTTTACTTGGTCGCTAAGCGACATGCTGATAGAACCCCAGAAGGAGCTCTATAGATTTTGATCTTTAAGGGGGGATCAACCCTAGAAACACTATAGGGGTTCCTCCCTCTTAGAACTCGGCACAAGGTTGAATAAAATATTGATCTTGCTTGATAAAAGAGAGGGGCGGCTACATCATTATATAGGGTTCTAAACCCTAGCCCATAGGGTGCTTGCCTAAGTAAAATTACCCCTTTGCCCTCCTATAGTCGACCTAGCTGAGGGAAACCTTGGCCGACCAGCCCAATAAAGGGGGCGACTACTAAGCCCTAAAGCCCTAATCTAAACCCTAGCCACACTTCTTTATAGGATAGAAGTGGCTAATCTAAACTCTATGGGTTTTATTACAATCCCATAGAGTTTTTTATTGACTACTTCTAGGGTGATTAGGACAACGTTATTGGAGTTCTATCAAGCCCGTCCTCTTTGAATCTGCCTTGTCCTCAAGGCTGAGGGTCCATTAACTCTGGGAACCGGGTCTTCAGCTCCACGTAAGACTCCTATGGTGCATCTTCAGATGGTAAATTATTCCACTTCACGAGTACTTCTGTTGAAGGGCGTCGACGACACATCACAATCCTCCGATCAAGTATAGCTTCAGGTTGAGCTTGAATCTCGCTATCATTAGTAGTGCTCGGCAACTGAGTCTGAATCAACTTATGTTCTCTCAATTTCGGCTTTAACAAAGATACATGGAAGACATGATGGATCATAGCGTCATCTGAGAGATTTAATTCCACGGCCCCAACACGCTCCAAAATCTTATATGGTCCATAGAATCGTGATGATAGCTTCATCGACGCTCTGATGTTGATTGACAGCTGCTTCTATGGTTGTAGGCGAAAGTAGACTCAATTTCCTATCGAAAATTCTCGCTCGCTCCGGTGAGTGTTTGCTTGTTTCTTCATGTGGGCTTGGGCAGCAGTTATGTTGTCTTTCAGTAGCTGCAAAAGCATATCCTTGTCAATTAAGTTTTGGTCGACCTGATCTACTTTGGTCGCACCAATTACATATTTAGGTATTACAAGGTGCAGTCGGCCATACAATGCCTCATAGGGGGTATATTTAGTTGATGAATGATAAGTTGTATTGTACCACCATTCGACCCAAGGAAGCCACCTTGTCCACTCTTTAGGTCGGTCACTGGTGAAGCATTGTAAGTAAGTCTCGATGCATCTGTTCACCACTTCTGTTTGGCCGTCCAGCTGTGCATGATTGGCTATGCTCATCTTCAATTGGGTGCCTTGTAGTTGGAAGAGCTCGGTCCAAAATTTACTTGTAAACACCCTGTCACGGTCGCTCATAATCGACCTTGGCATCCCATCTGATTTATAATATTTTTCATAAAAGTTGAGCAATCTTGGCAGTGGTATAAGGATGTCTCACGGCACAAAAATGAGCATATTTGGTTAGACGATCTATCACCACAAAGATCGTGCTTTTACTTTGAGATGGCGGTAGCTCTTTGATGAAGTCCATAGATATTTCAGTCCATGCTAAGTCCAGTATAGGTAGTGGTTGTAGTTTTCCCGGACTTGCCACCATTTCACCTTTTTGATGCTGGCATACATCACATTTAGAAACATAATCATAAATCGATCTTTTCATGCCTCTCCAAATAAAGTTTTGCATCACCCTCTTATATGTTCTTAGAAATTGAGTGCCCTCTTGAAGGTGAAGAGTGCAAGTCATGCAAAATAATTTTGATGCAAGGGGAAGAAGGAACAATCACAATTGGGTCTTTGTAGCGTAGGTCCATCCTCTGATATAATGTGCCCTAAATATTCCACTTTACGCTGTAAAAAGTTATACTTTGATTATTTAACGTAAAGGGTATTCTCCCAAAGGATTGTTAGAACAATTTGCAAGTGCTGAAAATGCATATCAAATGTAAGACTATAAATGAGAATATCATAAAAAAAGACCAACACGAACTTGCGTAGGAACCTCCGGAAAATGTCGTTCGTCAAGCTTTGAAAAGTACGAGCATTTGTAACTACGAAGGGCATTACCAAAAACTCGGTAGTGGCCGTTATGTGTGCGGAATACAGTTTTCGGAATATCTTCAGTGTATACCTGAATCTGATGGTATCTGGAATGGAGATCCAATTTAGTGAATACTCGGGCTCCTTTTAGTTCATCCAAGAGCTCATCTACTACTGGTATAGGGTATTTGTCTTTGACGGTGATGGCATTCAAAGCCCAGTAATCAACGTACATCTGCCACGTACCATCCTTCTTGCGCACTAGCAACACCATCGAGGAGTAAGGGCTGCAGCTTGGTCGAATCACTCCGATGTTTGAGCATCTCCTTAACGATATTCTCAATCTCGTCCTTCTGCAAGTGAGGATAGCGGTACGGTCTCAAATTTGCTAGAGGTTTGCCCGACAATATAGGGATACGATGATCATGCGACCGGTTAAGGGGCAGCCCATTGAAAACATCCGCAAATTCGTCCAATAGGGCAAACTTAGGATCTGAATTTTGCACTTTTTCCTCATTTGATGGTTGCTGGATATGCATCAAAAATCCACCATTTATTTTGTGTAGCACCTTCTCTATTTGTTGCGTCGAAACGGTGGAGATGTGGCTCCCGCGCTTGCCTCGCAATGTGACCGATCTCCCTTTACAATAAAACTTTATGATTAATTAAGAGGAATTTCAGGAGATGTTACTTAATGTTGTGAGCCATTCAATCCCAAGCACGGCTTCATAGTCATCGATGGGTAGGAGGAAGAAATCGGCTACCACTTCTTGGTCTTGTAGGAGTAATTTTACCCGCGGGCATCGTTGGTCGTAATTGAGGATTCGGCCGTCGACGACCTTTAAATCGACCTTGTTGCAACCTTCGATTTGAAGCACCATATGTGCAGCAGCATTGTTATTGAGGAAGTTATTGGTGCTACCCATATATATAAGAACGGTGATGGGTTGTTGTTTAAGGAGTCCTCCAACTTTCATCATTTGCGGGTTAGAGTAGCCGGCCATTGTGTGCACTACATAGTCGGCCAGTTGGGGCTCTTCCTTCGTGGCTTCATTTTCGGGTTCGAGGCTTTCTTCAAATGGTTCGCTGTCCTCATCCTCTATGGTTCATCATAGTGCCAACACAACCTCTTCGCCGATCGTTCACGAAGCTCGTCTCTTGTTAATTTTTTTGGTGCGGGGGCTCAGATGGCAATAGAGGGGGCTGAAGGCTTCGGCATGGATAGTTGGGGAGCGACCCTTGTCCTTCGTACTTCGTGGTTCAATCGTTCTTCTTGGATCCTTGCGAAGGAAATCACCGTCATAAGAGTGTACGGTTGTTGCGCCTTTACTACTCAAATTTTCGGCTTTAGGCCTTCAATAAAAGTCCATAAAAGCTGCTTTTCAGACCAATCCATAATTTGGTTAGATAAACATTCAAACCTTGTTTGGTATTCGTGTATTGTAGAGGTTTGTCGAATCTTCGCCAGTTGTCTGTCGATGTTATCGAAATTGGTTGGTCCGAAGCAATTTAGTAGTCCTTCGTTGAATCGCTGCCAAGAGAGACCTCCATGGATGTGCTCAAACCAATTGAACCACTGAATAGCATCTCCCTCGAGGTGGATGGCAGCAATCTCCACCCTTGTAGCATCGGCGGTTCGGTAGAACCAAAAATAGCGCTCCGCGTGCGCGATCCATCCGGTCGGGTCTCCTTCTTCCCATCTAGGGAAGTCAACCTTCATACGTGAATTATTTGGATCAAGGATGATGTGACCATGCTCTTGAGGATCATCTCGCCAATCTAATGTTTCTCCTTGTTGCGATTTCTTCGGGCTAGGTGGTCGGTCCATGTTGAATTCGACAAAAAGGGATCACAATCTTCTCCTCATGCGACTTTCAAAGGCTTTAAACTTGGCGTTAATGGCCTCCTCCGATGCCATGATGTAGGCCTCTAGATCTGTAATGTTGAGGTCCTTTTTTTGTTGTCGTGTTAGAGGCATGAAAGGTTTTGAGGAAGAGGTGGCCGATTAGGTAGGTGGATCGGTTTGATGGAAGTAGGCTGCAGTTTAGGGCTGATTTGAGTGGCTGTTTGGGATCAGTTTAGGGTGCGGTTTGGAGGGGTTCGTGGTGAGGGTGGTAGGGTTTGCAGATGAGAGAAAGAGAGTCCAAAACCTCACAAAAGACAGCACTCAAATCCGATGGAATTCGACAAAGAAAGGTGCTGCGATGTGCTGTCCTGCTGAACAGATTTTACGTCGGAGAAATGATGAATTCTAGACGTAAATCTCAGAGGAAAACTCGAGAAAATATGTAGAACTCCTCGGTTCAGATGTGATTAATATCAGTAAAAAGTTTGACAAAATTTCAGTAGAGTAACGGTAGGGAAATAGCGGAAAAAATGGAGGACATATTCTTTGTCGTTAAAATTTCAGCAATACGTGATGAAGAATTAGAGCACAATAGAACCGGTCTCAGAGAGAATTCTTTTCAGAGATCGATCTTAGATGAGGGCTAAGACGATCTATGAAATCATATAAAAATTTCGGCCAAAATAGGGGAGCATAAAACTGGTTTCAAGAGGCAAATAGATGGCTGAAAATTTTTGCAGCGTTTCGCCTTCACAATAACGATAACGTTTGCGATGGTTGAAATTTGCAGCAATGGAAGTATGGGAAAACCTCTTCAACAATAGCAAATAGGTGTGGGTGATGAAAATATACTAGATCTCCTATTTCAAACATGGGGGCAGCAGCAAATTGATTTGATCTGTGGCTTGGGTGGAAGGTGGAGGATTGCAACAATTGTGGGAATTGCTTGGGAAGGTTGGGGCGGTAGTGTTCTGATACCAGATGATAGAACCCCAGAAGGAGCTCTATAGATTTTGATCTTTGAGGGAGATCAACCCTTGGAATGCTATAGAGGTTCCTCCCTCCTAGAACTCGGCACAAGGCTGAAGAAAAGACTTGCTTGATAAAAGAGAGGGGGCGGCTGCATCATTATATAGGGTTCTAAACTATAGCCCATCGGGTGCTTGCCTAAGTTAAATTACCCCTTTGCCCTCCTATAGCCGACCTAGCTGAGGGAAACCCTGGTCGACCATCCCAGTAAAGGGGGCGGAGGCCACTAAGCCCTAAGGCCCTAATCTAAACCATAGCCACACTTCTTTATATGATAGAAATGGCTAGGTAAAGTTTTATTACAATCCCACAGAGTTTTTATTGACTACTTCTAGGGTGATTAGGACTCAACCCTGCTGGAGTCCTATCATATGCTCGACATCGACCTGAGAGTCGTACAACATTGCCTGAACATCCTCCTCGGACTACCCTAACTCACCTCCCCCGTCCTCGGAGAGGCGCTCACCGAGCAGGTTGTCAGCTCCGTCGTACTACGAGAAGACATGGGAGCATAACCCATCTATTATACTAACCATGTGTTGAACGGCCCTAAAAGTTGATACACCCCATCGGGAGGTTAGCAATAGATATACGCAATCACCAACTAGTCGTTGTAACAAGTCCTCTCAATGTTCGGCGTGGTTGGGCGAATGCTAAGTGGTCGATGGAGCTTGATGAATTTGACATCCAATATATCCCAAGGATTGTTATCAAGGCTCAAGCCCTAGTTGACTTGGTATCCGAGTTGGCCCTTCTCCGAAAGTGAGGAAGGCTGCCCCACCTCGATTTGGACTCTATTTGTTGACGGATCGACCACGGTGGAAAGAGGTGATCTGGACTCATCCTCAAAACCCGTAAGGCCAGTCTACGAACACCCCTTGCGATTCGAATTCAAGATCACCAACAATGAAGCTGAATATGAAGCCCTTCTCTCCGGACTTCGGTTGGCGCAAGAATTTAATGCATCAGAACTCGAGGTACTTAGCGATTTGTCGCTAGTGGTGAGCCAAATCAATGAGGACTATGAAGCCCAGGATGAAACTATGGCCAAATACCTAGTAGAGGTGCATTGACTAACCAATCGTTTCCACCAATTTATTATACGAAGAATTCCTTGGGTTGACAATGCATAAGCAGATGCCCTGGCTAAGTTGGCCTTTGCTCGTCTAGACGTAAAGGACCACCCAACAGTGGAATTATCCTCGCTAGAACCAACGAAAGGAGGGACATTACCCGTTGATCTTGTCGCAACATGAAGGCTACGATGCACTCAAGCTCGATACTACGTCCTGAACGGACGACTATACAGAAGGGGGTACCATCAACCCCTCTTGCGATGCCCATCGCCCTGAGAGTCTGTTAGGGTCTTAGTTGAGGTGCAAGAAAGAATATGCGGGGAGCACATAGGAGGGCGCACCTTGGCCTTCAAAGTACTCCGCCAAGGCTTAATCTACAATACAGAAGGATGCTGCGACCCATATACAAAGATGTGTGATGTGTTAAAGACATTCGTAGATCCAGCACCGACCCATGGTCCCGTTAAGCCTATTGACGTCATTTGGTCGTTCGCTCAATGGGGAATGGATCTACTAGGTCCCTTCTCACCTGTATCCGGCCAGCGTAGTTCCTCATAATCGGAGTAGATTACTTCATCAAATGGGTTGAAGTTGAGCCTATGGCATCACTCTCAGAAAAGCATGCAGAGGGCTTCATATGGAGGAACATTATTATCAGATTTGGGATCCTGAAAGCCCTCATCATTGACAATGAGACACAATATAACAACTCAAAATTCAAGGAGTTCTATCAATCCTACGGGCTGCACCTAAAGTTTAGCTCAATAGCACATTCGCAAACCTATAGACTGGCTGAAGTCACCAATAGATCTATCCTTGGATGACTAAGGAGAAGGGCAACCGGAGCTAAATGATCATGGATAGACGAGCTTGCCAGCATCTTGTGAACATCGCGGACCACCCTCTAGATAGGGTCAGGCAATTTCCAATTTACCCTAGCTTACAGCACAGAAGCAATCATCCCACCTAAGGTCATTTTGTTGACCCCTTGGATGGAAGCATTTTATAAAACCACATTAAAGGAGGGACTTCGGACCTGGCTAGATTTGATCAAAGAACTAAGGGCTAAGGTGTACCTCCAAACTTTGAGATACAAGCAAACGGTGACTAAACTCTGTAATAAAGGAGTCATGATAAATCAGGACTGGGGATTTAGTCCCATGATAGGTCGAAGTTAGTAATCTAATTGGCTCTAGGGGGAAGTTGGCGCCCTGATGGGAAGGCCCCTCCCGGGGGTTCGAGAAGGAACCTAAAAACGCTTTACCCCTAGAATACCGTTCGAGTAAGAGAACTAGCATTGCCAAATAGGAAGGGGAAATTTGTTTGAATATGGGAGTCCTGTTACAAACAAAACGTGACAACTAGCAGGCCTAGGCCAAAAATTCCCTTATAGAAAAGGACAAAAGTAGGTGCTAAAGTCTAGCCAGAGGAAGAGGAGCTGAAGCCATTGTTAAAGGAAGTTCGCCTCTAAGACACGTCGATATCCTTAGGTCGTTGTACAAAGGGGTCCTCAATGGCCAATCTTGGGTATTGAGCCTAGAAGCGTTGGAGGGCCACAAGGTACTCGTATTGATACAAGGCTTTCTTCGATCTCTGTAGCCCCTGACGAGACCCTTCTGACTTCTTGTATGCTATAACTCCTTTCCAGGACATACGAATGGTGTCGCTCCTCTTTCAGGAGCTTTTTCGTCTCCCGAGCTTCTATTTTAGAGGCCATCAGTTCGTCGGAGCCTATTTGTAGCTGGCCCTCCAGCTAGTGCCCCCTCTCCGGAGCCTCCCCTAGATGGCTATGCAAGTCCCCCAATCGCAGCTCAACCTCCTTCACTCGTCAATGCGTGCTCTCCAGGCATTCCCTGGACTCCTTGTTGGATCTCGGGTTTTGATGATGAAATGAGTTAATGAATTTATGGACTAATATACTTTTAACATGAGTGAAGCAGAAAACACTTTGATCATGGACACGAACCATCACAGAGCAAATTGTGGAAGCAGGAGAATCAGACGTTGGGTCGAAGGATTGGTCGATGTGCTGAAGGATGGATTTGTGTCATGAGTTTAGGCATCGTGCCCGAAGGATCGGGTATTGCGCCAAAAAATCGAATATTGTGGGAAGTCAACATGGTAATAGATCGGGCGATATGCCGAAGGAAAGAACGATACGTTGGAGGTTCGGACGAAGTGCCAAATGATCAGATGACATACCAGAATGTTGGATAACGTGCTGATTGCTTCGTAATTATGCTAGATATATGAGTGAGTGGTTTAGTCCTGATCGAGGTTGTTTGGTGTTAAATTGAGTTGGTATTTGGTCGGTCGAAATCGTACCAACTTAATTAAAAGCATATTGGGCTTGAACTAGGGTTGAATTGGGCCTGATGGAAGGCCAATTTTAGTGACCTAAAATTGGCTTGGGTGGTGCTACCGCCAGGCCCAGGCGGTGGTACCGCCAAGCCCAAGCGATGGTATTGCCAAGCCTAGGCAGTGGTATCACCCAAACAATCGGAAAGCACTATTTGTGCTTTTCAGATATTCTAGCGGTGGTACCACCCCTTGTCGGAGGTGGTACTGCCCAGCGATAGTGGTACCGCTTAGGCCGACGGTAGTACCGCCATAGCCCAGATTTTCGGGCTCTGTTCGGTGATAGTGTCGTACGACACTAGTGGTGGTACCGTCAGTACTTGAAAACTCGGGGATTTGAATTTTTGGCTCTATTTTGAAGCCTTTGGGGGTCTATAAATTCCTCACTCATGCTTGCCTGATGCAAGGGTGAAAAAGAAAGAATCCTTGAGGTTAAAAGTGTTGAAACTCTTGAAAGTGTTTGAGTCTCTTCCTTCTTGAGTTTAGCGGTTATTCTAAGGAGGTGTGAGATCTTGTGTAAAAGAGTTTTCTCTTGAGCCTGGTAAAAAGAGAAGGGTTGTAATAAGGGTAGTTGATTTTCGCTCGTTAAAAATAAGATCGGTTGTGAAAATCGGTGGCCTCGAGAGAAGAGGAATCAAGAGTCAATGTAGGTCGGGAAGATCGAACCACTATAAATTAATTTGCTTTCTCTTGCTTTTGCTTTGTCATTGCATATTCATTTATTTACCCACTATCCTTACACTTTTAGTTAAACACATTTCCGATATATGTTTCATTGATCGAATTTGAAAAATCAGATTCTTTTTGTCATAACACTAATGTACACATCCGCCCTCTGTGTCATTGCGATCCTAAATAGTTGGTATTAGATCCTAGTTCTCTCAGTTGGATTAAAACTTAAGAGAGATTTAATGATTTTTTTAGTAATCACGAGGGTCACTCTATCACTCGTCCTCCTATATTCAATGGGACAGACTACACTTATTGGAAAACATGAATGAGAATTTTCTTTATTTCTATGGATTTTAATTTGTGGAACATCGTTGAATGTGATTTTCATAAAAATTATAATTCGATGAATGAATGAAATGATTTTAAGAAAGAAACATTATTCTTAAATGCTAAAGCTATAAACATTTTATTTTGTGCTTATAAATGAGTTTAATCGTACATATTGCACATGATATTTGGCACACATTTGAAGTTACTCATGAAGACATAAGTAGAGTTAAAGAATCTAAGATTAATCTTTTGGTACATAGTTATGAACTGTTTAAAATGAAGCCAAGCGAAACCATTGGTGATATTTATACTCGTTTTACGGATGTTGTCAATGGTTTAAAAACTCTTGGTAAATGCTATATTAACCTTGAATTGGTAAATAAGATTTTAAGATCTCTTCCAAAAAGTTGTGATCCAAAAGTAACGGCTATCCAGGAAGCAAAGGACTTGAACAATTTTCCTCTTGAAGAACTCATAGGATCTTTAATGACCTATGAAATGACTTGTAAAAAACATTATGAACAAGAGGAAAATCTTCCAAAGAACAGAATAAATATTGTATTAAGACCAAAGAAGACTCATTGAGTGAAAGTTCAAGTGATAATGATGATGACATTGCTCTTCTTACAAGAAACTTAAAAAGTTCATGAAAATAAATAAAATATATAAGAGTAAAAGTGAACCTAAAAGGATATAATAATATGCTATGAATACAAAAAGCCATGACACTTAAAAAATGAGTGTCTTCAACTGAAGAAGTTGTCGACTGAAAAAAAGAAGAAAGCATTCAAGGCAACTTGGGATGAATCAAGTGCATCAAGATCAAGAGCAAATCAATAAAGACGACAAACAAACAGCATTGATGGCCTTCAACGATGAGGTATGCAACTTTTATGAAACTCAAAAAGATTGATAAGAAATATAATTCACTAAAAAAGGGATCATGCATTAGTCACTAGTAAATTTGATATATTAAAAATTATACATGAAACATCAACATCTTGTACTCTTTGCTCTAAATGTGAAGAGTTAGACTCACTTAAAAATATATATATATTATAACAAACATTATAAAAGTTTAAAATTAAAAATAAATCATTAAACATAAGTCTTGCTAACGAAGATTGTGTATAGAGAAAGGAAGGAATTGGCTTAAGTAGTAACACTCAACAAAAGTTAATAAAATTTGTAAATGATCAACATTACATATTCCCACTTAAGATAAATATATTTTTTGTGGAAGATTTGCTCATTATGCTTGTACATACTCTTTCAAAAAATATAGCTCTTATAAATTAGTTTGAGTTCCTAAAGGAACCATAAACGATTTGATGTCAAAAGTCAAGAAAGATAGATCTAACCTTAAAGGACCCAAAGTTAAATGAGTATTTGGATCAAACTCCTCTTTCTTGTAAGTATGTATTCATCAAAAGCTAGGAGCAAAAGATGGTATCTTGATAATGGATTCTCATGGCAATGACTTAGGATCCAACATATTTTTAAAGTTTACTAGTTAAAACGGAGGATATGTCACCTTCGGAGACAACAATAAAGGAAAAAATATCGGCATTTGAAAAATTGGTAGCAAATCAAAAAATTTTATTAAAGATTTCTGTTAATAGATGGTTTAAAACATAACTTATTAAACATTAGTAAATTGTATGATAAGAGATAAAATATTAAATTTAAATCTAATGCTTGCATCATAGAAATACCAAATTAGAAAAATTCTATAATTACTTTAAGAAGCAATAATGTTTATACTATTGATCTTGATGATTTTCATGATAAAATTTGCTTTTTAGTTTTAAAAGATGATGCATAGCTTTAACATAAGAAATTAGGAAATGCAAGTATGAAATTAATTTCACAAATTCGAACCAAAAAACTTTAGTTATTTTTATTTTATAGGAATCTATCTATGTTGTTTTCAATGAATTTTTCGAAGATAAAAAAATGATTTTAATGATGATTGAATTTTATTTGAATGAGAATTCTCTTCTTTAAAGCAAATTAAATACATCTAACTTCTAAAGAAATCTTACCCAAGGAATGGAAATATATAGATGCAAATTCTAAAGAGCTAATTATTGGAGATACATCAAAAGGTGTTCAAACTCACTTTTCGTTGAGAAACATTTATTCAAATATATTAATCTCGATTTTTCTCATTCTTTCCTTTTACTAAAGAAGAGATTCATCTCATTCAATTATTATCTTGATTTCTTGATGTTTATGATGTGAGAATTATGTCATATAACTCTTTTTGTATTAATATCGTTCATTTGATATCAAAGATGTTTTATTATTGCCACATTAATATAAACGAAGAGAAAATCGGTATTAAAAGCCGATGGTCTCAAGGGAAGAGGAATTGAGAATAGACGTAGGTCAGGAAGACCGAACCACTATAAATCGGTTTGCTTTATGTTGTCTTTGCTTTGTCATTGCATATTGATTTACATACTACCTCAACTTTTAGTTGAACACACTTTTGATACTGATTTCATCGATTGAATTTGATAAATCGGATTTTTTGCCATAGCACTAATTCACCCCTTCCTCTTAGTGCCATTACGATCCTAACATTCGACGGGTCTACCCTAGCAGGCCATCTTAGCAGCCTGGGCCTCCTCAACCACTAGGGAGACCCCCTCTCCAGCTCCGCCACCCTCGCCACGAGGTCTGCATTCGCTTGGGACAACTGACTTACCAACATCCCCGCGTTATGCATATAGTGGTGGTGACATCTAAAGAAAGTCGAATCAATCCTAGGGTATGTCAAGAGTAGAAGGACCCGAAGGGAGAGGACCTATTAGAACCTCATTGCGAGATATAGGTCGGTCAGGGACTCCGTAGAGGCTTGATATACTATCTTGCCCAGGATTAGGCTAAGCGACCCATGGCAGTATTCGCCTGTGGTTGTGCTTCTCTCCCACACTTATACATCTTACGTCATCCCCGCCCAAGTAGCTTGGAGGGGAGTCCTCGGGATTGCGGAAGGGCGGTTGGCCATCTTGAGGGCGCTAAGATCCTCGGGGGGACATAAAAATAGTTGGGGGGACTTGTGCTCAAGAAGTCTTGGCCGCCGTGATGGAGTAGGACATGCAGCAACTTCCCCACTCCACGCCAGAAACTTTGGATCCGCCTCCGTTGGGAATGAGCAACTCTCTACACCCTCATGACACATTTAGGCCTCCCAGTCTAAGAACGCTCATGACACATTTAGGCCTTTGTCAGGCCCACGACGGAACCTCGAAAGAGTGGGGAGGATTGGGTCGATAAAAGATTCTACGGACGACTCTAAGTCAACCCCTCACTGGGGGCTCGTCGCCTCGCCTCCCATGAACTTGACAACGCTAAGACAAGAGGATCGATCTTCCTCAAGTTGCGAGAATCCATATCAGCAAGTAGTGAAAGCCTAGAGCGACCCAACACCAAAACAAGCGACAACAAAAGGCTAGAACTAAAAGTAGGCAACACAAAAATGGGGTCGAGAACGCTATATAAAAACCCTTGGGCTGCTCAATGGGCACTATAGATGGCTTGCCTTCATTTATATTCCTTGGGATGATGTGAGATCCTACACCACCATCCAGAGACGTCTGCAGCAAAAGCCATGCTCCCCCCAGGACATCTAGAACCCTAAAAAGCGACATGAGACTCTAGGCGAATCAAGCCTTGGGGTAGAGAGAGATCCTCACTATGATTAAAAACAGCTGACACTGGAAATGTCGTGGCAAGGATAATGCAGCATGCCCTAGCGTCGATCACTAGGGAGACCCCCTCTCCAGCTCCGCCACCCTTGCCACGAGGTCTGCATTCGCTTGGGACAACTGACTTACCAACATCCCCGCGTTATGCATATAGTGGTGGTGACATCTAAAGAAAGTCGAATCAATCCTAGGGTATGTCAAGAGTAGAAGGACCCGAAGGGAGAGGACCTATTAGAACCTCATTGCGAGATATAGGTCGGTCAGGGACTCCGTAGAGGCTTGATATACTATCTTGCCCAGGATTAGGCTAAGCGACCCATGGCAGTATTCGCCTGTGGTTGTGCTTCTCTCCCACACTTATACATCTTACGTCATCCCCTCCCAAGTAGCTTGGAGGGGAGTCCCCGGGATTGCGGAAGGGCGGTTGGCCATCTTGAGGGCGCTAAGATCCTCGGGGGGACATAAAAATAGTTGGGGGGACTTGTGCTCAAGAAGTCTTGGCCGCCGTGATGGAGCAGGACATGCAGCAACTTCCCCACTCCACGCCAGAAACTTTGGATTCGCCTCCGTTGGGAATGAGCAACTCTCTACACCCTCATGACACATTTAGGCCTCCCAGTCTAAGAACGCTCATGACACATTTAGGCCTCTGTCAGGCCCACGACGGAACCTCGAAAGAGTGGGGAGGATTGGGTCGATAAAAGATTCTACGGACGGCTCTAAGTCAACCCCTCATTGGGGGCTCGTCGCCTCGCCTCCCATGAACTTGACAACTCCAAGACAAGAGGATCGATCTTCCTCAAGTTGCGAGAATCCATATCAGCAAGTAGCGAAAGCCTAGAGCGACCCAACACCAAAACAAACGACGACAAAAGGCTAGAACTAAAAGTAGGCAACACAAAAATGGGGTCGAGAACGCTATATAAAAACCCTTGGGCTGCTCAATGGGCACTATAGATGGCTTGCCTTCATTTATATTCCTTGGGATGATGTGAGATCCTACACCACCATCCGAGACGTCTGCAAAAAAGCCATGCTCCCCAGGACCTCTAGAACCCTAAAAAGCGACATGAGACTCTAGGCGAATCAAGCCTTGGGGTAGAGAGAGATCCTCACTATGATTAAAAACAGCTGACACTGGAAATGTCGTGGCAAGGATAATGCAGCATGCCCTAGCGTCGATCACTAGTAAAGTGCCATGTTAAAGATGACACGATGCATTGTAGTATTGTCGCCTACTGCCACTAACCGGACACCCCTCTACGATGGTCAAATCAAGACCCGCTACGGTGGAAGCTACCATAACGGACTCATACCCCCCACTATGGTGGTTGAACCAAGACTCGCTACGACGGAAGCTACCACGGCGGACTCATACCCCCGCTACGGTTGTCGAACCAAGACTTGCCATGATGGAAGCTGCCACGATGGACTCGTACTTCCGCTACGGTGGTCGAACCAAGACCCGTTATGACAGAAGCCCCCACGGCGTACTTATACTCCTGATATGATAATCAAACCAAGATCTGTTACGGTGGAAGTTGCCACGGCGAATCTACACTCCCGCCTAGGTGGTCGAGGACTTGCCCCCTTCGAAGTGAAAGAAAGGGGGCAACTCCAAAAGAAGACCTAACCTCCCATGTAGAAGGGGAAGGAAAAAACAGAGACAAAAGCTCCCGAAGCAGAAGGGAGAGGTAAAAAATTAGAGAATGAGCTCCTGTGCAAAAGGGGGAGAACGAAGAAAAGAGGGAGAAAAAAGAGAGGACCCATTAGGCTAAAACCTATCACTCTTACCCTCGGGACAATACTCGCCATAGCACAAGAATACGGACCTCTGTCTGACACCTAGGCCTACCACAACGGCTCTAGTAAAAGGCTCGTAATGAAAACGACGACTGCATAGAAGCATGAAGTATGAAGAAAATAGAAAAACGATGTACCTCAAGACCCCCTTTCAGAGCTTCGAAGTTAGCCTTCCAGAAGGGATGAATGATAGGGAAAGTACCAACACTACCAACTCATCCGCCACCTAGGCCGAGGAGGCCACATGAGCAAAAATAGGAGCTCCCTCCAACTCCCTACAGTCACTGATAGGGGATCAACCCATGATCCCTGCCTATCCCGGCTTCTCCAAGAGAGCTTGCAAGACCCACTCCTCGTTGACACCACAGTTGAAGAAAGGGCCATGCCTCGCATTAATGGTCGGTGGCATGGTTCACCTCCCCCACACCTTCCTTCCAGGTAACTAAAGGGAGGACCACTCCCTGCCTGACTCAAAGCGGCTAAAAGGCTAGACAAGGAATACCATCCCGATCACCTAGCGTCGATGCCGACCTCGGGATGACACGTCGGTAAGTCGTCCCCATTAGTGGCCCAACTGATGAGCAGGGTAGGGGGGATCCTCACCAATCCTCGTCCTTATCGCTAGACACCTGGTATGAAAACTAAGCCCCAGGCCAAACAGGGGCAAGCGGGTGAACACTATACCCTCTTGAATATCACTAACTCGCTCCTTCCCCATCCCTCTAACTTAAGCATCGGAGGGGTTATGTCGGAGGGGTCAGTACAAGAGAATACTAAGTGCCAAGGGATATATGAAGTGCAATGATGCTAAGAATGAATTATAGTCTGTTGGTGTATCTAATTGCTAATTGCAAGATAGTAATGTGCCCGAAAGTTTTTACTTAATTATGATGTCAATCTCTATATGAAGAATAATCAGTTTCTAGTGATAATATATGTTGAGATGTTCTCGACGGTAATGTAATCTAATCATTTAATTTGTTAGACAAAGAAAAGCAAGAACCGTTTTTGTTTGCTGTCCTTGATTTGTTACTGAAAACAACTTAGATGTTGTGCAGATGGTAAATCACATATGCACTTTGCATATAGGTACTTCCTGTGTATGCTATAAAATTTTTACCCTTATTTTAGGCAATAAGCTGATTACAACTTTTTGGTCTGTGTTCTCTTAAAGATATGTAAGAATGGTGAACTAGCGAAAGATTTTTTTTTCTGTTCACCAGTGAAATATTCCTTTTGAGTTCAAATAGGGAAAGATTTATCTTGCATCCTCGTAACCATTTGAAATTCATTATTCCTTTAATGCTTTTGCCAATTAGACAAAGTGGTACACTTTCCCTAAATTCAGCATTTAAATTAAGGATATCTGAGGAAATTTTTTATCCATAAAATATGCGTATGAGAAAGATGCTGCTATAGTAGCTTAGCATATGCTTAAAATTACATATGCTTAATTCCTTATGTTTATTGGTATAAACAAGGTTTGCAATTTCATATCGTACTAGTATAGCATGCTCTGCTTGGTACGGTACCGTAAGTGCATATCGAACGATACGTTTATATATATATATATATATATATCAAAGTTTTTCGTTTCAAGTTGTACTGCTTGTCTGGCGGTATGTCTTGGTTCGACAGATCTGTATGCGGATTGCTCGGTACTAAACGGTACCGTCGAAACCGGAGTCTCCCTACGCAGGAACGAGGCGACGCGGTATGAGGTGATGCCTCGTCCCCCGTGTAGGACGAGGTGATGCGCTGGATAAGGCGCCGCCTTGTCTCCTCGCGTGGGGACGAGACATTGCCTCGTCTTCGAGTGTGGGGAAGAGGCGACGCCTCATCTTCCAGCGAGAGAACGAGGCGTCGCTTCTTCTCCCCGTGCGGGAATGAGGCGTCGCCTCGTTCTCTTGCAGCATCATTCCCTCACGAGGCGAGGCGAGGCGACGCGGTTTTTGTTTTATATTAAATTAATATTATGTTATATAATATAATATTATATTCCGAGCAATACGCATTGCATACCACTCGATGCAGATCGCATCGAGATAAATTATACCGGTACAAATCGGTAAAGCGAACCTTGATATATATAACATAAAAATTTTAAAAAAAAAGAGACAACGTCACCTCATTTTTTTCTTCCGTGCGGATGAGGAGAAGCCTCAGTGATGTTGTCGAGGCCTCTTCATCGGCGAATGGTGGATGCTATGGCTTCCTCTTCATTGCGGCTTCCTCTTTGTCAGCAAATGGTGGATGATGCAGCTTCTTCGTCGGCTAACGTTGACAACGTTTGATATCTCTCTTACTCCTCTTCCTCCTTCGCCATCGCACAATCCCTTCTTCTCCATCTTCCTCCCTCATCCCTCGTTCCTCGTAGCTCGCCACCCCCCCGCTTCGTTGTAGTAGACAGTCTGTGTATTGGTCTGTTAGTGTACCATTACGTAATGCTCGATATGAGTTGAACCATGGACTTATCTTATTTTCACAAAACTTTCTTCGTTTGGATGATTGCAGAACTTTCTTTTTCAAGTTCACACAAGAGGAGTCAACCTCTGCAAGCTACAAATTTTGGCCCGTCAGGCTTTTCAAGGCCAAGTGTATTAATGGTCTTGTTTATTCTTGTAAATATAGTCTTGTATTGTCGTTTTTATTTCTGACTTCCCTGGCACTAATTAGTTTACTGATTTTCTTATCTATGTCTTGATGTTGCACAGAAATTGGTGTCTGCAACACAGGTATGAAAATTTTAATATATTTACTACATGTATGCAAATTTTAATATATTTCTTTTGTTGTAGGATGCTGAAGAACTGATAAGAGCATGTGCTCTTAGTTGTATTACTGTTTTTGTGAAACTTATCCTGGTACAATACAATTGACACAGCCATAACTGTGCATCAAGTTAGATATCAAAAATTTGTTTTGTGGAAGAATGAAACATATATGTACTTATGCTAGTTCAAAATTTACCTTCTGAAAACCATTTTGGTATGCAAGTATAAGTCGTTCCAAACTAGAAATTGTATATCATAGCAAAAATTTCAGCAAGTCACTGTTTTTCCTTGTTTGGTGAATTTAACTTCCCAATTTGGTGAAAAGATGGTAAAATGTGAATTCATTTTGTTGAAGTTTGCTTAAAATCTTTGAGGTGTGTTATCTAGAGTAAGTAACTGGTTTTCAACTTGTTGTTACTCAAAAATCCAAGTTGGGAAAATTCTTTCAGTATTCCAATTAAGTTGTTTTTTCCAGCTATAATTAGATATCCAATATAGCATTTCTATTTATTTGTTTGCTCATTTTATATCCCTTGTAGAGCCTGAGGTTGCTATTAGCCTATTACTATTAACTATTGTAGATGTTGCAGAGATCTAGTTATCATAAATTTGCTATAAGCATTAGGCAAGTGGAAATGCATGAAATATTAAGCTTAATTTATCACAAATTTTATAAGAAAATTGGATTTCAATGATTGGTAAATGTGCTTGACCAGCAACATTGCTTGCAATTAATGGTTGAGGATGTTGCTGATCTCAAGCAGGATGAAATTTTAGACATCTTCTACGTACGTCCCCAGATTTTGATAATTGTGATTGCGTTGATCTACTAGCTATTTTGGATGATGCAAAAGCTTCCATAGGCAAATTGAGGTATACTTTTAAAGTCAGTTTTATTAACATGAATGAAAATTGATTGTTCCCTTAAAGGCTTATTTTTTTTGACACTTTTGTTATTATTATATATCTAGTATCCATATGGACGTCAAATTTTGGTGTGATGTAAAACATCTAAAGTATTTATCTAATTTATTCTATGCATAATTGACTCAAATTACAGCAAACACATAATATAACAATTTGTGTTTGTTCGTAACATATTTCTAGCACTCGATAAGAACATTTGGATTTTGGAGTATGTTTTGTTGACTAGTCGAGGGATGTGACATGTTGCGAATAAACACTTGATTTTCACATTGTTTTAAATTTTGTAATTTGGATAATTTTTCAGATTATTTAAAGTTATTACTTTAGAGGT
This sequence comes from Ensete glaucum, assembly GCA_021527575.1. Classification (NCBI taxonomy): domain Eukaryota; kingdom Viridiplantae; phylum Streptophyta; class Magnoliopsida; order Zingiberales; family Musaceae; genus Ensete; species Ensete glaucum. Next base: position 32,609,841 of record CM038557.1, read on the forward strand.
GATTTAGTGGAAAAGACATTTAGTTCAAGCTTTAGAATGGTAGAGTAGTAGACAATTCTAAAAGCAAAATTATGCTGGGTTGGAGTTACATGAATACTTTCGGCAAGTGTTAAGGTTCTCTATTAATTTGTTTTCTTTAAACTTAAGTAAGGTTCCTCTGTTACTTTTATGCATTATTTTTATATTATTAATATATCTATAAATTTAAAAAAAGAAGAGGTCATCTTGTTTTTTTCTCTCGTACGGTTGAGGAGAAGCCTTGGCGACGTCGTCCCTCTTCATCGGTGAACCGTGAATGTTGCGGCTTCCACTTTGTCGTTGAACGGTGGATGATGCGACTTTCTCTTCGTCAGCGAATGGTGACAGGGTTCAGTATCTATCTCTTACTCGTCCCCTTTCGCCATCGCACAATCCCTTCTCCTCCATCTTCCTCCCACTTCCCTTGTTCATTGTAGCACACTACCGCCCTCACTTCGTCGTAACCTCATTTTCTGATAGCGGGAAATGGATATCATGCGGACCGCCCTATATCAGATGGTCTACATACTGGTCTGTTGTCATATCGGTACGTATTGCTTGGTACGAGTGGTACCATTAGGTATTGCAGACTTTAGGTATAAATATTTGGAAACTCTGTAGTCTTCTTGTTCTATATGGAAATCGTGAACCATGGACTTATCTTCACAAAACATCCTTTGTTTGGCTGATTGCGGAACTTTCATTTCAAGTCCACACAAGAGGTGTCAACCTCTCCGAGCTACAAATTTTGGCCCATCAGACTTACCTGTCACTAATTAGTTTACTGATTTTCTTCTCTATGTCTTGATGTTGCTCAGAAATCGGTGTCTGCAACACATGTATGAAAATGTTAATATATTTACTACATGTATAGGTTGCCAAAGAACTGATAAGAGCACGTTGTATTGCTGTTTTTATCTTATCCCGGTACAATACAATTGACACAGCCATAACTGTGCATCAAATTAGATATCAAAAATTTGTTGTGGAAGAATGAAACATATATGTACTTATGCAAGTTCAAAAATTTGCCTTCTGAAAACCATTTTGGTATGCAACTATAAGTCTTTCCAAACTATAAATTGTATATCATAGCAAAAATTTCAGCAAGTCACTGTTTTTCCTTCTTTGGTGAATTTAACTTCCTGATTTGGAGAAAATATGGTAAAATGTGAATTCATTTTGTTGAAGTTTGCTTAAAATCTTTGAGGTGTGTTATGTTTATTGTAACTGGTTTTTGACTTGGTGTTACTCAAAAATCCAAGTTGGGAAAATTCTTTCAGTATTCCAATTAAGTTGTTTTTTCTAGCTATAATTAGATATCCAATATAGCATTTCTAGTTATTTGTTTGCTCATTATATCCCTTTAGAGCTTTGCTATTATTACTATTAACTATTGTGGATGTTGCAGAGATCTAGTTATCATAAATTTGCTATTAACATTAGGCAATTGGAAATGCATGAAAGAATAAGCTTAATTTATCACAAATTTTCTAATTAAATTGGATTTCAATGATTGGTAAATGTGCTTGACCAGCCACATTGCTTACAATTAATGGTAGAGGATGTTGCTGATCTCAAGCAGCATGAAATTTTAGACATCTTCTAGATATCGCCCCAGATTTTGATAATAGTGATTCCCCTGATCTCCTAGCTATTTTAGATGTTGCAGAAGCTTCCATAGGCAAATTGAGGTCTACATTTATGGTCAGCTTTATTAATTTGAATGAAAATGGATTGTTCCTTTTAAGGCTTATTTTATTTGGCATCTTTTGTTATAATATATATCTAGTATCCATATTGACGTCAATTTGTTGTGTGATGTAAAACATCTACATTATTTATCTAATTTATTCTATGAATAATTGGCTCAAATTACAGCAAACACATAAAATAACAATTTGTGCTTGTTCATAACATATTTCTAGCATTTCATAATCAATAAGAAAATGTAGGGTATGTTTTGTTGACTTGTCGAGGGATGTAGACATGTTGGGAATAAACTAATGTTTGCCTAGCGGTGAGGCCCCGTATTGTCACGGACTTAGCTGAATTTGCCTAAGCTGTGCGGCACCCTAGCGGTGCTCTTGAAGACTTAGTTGAAATTGCCTAAGTCGTGAAGCAACCTTGCCCACTATTTCAGACTTAGTTGAGATTGCCTAAGTCATGAAACGCCCAAAGCGTTATCTGTCCGCAAAGGGTCAGCCCTCTTACAACCTCTTGTAGTCCCGTAGGACCTATAAAAAATAAATTGATTAGCTTAGAAACGAGCGACGAATAAGTCCGTACGTCTCGCAAAACGGGAAGCTATACGAGCAATTCGTCGGGACTTGTCCGTCGCTCGTTTCAAAGCTAATTAACTTCTTCTTTGTAGGTCCTATGGGATCGTAAGAGGTTGTAAGAGGACGACAGGCTGATCTTTTTCATAACAATTCCCTAAGTCAAACGATGGACAAGGTTGCTTCACGACTTAAACAATTTCAGTTAAGTTTTCGAGAGTGCCGCTAGGTGCCGCACGACTTAAAATTTAGCTAAGTCCGTATGTCGAGCAGGCATGCAATTCAAACGAACAACGAAGAAGATTTGCAAACTCGTATGGTGAAACATCATGGTGAATCGAGCAAGATGGGGCAAGCTGGGCCCTTGCTCCAAGCAGCTGCAAGTGGGCTACAAGTGCAAACTCGATCGCAAACTGTTAGAGCCACTCATGAGGAGCGTGGCAACGAACAAGACGAGCGTGAAGTTGGGTATTCTCCATGAGTGGAGGAGGCACCATCTGGACCGCCAACTGGGAAAAAGAGCCACAAAGAGAGACTTACAATGGCGGAAACCCGCCTTGATGTTCTTGAAGCAAGCTTGGAGGAACTCTACCAAGGCCAGCGAAGGCTACTTGGGATAGAGAGCTCGCAAGAAGAAGCTGAATCTCGAATCGAGATAGTTGAATCCATGATTGATCAACTGACAGAGGACACCAAAGATTCTGTACGACATCTACATAAAGTTGTGGCGGAACTCACGGCTAAGGTGATGGTGTGAACAAGGACTCTTGATGCGGGAGGGAACAATATCCGCGCTGCGCCACCACAAAACTTCAGGGCACCGGAGTCGCATTGCTACGGGGGTGCTAGGGATGTCAAAGAGCTTGAAAATTTCTTGTTCGACATGGAACATTATTTTCGTGCACAAGGCTCGATTATGAAGAGACCAAAGATGCTATAGCAATAATGTATTTGAATGGGGATACAAAACTTTGGTAGCGAACCCGTTGGGAAGAGATCCAGAGATGTCGAGTGGATACATGGGGAGACTTGAAGCGAGTTGAGAACTCAGTTCTTGACCGAGAACACATAGTTTATCACAAGAAGGAAACTAAGACATCTCCGCTAAAGTACAACAATCCGAGACTATGTGAAATAATTTTCAGCACTGATGCTGGATATACAAGACATGTCTGAAAAAGACAAGCTATTTAGCTTCCTCGATGACTTGAAGCTATGGGCACAGCAAAAACTACATCGAAGGAATGTCACCGACATAGTCAGGGCAATTGCAGCTGTGGAAAGGTTAACTGACTTTGTTTCTTCAAAGGATTAGAGAAAAAAGAAATAATCTTCGGGAAATCGCCCAGCTAAACACTCTCAAGCGAAGGAGTCTGGGGGCGAGCAAAAGAAGAAGAATTTTCACAAGGGATCGAGCTCAAAAGGTAAAGTCCCGAAGTCTGGTGGATGCTTCTTGTGTGGAGGACCGCACATGGTGTGGGAGTGAGCCCCGTAAGTCAGACAAGGGCAAAGCTATCGCCCTTAGTTCGAGCAGTTCTGAATTCAGTAGTGATAGTGAGGCATCGCAAGGACCCAGGATGGGAGCAATGCGTTTGTTGAATGCGTTGTAGGGTCAAGTGGGCAAGAACGCAAAGGCAAAGCCACTGAAGGCAGGAAGCAACGAGTTGATGTATGTGGACATCAAGCTTAATGGTCGTACAACCCATGCAATGTTAGACACGGGCGCGACCCACAATTTTATTGCCGATCGTGAAGCTAAGCGACTTGGATTGATCTTGGAGAAGAGCCCAAGTCGTATGAAGGCTGTGAACTCGGAGGCCAAGCGGATCTCCGGACGAGCGAAGGGGGTCCCCATCAAGATCAAGATATGGAGCGGGAGCACAAACTTGATGACGATGCCATTGGACGACTTCCAAGTGATTCTCGGAATGGAGTTTATGCACGCGGCGAAGTTGGTGCAATGTTGTTCCTGAACTTCCTATGTCTAATGGGAGGCGACGATCCCTGTGTGGTTCCAGTTTCTTAAGGAGGAACCACGGACCTACAACAAATATCGACTTTATAATTGAAGAAAAGGGTACAAAAAGGTGAATCAACCTTTGTCGTTGCTATGAAGCTAGAGATACTTGACGGGGAGGCCATTCAGGAACCTGCTGTTATGGCGAACATCTTGAAGGAGTTCTCAGATGTGATACTAATGGAGTTGCCGAGAACTCTACCACCACGCAGAGGCGTGGATCATCGGATTGAGCCGAGCGAGACCACCATACCGCATGGCCCCTCGAGTTGGTAGACGAGGAAGCTAGATGAACTGCTAGCGGTGGTCTCATCCGCAGTTCAAAAGCACCTTTCGGAGCACCAGTCCTCTTCCAAAAGAAATAAGATGGGAGCCTCCAATTATATATTGGTTATCGAGCCCTCAACGAGATGATGGTGAAGAACAAGTACCTTATTCCACTCATCGCAGACTTGTTCGATCAATTGGGCAAGGCAAAGTACTTCTCCAAACTCAACCTTCGTTCGGGGTATTGGCAGGTGCGCATTGCAGAAGGTGATGAGGCAAAAACTACTTGTGTGACCAGGTATGGAGCATTCGAGTTCTTGGTGATACCTTTTGGCTTAACCAACGCTCTGACCATATTCTGCACTCTCATGAACCAACTGTTCAAGGAGTATTTGGACAAGTTTGTGGTCGTCTACTTAGACGATATCGTCGTTTATAGCCAAACACTTGAGGAGCATGTTAAGTACCTTTGAACAATTTTCAAAGTTCTTAGGGAGAACACCTTGTTCGTGAAGAGGGAAAAGTGCTACTTCGCCCAAACGGAGATTTTATTCTTGGGACATTGAATTGACTATGGTTCCATTTGAGTGGACAAGTCTAAGGTGCAAGCAATGGCGGACTGGCGAACACCAAAGAAGGTGCCAGAGTTGAGATTCTTCCTTAGGTTCGTCAACTTTTATCGGTGCTTCATAGCTGGATATTCGAAGCGCGCAGCTCCGTTGACGGAGTTGCTAAAGAAGGAGCAGTCCTGGATATGGTCGGACAAATGTGAGGCGACATTTCAAGACCTAAAGACTGCTGTGTTGGAGGAACCTGTACTCAGATTACCAGACTATGGAAAGTCTTTTGAAGTCCATACAGATGCTTATGACTTTGCTATTGGGAGAGTTCTTATGCAGGAGGGTCATTCAGTGGCCTACAAGAGTCGCAAGCTCAACGAGACCGAGCGATATCCTGCATAAGAAGGAGATGACATGGTGATCCACGCTCACGAGTGTGGCGACACTACCTTATGGGAGTATCATTTTGCTAAGGATGACAATGTCGCATTGAGTTACTTCCAAACTCAAAAGAAACTCTCTTCAAAGCAAGCACGATGGTAGGACTTCTTGGCTGAGTTAGACATGGTAATGAAGTATAAACCCGAAAAGCGAATGTCGTGGCGATGCATTGAGTCGAAAGTGGAGCTAGTAAATGCTATACTTGGAGAACGGAGGCCAAACAAGTCAATTGTACTCCAACTTCCTTTCCATGATCGAGGATGGGCCAAGATCCTCAACTCGATGCAACTCATCAAAGAGGATAAGACACGATTTTGAGTCCGGAGGGACTCATCTATACCAAGAGGAAGAGCTTATGTTCATGGCGAATAACAGGCGTGAACTCTTAAAAGAGTGTCACAATTCCCTTTTTGGACATCCGAGTATCCACCGAATAATGACTTTTGTGGAGAGGGCCTTCTATTGGCCAAAAATGGGGGTAGATATGGAGAAATATGTTCGAATATACCTTACTTATCAACAGGACAAGGTAGAGCAACAAAAGCCAATAGGACTTTTAGAGCCGCTCCCGTGCAGGAAAGGCCATGGGAGAGCATTTCCTTGGACTTCATATCAAGCTTGCCTACGATGGGGGACTTGGATCGTCACTCGTTGTAGTTGATCGGTTTTCAAAGTATGCAACATTTATTGCTGCACCCTACATTGCTTAGGGAAGAGGCGGCTAAGTTGATGATGAAGAATGTGGTGAAGTATTGGGGAGTCTCACACAACATCATTAGTGATCGAGATTCTCGGTTCTTGGGACGATTCTAGGAGTTGTTCAAGTTGTTGGGATCTAAATTATACTTCTCCACAAGCCTCCACCCTCAAACGGATGGCCAAACAGAAAGAATCAACTCGCTCTTGGAGCAATATCTCTGGTACTATGTGAGTGCCAACCAACGAGATTGGATGAAGCTGTTGGACATAGCCCAATTCTCCTACAACTTGCAGTGGAGCTCTGCATCCAACAAGAGCCCATATGAGATTATTACGGGACAACAACCATCAACTTCTAATACCTTGGTTATTGGTTATACAAGGAGTATCCCATCAGCCTATCACTTCGTAAAGGAATGGCATCGCAATGCAGATATTACGCGAGCTTACTTGGAGAAGGCGGTCAAAAAGATGAAGAAGCGGGCAGACTTGGGAAAGCGACCACAAGAGTTTAAAGTTGGTGACATGGTGTTGGTGAAGCTCCAACCAGCATCACTCCAGTTCTTTAGGCACAAAGTGCACAAAGGATTGGTACGCAAGTATGAAGGGTCTTTCCTAATCATCAATAGGGTAGGTAGTGTCTCATACAAGTTGCAACTGCCAACATGGTTCAGAATTCATAATGTCTTCCATGCAAGCAACTTGAAAGCCTACCACTCAGATCCGCAAGACGATTCACGAAATGTTCTAACTCGACTACCCCCCACCAGAGCCTCTTACGAGAAGCGAGTTGAAATAATTCTGACGGATCACAAGATAAAGCTACCCAATGGAGCGCAGCAAATCGAGTACTTGGTGAAGTGGTAAAAGCTTCCTCGAACAAAAGCCAATTGAGCACTAGAAGATGCCCGGCGACATGAAGAAGCTCGCGTCAAAGCCTACCAACAAGCGTCGATGACAGCGTCGACGGTTTAAGTGGGGGAGAATGTCACGAACGGTCATCGCTCAACTGCAACATCTTCGCTCCGCGAACCGTTTGTCGCTTTTTCTTGTTTGTACGGGTTGTAGTGCAGCTTGTTTTGCCTTGAGTTTATGTGCGTTTACCTAAGAAATGTGAGCGGAAGTAGTGTAGAAGGTTGCAGAACGATCGCTCGTTTCGTGGAGCCAAAACAGCCCTGTTTTTGGGTCTTTTTTGTGTGCTGCGGCAACCATTCTGAGCGGTGCAAAATGTCAGCCATTTCAACACCTTAGAACCCCACAGGTCTGGATGGGGTTGGGTATATTGCGTAGGCTTTCATTAACAATTGAACTTGTCTTGCGTCGATACCTTGGGAACCGTTGCTTGTGGACTTGTGATCGTTCTTACAACCCTCTAAAGTCCTATTCCGCTCTCTTTCTCTCTTTTCTTTGCTGCACTCAAGTGTTCGACGAATTGCTTGTATAGCTTTCCGTTTTGCAAGACGTCGGGACTTGTCCGTCGCTCATTTCTAAGCTAATCAACTTCTTTTTTGCAGGTCCTACAGACAAAAGGTTGTAAGAGGGCTGACCCTTTGCGGATAGATAACGTTTTGGGCGTTTCATGACTTAGGCAATCCCAGTTAAGTCCGGAACAGTGGGTAAGGTTGCTTCACGACTTAGACAATTTTAGCTAAGTCTTCAAGAGTGCCGCTAGGGTGCCGCATGGCTTAGGCAAATTCAGCTAAGTCTATGACAGTATCGGGTGGTACGTATCGGTGAGTTAAAGGTATGTTTTATTGACTAGTTGAGGGATATAGACATGTTGTGAAGAAATCAAGGTTTGCCTTACCGAGCGGTAAGGCTCCGTACCGGGCGGTACGTAACTTACTATTAGTTGACTGGTACGTGAACCACTCACTATCAAAATCAACCATCGACGATTGATTTCGATCGGTATTAGCTGATAGAGGGAGAAAGAAGAGGGAGAAACTTGGTTCCCCTACGCTCTTCCCGGTTCTCCGTGCGATCCGTCACCGTGAGTGAAGAATCATCTGCGATCCATCACTCAGCGATTCCTTCTCCCCACGGAAAGAAGGCAGACGTTGCTTCATTTTTTAATTTATATTTATATTATATTATATTATATTATATTATACATAATATATGGTATATATTATATTGTAATATTGGTTACCGTTATGAACTGGTAAGAAAAACTTTGAAATAAACACTTGATCTTAAAATTGTTTTAAAAATTTTAATTTAGATAATTTTTCAGATTATTTAAAGTTATTACTTTAGAGGTACTGGAAAAGACATTTCTTGTAAGTTCAAGCACTGGAATGGTGGAGTAGTAGACAACTCTAAAAGAGAACTTCTGTTTGGGTTGGAGTTTATATGAATGCTTCCAGCAAGTGTAAAGTTATCTATTAATTTGTTTTCTTTAAACCTATGCTTATTTTTAATATTATTGATATATATATATTGAAAAAAAGAAGTCAAGTCATTTTTTTCTCCCATGTAGATGAGGAGAAGCCTTGGCAACGTTGTCGAGGCCTCTTCATCGACGGTGAATGCTACGGCTTCCTCTTTATCGTAACGGTGGACGCTGCAGCTTCCTTTTTGTTGACGAACAGTAACAACGTTCAATATCTATTTCTTACACTTCCTCTTTCGCCATCGCACAATCCCTTCTCCATCTTCCTCCCTCTTTCCTTGTTCATTGTAGCACACTGCGCCCCCCATACCCCTTTCACGATAGCGGAAAGAGATATCATCTGTTGTCCTATATTAGTCAATTCGTGTATTGGTCTACTATGTATTGATATGTATTGCTTGATACGAGTAGCATCATTTGATATTGAAGACCTTGGGTATAAAATATTTAAAAAGCTCTGAAGTCTTCTTCTATATGAAAATCGGGAACTATAGACTTATCTTCACAAGAGGCGTCAACATCTGCAAACTAATTTTGGCCCATCAGGCTTTTAAAGGCCAAGCGTATTTATGGTCTTGTTTATTCCAGTAAATATAGTCATACATTATCGTTTTTCTTGCTGACTTACCTATCACTAGTTGATTTATTGATTTTCTTCTCTGTCTTGATGTTGCACAAAAATCGGTGTCTGCAACACATGTATGAAAATTTTAATATATTTACTACATATATGCAAATTTAAAATATTTATTTTGTTGTAGGTTGCTTAAGAAGAGTAGGTGCTCTTAGTTGTATTACTGTTTTTGTGAAACTTATCCCGGTACAATGCAATTGACACAGACATAACTGTGCGTGCTGCTCGGATTTTTAGTTATATTGCTTGCTGCTCGGATTCCTATGCAACGGCGATACAATCGTTGCTCACTGGTGATGCAATTGCTAGGATTTTCGGAAAAGTGATTTCCTTCATTTGTACCTCATGTTGATCAATTTTTAGGTCAACCAATTGAGCTTAACCTGAGCTCAATCCATGACCCGGTTACCTCACATTAAGTTGATTTGGATTTCTTCCAAATCAAATTTAATTAAGACTCGAACCTAACTACGATTCACTGATTATAACAATTTCAATGACTTGTATGAATACTTATGCTGAATGCAAGAAAACTTGGGGTATTTATAGATCTGAAAAACTTATGCTAAATGCAAGAAAACTTACCCATTTGACTTCAGAAGAATGGAGCCAAAATTCAAATACACTTGGAAAAAATAGATACGAGCGGTACAACTACAGTGTTGATGGTACAATCGCTGAAAGCCACTTTAAAAGCAGTATCGACGGTACAATCGTCGGCATCAGCTCACCTGCTCAATTCCTAGGTGATAGTAGTACAATCGTCGGTTGGGGTGGTATAACCATTGCTTGCTTCCGGATTCCTAGGACGGTCGTTGCTCACCGGTGATACAAATGCTAGGATTTTCGGAAAAGTGATTCCCTTCACTTGTACCTCATGTGAAGGGAATCATTTGAGCTTAACTTGAGCTTAATCCATCCCCTAAGTGGATCCGGTTGCCTCACATTGAGTTGATTTGGATTCCTTCCAAATCAAATTTAATTAGGATTCGAACCTAACTATGACTCACTGATTATAATCATATAGGATCATCAAGCCTAATAAATGACCTAACTCCCATCAATCCGGCAACCTCCGACATTTTTGCAGTGAGTCTTTTGGTTTTCCTCCGGCGATCTCCTGGCGTGTTCCCAGTGAGCCTCCCAATTCCTTCGGCGAACTCCTGGCAAGCTCCCACTGCATTATCTGAACCTTGGCTCGGTGCCCGAAGTTGATCTTGGCCCATCATTTGGTTGTAGTTCCTTTCCTCCATTGTAATTAAACATGCATTACTTCCTCTAACACATATGTTAGATTAAATACTTATCAATTGACTTTATCATCAAAATCCGAGATTCAACAATCTCTCTCTTTTTGATGATGACAATCAATTGATGACAGGAGTTAACCTTACTCCCCCTTAATCTATGCCATAATAAGGAAAATCTAAATTTACGATATTCACACACTATTGAATTGAAGTATCATGATTTGTCAAACAATTAATATTTCAAGGATGCAATAAAACACTCATACATTAATTTCAATAAAAAATTTTACTTTAAATTATCAAGTCATCAACTTAAGGATTTTCATGAGTTTAAAAAATTATGCATCATTCATATATTTGAAAATATCTCCTTAAGTCATTAATCATTCCTTCCCTTTGTTTATCGAGAAACAAAGAGAAATGCTCATGTACTTGTGTCATCAATATCCATTTCTCCCCCTTTTGTCATCAACAAAAAGATGAAATATATAACTAATAATTTTAAAGTCACATATGTCATTGCTCACCCTTAGTAAAATAGGATATGAATCATAAAAGATTTTCTCTTTCCTGTGAGTAAAGAAGAAAAAAAAGTAAAAATATTACATCATTAAGAAGAGCTCTCAATCTTATAAAAATAAATTTTGAAAAGAATATTTCGAAGATGAGCTCAAAAATCCAAGAAATCTAGGAAGATTCAACCATTGAGCTACTCATGTATTTAAAATCATCTCAAGTAAATTTCAAACAAACGTAGCAAATAAATTTGAAAAATAACAAATCATCATCTTCATATAAATTTTCTTTCTTTTTTGTAAATAAGAAGGTATAAACAATAAAGGAGAGTGAAAAATATCATTACAAAAATAGATCTTCATCTAAGTAAATTTTGAAATCCAAAGTTAGTAAAGTTTCAAGTAAGTGTATAAATCAAATATTCATACAATTTGATTTAAAATAGTAAATCAAACAAATCATGTATTCTCATGGTTTAGCATTCCTAGCTCTCTTCTAATAAAATCAAATTGCTCTTCATTTAATGGTTTTATAAAAAAAATCACTAATTGATGTTTAGTGTAAATAAATTCTAAAGAGATGTATTGATTATTCACATGATCCATAAAGTGATGTCTAATATCAATATGCTTAGTTATTATGTGTTGAATGTGATTTTGGTTAAGCATATTGCACTTACATTGTCACATTTATATAGATATTTTTAGATAAATTTCATAATCTTCTAATATGTTTTTCATCCAAATGACTTAAACACATCAAGCACTAGGTGCAATATATTAAGCTTCAGCATTAGATAAAGCAACCAAATTTTATTTCTTAGAAGACCAAGAAACAAGTGAATACCCTAAAATTGATATGTCTTGGTAGTACTTTTTCTATCTAATCTATATCCTCCAAAATCAACATCTGAATAAATAAGCAAGTCAAAGCTCTTGGATTTTGTATACCATAATCATCAGTTTGAAGTTCCTCTTAAATATCTAAATATTCGTTTAACTGCATTAAGGTGAGAAAGCTTAGGGTTAGATTAAAATCTTGCACACAATCCAACACTAAACATGATATCTGGTCTAGTGTGATTAAGTATAACAAACTACCTATCATTCCTCTATAAGATTTTTGGTCAAAATTTTCTCCTTCATTGTCTAAAGTCTAATTTTATAAATGTGACTATGGGAGTATTTATAGCTTTAACATTTTTCATATTAAAATATTTTAAAAAGTCTAAAGTATATTTAGTTTCACTAATAAATATGCTATCATTTAATTATTTTATTTATAATCCTAAGAAAAATGTTAACTCACTCATTAGACTCATTTCAAATTCTTGGCTCATATTTTTAGCAAAAGATTCGCATAATGATCCATTTGTTGATTCAAAAATGATATCATCAACATAAATTTGAACAACGAGAAAATTATTTTCAAAATGCTTCAAAAATAATGTGTTTTCAACCTTGCCTTTCAGAAAATTATTTGAAACAAGGAAAGAACTAGGTCTTTCATACTAAGCCTGAGGGGCTTGTTTTAATTCATAAAAAGCTTTAGAAAATTTGAAAATATGATTAGGAAGATGACTATTTTTAAATCCAGGGGGTTGTTCAACATATACTTCTTCGAAAATAAAACCATTAAGAAAAGCAATTTTAACATCCATTTGAAACAAAATCTTTAAAATATGTAAAGGCAAGGAGCATCCTTATGACTTCAAGTCTAGCCACAGGAGCAAAGGTTTCTTCATAATTAATTCATTCTTCTTGGTTGAAACCCTTAGACACTAATCTAGCCTTGTTTCTAACAATGATACTATTTTTATCTTACTTGTTGCTAAAGACCTATTTAGTATTAATCATTAAACGGTCATTAGGTCTAGGAACAAACTCTCATACCTCATTTCTCTCAAATTGATTAAGTTCTTCATGCATTGCATTAACCCAATAAACATCTCTCAGGGCCTTATCAATGCACTTTGGTTAGATTTGAGAGAGAAATATGACATTTACACAAAAATTCTTAAAATAAGATCAAGTTTAAACTCCTTTTGATGTATCTCCTATTATAAGCTCCTTAGGATGATCATTCATATACTTCCATTCTTTGGATAAGGATTTAGAAGTAGATTCATCTAAGTTTCTTTTAGGAGTATTGTCATTTAAATTCAAAGTACCAAGATCAAATTCATCATCAAAATGAATTTTCTTAAGATCAAAAAACTCATTAAAAACAACATGAATAGATTATTTAATTACGAAAGTTCTTTTATTAAAAACACGATAGACTTTTGAAATCAAGGAATAACCAAGAAAAATGCTCTTATCAGATTTTGTAGTAAATTTTTCTAAGGCATCTTTTTCATTTAAAATAAAACATTTACAACTAAAAATTTAAAATATAAAATATTGAGCTTTTTACCATTCCATAATCTATATAGAGTTTTGGAGAGTAATGGTCTTACAAGAACCCTATTTGAAGCATAACACGTAGTGTTAACGGCTTCGACCTAAAAATATTTGGGTAGGTTATGTTCATTTAACATAGTTCTAGTCATTTCTTGTGAACTTCTATTTTTTCTTTCTACTACTCCATTTTGTTGTGGATTTCTTAGAGTAGAAAAATTATGGATGTATTAATTTGATTCATAAGAATTTCGAAATTCATTGTTTTAAAATTCACCACCATGATCATTATGCATTAATAAAATCATAAATTCTTTTTTATTTTAAATAATTTTATAAAATTTTATAAAATATTTAAAATTATTACTTTTGTGTGTCAAAAAATAAATCCAAGTATATCTACTATAATCATCTACTATATCGAATGTATATTTGCTTTCACCTAAATTTGTAATGTCAATTGGTCCAAATAAATCCATATGGATCAATTGAAGTAGCATAGAAGTGCTTATTTGATTTTTTAGTTTGAAGCTACTCTTTATTTGTTTTCTTAATTGATAAGTATTACATACGTTATCTTTGAAAAATTTTAGGCTAGGTAATCCTCTTACTAAGTCCTAATACCAACTCAAGTTGACCGATAATGATTTCGATTAAGAGTTTGACAAATCCACTATGCATATGACATATTAGCGAAGCTTTTGACATGTCGTATGCTCTATCACATCATCCGTTCTTCCGACACTTTGTTTGAACTTTCGACACATTGTTCTTTCCTTTGGCATATCACCCATTCCACTGATATATCGACTTTCTTATGACATCCAGCCTTCCAGCGTAATAATCGACCCTCACAATGTCCAAACTTTCAGCACAAAGTTTGATCTTTAGCACATTGACCAATTCTTTGACTTGACATCTAATTTTCGGCATGATAATTTTTCAGTGTAACGTCCAATTCTCCAACTTGATAGTTGGTCCTTTGGTGATCAAAGTTCGTAGTTTAAGTATTTTCTGTATCATTTGCATGTGTGAACTTTTGCTTATCTTTTATTTATGGCTAATGGTTGGCATTATGTCTTAAGAATGATTGAATATTATATTTTAAAATTTAAAACTTGATTGTTCATTAATATTTGAGCTTGAAATGATTAAATCATAATATCTTCAAGATAAACTTGAATTTAATATAAGCATTTAGAAGGATATATGCTACTTTTATTTGAGTTCAAGTTTATTATTATTATTTTTAAGATAGTATATAGACAGGGTAACTCTTATTAAACCTCATTATTAATTGATTATCATCATAAAAAAGAGGGTGATTATTGAATTTTAGATTTTAATGATAAAATTAATTTATAAATTTGATGAACCAATATGCATTTAAGATAAATAAAAGAAAATGCTTTGATCAAAAACTCGGACCATCAAAGGGCCAAATTTGAGCATGAGAGTTGAACAATTTTCCATAAGATTATTATGCCAAAAGTCAAATATCGAGCTAAAGGATTGGTGGATGTGCCAAATAAAGAACTTTGTGTTATAGTTTTGAACATCATGTTAAAAAGATCATATATCGAGATAAGATGTCATGACAAAGTCGATATGCTAAAGGATTAGGCAATATGTTGAGGATAAGGTGATATACCAAAGGTTCGAACAAAATATCAGAAGATCAAACAACATGAGAATGTGACAAAGTTTTGAAGTTGTGTCAAATGAGTGGTTGATGAGTCAAGGTCATGCTCGAGATAACTTTTTGACAAATTTGAGCTATTGTCAAGCTAAATTAAAGCCCAAGTTTGTAACAAGTTTTGAGCTTGATAAATTGGGCTTGTTAAAAGGCCAAACACATGACCCGACCTGTCTAGGGGAGATAGTATTGCCAAAGCCAAGTGGTGATATTGCTTGGGTCAACTAATGCAATTGTCAATATTACAATGATAATACTATCTATGGTGGTTATAGTACCACCTAGGTCAGTGGTGATATCATCCAAAATTTAGATATTATGATGGTAGGACCATCAGAGTCCAATTTTGTGGCTTCGATTCAAAAGTTTCGATGGTAGTACCACCTATGTCATCGGTAGTATTATCTGTACCTTAAAATTTTAAAGATTTAGATTTTTAGTTCTATTTTTGAAGTCTTTTGGAGCTTATAAATATTTTTATTTAAGCCTGGTTGTCACTCATTTCTAAAGTTGTGAAGTATTATAACTATCTCTTTAAGTATTTTTTGAATCTCCTTCACTCTCTATAAAAGAGTGAGGATGAAGGTTCTCTCTTAAGTATAGGAAAGGATAAAATTATAACAATCGTAGTTGATCTTTGTCCATTAGAAATAATATAAATAGTAAAGATTGGTGACCTCGAGAAAAAAGAAATCAGAGGAAACATAGGTCAAAAAGATCAAATTATTATAAATCAATTTATATCCTTTCTCTTCTTTGTGCCTTTTGCTTATGATATTCACTTTACTTTACGTACTACTCTTGTATTAAATTCTTGGTTAATCGATATGTGTTCTGCTCAATTAAAATTTAAAATTGATTAAACTATTATATAGTACTAATTCATCCTCTAGTGTCATATCCTAATAAATAAAAATACTATAAATCATTATATTGACTCGTAACCTCGACCAAGTCCAAGTAGAAGCTCACAAATATCATATGTTTTAATGCTTTACTGTCAATGATATTGTAAGAGGCATAAGATTACTAACTTTATATTATTTTTTAATAGTTATAGAGTGTTTTGTTCATGATAACAAAAACATCGTAACGAGTAAAGAAAAAAACTAGAAAGCATTCTATTGATTCCTAACCTCAACCAATACTAAGTAGAAGCCTGTAACTGTGGTATTATAATACTCTACCACCAACCATATTGTAAGAGGCACAAGACAAGACCACTAGCTTTACATTACTTTTTAACAATTATATAGTGATAGAAAACATTGTAAATTACCCTATTGACTACTAACCTTAACCAAAATCAACTAGAAGCCTACAAATTGGTATTCTAATGTTTTACAACTAACGATATTGTAAGAGGCACAATGCCCCTAGCTTTATAGTGTTTTTAAATAACTAATTAGTGTTTTGGTAATGATATTAAAAATACTATAAATCACCCAAATGACTGTTGGGAAAAAGATACGACAAAAGAAAAGGATAAAAAACACTATGGAAATAAAAAACAAACACAAGATCAAGAATACTTTAGGAAAGATATTTAGGCTTGAAACGTGTATAAACACTTTCCTAAAAACGATATTTGCACCCTCTTCTCAACAAGATTGCTATGGGTTTGATGCAAATAGTTTTAGTGGATATAACAAGCCTTTAGAAGATCTGTATTGAGCAAACAATAAAGAATCTTCAAAGAGGAATTAGAGAATGTCTAACTCAATCACTTGGAGAGTAAAGAAAAAAGAGCATGAAAGAGTTTTTTACTTGTTCTGTAATTTACCCTCAAATATCTATTTATAGATATTTTCTCAAAAGACACAACCTTTGAAAATTAACTATTTTCTCAAAAGACACAACCTTTGAAAATTAACTATTTTCTCAAAAGACACAACCTTTGAAAAATAACTATTTTCTCAAAAGACACAACCTTTGAAAATTAACTATTTTCTCAAAAGACACAACCTTTGAAAAATAACTATTTTCTCAAAAGACACAACCTTTAAAAAATAACTACCAAAATAAAAGAAAACACCTTTTTTCTTTTTAATTTGAACAATTTATAACAATCCCCCACTTGTTCAAATTTAAAATTTTCTCCAAGTGATTAAATAGTATTTATGAATAAAGTAATATATCTTTCAATTTGAATATTACCTTAGTGTAAGCATCACAAAATGAAGTCGAAATCCCAAATAGCATAAAAGCTTTGAATTTGTTATTCCTCATGACAACACCAGTGATACCACACACATAAATACAACATTCTTGTATTCCTCATAAAATCTCGCTTAGCCCTAATATGGCCTTGGGCTCATCCAAGTTCATGAACTTTTATGAGAGAAACTCCAACTCTCAATCGAAGCGGCACCACTTCTAAGTTCATATAGGTGAAGTTCTTATAGTATCTTTGTCACTCTTTGAGATACTTGTCCTAACTTGACTGAACTTCATTAAGAGTATAATTAACTCAACCCTCATTCGGTGACAACCAGCACTTTAACATCTTTAGATGGGACTCGTAAAATATTTCAAAGTGCTGAACCACTCCACATGTCAATGACTTGTTCTTACCCTTTGAACTCTTCATTACTCATTTCATAATGTTGAGTAGGGTTGCTATCATTGGTGGATCTTTTATTCAAGGAGTTTTAGTCCCATCCATTTTGATGTTGATCTTACAACTTCTCTTGTAAGAGGTTTGGTGAATGGATCAGCCAAATTCTCACTTGTTTTCACAAATGTGAGTGAAATAATCCCACTCTTGATTAATTTCCTCACATAATCATGTCTAAGACTTATATGTCTTGACTTTCCATTATATATTTCACTATACGCACGAGCTAAAGTGGCTTGACTATCACAAAGTATAGAAATTGAATTCATACTCTTAGAAGTCAATGGAATTTCTAATAGAAAGTCCCTCAACCATTCAGCCTCCTTTCCTGCATCTGCTAGAGCAACAAATTCTGATTCCATAGTTGAGTGAGTTATACACGTTTGTTTCTTGCTCTTCCAAGAAACAGCGCCACCTCCTAAGGTGAACACCCAACCAGTAGTGGATTTGTTATCTCCAAAACTCGATATCCAACTTGCGTCAGTATATCCTTCTAAAATAGCAGGAAATTTTGAGTATTGTAGGCCATAATCTTTGGTTCGTTTAAGGTACCCAAGAACTCTTTCAATAGCCTTCCAATGCTCTACATTTGGATTGCTAGTAAATCTACTCAATTTACTAACTGCAAATGCTATATCAGGTCTTGTGCACTGCGTTGCATACATAAGACTTCCTATAGCACTTGAATATTCTAATTGAGCCACTGTTCTTCCAACATTCTTGACTAATTTGATACTTGGGTCAAATGGGGTATTTGCTTCTTTGAATTTTAAGTGACTGAATTTCTCCAGTACTTTCTCTATGTAATGAGTTTGACTCAAAACATATCCCCCACTATTTCTTTTTACCTTGATACCTAGTATAGTATCAACTTGCCCAAGATCTTTCATCTTAAATGTTGAAGATAGAAACCTCTTTGTTTCTACAATACCTTTCATGTTGTTGCTCACTATTAGCATATCATCAACATAAAGGCAAACTATCACCATATAGCCATCACAAGTTTTGAGATAAACACATTTATCTACAATATTATGAACAAATCCATTAGAAAGAATTATTGCATCAAATTTCTCATGCCATTGTTTTAGGGCTTGCTTTAAACCATACAATGACTTAATAAGTTTACACACTTTATGTTCATTTTTCGGTAGAACAAAACCTTCGGGTTGTTCCATATATACCTCCTCATCGAGGTCTCCGTTTAGAAATGTTGTTTTGACATCCATTTGATGAACATAAAGATCAAAAATTGATGCTAAAGCAAAAATAATTCTAATAGATGTGATCCTAGCCACAGGAGCATATGTGTCAAAATAATCTATTCCTTCCTTTTGTCGAAATCCTTTAGCAACTAACCTTGCTTTGAATGTTTGGAGAGTACCATTTGTTTGATACTTCCTACAAAATATCCATCTACAACTAATAGGTTTTGAGGCAAAAGGTAAATCGACAAGTTCCCAAGTTTGGTTTAACATAATAAAATCCATCTCATCATTAATAGCATCTTTCCAAAAGCGACATCACGAGAAGCCATAGCTTCTTTAAATGTTTTAGGATTATCTTCCACTTGTAAAACAAGAGGAATTGTTTTAATACTCTCTCATTTGTTCCTTCTACAAGGTAAAAGAAATACTTTGAGAATCAATCTCATCCGATCTTAATGTTTTTACTTTTTTTACGAGTGCTTCTCCTTAATTCATAAGATTGCACTCCAACCTCTTGTGAACTTGATTGATGTCCAATCAAAGGAATTTTAGGTTGCTCACCAACCTTTTGAGATTTCTCCATTAGTGACTCTTCACTAGTTGGAGGATGAACATTATTACTAGAAGTCAATAAATGTTCAAAGAACTCCACATCTCGAGATTCTATTATGATATTAGACTCCAAATTAAGAAGTCTATATGCTTTGCTATTTGAGGCATAGCCTATAAATGCACATTTGATTCCTCTAGGTCCCAATTTTGTCCTTTGAGGATCATTATTCTTACAATATGCAAGACACCCCCACACTTTAAAATAACCAATGTTAGGTTGTCTTCCTTTCCATAACTCATATGGAGAGATCTTATTCTTTTTAGAGGGAATTCTATTTAAGATATGACATGCAGCCAATAAAGCTTCTCCCCACAAATTATAAGATAATTTAGCATGCAACAACATAGCATTAATCATCTCTAGATAAGTTCTATTTTTTCTTTCTAATCCATTTTGCTCGGTGTTCTAGGTGCTGAACATTCATGAATTATGCCATGTTGTTCACAAAACAAGTTAAATTCATTAGGAAAGTATTCTCCTCCTCTATCACTTCTTAAACCTTTAATTTTCTTCCCAATTGATTTTCAACTTCTGCTTTATATGCCTTAAAAGCATTAAAAGCATCATTTTTATGTTTCAATAAGTACACATATGTGAATCTAGACATATCATCTATAAAAGTAATAAAATATCTATTACCTCCTCTCGTTAATATGTCATTTAATTCACATATATCAGAATGTATTAAATCTAACAAAGTAGTATATCTTTCAACACTTTTGAAAGGTTTCTTCGTCATCTTTGATTTAACACGAATATGTAATCAAAATATTTAGAAATTAAAAATTTCTTTGTACCTTCTTCCTCGGCATGATATTCGAATTCCAAAGCATTCCAAATTGCTTTTGCAGATGGTTCCACCGTATAAAGATCATAAAGCCGGTCCGAAGAGCATTGAGAATGTGTCCTCTACACATGACTTCATCTTCATTTCTTTTCTTTTGTTCAGCCTTGACTTCATTGGTGTCATCGTCGGTTGGATCAGAATTGGTATTTGTAGCCTCCATAGTGAATTTGTATAAACTCACAAAATATCGTTTTAGATTGTTGGGAAAAGATACGACAAAAGAAGAGGATAAAAAACACTATGGAAATAAAAAACAAACACAAGATCAAGAATACTTTAGGAAAGATATTTAGGCTTGAAACGTGTATAAACACTTTCCTAAAAACGATATTTGCACCCTCTTCTCAACAAGATTGCTATGGGTTTGATGCAAATAGTTTTAGTGGATATGACAAGCCTTTAGAAGATCTGTATTGAGCAAACAATAAAGAATCTTCAAAGAGGAATTAGAGAATGTCTAACTCAATCACTTGGAGAGTAAAGAAAAAGAGCATGAAAGAGTTTTTTACTTGTTCTGTAATTTACCCTCAAATATCTATTTATAGATATTTTCTCAAAAGACACAACCTTTGAAAATTAACTATTTTCTCAAAAGACACAACCTTTGAAAATTAACTATTTTCTCAAAAGATACAACCTTTGAAAAATAACTATTTTCTCAAAAGACACAACCTTTAAAAAATAACTACCAAAATAAAAGAAAACACCTTTTTTCTTTTTAATTTGAACAATTTATAACAATGACTAACTACCATCAACCAAAACCAACTAAAGTTTACAAACGTAATATCGCAATGCTATACACTATAAAGTAACAAACCAACTATATCGTAAGAGACATGAGATCATGTCATACGGTGTTTTATTATGTTATACATTGTTACGGTCATGTTTACAAAAACACTATGGACACTACTATAAGACACTATAAACCACCTAAATTACTACTAACGGTAACTAAAACCAGTGTCAATTAGAGTGTTAATATACAATATTATGCATATCATGATTCATGTTAAGCTAATGTATATATTAATTAAATGCGAGACACTAGTGTTAACTAAAATTTTACGATCAATATTATTGATCAAATTGGAAACAAACAAAATTGAAATAATTACGATACCAATATCGACAAAAGAATTCAATATTGGATATAAGAATCACATATGAAACTAATGAGGAAAAGAGCACAAACAACCAATGGAAGAGATAACATGCATACATTACCATTATAGTGCCCAAGTTCTCTCACATACAACACACGTAGTATGTCATTCGAAGCACAAATAACATGCATACATTACCATCACTTAAAGATATATTTTATAATATCTATGTTTTAAAAACATGATATAAAACATGCTCATGTTATCGATTTTAAGGTTGAAGTATATGTTTTAACAAATATTATACACAAAGTTCTTCCAAATACTATTTAATGTTTATTAAAAGTATATATAAACATTGATACCTATTTTAAGTATGTTTTACATTAAAAAGGCATAATCCTTCAATGCAATAAGCCTAAGCCTATTAGAGAACCTGAGTATGAGATTAAATCATGACAATAAGCATACACACGGTGACTAGAAGAGACTTTTGCATTGCAACAAGCTTTAAGTGATTCTCAAAACTTGAATGTGTTTTAAAGTAAGTTTAAGTTTTAAATATATATAGAGGATAATAAGTTAGTTATGCATGGATGGAGTAATGGATAATTAAGTGTAGATGAAAATTTAAAAAGAGTGTTATACTAAAATATTCAGATACATAAGTTATATTGAGGGATGAATTTAGGCCAAAACATATTATCTTTGTCAATCCAAATTAGGCTCAAATTAAGTTGCAGCAACCCTAAGATTATGTTAAAAATAATAAAAGGCGAGGGAAGGGCGGCCTTGAGATGTGCCCTAATGGTATTAAGCCCCAAGGCCTCTTGGCTACCATCTCAGAACCTCACACAAGACCTCCACTCTATTTTGGCCTCATCGTCCTCACCAACCAACTTGATAAGCCATGAAATCTCTCTCTCTCTCCGTCTTCAGAAACCCTCTTAGTTCTTCACCTTGTCTTTGCTGAGGCCAAAGACCTAATTTTAAGGAAAAACAAGATAAAAAAAACCTAAATCTTAACCTAGCTATATCTCAGTTTCAGTTTAGTAATTTATAGGCTGATAATTTTGAATACTTTTGTAGGCTTTGAATTAATCTTTTATTTTTGGATATATTTTGTATGAATCTCTTATAATTCTAAGGTCTCTACATTGCTTGAATCTTAAATTTATACATTGAGCTACAGATGTTCCAAGTTGAAGTATTGAAAATCCCCTATTTTCAATGAAAGGGTTCTGTTCAAGCTACATTGATACTCTCAGATATATAATTAACTTCTATGATTTAGATATGTCTTAAAAAGATAGTTCTATAGGATTTAGAATTGGATGCACCAAGATATAAGCCTTCGAAGTTCAGGCAATCTAGATCAAATTTTAGCAAAATAAAATAGGAGGTGATAGTTGAATATGGAGGGTACTTTAGCTTCATTATGATTCTAATTAAAAAATTTTACACATTTAGTTTTTTGAAAGTGTGTTTTGAATAAGATAAATGTCATGAGTTAGCTATAAGTTTGATGTTAATGTATGTACTGCAAAGAAAGATATATAAGTTGTAATGAAAATATATTACATGCATATTATATATATATATATATATATATATATATATATATATATATATATATATATATATATATATATATATATATATATATATGTTATGACATACGATATATGTATATATTATGATGTGTATGTGGGAGTACACATATATGTTATGTTGTGTGGTGTGATAGTGTATATATATATATATATATATTATGAAATATAGTATGGGAATACATGTATATGTTATGACATGTGGTATGAGAGTACATGTATATATTATGAAATATAATATTAAAGTTCATGAATGCATTATGATTTTTAATTACCTGGACTATGAATTTTACTCACATTAATACATTATGATTTAATTGAAATTTAAAATTTACCTCCTTATTATGCATTATGATGCATCTGTTATAAAAGGTTTCACAATTTGTATATAGAATATGTGATCTAGGAATGCATGTAAATGTTATGATATATGATATTGGAGGTCATGTATGATTTTTTTCTTACATGTGTTATGACCTACTCATGCACACATGTATTAAGATTTACCCTGAATAAAAGTTGTACCTTGTTATGCATTCATCATGGGGTGATACATGCCCAAAATATTCATAAGAAGATAAATTTACCATGTAATATTCTATGCATCTATATACACAACATGCAGTATGAGAGTTCATGTATCTACGATGAAAAACAGTATGAAAGTTCATTGATTATTATGATTTTATATGACATATCCTATAGACTATTCTTACACATGTTGCTTCGATAAAATTAGAATTTTGCCTCTCTATTATGCATGTTATGATACATCTATCATGAAATATTTTATGCGTTTGAATATATAACATACAAAATGAGGGTGTAGGAGTTCATGGATGTACTATGATCACCTATTGCATATAGTATGACTTACTTACGCATGTGTATATTACAATTTATTTTGAATGAGTTTTACCTCTATTATGCATTCATCATGTTGAGGTTATACATTGCAAAAGATGTCAAGGTGAGTTCACAATGAAATGTTTTATGCATTTGATATTGCTAGGTTTTATATACGGTATGATGCATGCTTATCTTAATAAGTTAAATTGAAAATATATATCTATTGAGTTATCACTTATTATAAACCCTGTTTTACAGGTAAGGAAACTATGAATCCATCTATGTGATAGGTAAGGAGGTGAACATGTATGAGCTCATGCTAAACCAAATATATATAAACATCGACTTATTGGCTGGCACTGAATTTAAACTTGTGTCCCAAGCATCCTACAAAATGGCTCATACATGCTCACCTCCTTACGAGACACCTCCTTACATCACATGTGCTTGTTCGTCCAAGCTTTTAAGA
The DNA here is from genome assembly GCA_021527575.1 of Ensete glaucum. Taxonomy (NCBI): domain Eukaryota; kingdom Viridiplantae; phylum Streptophyta; class Magnoliopsida; order Zingiberales; family Musaceae; genus Ensete; species Ensete glaucum. The sequence continues at coordinate 32,634,334 of CM038557.1, forward strand.
GAGCGCTAGTTTTATGTATAAAGAAAAGGGATAGAACAATATCATTATAAATAGACTAAAGAGAGTTGAATAAAGTAATTATTAAAAGCAAATACATATAGTACACTAGTTAATGAAATCTTAAGTATAAATTTAGTGTGAAATCATAATCGTATCTGATTGGTTCTATTAATAGATGAAGGGATCGATTATGTTAGGGTCTTGGGTTAGGTATTGGGTTTATGTAAACCTTAGCTAGTCGCCCCCTTCTATAGTTAAAGGGGCTGACTAGGGTGAGGGACTAAAGCATAGGAGGATTAGAGCCAAAGTAGAGGAGGATTAAGAGTCTTAGTTGTCGGCCACCCCTAGTTGGGCTAGCTAGGAGATTGATTCTTTGATTTAGAGTAGGAATTGCTTCTTTGAGTTGGAGTAGGAGTTGCTTCTTAGAGTTGGAGTAGAAGTTGTTATGAGTAAAAGTCTTGAAGTAGGAATCCTATTAGAGTTAGGGTTTAGAAGGCCTATAAATAGTCTTGTAATAAGCCTATTTTTATCACCAATAAAACCAAGGAGGGAGGAACCCCTGTAGAGTTCCAAGGAGCTCGATCCCCTATAGAGATCATCCTACACTTAGAATCCACAAGGGTTCTAATACTTAGTATCAGAGTAGCATTCTTGGAGTCTCTCTGCCCTTCCATAGCCATCCATCATACTTCCACAACCGCCCAAAGCAATTCCCACAATTGCTTAAAGATCGTTGTTGAATTCCACCATCATCTCCACCACCGTTGATCATCATTTGATCTCCTTGTAAATTACAACATGTTATAGTTTCCTACTTTACTACTACTGCAATTACTTATCCTTATTCCAAAAACTCAAAAAACTTGATCCTATCTTGCTGCATAAACTTTTCATCGTAAAGTTTCCATCTCTACGACGAAAGTTACACTACAGAATTTTTGCCGTATAGTACTACTTATCTGATCTTACTATTGCATTTTTTCTGTCCAAATCTCTACGAAATTTTTATGATAGCTTGGCACTTTCTATCAGTAGATTTTCTTTTTGTTTCATTAAAAAATTATTAATATAAACCACTGATCTTTTACGTCCAAATTGTTGCACTTTGGACGTAAAATTCTACCATAGTTCATACCCGTGATCTTTGATTTTGCCAAACCTTTCGATGTCGTTTTTCTTCACAAAATTTTTTACAATATTACCTCTTCTTACCAGTAGATTCCCCTTGAGTTTTATTCAAATTTTTATTGTGAATTGCTAGGAAAAATTGCATATTTACTACTAGAATCTGTTTAAAAATCGATCGCTCCTTTGTCTTTTTTCTTCTCCTTAACCTACCAAAACCTAACCATCTTGCTACCATCAACCACGTTTTTATGGCATCCCTCTAGCCTTAAGATGCAACTGTCATAACCTATTTTCAGAACCCAAACAACACCCGAAATCGTAGCCCAAAACACTAACCTATCGCAGCCTATTGATACAGAAATTTGTTGTACTACCTTTCGATGTTTTTTGCTGCACCCATATCTGATCCTTACCGAAATTATTGCTGCCACCTATGTCATCTTTAGGGCATCCCTCTAGCCTTAAGATGTAGTCATCATAGCCTATTTTCATAATCCACAACCGACCCTAACAACCTAAAAAAAAATTGCAGCTCAAACAACACCCGAACCACAACCTTGATCCATGACCTTTTGGCCACCAATCCCTGGTTGTTGCCATCAACAACAATCCTAAGACACTTCTAGCCTTAAGATGCAGCCATCATAACCTATTTCTAAAATTCATAGCCAACCCAAACTGCAACAAAAAACATAGCCAAAACAACGATCTTCTGTAGCCACTGAACCTTCCACTAATCCTTATCCTTCGCAGCCAAAGCCACCCTTAACCCTAAACCTCTATCACCAAACCCCCCTTATAGCCTCTACAACAGCCCCAAATAGTAGCATCAATAGCACCCTCTTTGCCAAAAGATTTTGCTGCACTACCTTTGGTACTACTTGTTGCATCCACACCCAATCCCTACCAAATCCATTGCTATTATTAACAGCAACCCTAACCCATTCCTTTAACCTTAAACCTCATATATTATACCCTCTATGTGACCCATATAGCAGCCCTAAATCATAGCCCCAATAGTAACTAAAAGCAGCAACCTATCACCCCAAACCACGTAGTCTACCCATGATCTACCATCCCTTTCGACCACCAATCCATCCAACCATTTCATACCCCTGATCCAATAGCAAGAGAAGGACATTGACAACTCAGATTTGGAGGCACACACAATGGTATCTTGAGGTTCAATCGGTGCCAAGTTTGAGGTGTTCAAATCATGGTGGATAGATTGTGCGCCTTATTCACCAAATTCGGGTTAGACCGATTTTAGAGCCCTACAAAATTCCAACAAGGTGAAAGTTTAGAGAGGCCTCCCAAAAAGAAAGTATGAGTACTGATATGATGTAGCCATGTATGAGGGTGGACTTCCCTCGATGGGAAGAAGGAGACCCGATGGGATGGATTTCGAATGCCGAACATTACTTTAGCTATTAATGAACACCGGAGGATTCCATGATGGATACCACTATCATCCACCTCGAAAAAGATACAATTCAGTTGTACAATAGGCTTGAACACACCCATGGGGCTCCGACATGGATACAATTCAAGAAAGCGTTGCTGAACCATTTTGAGCCGATCAAATACAAGAATATCAACAAACAACTTGCCAAGATCCAATAAACCTCCACGATCCAAGAATACCTGATCAGGTTTGAGAAATTGTCTTACCTTGCTTATGATTGGTTTGACATATAATTATCATGGACATTCATCGAAGGACTCAAGCCGAAAATTAAAGGAGAGGTTAAAGCGCGGTAGCCCGCACCGTGAAGGCTGTAATCTCTTTCACACAAATCTAAGAGGAATTCTGAACAAAGATGCTCGGAGGATGAGAACCACTCATAGACCAGCAGCATATAAACCTCCCTATGCTCCCAGTCATTCTATGTTGCCAAAAAAATTAATGAGAAAAGAGCTACACGACAGATCGATGAAGGGTCTTTGTTGGCATTGCAACGAACTTTGGAGCCATAACCATCGTTGTAAAAAGGGGAAGCTTTCCATGATAAAATCTATTGAAATCTGAAGAAGTGGTCCAAGAATTTGAGGAGGAGAACATGATGGAAAAACCGCAGTCGGTTGATTGCATGACTCACGCTTTAGCCAGCGACATGAACCCACAAGCAGCAAAAGTTGAAGAATCTCTTAAGTCGCAGCCCATCACTATCCTCATCAAGACTTGGAGCACCAATAACTTTATGAATAGCAAGGCTGATACCCAATTGATGCTCCAAAATAAAGATTATAGCAGGTTTGACATTGAGGTTGCCAACAGCCAAATTTTGAAGTGCGACCAAAGATGCCCACGGGTGAAATTATTACGGTAAGACTAAGAGATACTTGCTAATTTCTTCCTCCTTTCTCTTGATGATTACGAGGCCATGCTCGATATCAAATGGCTGACTATGCTAGGTGATATTCCCTGGATTTTTTTCAAATTTATCATAAAATTTTTCAGTCATGAGAAATAGGAGATCCTATGTGGGAAACACAGGAGCGACGCAACGATAATTTGCACGTAGCAAATGGAGAAAGTTTTGAACAAAGTGAATAATGACTTCTTGATGTAACTTTAGTAGCAAACCCTCTCTAATCGCTTGCTGAATTTTCAAATATTTTTGTCGAACATTGAAGTCTACTTTCTACTTGTTGGCATGATCACCGAATTCTAATTCTCCTAGGCAAACCAATAAACACTCTGCCATATCATTATCCTCACCTCCAAAAAGTTGAAATAGAGATGATTGAAGAAGAGATGTTGGAAATATAGGTCATTCGGTCAAGTTGTAGCCTCTACTCTCTACTAGTGCTAGCTTTACCCGACTTACACAAAGTGTTTATTATTGATGTATTGGGAGCTATAAATTGTATTATCCACATGCAAGATAGTTGACCTATAGCCTACCTCAGCAAAGCACTCACTCTAAATCACCTGAAGCTATCAATTAACGACGAGGAAATGCCAAACATTACTGAATTTATGGCTTGGTATGATATAGGACAACAACACAAAGAGAAGATAAACTTAAGTCCTAGAATTACAGCTTCTACTCCCTCCAAACTCAGATCAGTTTCACCTTACCATAGATTCTACTAGAAGGCAACCACTATTACAGAGGAAAGTCTGGCTACCATTAAAGAACAATTACACACCAGCCCCCGCAAGAAAGAAACAATCGCCCGACAAACACCGGAGTAAAAGGAAGTTTACTATTAAAAATTGAGTCTTCTTTCATTTTCATCCCTACCAACAGGAATTTATGAAGACTCGAGCCTCACAAAAGTGGTCTCCCAATTTCTTTGGACCTTACAAAATTGGAGATCATATTGGAGTCGTAACTTGTGGATTGGATCAACATACTAACTAAAAATTACAATTCATCCTATAGGAATATCACCGCAAATGGAAGTTTATAGAGGATGACTCAGCCCAGATCTATCCACCCAACACCTAAGTTGATAAGGAGGCCCAGGTTCAACTAATGATTATATGGGATCACAAGATTACAACACATCACCATCCAGTCAGTACTATTGATGCTGGACCGCAGAAGCAGGATATGCCTACTATAGGAGCTATGAGGGAGCCTTGTGAGGGGCTGCAGATCAAGACATAGAGACATGGAGCTTAGCCTTGAGGACAAAATTGATTTAAAGAGGGTGGGTATGTTAGGACTCTAGCCAATAAAGTCCTAATTATAAATTTATTGAGGAAGCATATATGTAAAACCCTATCTGGCCAGCCCTATTAATATATGAAGAGGTCGGCTATGTCGGGGGTCTTGGGTTAGGCATTGGGCTTATGTAAACCTTAGCTAGCCGCCCCCTTTATATAGTTAAAGGAGCTGACTAGGGTGAGGGACTAAAGTAGAGAAGGATTAGAAGTCCTAACCGTCGGCCACCATTAGTTGGTCGGCTAGGAGATTGCTTCTTAGAGTTGGAGTAGGAGTTGCTTCTTAGAGTTGGAGTAGGAGTTGCTTCTTAGAGTTGGAGGAGTTATTAGCAGTAAGAGTCTTGAAGTAGGAATCCTAGTTGGAGTTAAGGTTTAGAAGGCCTATAAATAGTATGATAATAAGCCTATTTTCATCATCAATAGATCAATTATTTTTTAGTCTTTCTGTAGAAAACCAAGGAGGGAGGAACCCTTATAGAGTTCCAAGGCAGCCAATCCCCTATAAAGATCACCTCAAGCTTAGAATTAGTAAGAGTTCTGATAAATTCCTACTCCTCAAAATTCATGACCTATTTGATCAATTACAAAGTGCATTAATATTTTACAAAATAAATTTAAATCCAAGTATAAAATTCAAGGACATCCTAATATAGCCCTTTGGACAAGATATAATAACTATGAATATCTAGTAATGTCATTTTGCTTAACCAATGTATTAGTTATTTTTGTGGACTTAATGAATAAGGTATTCATAGAGTACCTAGATAGTTTTGTGATAGTTCTTATTGATGATATATTTATATACTGACATCCTAGAGAATAGCATACAACACCTCTAAGAATAACTGAGTATTCTGAAGGAAAAGCAATTGTATATAAATTTGACAAAAAAGTGAGTTTTGGTTGGAGGAAATAGCATTCTTGGATACGATGTATACAAGAAATGGATCTCAGTGGATCTAACTATACTAGAAGTAGTTAGCAGATCAAGACCGACTAATGTAAATGAGATAACGAGCTTTCTTAGAATAACATGTTATTACAAATATTTTGTGTGAGGATTATCTAAGTTAGCATCACCCATCATCCAATTAATAAGAAAGAATATTAAATTTTAATAAAAATTTTAATGATAATATAAGATAGTTTGTTCTCAAAATTTTTCTTGAGTAGTTTTCGATATTTCTTTCACATTTCTTTTTCTCTTTCCCAAGTTGCACCTTTCATTTTATTCCTCTAATTTAACTAATGTGATCTTCTTATTATGAAGCTCTTTGGCCTTCTGATTAAGAATTTATATAGTATGCTCCTCTTATCTCAAATTTTTATCACATTTGATTGTTTGGTCTTTTGGACATCAGAAGAATCTGAAATATATTTCCACATGCATATTTGTTAATACATGAGATAAAGCTAATTTGTAGGCTACATCATCAACTTTATTAAGTATTTCATATGGTCCTACATACCTAGGACTTAATTTACCTTTCTTTCTAAATCTTATGACTCTTTTATTGGTGCCACCTATAAAATTACCTCTTACATCAATTTTTAAAGATCTTCAAAAATCTACATAATATTTTTGCCAACTTTATGTTACTTTCATCCTTAAGTAAATCTTTTCTACTGCCTTAATTTTTTTCTCTAACTATATCTAGACCCACATATTTTCTTTCGGTAATCTCAACCCAATAAACAATTGATTTTAACTTCCTACCATATAATGCTTCAAATGGGGTCATTCCAGTTATTATTTGATAACTATTATTATAGGTAAAATTATTGACATAAAAACTATAATCATGCAAACTATTATATAGAAAAAACTATTATGTCAGAATTGAAATCAAACAATACTGGATCTGTTTACGATGCGTACCTTTAGATGTCATCTGATTGAGATCCAATTAGATCTTCAAGAGCACTGCCCGTTGGATCTAAATAATGTCGAGGTATCGATCTGCAAGAGGAACTAGAATCGATCTAGACCCCTTCTTCTCTCTTCCTATCCTTTCACAAGACCACCTTAATTGATGGTTTTTGGGAGATCAAGAGGATAACCATAATCTCCTGATCTAAATTAAGAGGATAACTGTAATCTCTTGATCTAGTGTATATCCGTGCCTTGGGTTTAGAGTAGGTCCTGTCTATTTATAGACGAGAGCAGAGGGTCTATGATAAGTTATTAGGAGAATTCCTTCCATCAAGGGCATTCCCTAAAATATCCCAATATAATATAAACTTTATTTAATATTGGCTAATATCTTTTATCAAAATCTAAATAATCCATAATATATCTTATTCAATTAATAAAGGGTCATATAATCTTACATTCTCTCACTTGACCAATTAGCCCCTATTCTCATTAGATGAGACCCTATGTTGATGGGCTTCTTGCATGAGGCCCAATTAGAGGCCTTAGGAGATTATTGGATAGAGATCCAATAATACAAGGTTAGTATGTAACTGGATGGAGATCAAATACCCACTAAGGCAAGAACCCTAGGATTTTTTTGGTAGCTCTCTATAAATAGGAGGGAGGTTCATGGTTGATGGGCTACACTTTAGCCACCCCTCTTATTCTCCTCCCTCCTTTTGTGTAAGAGTTGTGAGATCGATTGAAGGAGTTTCACTATAGAGATCCATCATGCAGAATCAAAGAGTAAGCACCTCCCAACATAGAGGTGCTTACTTGATTCTTAGATTTAAAACTACTTTTTATTTGTTTACCTAGTTGGCATATATTACAAACTTTGTCTTTTACAAACTTAATTCTAGGCATGCCTCTTACAAGTTCTTTAGTTGTTATTTATGTAATTAGTTTCATGCTTGTATGACCTAATCTTCTATACTAAAGCCATATATCATTATTTAAAGCAAAAAAAAAAGTTTATCATACAAGTCATTAAGATCAATAGTGTACACGTTATTAGTTCTTAAGGCAATCATTAATTTATTTTTGTGAGGTATCTCTATAATACAAGCATTAGATTTAAATTTTATACTATAACCCTTTTCACATAATTGACTAATGCTTAGTAGGTTGTGTTTTAAGCCATCTACTAGTAAGACTTTTCTAATCAAAATGTTAGACTTATTACCTATATTCCTTTGCTAATAATTTTTCTTTTATTTTATCTCTGAAGATGACATACCCTCCATCTTAGCTAGTGAGCTTTAAAAATTGTGATGGATCTCCAATTATATGCCTTGAGCATCCACTATCAAAACATTATTTTTTCTCATAGCTTTTGTTTGAGGATACACCTATAGAAAAGGGTTTTACTTTAGGTACCTATTTAACTTTGGGTCTTTGATGGTTGGATCTATCTTTTTTGACCTTTGAGATTAAGTCATTGATTGTTCTTTTAGGAACCCAAACTAATTTACTAGAGCTATAATTTTTGTAAGAACGTGTATAGGTATAAAGACCAAATCTTCCACAAAAGTTACATTTATTTTTGTAAGGAATATATAGTGTAAAACTTTTACCAATTGTTGTTGACTTCGATTGAGTATTACTATATACAAAACCAATTCCTTCCTTTTTATAGACACGACCTTGGTCGGTAAGAATCATGTTCAATGTTTTATTTTTAATTTAAACTTTTCTAAGACTTAATGTAATAACATATTTTCCTTTCTTAGTGCATCTAACTTTTCATTTTTATAGCAAGGAGTATATGATATTGGTGTTTCATGCAAAGTTTCAACTTTACTAGTAGTTAATGCATGATCCTTTTTTAGTGATTTATATTTCTTACTGACCTTTTTGGATTCATCATATAAATCATGAAAAGCATTAAAAATTTTATCCTAAGAAAAAGAAGCTTCGGGTAAATTATGTACCTCATCATTAAGGGCCATTAGCACATAGTTTGCCACTTTGTCTTTGTTAAGCTCTTCATCTTCTGATGCGCTCGAATCATCCTAAGTTGTCTTGAATGCATTCTTCTTCTTTTGAGCCAACGACTTTTTTTTTTTCAATTATGGATTCCTATTTTTGAAGTGTCCTGGCTTCTTGCATTCGTAACAAATTATAACATACTTTTTTGATTCATTTTTATTCTTCTGATTTTTGTTCCTTTTTATAATTTTTTTAAGTCTTCTTGTTATAAAGTTATTGTTCTCATCACTCATGCTTTCACTCGATGAGTCTTCTTTTGTTCTTAATACAATATCCTTCTTGTTCTTTAGAAGGTTCTCTTGTTTGTCAAGTGCTTTATAAGTCATTTCTTAGGTCATCAATGACCCTATAAATTTTTCGTGAGGAAAATTATTCAAATTCTTTACCTCTTGTATAGCAGTTACTTTTGGGTCCTAACATTTAGAAAGAGATCTTAAAGTTTTATTTACCAAGATATTTTAAAATATTAATAAAATCCGTAAATCGGGTGTATATGTCACCAATGCTTTCGCTTGGTTTCACTTTAAACAATTCATAACTATATACTAAGAGATTAATTTTGAACTCTATTTCTCTACTTGTACCTCCATGTGTGACTTCTAGTGTGTGCCATGTATCATAAGTAGTATCACATGTAGAAACATGGTTAAATTTATTTTTTTATCTTAGGCACAAAACAAAGCGTTCACATCTTTAGCATTCAAAGAAAATATTTTCTTTTCAAAATCATTCCAATCATTCATTAGACAAGAAGATTTTTAAAATTTGTTTTCAACAATGTTCCATAGCTTGAAATCTATAGAAATCAAAAAAATTCTCATTCGTGTTTTCCAGTAAGTATAGTTCAGCTCATTGAACATAAGAGGATGAGTAATAGAGTGACGCTCGTTAATGCGGATAAATTATATCGATTGAAAAAAAAATCATTCAATCAGAACTCGTATCGGAAATATGTTAGATTTAGAATGCGAGTGAGAGTAATGAGCTATTAAGCAAACAATAATAATAAAGCACAAGGAAAGTAACACAACTGATTTATAGTGGTTCGGTTATCGTGACCTATGTCCACTCCCGCTTCCTCCGTTGAGGCCATCAGTGTTTATTGACAATCTTCCTTCAGCCTCCCGCTTCCTCCTTCGTTAAGGCCATAAGTGTTTACTAACAATCTTCCTTCAATGGGTGAAGATCAATTACCCTTTTACAACCCTTTCTCCTTTTCATAGGTTTAGGAGACAACCTTTACAAATCTCACAACTCCCTTAGTCTAGACCTTTTAGAGGAGGGGAACTCTCAAAAGATTATAACAATATTTACACAATTAGAATCATAAGTTTTTTTTATCTTAATTGTTACTTTCTCAAGTAAGAATGAGTGGGGTATTTATAGGCCCCAAATGACTTCAAAAGTTGGAGCCAAAATTTAAATTTTCAAAATTTTCAAGGTGTTGGCCACCTGATAGTCTTGAAGAGTATGTCCCCGTGGTAGTACCACCAGCCTGGACGATACCATTGCCTGACACAGTCTGGGAGACTATGTTTAGGTGGTACCATTGCCAGACACAGTCTCGAAGACTATCTTTTGGGCAGTACCACCGCTTGGTTGGGGCGATGCCACTGCCAGACCTAATTATGGGTCACTAACATGGGTTTTTCAATAGGCCCAAATCAACCCCAATTAAGGCCCAATGGCCCCTTAATTGAGTTAGTATAGTTACACCCAAAACTAACTTAATTTAGACTTAAACTACGATGATTATGACATAAACGATTACAAAGCGTAAATCTTATATTATCTGACATGTCATTGGTTCATCCGAACTCACAGTGCATCATGCTCTCCTTCAGTATATTGCTTAATCTATTACAATGTTGACTCCCACTACATCCGATCTTGACACAATGTTCTAATTTTTTCGGCTTAATGCCCAATCTCTAACTCCCAGCTAATGTATGATTTTACTACTTTAATCATTTTGCCTTTTCATGATCGAAGATAGTCCTTCATTACTTTTCTTGAACATAGATTAGACTATAATTTTATTAATCAGTTTCATCATTAAAATCTGAGATTCAACATAAACTACACAGAATTGCTTCGTAACTTGAGAATTATTCTCACAACAGAGAAAATTATGTATGTCCTTGACACGATTTTTACCTATATCAAAGGAAGGGGCAAGCGAGGATGAGATCACTTGTTACATAAAGTATATAGATAATTCTACTTTGGCTAAGTGGTATATGTTGGCATCTATGACTCATGAGTTACAGAGGCAACATGAGAGCATAGATGCCAATTCCATCCTTTATCCTCACTAACTATTTATAGAATAGGGAAGAACTCATAAATATGAGATATCCAAGAGTATCTTCTAAGTCAGAATGATTAGGGAGACATCGGTTCAAAACCATATCCTAACGACGATAGAGTATATTGAGAAACTCATAGGTCTAGGAATGGTCCTAGGGGATAATCTATGTATTGATCTTACACTCTAGTCCCCGTCAGATTCTTTTTCTCAATTAATTATGAACTTTAATATAAACAAGTTTGAGGTGCTATTGGTTACAGATACCCTGCAAGCTAATCACATGAGTGATGGCATGTGTGACACATTGCATAGTCTTTTTACATTATTATTATTGATATATTCTCACATAATATTATCTGTTGAATATATATATTGTGATGCAATTTGTTTTGTGTAATGAGAATCAATCGTGATGAGATTATGATAATGAGACCAATTCGCCTTTAAATATAGAGGTCATAGGTTGCTCAAGACAGACATCGAGAGAACAGGACAGATCGATGTACTATATAGCCATCGATATAATAGAGGCAGTTGGTCTCATAGACACTTATGTGGAGATACTAAGGATACAATATATGTGCTCATTAGAAAATGAGTTCACTGATTGATCCGTTTATGAAATGCTATATGGTTAATGAAACCTGACATCAGACAGCGATTCCGTAGTTCTAATTGTATATCTGGTCCTTAGACTTAAGACACTAAGAATATCTTATTTGAGTACTCATTTCTTTGACATCGGACTTACAGATCTAGAAAGTTTCAGATCTAATATAGCTGGTTATAGGGATTGGTAGTCAATCTTACGAAGACTATTAAGTGACAATAAAAGATCATCCACTCTCGGTATCACGAAAAGAATATCCTTATGCTCTTGCTCAGGTAAATCCCGGATCAGGTTGGTCGGATTAAGATATGAGTTCTCCGGGAGAATCTGATTAGAGCGAGACTTAGATGGATTCCATATGTGACCTGATAGTACCCTGTCTGATATACAGTCTCTAGGATACTAGATGGATGAGGGATTATAGACACATGGTAACTGAAGATAGACAGGTCCAATGAATAAGATCCCCTATACTGTCTAGGGATTATGGCGTAGTGGCATAGTACATCCATAGTCGATGAGTTGAGTGAATTATTATGAGATAATAATTCACTGAGTCAGAAGGAGTTCTGACTGGTAGGACTCATGACTAGCTCGGTATTAGGCCTAGAGGGTTATATACATATGGTGGATGCTACAATGAATATAGGATTGTATATTAATTATCCAATTAGCGCTTATTCTCATTAGATGCGACCCTACATTAATGAGCTCCTTGCATGAGGCCCAATTAGTAGCCAAAGAAGATTATTGGATAGAAATCTAATAATCTAAGGTTAGTGGATAATTGGATGAAGATCTAATACCCACTAAGGTATAACCCTTTGGGTTTTTGGTGGCTCTATATAAATAGGAGGTAAGGGCGGTATGTAGATGATAGGCTGCACCTTTGTGCAAGAGTTGTGAGATTTGTGGCTATGATTGGAGGAGTATCACTATAGTAATCCATCATGTGGATACCACTAGAGAGGAGGACACTTGACCTCTTTCATTCTCTCCATCTCGATCTAGAAAAATAGGGATATATGATCTCCCTAGGTAAATAATCTCCCACGCGATATAGTTTTTGGTTTTATGACTTTTTCTCATACCAATTTTTGCACGATGATTTTGATCTACATGGGAAACCAGTTTTGTTTTGATATTCCACTATGTATATGATGCTCTTGCTGAGGTTTCCCAACAAGTAACTCTCTCTGAGCTCCTCAATATGTCGAGGAAAGCTGAGAGCACCATCAAGAAAGAGAAGTCATTCTCTATATTAGCGAGACCAAAAAGAAAAGGAAGGTTGTTAAGTCCCTTAAGAAGGTCAAAGGCAAGGACAAACCGCAAGACAAAGGTTAATAAGAAAGACCCGAAGGACAAAGGATAGTGCTTTCACTATAGCAAAAATGGGCACTATAAGATAAACTACAAAGAGTACTTTGTAGTGAAGGCATGAAGCTTGGAGAACCATTCATGATCAGTCTATATTTGTTAGATTTTTTGTGATAACATATGAGTATTAGATACATTAAGTGTTTATCATATCTGTAATTAGTTGCGGGTTTTAGCAAGACTTAAGAGACTAATGAGAGGCAAGACATACCTCAAGATGGGTAATGGATTAAGAATTGTTACAGTGGTCATAGGGCGAGGTCACCCTACATCTGCCTGGTGGAGCTACTACTGCATTAGTTGCATATTATTATATTTCCTCTGTTATCAAAAATATTAGTTTTGTTTCTTGTTTGACAGTTACGGATATAAATAAGTTTTTATGAACAATAGTTGTTTATTAATTTTGGATGTGAGATCATCACTAGAGGAACATTGAATAGTGATTTATATGTGCTAGACATTGCACCATACATCATGAATATAAGTATGTCCAAGAAAAAACGAGATGAGGTAAACATTGCATACCTATGGCATTGTAGGCTAAGTCATATCTATAAAGGAATGATTCAAAAATTATTCAAAGATGGATACTTAGATCCATTCGACTATGAGTCATATGCAACTTGTGGACCTTGTCTTCGTGGAAAGTTGACTAACTCTCCTTTATCTGAAACTGGAGAGAGAGCCATTGGGTTGTTGGAACTCATACATAGCAATGTGTGTGGTTCTATGTCAACTCAAGCCATATGTGGTTACTCCTACCTGATTACTTTCACTAATAATTTCTCTAGATATGAATACATATACTTAATAAAGTACAAGTCTGAGGCCTTCAAGAAATTTAGAGAGTACAAGAATGAAGTAGACAACCAGATTAGAAAGAGTATCAAGACTATTCTATCAGATCTAGGATGCGAGTACTTGAGTACATAGTTCATTCATTTTCTCAGGGATCATGATATTTTATCATAATGGACACCTCCTTATACACCTTAACTCAATGGTGTATCAGTAAGAATGAATCACACGCTGTTAGACATAGTGCGGTCCATGATGAGTTTTGCCAACCTACCCGTCTTATTTTATGGATATACCTTAGAGATCATAGCTTACCTTCTGAATAGAGTTCCATCTAGGTCGATAGTGTCTACACCATATAAGATATGGAAAGGAAAGAAACTTGATCTTAAGGTTGTTAAGATTTGGGGCTACCCTACCCATGTTAGAAGATAACCCCGACAAGTTGGAATTAATGACGGATTGGTGCAAGTTTGTGTAATACCCTAAGAAAACTTATGGGTACTATCTATCATCCCAAGAACCACAAGGTCTTTATAACCAAGAGGATTATGCTCCTTGAGAAGGAACATATTCTTGGTGGAAATAGTGGGAGCATGATAGAGTTAAACGAGGTTGGAGGACCTAACTCAAGTACTATTCCAAAGACCGTGTCTGTTCAGGTACTTAGCACATAAGTTCCAATCTTGCGTAGGTCTGGTAGAGTATCTCACCTTCCTGAAAGATATGTGAGACATATCAATGGAGATGATACTTAGGATATTGATCCTCATACCTATGAGGAGGCTATTTTGAGTATAGACTCTGGGAAGTGGCAAGAAGCCATAAATTCTGAGATGGATTCTACGTACTCCAACAAAGTTTGGAATCTTGTAGATGCATTTGAGGGTATTATATTCATCGACTGCAAATGAATCTTCAAGAAGAATATCAAAGTAGATATAACGGTAAAGTCTTATAAGGCAAGGCTACTAGCCAAAGGGTTTCGTCAAAGGCAAGGAGTTGAGTATGATGACACCTTCTTACCTGTAGCCATGCTAAAATCCATTAGAATTTTTTTGACTATTGGAGCACACTAACTGTGAGATCTAGCAGATGGATGTGAAAACCATGTTCCTCAATGACAACCTTGAGTAAGAGGTGTATATGATACAACTAGAGGGATTTGTATCTAAGGAGAGCCTATATAGGGTATACAGGTTATTCAGGTCCATTTATGGACTAATGCAAGCTTTCCAAAGTTGGAATATATGATTTAATGATGCAATTAGATCTTATGACTATATTAAGAATGAAGATGAGCCTTGTGTATATAGGAAAGTAAGTGGGGCACTATCACTTTCTTGGTACTATATATGGATTACATCCTGATCATTGAGAATGATGTAAAAATGCTTTTCACAGTTAGACTTGACTATCTAGAAACTTTTCCATAAATAACTTAGGGAAAACATCTTATATTTTGGGGAGTTGGATCTATAAAGATAGATCCAAGAGGATGCTAAGCTTATCCTAGTCGAAGTACAAAGACTCCATTATCAAAAGATTTTGGCATGAAAAATTTCAAGAGATGTCTCATACTGATGAATATGGAATATCACTTTATAGGAGTATATTCCCAAAGACTTCTAAATAAAAGGCAAACATGGATAGGATATCCTATACCTTAACGATAGGGTTTATCATATATGTTATGCTATGTACTAAGGCTGATATAGCGTATGCTCTGAGTATCACAAGCAAGAATTTGGCGGATCCAAGTTTGGAACACTGAAAGACAGTAAAATGCATCCTTAAGTACTTGAGAATGACTAAGAATCTTTTACTGATATATGGAGGAGTTAGCCTCCAGTTTGAGAGCTACATGGACTTGAGTTTCCAGTCCGATATCGATAATAGCAAGTCAAACTTAGGATATACGTTCACCCTAAATGGAGGAGCAATAAGCTAAAAGAGTTCCAAAAAAGATACTACTACTGACTCGACCATAGAGGCAGAATATATTATTGCAGTAGAAGCATCAAAGGAAGGGGTGAGGATAAAGAAGTTCATCATGGATTTAAGAGTCATATCTGTTGGGAAACTATGAATGAGCATCACATGCATAATGAAAGAATAAAACAAAACCAGTTTTCCATAATTATCATATCGTCGTGCAAAGATTGGTTCGCGAAAAGTCATAAAAATAAAAAACTATGGTACATGAGTGATTGATTACTTAGGAAGATCATATATCCTTGAAATTTCAAATCTAGATAGAGAGGATGAAGGAGGTCGAACATTCTCCTCTCTTGCAGTATCCACATGATGGATAGTTGTAGCGATGCTCCTTCAATCACAACACAAAAACTCGTAACTCTTACACACATTCTCACAGCGTATGTGGAAAAAGATCATTAATCTTCTACACTGCCCTCTCTAGTTGGGAGGGGCTAGTAGTTAAGAAGATCGGGGAGGGAGGAGAATAGGAGGGGATGGTCAAAGGTACATCATATCATTATTGTGTCGCCCCTACCTTTTTTTTATAGAGAGCCATCAAAAACTCTAATAAATCCTACCTTAGTGGGTATTGAATCTCAATCCAATTATCAACTTCTCTTGGATTATTGGATCTCTATCTAATTATCTCAATTGGCCTTTAATTGGGCCATATACAAGAAGCCTATTAATGCTAGGTCTCATCCAATGAGAACAAGGGCTAATTAGATAACTCATGTCCAATGCTTTACTAGTTGAAACAACCACTATATGTGTGTGGCTCTCTAGGCCCAATACTGAGCCGACAATGAGTCCTACCTATCATAATTCCTTCTGACTTAGTGAATTATTATCTCATAATAATTCACTCAACTCATTGACTATGGACGTACTAGGCCACTACGCTATAGTCCCCAAACGGTACAAGGGATCAAATCCATTAGACTTGTCTGTCCTTAGCTACCATGTATTTATAGTCCCTCATCTATCTAATAGCCTAGAGACCATATACTAGGTTTGGTATTATCATGCCATATATGGAATCCATTCGAGTCTCGCTCTAATTAGATTCTCTTGAAGAACTCTTTCCATTTCAATCCAAATGACCCTGGCTAGAGATTTGCCTAAGGGAGTACACATGGGATATTCCTCTTATGATACTGAGAGTGGATGATCCTCTATTGATACTTAATTACCTTGGGAAGTTGGCTACTAATCTTGATAACCAGTTATACCAGATCTGAAACTTTCTAGACCTATAAGTCCAACATCAAATAAAGGAGTACTTAAACAAGGAATCCCCAATATCTTAAGCCTAAGGACTAAATATACAACTAAAACTATGAAATCACTATCTAATGTTATGTATCATTAACCATACAACATTCTGTAAGTGGATCAATCAGTAAACTCATTCTTCAACGAGCACTTGTATTATACCCTTAGTGTGCCCACACAAGTGGCTATGAGACCAGTTGCCTCCATCATATAGATAGTTATATGGTACATCAATCTATTTGATTATCTCAACGTCCCTCATGAATAACATATGACTGAGATTATTTAGGGTCTGTGTTTAAAGACGAATCGATCTTATTATCGTGATCACATCATGATCTGATTCCCATTGCACAGAACTAAGGACATTATAATATATATATAATAGATAATATAATATGAAAAAATACCGATAAGAATAATAATACAAAGAGATGGAATAAATCCCTAAATATGATCCTTGCCAATAAAGGTCATGTTAATAGAAGAAAAGGTATAGGCTCTGTTGCTAATATTTAATAAAAATCAACCATTTTTATAAAAGGACCCACTCTAAACTTACCATCACAAATTAAATACAATTTTTGTCAAAAATTAGGACATAAAGCCAATAAATATCTATTTAAAAATTATAATCCTCACAAATTAGTTTGGATTCCTAATGGAATAACAAATAATAAAAAATATTATATAAGAACGACAAAGTTCTTCATATAGGACCCAGTGTAAAATGGGTACCTAAATCTTTATTATAAATTTATCTCCTAACAAGGCTATGAGCACTAAATGGTAGATACTCAAGGTATATGACTTGAGATCTAACACTCTTTAAAACTCACTAGTCTAAGTAATAACAAGAAAAATTATTGAAAATAAAATTATTGGTAATGAATCTTTAGATGATTCATTGTTACAATCAATCTTGATTGCTCTCAATGGTGCATGACTTTTGTGTAGCTATAACATGCTAAAAATAGAACAAAAAAGGTTTAGTTATTTTTAATAAAAAAATCATATATATTCAAATATATAAAGGAGAGATTTTGATGATGATTATACTTGTATGCCTGTATTGATTTATAATGATTAAATGAGTGCATATTGTCTTGAGGTAAAATTGAATGAAATGATTAAATACTAAATTTGAACTTAAAATAATAATATATATGAAATCATGTTTTATTTTCTAATGTGATTGAAAAATCAAAAATAAAATTTTAAATGGGAAGGAAAATTTCTTGATATTAGACTCAAAGAAAAAATATTGGATTAAAAATAAACCAAAATATTTTATTTGAAAATATCTTAGTACAATAATCATAATAATTTTTTTTGAAAATATTTTACTTATTGGAATTTCATATTGTAATGACCTTGATGATGTTATGTTAATATTAGTATTGAAGAAGTGATTTGAAATATGATTGAATAGTTGTTGTTAAATCATGCTTAGAAATTAAGCATAAAATAAAATTAAAAAAAGGGATAGAAGAATTATGCTTCATTGTCTAGTATTTTTGAAAATTAAAAATATTTTTAAAATAAAAATGAAATGAGCATGATAACTCATTTCACTAAGTCTAATGAATTAGACTTACTTAAAAAAGAAAGAAAAATATTGGGAATTAAAATAAATCGAAGCTCTTGCTTAAAAATATTTTATTGTAATGATTTTGATGATAATACTTAGTTTTCAGTTTTAAAATTTTTGAAAAATTTTCCTTCGGTTGAAAATATTTTGTTATAATTTTAATGTTTTCTTTTATAAATGAAACTCAGTTTTTGATGACAATGTATAAATACATTTTTGAAACAAATTACATGAAACAACTAAAAAAGAGTATATTTCTTACAAACATTTTTATCCTATCATGCCTTCAAGAGATAAAATAATATCATTATTGTTTAATCTCTTACAAAATAAATTAGAAGAACTTTAGTTATTTTCTTTTTTAAAAAAATATACATTACATTCATTTAAATTTTTCAGAAAGTGATTTTTAATGATGATTTTGAATATATTTTCAAATGATTTTGTTTCAAAAAGAGATTGGTAGATCTATCTAACTTTATTGAAATTTTAATTTTAATGATTTGATAACTTAAATCATGATCTTGACTTGTATTCATGAATGATACACCTTATCACCAAATTAATATATTTTAAAATTATGATAAGATGTAAATTAAATGAGATTTATTTTATCATGAATATTCTCTTGATTTCATGACTTTGCTTATCCTTTATAGGAATCACATTTAATCTCTATAATTTTCTCTTTTTAAAGAAGATTTATTATTTTAATAATTATAATTGAGATTTTTTTTAAGATCATTCTTCGATTTTATTAAAAAAATTTATCTAAATGAATTGGGTCTTAAGATTTATTTTGGATGAATCAAGAGTATTTGATCCCCTAAGACTCATTTTCATTATTTACAAAGAAAAAGGGGGGAGACAATTAGTAATTTGGTTAGAAGAAAATTTGGATAGAAAAAATCTTCTAATATTGGATAAGGAGTGATTTGCTAAAAAGAAAATTAAGAATTTTAAATCAATGAGTTTTGTATGATTGGATTTCTATTTTACTTATAATTTCAAATAAATAATATTTCTTGATTACTTATGTTTAAATTCACAAACAAAAAGGAGGGGCACATTTATTAAATCACGTCTTTTGGATTTTTATTTTTATTTTTAATGACATGATATCATTATATTTTTTGGTGTAATTCGAACATTGATGTAAAAAGAAAAATTATACTATCATATTTTTTTACAATGACCAAATGGGGAGATAAAATTATTAATATGATTAGAAGAAAATTTGATATGATGAATCTCATAACATTGAATGAGGAACAACTGCTTAGAAGAAAATTAGAATTTTCTAAATACACGTAAAATGTATTATTTATAATTTAAGCTTGATTTATTATCATTTTTTTCTTTGGATTTCTTGACCTTTATAAATTACACTTCTTATCAAAATTTGCATGCAAAATGCATGATTTGCTTGATTTGCTTGATTTTCTACCTTGCTTGAAATTTGCATAAGATGAATTAAATTTCATGAGTAGCTCTTGATTTTTCTTAGATTTTGAAGTTTACATCTATAAAATTGAGTATTTTTGTGATATGATATTTTTCACTTCCCATCCTTGTTTGTACTTTCTTGTTTATAAAAAGGAAAGAAAATTTCCATAAAGATAATCTTCAAAAACCTTGATTTGTTATTTTGATTTGTTATTTGTGTTTGAAGATCATATAATTTAAATGCATGAGTGGCTCTTAATTCTTTTTGATTTTTTTGAATTTTTTAGCTCACTTTAGAAATCACTCTCGTTAAAATAAACGTAAGAAGGGGATCAAAGTTTTGTGATGAGATATTTGTTTAAAAAATGATTATTCTTATTTCATGAATCTTAATGAATATTTATAAAAGAAAAATATATGACATGAACTTTTATAATTATTGATATAAGCTCTATTTTTGTGATGATGTTTTTAACTCCCCTCATTGTTTCTATTAGTTTCTTAAATACAAAAAGGGAAGACGAATTTTCATGAGAAAATTATATTTTACTAAGGGAGAGCAATAAAGTATTAAATATTCAATCTATATATTTTATAAAAATATAAAAATTTTGACACATGATGAGTTTATGTATCATGAAATTATTTGCTCATTATTTTAACTCTTTTTGTTAATGACAAAGAGGGAGAAATAGTGTATTGATGACACAAATATGAAAAATGATACATATATAACAAGGGATAGAAAATTTTTCATGAGAAAATTATTGCTCATATCTTATTTTACTAAGGGAGAGCAATGACACACATGTGCCTTGAAATCATTAGCTCTACATTTCACCTTTTTGTTGATGACAAAGGGGGAGAAATGGATATTTATGACACATGTAAGAAAAATTTTAATATGAGCATTTCTCTTTGTTTGTTGATAAACAAAGGGGAGAAATGATAAATAACTTAAGGGGAGATTTTCAAATGTATGACTGATGCATAAATTTGAAATTAATGTTATATATTTTGAAAATTTGATGATTCATAATTGGTTGAAACTAATGTTATATCATGTATCATGTATGATATAATTATTTTAAAATTCATGTTATATCATTTGATAAGTGAATGATTTATTACATGAATTTAAAGGTATATAGTTCTCTTGAATTTAAGTTGTCTTTATTTGAATCATGACATGGATTTAGGGGGAGTAAGGTTTAACTCCTATCATCAATTAATTATCATTATAAAAAAGAAAGATTATTGAATCTCATATTTTGATATGAAATTAATTGATTGGTTATTGATCTAACAAGATTGTTAAAGTTGATTAATGCAGGATTAACTATGACAGGGAGAAAATTACAATAAGAGGTTTGGCCAAAGTCAAATCCAAGCATCGGGTCAGAGTGAGGATGATGTGGTTGGAAACTCGCCTAAAATGTATCGGGAGATAACTGAGGGTATCGGGAGCTTGCCAGAATTGTGTAAGGGAGTTCGCCGGAAGAAGACCGAGACTCGTCGAAAAATTATCAGGGGTAGCCAAAAAGGTTACTGGGAGTTGGGAAGGTCTTGAAGTGGATTTGTTGGCCATTATGATTATAATTAATTAAATCATAATTACCATCATTAAGGTTGAGTCCTATTTGAATTAGAATTGGAAGGGATCCAAATTAACTCAAGTGAGGCAAACCATATCCACTTTGGAAAGTGTATTAAGCTTAAGTCATGCTCAATTGGTTGACCTGAGAAGTGGTCAACAAATGGTATAAGTCAGAATTGGAAAAGTGAAGGGAATCACTTTTCCGGGGTTTTCCAGCCTCCCTTCACTTTTCCGGGGTTTTCCAGCGGTTGTATTGCTAATGAGCGATGGTTGTAATGATGCCACCTAGGACTGGGCAATAGGTGACGGTTGTACCGCCCAGGCCGGTGGTTGTACCACCGTCACCCAAGAATCTAAGTAGCAGGCTCTGGTTGGACTACCCAGGCCGATGGTTGTACCACCAATACCCTATTTTTAGGGTGGCTTTCGACGATTATACCATCAGTGTCGGTGGTTGTATCACCCATACCTAGATTTTTTTGAATATATTTGAATGTTAGCTCCATTAAGCCAATTGGGGTCTATAAATACCCAAAATTTTATTACATTTAGCATAAGAATTTTACACATCATTGGGCAAAAATCTGTGATAAAAAGGGTGTGTGCTAAAAGTGTGTAAGAAAAAAGGGGAAGGGAGTAATCCAAGTGTTGTAATTCTTGTCTCCCTTATAAGGTGAAGATCATTAGTGGACACTGGTGAGCCTCGACGAAGAGGACTCGGGAACCGGACGTAGGTCAAGATTGGGGTCGAACCACTATAAAATTATGGGTGCTCTTTACTTATCTGTTTTACTATTTTACATTGCTCTGAATTACTTTACAAAAAGATACAAGCATCATTCTCAAGACTTCTCTTGAATCGGTTTATTGATTGATTTTAACGAAATACTAAAAGGCACTTTTGGTTTTCTTTTGTTGCTTTGCGTAAATAAAGATTTTTAAATCGAGCACTTTCATTCTTGCACTAATTCACACACCCCCCACCCCCTCCCCCCGTCTTTGTGTCAATTAAACCTAACAGGTTGTCAGGTTATTTATGCAAAAATTAATTTTAGACTGTGTACGATGAGATTGAATCGCATACAATTATTATATATGTTCTTGCTGCATTTTTGCAATGAAGGCAGTGAGGAAAGATCAAAGTATGTCACACGTGCCATCACTCACGTGATTGGCTTGCAGGGCACCTGTAACCAGCAATCTCCCACTTGACTAAAAGTTAATCACCTATGTGTCTGATCCCCATCAGACCCTTGTGACGCTCAAATACAATCTGAGCTAGCGGCTTCATCAGTGGATCTGCAATGTTATCTTCGGATGGAACTCTTTCCATTGCTATATCCTTTTGGGTCACGATCGCTCTAATTAGATAGAACCTCCTCAGAATAATTCTGATGAGACCTGGGTTCCTTTGCTAGAGTTATCACTCTGTCACTGTCACAATATATGGGAGTTAGCTCTATGCTGCTTGGTATGACTCCCAAATCCTTGATAAATTGCTTCATCCACACCCTTTCCTTTACTGCTTCTGCTGTAGTAATGTATTTCGCCTCTATGGTCGAGTCAGCAATAATATCTTGCATGGAACTCTTCCAGCTTACTACTCCTCTATTCAAGGTTAAAACAAACCCTGAATTCGACTTGCTATCATCAATGTCAAACTGAAAACTCGAGTCCGTGTAGCCCTCAACCTAGAGGCTACCTTCTCCATATATCAGTAAAAGATCCTTAGTGCTTCTCAAGTACTTAAGGATACACTTTACTATCTTCCAGTGTTCTAAACCTGGATCTGCCTGATACCTACTCGTGACACTCAGAGCATGTGCTATATCAGGCCTGATATATAGCATCATATACATAATACACCCTATCGCTGAGGCATAAGGTATCTTATCTATGTATGTCCTTTCTTTAGGAGTCTTTAGGGACATACTCCTAGAAAGTGATATTTCATATCTCATCGGTATGAGACCTCTCTTGAAATTCTCCATGTCAAGCCTTTTGACATTGAAGTC
Organism: Ensete glaucum; assembly: GCA_021527575.1. NCBI lineage: Eukaryota > Viridiplantae > Streptophyta > Magnoliopsida > Zingiberales > Musaceae > Ensete > Ensete glaucum. The sequence continues at coordinate 32,658,048 of CM038557.1, forward strand.
TATGTACCTAAACTGGGACAAGCCAAGCATCCTTTTGAATCTATCTCTATAGATCCGGATCCCAAAATATAGGATGTTTCCCCTAAGTCTTTCATGGAGAAGTTTCTAGATAGCCAAGCCTTTATTATGGAAATCATTCCTACATTATTCCTAATGATTAGGATGTCATCCATATATAATACTAAGAAGGTGATAGTACTTCCACTTACCTTTCTGTACACACAAGGCTCATCTTTGTTCTTAATGAAGTAATAAGATCCGATCACCTTATCAAATCTTATGTTCCAACTTTGAGAAGCTTGCTTCAATTCATAAATAGATCTAAGCAACATGCATATTTTATCTGGACTCTTTTTGGATACGAATCCCTCTAGCTATATCATATACACCTCCTTCTAGAAATTGCCATTGAGGAATGTCGTTTTAACATCCATCTACCATATCTCATAGTCACAGTGTGCTGCAATGGCCAAAATAATTCTAATGAACTTAAGCATGGCTACAGGTGAAAAGGATTCATTATAGTCAACTCCTTGTCTTTGATGATATCATTTAGCTACCAGCCTTGCTTTATATGTCTCTACCTTTCCATCCACTCTGATCTTCTTCTTGAAGATCCATTTACAACCGATATATATAATACCCTCAGGTGCATCCACAAGGTTCCAAACCTTGTTAGAATATATGGAATCCATCTTAGAATTCATGGTTTCTTGCCACTCCCAAAGTCTATACTCATAATAGCCTCCTCATAGGTCTGAGGATCAACATCCTAATAGTCATCTCCACTGATATATCCCACATATCTTTCAAGATGGTGAGATACTCTACTAGACCTGCTAAAGTTATAATTTGTGTGTTAGGTACCTGAACAAACTCGGGCTCTGGAATGGTGCCTAAGCTAAGTTCTCCAACCTCGCTCAATTCTATATCACTCCCACTGTTTCCACCAAGATTGTGTTCCTTCTCAAGGAACATAGCTCTCTTAGCAACAAAGACCTTTCGGTCCTTGGTATGATAAAAATAATACTCACAAGTTTCCTTTGGGTATCCCACGAATGTGTACCATTCTGTCCTTGATTCTAACTTATCAGGGTTATGTCTTCTAACGTGAGCAGGACAGCCCCAAATCTTAACAATCTTAAGATCGAGCTTCTTTCCTTTCCATATCTCATATAGTGTAGACACTACCAACTTTGATGTAACTCTGTTCAGAAGGTAAGTTGCAGTCTCTAGGACATACCCCCAGAATGAGATGGGTAGGTCAGCAAAACTCATCATGGACCACACCATGTCTAATAGCGTGCGATTCCTCCTTTCTAATACACCATTGAGATGAGGTGTATAAGGAGGTGTCCACTAGGATAAAATCATATTGTCCTTGAGGAAATGGGTGAATTCTATACTCAAGTACTCTCCACCTTGATCTGATCAAAGAGTCTTAATACTCTTTCTAATTTGGTTCTCTACCTTATTTTTATATTCCCTGAATTTCTTGAAGGCCTCAGATTTGTACTTCATTAAGTACATGTATCCATACCTAGAGAAATCATCAGTGAATGTAATGAAGTATAAGTAACCACCTATATCCTGAGTCGACATGGAACCACATATATCACTATGTATGAGTTTCAATAACTCGGTGTCTCTCTCTCTAGTTCCACTAAAAAGAGAGTTGGTCATCTTTCCATGAAGGCAAGGATCGTAAGTTGCATATAACTCATAGTCAAATGGATCTAAGTATCCATATTTCAGTAACTTTTGAATCATTCTCTCATGTGTATGACCTAGCCTATAATGCCATAGGTTTGCATTATTCACCTCATCTCTTTTCTTCTTAGACATATTTATATTTATGATATGTGGAGAAGTGTCTAACACATATAGGCCATTTACAAGGATCCCTCTAGTGATGACTTCATCATCCATAATTATTGAATATTCTCAAAACTAATTTATATCTATTTATTATCAAACAAGATATGGATATAATATTTTTGATAATAGAGAGAACAAAATAGCATGCATCCAATGCAATGATAGCTCCACTAGGCAGATATAGGGTGACCTCCCTAACAGCAACTACAGCAACTCTTACTCCATTGCCCATCTTGAGGTCCATCTTGCCTCTGGCTAGTCTCCTAGGTCTTGCCAGAACTTGCAATGAATTACAGATGTGATAAGCACTCCCGATATCTAATACCTATGTGTTATCATGAATATCTGACAATTGAAGACTAATCATAAATATACCTGAAGCTTCTCTAAGCTTCTGTTTCTCCTTATCTACAAGATAGTCCTTATAGTTCCTTTTCCAATGCTCATCTCGGCCGTAGTGGAAGCACTGTCCTTTGTCCTTTACCGGGTCTCTCTTAGCAACCTTTGTCTTACCTAGTCTTTCTTTGCCCTTGCCCTTCTTAAGGGTCTTGCTGGCCTTCCTTTTCTTTTTGGTCTCACCAATGTAGAGAACTGACTTCTCCTTCTTAATGGCACTCTTAGCTTCCCACAATATATTGAGGAGCTCGGGAAGAGTCACCTCAAACTTGTTCATATTAAAGTTAATAATGAACTGTGAAAAGGAATCCGATAGGGACTGAAGTATAAGATAAATACATAAGTTATCCTCTAGGACTATCTATATACTTCACAAAGCGAGCGATCTCATCCTCGTTTATCCTTTCCTCTAGTGTGGGCACAATCATGTTAAGGACATATACGATTTTATCTTTCGCGAGAATAATTCTCAAAATGCGAAGCTTTTGGACTAATGAGGTGGTTGGCATCAAGTATGTCACGTAGGGGTTTTACAAACGACAAGCAAGATATAGCGTAAATTAAATAACATATATATTCTACATAAAATACTAATTAAGATATGGACTTCTATCTTAATGTACCCCACTATTTTCCTAGTAAATCACGCGACACCCTCGACACATGAGACGAAAGTCTCTGACGGACTCTTAGTGGGGATCGGGATCCAATTGGCATCTTAGTGCAATCTCAATGGACTCGACCAACTACACTAAGCCCAAAAGGTAGACAACTCTTATCAGTCACAACTCCTTGTGATTCCCGTCATGGTCTCGACTACTCGACCAACCGTGAAGTTCAGTTAAGTCATCACCATTGTTATAAGATGAGTCTGATTCAATAGATATGCTCTCGATTGCTCGACCAAGTCATACCATGTCCTCAGGTCACCGGTGACATATATATGTTGTAAGCAAGAACTCGATCACGTAGATAGGTGAATCTCGAGTGACTCGACTAACTCAACCTATGTCGGGATTCAATTTCCTATAACGATAGAAGACCACGTGGGTCAATCTTATTGTCTCACGTTTACCGACTTAATATTATCATAGGAGGGGTTTTTTATTTTCTATCGGCCTCCTAGTATATCGTGTCATACACATATATATTTAATATATATCTACATCTAATGCAAATATATGTATACATATATCTAGTAGGTGTATAGCATATCACACATGCAAGCTACATCGGATGATCATGAGCCGTCACCTAATATGATTAAGCCTAAGCCAATGGGCCTAATCTCACAATAGGATCTATGTGTGTATCGGTGCATCTCCATGCCCTGTGATTGTTGATCTCATCATCATCGGTTCCGTCGGATCATCGCCTCACCATGCGTTATAATCTCTCGCCATGGCATCATGGGTCCCGCTGTCACCCCCACACTCCTACCACGCCTCTCCATATAATTACAAATAATCACAAGCATGCAGGCTCGACAATAAATGAGAAACACTAAGGCTCGCAGGCCCCAATAATAATAATAATCACAATTACACACATCACACACTTGGCTCATGATCATTCATCCACATCATACATCACATCATATGTAGGATTACTAGATATATTTAATAATTAATTAAATTATTTAATTAATTATTTTTTAGAAAACAACACATGTTAGGAATTTTCAGAATTGTTAAGGGTATTTTTATAATTTTGGACGAGAGGACAGTCCTCGAAATTTCTAGAATTATTGAGGGCTTTTTCAGAATTTTGTACATGAGGACAGTCCTCAGAATTTTTCAAATTCAGAGGGGTAAAATAGTCCTTTTAACAAAAAAACCCTAGCTTTCCCCTTGCCCACTCTACGCCACCGTCGTCACTACCCCTTGCCCGCCAAGAGGCGGCCACGCATCGCTACCTCGGCATTAGTCCTTGGCCTTGCGGGCCACCCCAGTTGGCCACAACCAATGTGCGTGCCGCCTATGCTGCTCTGCGTGGCCACCATGTGGGGCGCCACAACCAGCCTCCCCCTTGCAGAGGCCCTTGGTCGCGGCCTGGTCATGGGTGGTCGTGGCTGGCCGCCCCTCCTCCTCGATGCCTTCGCTGTGAAAATGCAGCAAGAATGCGTAGAACGATTATACATGATTCAATCTCATCACACGGAGTTTAAAACCAATCTTTTACACAAAAATATTGGCTCTGATACCACTATTGGGAAACCTCATCGGGTGCATCACATGTGCAATAGAAATCAAGACAAAAACTAGTTTCCCACGCAAAATATTGGGGTCGCGAGAAAAATATAAAAATCGATAAAACCGTGATGTGTGAGAGATTGATTTTATCTAGGGAGATTGTATATCCCTATATTTCAGATCCGGATAGAGAAGATGAAGGAGGTCAAGCGTCATCCTCTCTAGCGGTATCCATATGATAGATTTCTACAGCTAAACTCCTACAATCTGATCTGGCAACTCTTGCACAAAGGGAGGGAGGAGAATAAGAGGTGGTGGCTAAAGCTATAGCCTATTAACTATGAGTCTCCCCTCCTATTTATAGAGAGCCACCAAAAACCCTAGGGCTCCTGCCTTAGTGGATATTGGATCTCCATCCAATAACCCACTAACCTTGCATTATTGGATCTCTATCCAATAATCTCTTTAGGCCTCTAATTGGGTCTTAAGCAAGGAGCTCATCAGCATAGGGTCTCATCTAATGAGAATAGGGGTTAATTGAATCTTCATCCAATCCTCTATTCGCTGAAGCATCCATCATATGTGTGTGACCCTCTAAGCCTGATACTAAGTTGGTCGTAAGTCGCTCCCATCAAAACTCCTTTTAGTATTGTGAATTATTATCCCTATAATAATTCACTTGACTCATCAACTATGGACGTACTAGACCACTATGCCATAGTCCCTAGACAGTAAAGAGGGATCAAATCCATCGGACCTGCTTGTCCACAGTTATCATGTATCTATAATCCCTTATCCAACTAATATTTCAGAGACTGTATATTAGACATGGTACTGTCAGGTCACATACAAAATCAATTTGTCTTACCCTAATCAGATTCTACTAGAGAACTCTTTCTCTCTCAATCTGAACGACCCTGGCCAGGGATTTATCTGAGTAAGCACATATGAGATATTTCTCTCATAATACCGAGAGTGGATGATCCTCTATTGACATTCAATTACCTTTGTAAGGTTGGCTACTAATTCCGATAACCAACTATACTAGATCTGGAGCTTTCCAAACCTGTAAGTTTGGCATCAAAGAAAGGAGTACTCATATAAGGCATCCTTGGTGTCTCAAGTATAAGGACCAGATACACAACTTGGGACTATGGAATCGTTGTCTGACATTATGTATCATTAACAATACAGCATTTCATAAGCGAATCAATCAGTGAACTCATTCTCCAATGAGCACTTGTACTATATCCTTAGTGTCTCTACACAAGTGGTTATGAGAGCAACCGCCTCTATCATATAGACGGGTATATAGTACACTGATCTGTCTCAGTATCTCAATGTCCCTCTTGAGTAACCTATGACTGAGATTATTTAGGATCTATGTCTAAAAGTGAATCGATCTTATTATCATGATCTCATCATGATCTGATTCTCATTGCACAGAACCAAGGACATCACAATATATATGTAATAGATAATGTGAGAATATGCTAATATTAATTATAAGCAAAAATATCACACAGTGTGTCACATATGTCATCACTCATGTGATTGGGTTGTAGGGCACCTATAACCAGCAGTCGGAACATATCGTGTGAAAAGTTTCAGAATTTATCAATAGTAAATGAAACATTTCTGAACATATAAAAAATGCATAGGACATATTTCAAAAGTATATCAATGGTGAATGAATAATCTCAAAAGCTTATCAAATGAACAAGTAACGAACATAGGCTCAAATATCACTCAGACATGACATTCATTTTATTCTTATCCAAAGCACATGAACAAACTCATAAGTAATGCTTTGTATATTATATCAAGACATAGAGGGCGAAGTGGGACCATAAGTATAATGTGGAACATCCATCGGTGAATAACCACCAAACATAAGTCTCATACATCTAGGAGCTCCATCCACCCACGTCTGAGTGAAGTCATAAGGGGTCGCTAGAGCACGTGGGCTCTAAGCATAACTCTTTTTACCATTTCTGGCAAAGGTTCATATTGTCCCATAAACACTGGAGTACAAAAGGAAATGAGCAATAAATTTGGCATATATCAGAAGCACATGCAGAACAATAAATCATACATGCACCTAAATAGAATAATAGAATATAATATTAATTAATATATAATATATTTTAATATATAATAAAGTCAAGGACAAGAGTATTAGAGATTTCAGCTTTGAACTAGAAGAAGCAAGTATAGGCAGAATTGATACAATCCCTATTCTAGTTGAATTCTAAAGGCAAAATGTAAAATTATTTAGATGATAAAAAATTATTCTAAATTAATCAAAAAGGTGTTGTTGAAAATCTAAATAAATCTAGTTTCATACGAAGTAAGTTTTATACAAATTGAAGGTCTCTATAAAGAGTTATTAATAGTTTTGCAACCAAAGATACAGAATCATAGTCCCTGCTTTATAGAATTTATATGGTCCATCAAAATGGGGGTTTTGATAGTCATTTCAACTCTGAATCATCCAATGTTAGGTTTAACAGAAAGGTCTAAGAGTCTATTTTCTAACAAATTAAGTTTTACATAAATTGAGAACTTCAACAGGAAGATATAAGTAATATAGTGATGAAAGGTCATGAGCTATAGATTCTATTTTACAGATTTCATATACTTAATTAAAGTAAATATTTGGGCTAGCAAATGAACTCCAAATTCTTCTAACTTAGGTTTAAAAGAAAGATATTTGAATCTATTTTTGAGAAAACTAAGTTTTGTCTAAATCAGAGGTATGTACTAAATGTTACAGTAAGAATAATATAGATAGGCCATAATCTTGATAATATTATAGATTCATACTTAGGCAACCAACAAAAGATTTCGGATTAGTTCAGAATTTTCTTCATAAATCAAGGCAAAAATAAAGATAAATTTTAGTAGAAGAAAGATACAATACTTACCTTTAAATATTTTAGTTGCAAAGGTGTGGATTAGATCACAATCTCAAAATCCCCAAATTTCTTTATCTTCTTTCCTTCTCTTCTTCTTCTTCTTCTTAAGTTCACGTTACAGCCAAAACATCCACCCCCCCCCGCCCCCTTTTTTCCTCTAATTATTAATTGTTTAAGCTAACATATATATTGATAGGTGGCAAACATGCATGCAATGTGCTTATATGTCACCCATGCACATGCACAAGTGGCACTACTTTAAACAAGGTAGTGACACATGTCCTCACCATGTTTCTTTTTTTTTTTAACTTAGTGTGAATCTTTAAAAAAAAAGAATTAGCAAAAGAAAGGGTGTGTATAAAGAGGTTCTGGGGGATTTGGGAGTCATACTCAGTAGCGTGGAGCTAATTCCATATACTGTCACAACAATAGGGCGATCGCTCAAGCGAAGGAATCTAGGTCTCATCAGAAGTCTAAGCATGTTCTGAGGAGGTTCCATCTGATTAGAGAGATCATATCTCATAAAAATATATCAATGGAAAGAGTTCCATCCGAAGAAAACATTGCAGATCCACTTACGAAGCTATTAACTCAGATTGTATTTGAGTGTCACAAGGGTCCGATAGGGATCAGATACATAGGTGATTGACTTTAGCTCAAATGGGAGATTTTTTGTTATAAGTGCCCTGCAAGTCAATCATGTGAGTGATGACACATGTGACATGCTATGATCTTTTTGCTTATGACTATTATTGACATATTTTATATTATATTATCTGCTACATATATATATATTGTGATGTCATTGGTTCTATGCAATTGAATTAAATCATGATGAGATCACGATAATGAGATCGATTTACCTTTAAACATAGATCTTAAATAATCTCGATCATATGTTACTCGAGAGGGACATCAAGATAACCGGACAGATCGATGTACTATATTCTCGTCTATATGATGGAGGCGACTAGTCTCATAACCACTTATGTTGAGACACTAAAGATATAGTATAGGTACTCATTGGAGAATTAGTTCACTTATTGATCTTCTTATGGAATGTTGTATAATTAATGATACCTAATATAAGACAGCGATTTCATAGTCCCAATTGTGTATTCCTTAGACTTGAGATACCAAAGATGTCTTGTTTGAGTACTCTTTTCTTTGACGTCGAACTTACAAGTTTGTAAAGTCTCAGATCTCGTACAGCCGATTATCGGGATTGGTAGCCAACCTTACGAAGGCAATTGAGTGTCAATAAAAGATCATCCACTCTCAGTATCATGAGAGAAATATCTCATATGTGCTTGCTCAGCAAAATTCCTAGCCAGGGTTATTCAGATTGAGAGATAAGGAATTCTCTGGAAGAATCCGATTAGAGCAAGACTCAAACGGATTTCGTATGTGACTTGATAGTACCATGTCCAATATACGGTCTCTAGGATATTAGTTGGATGAAAGATTATAGATACACGGTAACTATGGATAGACATGTCCAATGGATTTGATCCCCCTATACCGTCTAGGGACTATAACGTAGTGGCCTAGTATATCAATAGTCGATGAATGAATTATTATGGAGATAATAATTCACCATATCAGAAGAAGTTCTGATGGGAGTGACTCACATACAGTGGATGCTTCGATTAGCCCCTATTCTCATTAGATGAGAACCTGCAATAATGGGCTCCTTACATAAGGCCCATTAAAGGCTAAAGGAGATTATTGAATAAAGATCCAATAATACAAGGTTAGTAGGTAATTGGATGGAGATCTAATACCCATTAAGGTAGGACCCTTAGGGTTTTTGGTGGTTTCTATAAATAAGAGGGGAGGCTTATGGTTGATAGGCTACAACTTTGGCCACTCTCTCCCATTCTCCTACCTCTCTCTACACAAGAGTTGCGAGATCAGATTGGAGGAGTTTCGCTGCAGAAATCCATCGTGTAGATATCGCTAAAGAGGAGGACGCTTGGCCTTCTTCATCATCTCTATCTAGATCTGAAAAAACAGAGATATAAGATCTTCTTAGGTAATCAATCTCTCACATATCGTAGTTTTTTTTATTTTACGACTTTCTCGTGACCCAATCTTTTGCATAATGATTTGATCTATATGGAAAACCTATTTTGTTATGATCTTCCACTACACATGTGATGCTTCCGTTGAGGTTTCCCAATAGATTAGTGGTGATCTTGGCAGAGGTAGCTCAAATCTGTTGATTCTTCTTCTTGATGGTCCTGAGGGTTATGCTTGCGATTGTTCCTGTTGGGAAACCTCAGTGGGAGCATCACATGTGCAGTGAAAATCAAAACAAAATATTAGTTTCCCACGCAGATCAAATCATCGTGCAAAAGATTGGGGATACAAGAAAAACATAAAAGTCGATAAAAATCGCAATGTGTGAGAGATTGATTTTACATAAGGAGATTGTATATCCCTGTATTCCAGATCCGGATTGAGAAGATAAAGAAGGTAAAACATCCTCCTCTCTAGCGGTATCCATATGATAGATCTCTACAGCAAAACTCCTCCAATCTGATCTCGCAACTCTTGCGCAGAGGTAAGGAGGAGAATATGAGGTGGCGGCTAAAGATGTAGCCTATCAACTATGAGTCTCCCCTCCTATTTATAGAGAGCCACCAAAAACCCTATGGCTCCTGCCTTAGTAGGTATTGGATCTCCATCCAATAACCCACTAACCTTACATTATTGGATCTCTATCCAATAATCTCCTTAGGCCTCTAATTGAGCCTTAAGCAAGGAGCCCATCAGCATAGTGTCTCATCTAATGAGAATAGGGGCTAATTGGATCTTCATCCAATCCTCTATTCGCTAAAGCATCCACCATATGTGTGTGACCCTCTAGGCCTGATACCGAGCTGGCTGTGAATCGCTCCCATCAGAACTCTTTCTGATATAGTGAATTATTATGCCTATAATGATTCACTCGCCTCATCGACTATGGACGTACTAGGCCACTACGCTATAGTCCCCAAACGGTACAGGGGGATTGAATCCATCCGACATATATGTCCTCAGTTACCATATATCTATAATCCCTCATCCAACTAATATCCTAGAGACTGTATATTGGATATGGTACTGTCATGTCACATACGAAATCCATCATAGTCTCGCTCTAATCAGAGTCTCTCGGAGAATTCTTTCTCTCTCAATCCGAATGACCCTGGCTAGGGATTTGTTTAAGCAAACATATATGAGATATTCCTCTCATGATACCGAGAGTGGATGTCCTCTATTGACACTCAATTACCTTCATAAGGTTGGCTACCAATCTTGATAACCAACTATACCAAATCTGAAACTTTTCAAACATGTAAGTCTAGCGTCAAAGAAAGGAGTACTCATACAAGGTATCCTTGGTGTCTCATGTCTAAGGACCAGATACACAATTAGGACTATGGAATCATTGTTTGACATTAGGTATCATTAACCATATAATATTTTGTAAGCGGATCAATCGGTGAATTCATTCTCCAATGAGCACATGTATTATATCCTTAGTGTCTCCACACAAGTAGCTATGAAACCAGCTACCTCCATCATATGGATGGGTATATAGTACACGAATCTGTCTGGTTATCTCAATGTCCCTCTTGAGTAACCTATGACCGGGATTATTTAGGATATATGTTTAAAGGTGAATCGATCTTATTATCATGATTTCATCACGATCCGATTCTCATTGCACAGAACCAAGGACATCACAATATATATATAATAAATAATATAATATGAAAATATGCTAATATGAATCATAAGCAAAAAGATCACACAACATGTCACATGTGTGGTAACTCACATGATTGGCTTGTAGGGCACCAGAACTAGCAGTTCCGTGCGGGGGCGCTTCTGATCGTCTCGCTCAGAGCCACTAAAGCCTCGACAGCAGTGTATTGGTTTGTCTATTATAGCATCTCAGGAACTATCGTCAGTGGGTGTCCAATCAACAACCAGAAAAATCTGGAGGGTCAAAGCCCCATCAAGAAACCTTATACCACCAAGGAGGGATGTGCATCGGGCACCTCTTGGATCTCCACAGTAAAGCACCCAATGAATTGGGTGAGGGGCTCATCACTTTCTTGACTTAATCCAAGGAGCGAAGCAGTAGTGGTCCTAGGCTGAGCACTCGCAAGGAATTTCAATTCGAATTCCTTTGCAAGTTGGTCGAACAATGAGAGTGAGGATGGCTTAAGCCAACTGTACCACATACGAGCTGAGCCTCTCAAAGTAGTCACAAAAGCCTGACACATTAGGGCGTCTGATGTGTCATAGAGAGTCATTTGGGCTCGGAAAGCCGCAACGTGTTCCATCGGGTCTGAGCTAACATTATAAGACTCGAGTGAAGGCAGATGGAAGTGGGTCACAACAGGTTTGTTTTGTATCTCAGGAGAAAACGAGGAGCCACCCTTGGAGATCTCCTTGAATTCCTCCTTAGATTTGACGAACTCCCTTTGGACCTCATCTAGTCTTTGGTTTATGTAATGTAGTTGTGCTCTTAACGAGTCCGTCGAGTCGGAGGAAAGAGTGTCCAGTTCGGGGCCGAGAGAGCAGAACTTCGGGGATGGCTCACTGACCGAGCTGCAGCTGTGCTTGGAGTCCCAATCTCACCTCATTTAGGGGGTGTCATTGTTTGTCGAAGTCGGGTTGATGTGCGAGCTAATTCTCTTAGGGTAGGAGCAACTCGGGTTGCATCTGTTAGGGAGTGAAGCACAGAGCAGGCTATGGGGACCCCACCACAAGCATAAGTTACAGAATATGGAGAATAATAGCTTGAATCATTCCAGCTAGTGCCTGTACTTGGTGGGTGAGGCCGAGGAATGCCTCGGTAGTAATGATTGGGGGCTCAAGATTCACCGTCGGGAGAGAAAATCCTAGGTCGTTGAATAATCTCTAATAATGGTTCGGAGTAGGTGCTGGAGGGTTTATTTCCCTGGCTAGGGGGAAGGGGGTTGGTCTCCTGGGCTGAAAAGTCGACGGAGGGACGCGAGGCACTTTTTCGAGATGTCTTGCATTTGTATTATTCTACGGACACTCTTGTGACATCGGGTTCTCCTTCTAGTACTAAAAATATTATGAAACTTTGTGCCATGGTCTGGGAGTCAACACGAAGTGGTTCTGCCCACGTGCGCAAGCTCATTCGCTTTAGCTGTGAAGGGGATGAAGCTCAGAGGAGATCAGTGATGTGCATCTTTGACTCGGTTTAGGTGGGTGTCATCTGCTTAAGGATTCGACTCAGGTCGATGTTGTTTGAGCTCAGTTCGATGTTGTCTGAGCTCGAGTTAGCCAAGAGTTCCTACACAAAGGCCACGTCAGGGTGGGGGCACCCAGTATGGCCCCTCTGACGATTAAGTTAGCACCCAGACCGAGATCATCTCGGATGTTCAATTAGTGGAAAGAGTTTTTTTCCCAATGAGCCCTTGAGCTATACTTAGGGGTAGCTTTTATACCTACCTACGGAAGGTCGACACTACCAGGTTCCTTAATGTCGTTGGCATCCTTCACTATGGTGGCATACGAACCCATATGATCCCAAGATCCTCGAGTGTCACACCTATACCTATCGGTGTCATCCGCAGGATCACGTTGCTGCTACGCTTGGTCGACCATGCTTGCACCATGTTGATCATGACTGTGCCAAGTTGGTCATACTTACGTCAGGTCGGTCATATCTTTGCTAGGTCGATCGTGACTGCACTGAATCAGCCACACCCATGCCAGATTGACTGTGACTGTGCCAGTTTGACAGAAATCATAGTAAGTAACGAGATGACCCATGATCAACCCTATTAGCATACAAACTTGGTTGTGAAAGAAATCTTATAATTGATAATTGGCTACAAGATGGATCAGTTTTTAAGAGCTATGGGATGCAGGTGATTGAACTGATTCCAAATCTAAAAGAAATTGAGATAAAGCTTTCTATCTATAGCTACTTAGAGAGTAAGAAGACACTATGTTAATCATAATTAATTATAAAAGATAATATATAATCATCTCGATTTTAATCGAGCCAAAACTGTGTTTTCCTACTGGTAATTTATTTGATGTGCGCAATTGCAGCTGCCGCTCGCTCGCAGAAGCCTTCCAAACTGTGCCTCGTCATGGAAGACAAAGGCGGATGAGTTCAAAGCATTTCGCTGTCTTTTGCTTTTGTTTAAACTTTTCGCTCGCTGGCAAGGCAGGCTGCGGGTGTGTCCGAAACCGCTTGCTGCTGCTTATGAACTTATACGTTTTAGTGAAAAAAAAATATATAAAATATATAGTTATTCAAAAGTATATGCAGAGTATTAATTTGTTAAACAAGTATTATAATTAATACAAAAACAAACAATCTTAAATATAGTTGAAAATGAAATTTCAGTCATCTAGAATAGCATAAATCAACATTATAAATGTTTACTCGTAATAATGAATGCATGACACGGACACGGTTTAAAAGATTAATTACATGTCCACTCCTGAATAAATCTAAAATAAATAGTATATATATATATATACATCAATTTTCTCAAAGAACCCCTAAAGATCATATTTTCTCACAAAAAGCTCCCTTGTTGAGTTGTTCTCGCATAGAGCTTATTTTTTTAAAAAAACGAAGATACCCTTGATTTTTCTTTTTAACCTGGTTTATTTTGGTTGAATGCTTTTTGAACCATAAAACCAAAAAAAAAAAAATTGGTCGAGGATGAACCAAGCTAATTCCATCTCTCCTCCGATTAGCTCATTCTGTCGTTACCTCTTCCCTCTCATCTTAACAAAACCACCGCTGCGACCTCTTCCAAACCCTAAAGCCTCTCGTTTCATTCAGCCATCGACGCGAGCTCTTCCCTCTCCATTTTCTCTTCTCGATCGACACTGACCACCTGCCCAGGAGGCACTTTGATGACTTCTTTGACTCTCTTTGAAGCCCTAATCCCTGCCAAGGAGGAGTTTGCAGTCGAATAGGAGTTCCTTCTTTCATTTCCCTTTCCTCTCTTCGGAACTTTGACTTCTCCCAGAGGAGTCTCGAATCCCAGGTTGTTACGAGATATTATCTATGAATTTGCAAACATTTTACATAAATTTGTTCTTGAACTCATGAAAATATATGTTCATTAGCAATTTTTTTTAACTTTTTAAATTTTTCTACAAATGCATTTACGATTACACTAAAGTGTCAACTCCTAACAAGAACTCCTATGGAGGTGTGAACACATAGCAGCTCCATAATCTTATAGAAGGACAATTATGAAATGCCGATTTTAGTCTGATATGTTTTTTTTGTCCATATAATTGTGTGCTTTTGAACAATTATAGGGTTGATCTCAGACTCAGGGCTGATTTTAGTATATTTATATGAAGTGCTAATCCGAACTCCTAACAACCCTTGTAATATGTTTATAAATTGGATCAATTGAGAAAATTAGAAAAATTCAGACTTTGAAGGACTAATTTAATTGAAAATAGGTTATTTGAAATGGCAAACATAGGAAAATAGGTCACTTAGGCCTTTATTAGACATACCCTAGCTTCAATTATAAATTTAAAAAAGTCAGGGTTGATTTCAGACTTAGAGCTGATTTCAGTTCAAGTAGCTCTAAAAGACTTCACAAATGCGAGTCTGATAATTTGGAGCAGTTTTGTGCTAAAAGATGACTTAGAGTGATAAAAATTTGGCCAAAAATGAAAAATAAAAACTTGTTTAGGGCTGAAATGACTCAAATTAGGCCAATTGAGGTTTAAAAAAAATGAGAATGGCTTATTTTTCTTTTTAAATTTGAACTCTACCGTGTTTCGAATTAGAGCCTAAAAACAGTGCAACCAGGGAACCCAATTTTTTTATCCAAAATTTCATATATGCATAGAGTGATCAACTTGCTATAAATGGAAAAATGTCAAAGTTTAGCCTATTTGGGGTTGAATTAACTTAAATTAGGTCGATTAAGGTTTAAAAAAATGACAAAATGGTTTTTTAGGATTTTACATCTCTTTTTCGAAGTATTCTAGAAAAAGGTGCCTATTTCTTTTCTATTTGAATTCAGTTACATATTTTTCAACAAGATTACACTGTTTTTGAATTGGGGCCCAAAAATAAACCTCATTAAAAAATAGTTGTTAAATGATTATGTTGCCTACTTTATTCTTTTTGTGTATATTTATATGTGAAATAACATTTATTTGACCTCATTTAAGTTGAAATACAGTCTTACTTTACAATTTTGGATATATGTTGCTCCATGTACCTATGTTTAATATCGACAATTATAGTAAATGATTTGATTATTGTGACTCTTTCTGCTTTATATAGGTTTAATAACCATGTCATTTGAATCTTATTGTACTAGTAGAAGTGCCAAAAATGACAACAAAGGTGCCAACAAAGTTGAATTAACCGTAGGTAAATTCATCCTTACGTATCTCTTATATTATATTCTTTCACATATATTAATTATTATATTTTCAACATATATTTGCAGTTTCATATGTTGATCCATTTAAATTATCACATGAGGAATAGTAAGATAAGAAAAGATCTTATCCAAACTGGATGGTAAATGGTCGTAGTTTTATTGATCATTTTCGCCACTTCTTTATGGCACCAACTAAGCGTAGTAGAAGATTTTTGGTGTCAATTTCAGCAAGATAATATCATTTGAAAATTGTAAAGCATACTCCATTTGGATATTTCATAAATATCTCTGATTTTACTATTTCTCGGGAACGTTTATTATCCATTCTTGAGCGATGGGATGAAGATACCAGGTTTATGATCAATGGGGTCTATTTATCATTTTGATGTTTCTATTCTTCTTTATCTACCAAATGGAGAACATCTAATTGATATGATGGTAGAGGCATTAGGTAATCTGTATGATTAGTATTTCATGTCTGTGTTACCAACTCTTACCTTGTTGGAAGCTCTAATGATATCATTGCATGACTCTAATGAAGTAGTTGATCAAAACTCTTGTTAGGTGTACATATTATAGATATTTTCATGTATCTTATTTTGTCAAAGTAATTATGGTTTGTCGCTTTTGTTATTTTCAATCAATGAATATTTGTCTTCTTCGGATAACTTCAATGAGGCAGTAGCAGACCATTCCTTCATTTCTAGCAAATTTCAGTAATCCGAGATAGAATTTGTAGAGTCAAGTGAAAGGAGATGGTGTCTGCTAATTATTTAAGAGGTTTCTTACCTCTATTACACGAAAATTAGGCATTTATTGTATGATGATTTATATTATTCACAAAAACCTATTTTGTCAATTATGTTAACATTCGTATTGATTGGCTGATAGGGGTTATTTTGTAAGCACATGTCATGCTTTAATCCTGCAAATTATATAGAATCTACGTGATTGTGGAATGGTAAATTTGAGCATGGCAGTGGAAAACAATCAACAAAATATTATCGAAGATCTCACCTGAACACATAAGTATTAATATAATATTCAATTATATATTATCTAAACATCTATTGATTATCGACCTTTTTTCGAAAAGATGGTTCGAGAGTTATGCCCATTGGAATGTGAAGCATGTTGCTTGTATAATTTTGTGTCATCTTTTGAGGTATTTATTGTTAAATTTCGGATTTTGGTGATGAAATTAATTGATGTGTGTTTGATCGGTTGTTAGAGTTGATTGATGCAGGATTAACTATGATAGAGAGGTTTGGCCAGAGTCAACTCCAAGCATCGAGGTCGAGGTTTTGACGATACGATTGGGAACTCGCCTGGAGTGCGTTGTTTTATATATATATATATATATATATATATATATATATATATATATATATATATATATATATATATATATATATATATATATATATATAAAGAGGATTTAACACTATTTGTGCATTTGTAATCATACACACTTAGTTGTGACCCATGTTAAATTTGTTACTTATTATGTCCATTGATGTTTGTGGAATTAAATATGTTGTCGTTAAATTTAGTTGCTATTAGTATGTATTTTGTACATGTAACTAATTCTCTCATATTGTTTAATTTTCTTTGGCATTATTAGCTTTGGTACTCCAACTGTATGGAATGACTCCTAATTGTAATTGACATTTGATGCCTTTATGACATTGTTAGATTGGTCAGTTCTGGCATACGACAAAATATTTGATGCGTATGCCAACATTTTAGCAAGTGGGGCCCAAGAATCATCTTCGTCTAAGTTGGTGTTTGTGTCATCTATATTAATGTATTCTGGATTTAAGATAAATTTTTGGAATAAATTTCCTTCTTATATTGAATATTCTGGCCCCTAAACTTTTATATTGATTCTAGAACATTATGAGTTTATAGAGATAGGCGTGTTTAAAATTGGTCATAAGACCAATGAAGTGGACCTATTAAATTGATATTTGTACCATTGCATTTACCTTTTGTTGTGAACATTGAGGAAAGAGGTTGGAAGGCAGTATACCTCTATATTTCATAGGGTCCTAAGTATTCATACTTCTTAAATTGACTTTTGTTACCTTTGTGTGCATGTTGTGTTAAAAATTTATATAATTAAATATAGGCTAAAATTTTTATTGACTCCCCTATTATGATTTCATATTAAAATGATCTTTTGTATTTTAAAATTCATTTGAGTGACCCTTATACTATAATTTTCACATCAAAGTGACTTTCGTACTTTAAAATTTATCTAAGTGATCCATCGTACTATGTCTCAAAATTAAAGTCATCCCTCGTACTTTAAAACTCATCTAAGTGATCCCTCATACTATACCTCAAAATCAAAGTCACCCATAGTATTTTAAAACTCATCTAAGTGACCCTCCGTACTATATCACAAAATCAAAATAACTCTCGTACTATAATTTTACATCAAAGTGACCCCTCGTACTACGATTTCTCATCAAAGTGGTTCTCAGTACTATTATATAATGTAAAAACAATGAGAAGAAAATATAGAAGCATCTCAAGAATTATTTTGGTTAGTGGTGAAAGATCAAGATAATATCTTCTTAGAAATATTGAGCTTTTTTTGCTAGAACTAATGCATCATCTGTGAATTGCTTCAGGCATTCAAACCTTTAGATCTTTTCAGATGATGTTTTTGATATAGTTCTAGGCTTAATCAGCTTCACAAAAGTTACATAGACACCATATTCTTCTGTTACTCGTGCTTTGATTTCTTCAACAATCTCTTCATTCACTAGTTCTCCCTCAACCTCGGAAATCATAACTAGTCCAACTTGATCAAAAGTCTCTAGAATTGAAATCCTTTTTTCTGTCAAAGTTTCCTCTGGAGCACCAATAACAGCACAACAACCTAGGCGAAAGTCTTTGGATGAACTTTCTAATATCTTCTCTACATCAGTGGAGTAGATGTTTCTTTCAGCCAAGGTTTGACTTACCAGTCCATACCGGTGTACTGAGATTATCTCGGTATCGGGCGGTACGCATAGTGGATACCACCTGGTATACTAAAATATAATTTTTTATAATATAATATAATATTATATAATATTAAAAAAATTAATATATTAAAAAAAAAAAAAAAAAGGGCAACGTCGCATCGATCTTTCTCCCCTCCTGGGGAGGCGTTCCGTCTCCTCGTGCGAGAGAAAAAGCGCCCGCGGGCGAGGGCGGCGACAGCACGCGGGCAACCCACAAGCGGCGACGTCGTGCGAGCAAGGACAGTGCGTAGAAAGTAGGTTCTTCTTTCCTCTTCTTTTTCCTTCTTTTCCTCTTCTTCTTCTTCTTCGTTTGTTCTCCCTCAATCAACCATTGACAGTCGATTTCTCTATCAATCGGTCACCAATGATCGATTTCTCCCTCAATCGACGTCGATGGTCGAAATTGATCGCTGACGGTCAAATTTTGGCAGTACTACCCAGTAGCAAGCAATCAGCGTACCGGTAACTTGGTAGACCGGTATATACTGCCCATACTAGGCGATACAAATCGAAATTACAAATCTTGCTTCCAGTAACGATAATTAAATCATTTATTCCTCTAGTAATAAAAAGCTTCCCATCAATTATTCTCCCCAAGTCTCTTGTTTTTGTGTATCTCTTGCCTTTGTGGTTATCAATCTCACTAAAGAATGTCTTTTGACTCGTATCTTTATTACCTTATATCTAAGTGACTTTAAAACTAAGTGGGAGGAGGAGGGAGGAGGGGGGTCAATAAAAATTTAGATTTTAAAATATATTATGAAGATCAAAAAGATAAACTTAGCTAAGTTGAATTGCTTATATCCAGTTTTAGCCGATTCAAAGAAAGGTGATGGATAAAAATCATGAAAAGAAAGCCATGCTCGAACCATGTCCGAAGCAAAATGCATTGTGTATTGCCAATTTATGAAGTTGTTAATGAAATTAAGTACAACTATCTAATGTATTTGATTTGTGTGTTTCAAGGAATGATTGTGTAATTTCTGTGAAGAAGTGCATGGAGTATTTGCTTTTTTGGACTTTCATTGAAGGTCTCGCGAATGAACATGAAAAAATTCCGATTGCAGACTGCAGATAAACGATGGTAGATAAATATTTTTGTAGAATATTCAATGACTTCTAATTGTAGGAGTAGATTTGTAACTGAAGTATAATTTTTTGAATTGATTTGTAAAGATACCAGAAGATATATGTAGATAAGTTAGATAGTGTCAATACTTTTTTTTGTACAAAGCAAGGCTGTACTTGTAAATTTGTATATATTTTGATGACTACATGAACGTTTTCATTTGTGGATAGAGTTGTTTTTGCCATTGATAAAATGTTATAGCTCCATAATGAGATTTTGTGTAACTCTTATTGAACGTGCTAATTTATTTAAATTTTGTTCAGTAGCTTTAACAGGGTTAAATGTTTATAAATAGTGTAACCTTTTTTTTGGGTCAAATTTAGCTCAAATTATTAGGCAATCTTGGAAATGATTTGCCAAGAATGATCTTTTTGATTTTTTGAAACATTAATAGACCAATTTGGGAAAATTCAACCATAAAAAGGCTAAAATTTTATAAAATTTCTAATTTAGGCCTTATTTTAAGGATTCAATGTGATATTTTGTCATAGAACCTCTTCAATATGTTCAAAAATTCATTTGTGAACATTTTAGGAACAAAATAATTTGTGACCTGGTTATACTGTTTATGAATAGTTTATTCTGATTATGAAGTCCTATTAAAAAATAACGTGACCTCATACAAAATCAGTATAACTCAAGTCATGCATACCTAAGTAAACCCTATTTTTTTAGGGCACCTAAAAAATAAGTTGTGAAGCCTTAAATAAATTTATTTTTGAATATTTTTTTAAAAATTAGTAGATCAATTTTAAGAAATTTAGTGATAAATAGGTTGAGATTTCTTAAATTTCTAATTTAGGCCTTATTTTGAGGATTAAAGGAGATATTTGGTCACAGAAATTACAGATTCATTTTCGAAATTTTTTAGGTAAAAAAATAATTTGGACCCCAGCTGCACTAATCTTTAATGGGATTACAGTAACTACACAAAAATTAATATAACCTCAATCAAGATCAGTGTAACTCAAGTCGTGTGTCTTGAGCTCAAATTGTTATGACACCTTGAAAATGAGTTGTGAAAGAATAAATAAATCTCTTTTTAATTTTTTTAAATATTTATTAAATCAATTTTGAGAAATGTAGATATAGGCTAAAAATTTTATTTTCTAATTTAGACCTTATTTTGAGGACTCAAGGTTGTCTTTTTTTTTAATAGTACATCTTCAATATGAGAACAGATTCATTTGTTAATTTTTCAGATTTTAAAAACAAATAGAATCCTATTTATACTGTTTTTCAATGGGGTTATATTATTTTTTAATATAAATCTGAAAACAATATGTCCCTACTTAAAATCAATGTAAACGAGGTCAACTCTGTCCAATTCAGATCGAATTTTTAGGACACCTTGTAAATGAGTTGTGTAGGCAAAAATGACGCACTTTTTATTTTTAAAAATATTAATAGATTAATTATGAAAATTCAATAATAAATAGGTTGAATTTATGAAAAAATTTCAATTTAGGCCTTATTTTGAGGGTTAAAGGTGATATTTGGTCATAAAACCTCTTAAATATGACAATAGATTCATATTACAACTTTTTAGGTTAAAAAAAAAATTGAGACCCTTATTTTTTGGGTACTATTTACAAACTATGTAACCTCAGTCATTGTCAGGGTAACTCAGGTCCTGTGTATCCAAATGAGTCCAAAATGGGTTGTGAAGGCCTAAATGAACCCCTTTTTTATTTTTTGGAAACATTAATATATCAATATTTAGAAATTGAGCTATAAATTGATTGAAAATTTTTAAAATGTCTAATTTAGGCTGTACTTCGAAGATTCAAGGTTATCTTTTTTTTTCATAGAACCTCTTCAGTAAGATTATATATTCATTAGTGAAGTTTTTAGATGATAAAAATTGTTGGACCCCATTTATACTGTTTTTTGGATACAGTTACATTATTTCTGAACAGGATCCAAAACTAGTGAACTCATATTCCAAATTAGTGTAACCGAGGCCAAGCTTATCCATTTCAGCAAAAATTTTAGGGCACCTTAAAAATGAGTTGTGAAGGCATAAATGAGAGTATTTTTGATTATTTTGAAACATTAATAAATCAATTTTAGAAAATTCAGCCATATATACGTTGATTTTTTTTAAAAATTATCAATTTAAGCCATAGTTTGAGATTAAAGGTTATATTTGGTCAAAGAACTTCTTAAAAATGATGATAGACATTTTAGGTTAACAAAATTTGGCCCACAATACACTATTTTTGAATGAGGTTACACTGATTTTGTAGGTAATATTAAAAAACTATCTAACCACATTCATTATCAATATAACTCAACTCATTGGGGTTCAATTGAGTCCAAATTTTTTTGACATCTTAATTAGCCTATTTTTAAAACATTAATAGATCAATATTAGGAAATCCAGCCAAATATTGACTGAAATTTTCCAAAATTTCTAGTTTAGACATTATTTTTTGCCTTCAAGATTGTATTCTTCATATAACATCTTTAATATGATCAAAGATTCTTTTGCAAAGTTCTTCAGTGGAAAAAGCTTTCTGAACACAAATAACATTATTTTTTTAATACAGTTACAGCTATTTTTTATAATGACCTGTTAAATAGTATATATATCAAATAGTGGAGTGAAATAATACTACTTCTGTTGCGTAGTTCCTTTAGCGCTTAATTATATGTTGCATGTTTATATAGTTCCCCTATTTGCTCTGCTCTGTTCTGCTCTTTCGGCGCAGTATCTTATTGGAGTGTCAGTTGTGACTCAATTCGTTGGTTCGGAAAGACTAACGAAGTGACAGTGACTTTATTCCATCAGTGTCATATTGGTGCACTCAATTCCATTCCTGGACTAGTTGAGTTATCATTCTGAAAAAACAGCATATATTGTTTGCGATGGTAGACAGCATTTATTCACACCTATGGTTATCATTCTGCATTCTGCCGGTGTTAAGTCAACAAGTTTGATGAGCTGCCCACGGGGAGCTACTTCCTTTCTCCTCCTATCCCTTTTCTTTTGTCAAAAAGCCTATGTAATAGAACTTTATCTTGGTGTGGTCGAGAATACTAAACTACTATATCGACCCTATTTCTTCTTATCCAAGGAAGCTTAAGATATCATCACTCTCTTATTTGATTATTGAAAGCTCTCAGCTCACCCTCTTTGCTAAGCTGCTGCTAAGCTACTTCTCCGCCCCGTGTAACTTAGGGTATATACACAAGAGAACACGGCCCCTATCAACTCGAACGAAGCAAAAGCGCGAGATCCTTTGCTTGATTAGCATTGGCTATTATTAGTATCTTGATTAGCATTGGCTATTAGTATTTTGCATTGGCTATTTCGGTGAAACAATGAAAGTTGTTCTGTTCCCTGCATCCGCTAGCAAAGAATGGAATGCAAACTGCCTGTCCGTGTGTCCCTTATGAGTGTTTTTGACTTTCCTTACCTTGTGGGTTGGGCTTACTGCGGGTTCTTTAGGAGCGCTCCCCATTTTGACAAGTCCTGTTCTGCTATACACAAGTGAGAACTCTTTTCGAAGCACTCCAACGGGAAAACGCCTTTCAGAGATCGCTACTGCCGTGAGAACTCTTTTCGAAGTACTCCAGCGGGAAGGGAAGAGGTAACCCTTCATAGATCGCAAGCTACGCCCCTATAATAAAGTAAGGTTAGTTTTTACTCAGGATTATACAAAAAAAATACTCCAACAAATCCATGGTCAAGTAAGTTCAAATCAGAGGGAGGAGCAGCTCTTTGAAAGGGTAAATATGGATTCCTTAGCCCAGCTTATGATGTGCTTGCTTGTTTTCTGTTTATTGAAGACTGAAGAAGAAAGGAGCGCTCTGGATGGATACTTTATTGCTTGTGAAGCATTCTCTCTCTCTCGTAGTCGATCAAAACAATTACTATGCCCACACAGAGGAAAAGAGTAGAGTGCGCTTGGCATCTACGAAAGAGAGCTACCGTCGCTGTCATCTCCCAGAATAAAAACTCATGCTCTTCATCATGCCAAATGGAACTCCTAGATCGAGCACTTGTTACCTCTGTCTTCTATCCATCTAATGTTAACACTTGTTACCTTTATCTTCTATCTATATAAAGTTAACTGATATGTATCACTTGTTACCTCTATCTTCTATTTATATAAAGCAACTGATATGGAGCACTTGTTATAAAGTTAACTGATATGGAGCACTTGCTACCTCTATCTTCTATCAATTGTTACCTCTATCTTCTATCAATATTGTTGTTGGATTTCATATGATCGATGAAGAGTTAGTATGGTACGATTCGGCCTGCGTATGCAGGATCGCTCGAGCTGAATTTGGAGACTCGAGGAAGCTTGGTGGAGCTGCTGGGTTTCACTCTATTGTGGCCCCTCGGGTCAGGGAGTCAATCAGCTCGACTTCGGTCTGAGGTCGGGATCTGCAAGAAAGCCTTCATCGAAGAGTGTCTGCCCAATATGACCCCTCTCATGGCTAAGTTATCTTCTTGTGAGTGGAGATTGGAAGACGAGATTCAGAAAATCCCAAAGGTTTTGAGAAAAAGTTGTTTGAGAAAAGTTCCCTAATCATGGGCTATAGTGAGGGTGTATTTATACTTGTAAAGCGGAGGGAGGTCGTATCGAGATGTTTAACGGGTGCAATGCCTTTGGCAAACCTGCGAGTATGGCTTTGCATGGGATGCTACTCTCGTCGATTTCCAAAGTCTCGTTCGCTGGGACCGTCAACTGTCAGTACAACCTTTTGAGCAGACGATATTGCGTAAAGGCCGCGTGTGCTTGTCGGGGTGGTTGCCAACGTGGCACGAGTTCCCCGAAGAGCCAACGTGATTCGTTGGCTAACATGGTCTAGCCAGGCCAATTGGCCCAATATTTACCCCGATCATGGACTAACCGACAGAGTATTTTGATCAGTTTGGACTCCTCATTCGAAAGATATGGGGCAGCATGGCTCACCGGCCAAGCAATCCACTCGAATCAAAAACCCAACTCCCGACCATGGGAAATAAAGAAAAATTAGGCTTTCTAACCTTTGTTGCTGGACGGAGCCCACTCACCCAAAATCCACTTCACGCGATCAAATAGTACCCGGCTTACCCTCGGCACAAACAGAAGCAGGCCATAGATAAATCTCGGGTCGGCACGATGCCCGACCTATGGCATTCCCCGAGGAACACCACCATGTAGCACCATGAGTTAAGCGCTATCTGCGAAGATGAGCCATCCATCGAGACAAGCCTCGATCACAAGATGAAGGGGAAATCAGAGCCTCACCTCGAGGGCGTCTATCGACAACTCAAAGTCATCCAATAAGGTGTCATTAGGGCATTGCTTGGGCAAAGGAACATGAAGTTCATATTCCTCGGGAATGCAAAAATGGTTCCGCACCTTGGCCAACCGTCAAACTGTCATGGTCGAGTCACTATAAGAACACAACTACATGACCATCAAGGCCTTCAGGATATTAGAATCCATCGGGTTAGCCCTCTCCCCCCAACAATGAACTCAAAATTTTCACCTTGAGACCACCTGAGGGGCGACCAACTACCGAGGGCCTCAGATTTGCCACCTCGGCATCACCTGATGGCCCCTCCATAGATCAGACAAACGAACTTGAGGAAACATAAAATGAAGGGGAAGACCTATGGGAAGACATCCCGACCTATTTGGGAGTGATCGGGGAGCAAATGAATAAAGGACCAGAGGACGACGACTGAGAACAAGAGCAGAAAGTGGAGGAAAAAAGAAGGAGATGCAAAAAACAAACACCCATGCGAGCCTGGGGAGGTATTTATAAAGAAACCCTAGCCCCCAAGCGATGCTTTGGCTACCCGAAGCACATGACAGCCCATTGCCAGTGCCTCGGGCATCGCACACCATTAATGGCGGAAAAAAAAAGAACATACACACACATCACATTCCTATCGCACGCCAAGCGGATGCAAAATCCTGATGGTAGGCAGCAAATCACAACGTATGCTGAGGTAATCGTGGCATCAGAAGGGAGATCTCACATGACATCCTCGACTAATCGATGCAACGGTTGGGTGCAACATACACGACAAATAGGCAACATGACAAAACCTTAAGCGCCAGCGACTTAGAGAGCCCAAGGCATCGTGCCGACCCGAGATTTGTTTATGGCCTGCTTCCGTTTGTGCTGGGGGTAGGCTGGGTACTATTTGATCACCTGAAGTGGATTTTGGGTGAGTGGGGCTCCTTCCAACAACAAAGGTTGGAAAGTTCAATTTTTTCTTTATTTCCCATGGTCGGGGGTGGGGTTTTCGATCCAAGTGGATTGCTCGACCGGTGAGCCATGCTGCCCCATGTCTTAGCAAGACATACCCCATGTTCGAGTCAGGCCGGGCCAACTGGCCCAGGATTCTTTTTCTTCTGGGGCCATTAAGGACATGACGGAGACATGGCTGGTTTATCTTAGCTAGATAGACTGACGCTCTATTTTTGTTTTGTAGGCATGTTCAACCTTATGAAGGTGAAGGGCAAGTCGGCAGGTCATATCCCGAGCTGACCTGCATCGCCGCCTTCTGCCGAGGAACCCGTTGAGGTGGTTGGGAAGCACCCCGACAAGGGAGGGGATGAGCCGCCAAGGAAGAAGACCAAGGTGACCATCTCGAAGCACCCAAGAAAGACCACCCCTGGTGAGGGATCAAAGAGGGCTCCTCACATCAAGGGGAAAGAGCCGGCGATCGAAGTCGTGGGTCGATGGAGCTTTGTGAGGTTGATGGTGAGGGAACTTTCTGAGGTGGATGGTCGAGTGGGGAAGGACAGATACTTCATCTCCCATATATCCGAGTTGTCGTGACCCGATGTCGATGATCCGCTGAAGCCGCATTAGTCGAACCTCACTACTTTGGCTCGGGTTTGGACTAACGGACCAGTCACTGCGGAGTAGATAAGGGGGGCGTTGCACCCATCCCTCATGAAATAACTATATGAATCTACCTCTGAGGAGCTGATGGACCAAGCTGCCAAGTCAATCATTTGGGTAAGCAGTTTTTAAGATGTCTCAACTTAGTTCATCTCTTCTTCCTATGCTTCTGAACTTATCTTTTTATCTTCAGCATAGGCTCCATTTTGCCAAAGCTTTAATCGATTGCATGCATGATACAGGACAAGTAGTGCGCCTGTTGACTGAGAGGAACGCGATGCTTAAAGCTGAGAATAAAGAGCTTAAGTCGGGCACGGGCTCGGAAGCCGTGGTAGTCGCCGAGAAGTGGGACGTCGATTTGAGTGTTGAGGTGGAGCCAAAGCTACACCTGGGGAGTCTGAGCAGTGTTGCAAGGATCACAAATTAGCAGCCGACTTCGCCCATGTTGAACTAAGAGATCTTCATAATTCTTAGTGTCGGCTCGAGGATAAAGTGTTGTTGCTGACTCGGGGGCTGAGGTACTGTGGTCCAAGTTGAAGATAGCAAGTGACAAAGCTATCACCGACTACAAAGCTTCTCGAGGTTTCTAGTCTGGGTTAGAGAACATGGGATAAATTACTTACGAGTTCAGGTACCGAATAGCGCTAGAACGCTTCTAGGCAAAATACTCGTACTCGTTTGTCGAGGAGGACTCTTTCACTGAGCAGCCCAAGGACCTCAATGTGAGGATGGAGGTGAGCCAACCTTTTGACGATAGCACTCCTCCTGAGGACTAGGTTCCTCTAATGTTATTTTGTTTATCGGGCAACAATTTTGAATGTCGTCGATTGCTTGACCGTCTATTTAAACCCACCCCTTTTGAATTAATACAAACTATGTTTTTGCTTCTATCTGAGTCTATCCATCAAATTGTGGTCTATCACTCGACCTTGATGTAAAACTTGACTTAGAGGAATGCAATTTATGGTTGTCTCTCTACTCGCTTTATATTGTGAATTCACTTCCTTCAGTCGCTCGGTCGACCTTGATCTAACACTTCAGACATAGAATTTCTTTAGTTTTGAGATGTGCGACATTCGAGGTAGCACTTGGCCATCCATTACAGCCAGAATGTAAGTACCATCTCGGATGGTGTGGATGACTCGATACAGTCCCTCCTAATTCAGAGCTAATTTACTTCGGGTGCATCTCGGGTCACTAACCTCAGCTTTTCTTAGGACTAGATCACTATCACCGACTCGTCATGGTTGAACCTTGCGGTTATAGAGTCGGGCGACAGCTTTTTGATACACAAGGGGGGGCCGTAGGTGTGTTTAGCCCTTAGCTCCTTGATGAGGTCGAGGTTCTCCCTCAGGTTGAGTCTTGAGGCTTTTTCTTTAAAGTTCTCGACCCAAAGGATAGGGAAGACCACTTCAGGAGGTAGGACGACCTCGGTACCGAAGGCAAGGCTATAGGGGGATCCTCCCATCGAGGTCTTCGGGATTGTCTGTGATGCCCATAGTATGCTCGAGAGCTCCACCACCTAGGTGCCTTGTGCACCGACCACCCTCCTCTTCAGCCTTTCGAGGATGGCCCGATTGGTCACCTCAACTAGACCATTGGCTTGGGGGTATGAGACTGAGCTGAATTTTAGTTGTATCTGATAGTTTTGGCAGAAATACTTAAATTTTGAGTTGTTGAACTGCGTCCTATTATCATTGATTATAATCCTCGGGATACCGAACCTTATGATGATATTTTTCTAGATGAAATCCTCGACTTGCTTCTCCGTGATCGAAGCTAGGGGCTCGACTTCAACCCACTTAGTGAAATAATCAACTCCGATGATTAGAAATTTTTGTTGACCTAAGGCCGATAAAAACAGGCCGAGAAGGTCCATTCCCCACTGTGCGAAAGGCTATGAACAGTCGGTCGGGGAGAGGGGCAATGCCCATTGATGTTGGATTCGAGCATGTTTCTGACATTACTCGCATTTCTAGACATAGGCTACAGCATCTCGGTGCATGGTTGACTAGTAATACCTTAATTGGAGAACTTTAAAAGCTAGGGTGCGAGCCTCGATGTATTCCCTGCATATCCCTTTATGAACTTCGGCCAGTATCATCTCGGCCTCAGTCGGCAATAGATGGCAGAGTAGTGACTGACTTAAGGCTCTTTGGTAGAGGCGCTCATTGACCTCGCAATACTAGGCTTCGGTCCTCCTAACCCATCGAGCGGTCACCCAGTCGGTCGGTAACGTTGCATCCTTTTTATAGTGGAGCATCTCCTCCATCTAGCTATCATTGGCCTCGGTCGTAGCCACCTCGATTGTGGAAATGGTTGGCTTATGGAGCCTAGTAATTTCTAGCGAGCATCCTCGTGGTGCTCATGTTGAAGCAAGTTTCACCTATGCGTCTGCTTGAGAGTTGTCGGCCCAAGGTATTCGCGAGATGGAGAAGTGTTTAGAAGTGCTAGCGAGGTGGCATGCCTTGATAAGATATTTGATCATGGCGAGTTCTCAGGCTTCGTAATTCCCGCTAACTTGGCTGGCAACCAGTTGATAATTAGTGAAGACTTTAATCCACTCGACCTGTAGCTCAACTGCTAGGCACAAACCGAACAAGAGTGCCTCGTATTCAGCCTTATTTATTGGTGGCTTTAAACTCAAGCTAAAGAGCATGTTCATATGCTTGTCTAGAGGGGTCCTTCAGGATAAGTTTAATCCCTCATCTCTGTTAGGATCAATTGGCACTAAGAGAGGGGGGGGAGGGGAGGGGGGGAGAGGGGTGGTGAATTATTGCAAGCTAAGATTTTTCTTTCTAAAGCAAAAACTTTTCGAATAAGACAAAATAGGAAATTTAAAGCTTTTTATTTTTAATAAAATAAGTAAGTGATTAAAAGTAAGAAGCCAGAAAGATAATCATGTTTGAAGAAAAGAACGTATCATCTTGCTTTCAAGGAGTTTAGTTAAGTTGGAAGCGTCAATTCAACAACATTCAAGCAATGCAAGTATGAAACACTTGCAATTTTATAGTGGTTCAGCACCAACGGCCTACCTCCACTTCCGAGTCCTCCTTTTTGAGGCACACCGACATCCATTACCAATCTTCTTTAGGTGAAGATCAAAACCTTACACTTGCTTATAAGGGAGACTTAAGAAGTTACTATCTTAAGCTATCTCCATTCCCTTTTCTTTTTCTTACAAATCACACACACTTTCTTTTTCACAGAATTTGATTACCCAAAAGAGTTGTTCGTGAATGTAAGAATACTTAGGTATTTATAGACCCCAAGTAGCTTTAGATTTTTGGAGCCAAAAATCAAACATAACTAAAAAAATTGGGATGGGTGGTTGACCTGCCGTTCTGGGCGGTTTACCCACCGTCAACCGTTGGCCGCCGCCCATAATTTATGGTACGTCAACGCTTGGCGGTTTACCCACCGACACTGGCCAGATTCTGTGGCGGTCAACCGCTCACCAATGGTTTACTCACCAAAATTTTCGCAAAAGTGGTTCCCTCCACTTTTTTAATTCCAGCTTGACTTTTATGTTGACCAGCTCTTTGGTCAACTGATTGAGCTCAACCTGAGCTCAACCAAACCTAGTAGTGGATCCGGTTGCCTTATTAAATTGATTTGGATTCCTTCCAAATCTAACTCAGTTAGGACTCTAACTTCTAACTACGACTCAATGATTATAATACTTAATGACCAATTAAGCCTAATTAAGACCTAACTCCCGTATACTCTGGCAACCTCCGGCAATCTTGCGGTAAGTCCTTCTGTCTTCTTTTCGCCAATCTCCCTTTGCGTTTCCAGCAAGCTTCCCGATTCCTTCGGCGAATCTCCTAGCGAACTTCCGGTGAGATCCCACCACATCGTCCGAACTTGGCTCGATGCCTAGGCTTTATCTTGGCCCATCATCTGGTTGTAACTTCATTGATCCTGCCATAGTTAGACCTGCATGATGCTAATTACGACTTAATTAAATACAATCATAATTGCCAAAAATATCTATTAGGTCTCGGTCTTCTTTTAGCAAACTCCCTTACGTCATCCTGGCAACTCCTGATACCTTTGGCGAGCTTTCGACACACTCCGGGCGAGTTCCTAAACGCATTGACTCGATGCATAGACTTAACCTTAGCCAACTCTGATTATAATAATCCTTCTGTCATAATTAATTCTATATCAATCAACTCTAACAATCCTGTTAGATTAATAATCCATCAATTGATTTCATCATCAAAATACAAGATTCAATAATTTGCCCCTTTTTGATGATGACAATCAATTGATGACATGAGTTATTCCTAACTCCTCCTAAAACCATACCACTTAAATTTAAGAGACGCATTCACTCTTAAATTCAAGCAATCAATCATTCAATGCAAATTTCAATACAAATTTGCATCAAGTTATCAAATCATGAATTATAAAATATCTAAGTTATGTCATCAAGTGTTATCAATGAATATTTTTCAGTGTCATGTGTTATAGATACATATTTTTCCTCCTTTGTCATCAACAAAAAGATGAAATATAGAGCTAATAATTTCAAGAACACATGATGACATTAGTCCCCCTTAGTATATGCATTAATATAAAAGACTTAAATTCAAAAGAGTCACATCCTCTTGAATTCAAGTAAATCAAAGAAATAATCATTTCAATCATATAACCTTTCAAGTATAATAAGGATTTGCTTTTTAAACCTTTCAACTTATCAAGAATTTTTAAGGATTGTCATGAAGTTGAAAATATTTGAGAATTTTTCTTCAAATCATCAATCATAGAAAATTTTCAAGTCATAGAAAATTTCAAGTCATAGTGCATAGAAGATTTTCAAGTCATTGAGCATAGAAAATTTTTAAGTCATTAAGCATACCTTTCTCAATAAAATTAATATATTTAAAAATTAATCTCTAGTCATCAACCATACCTTTTATAATTAAAAAGGAGAAAAACAGGGGAGGTGTTGTCGAATCATTTCATCATAAGAAGAGCTCTTAATAAATTTTAAAAGCAATATTAAGATGAGCTCAAAAGTCCAAGAGATTTAAAGACTACTTATTTATTTTAAATATAACAAAAGTCATATCTTGATATATAAAATCATCTCTTGTAAATTTCAAATGTGGCACATCTTTATGCATTTTTTGAAACCAATAAGATACCAAATAATGGAGAAAGTTTTCAAAAATGTTATCACAAAAAGCTTAATCTCATGAAATCTAGATTAGCAATTTATATATTTTCATGATTTAGTATTTCTAGGTCTCAACCTCAATCTTTTAGATATATAAAATTCGAATATGAGCTCAACACATTTTTCTCATGTAAATTTCAAAAATATGATAAATAAATTTAGTAAGTTCTTTCTTCTCTTTTGGGAGGTGCAAGCGAGCAAATTTTTACTTCCTTTGCATTGTTCAAGCTTGTAATTTTACAAGGTAACAAATTTTGCTCCCCCTTTGCCATCGTCAAAAAGAGGGGATAGTTGCAATAGTACAAAACTTTTCCCATTTCACCATTTTTCAATATCATCACATAAAATATATCATGAAAGATTAACATACTGATGAGATGTACAATTCATGAAGATAAATTGTGACTATTAAGAGACAAATTTGTACGAGAAACAATTAAAATAAAATATCTTGATTTATCCATAAGAAATCTTAAGTTGTCAAGTTCATGATTTGTATAAAAATCTTGTTTTAAATAATATGAAAATACATAACAAAGGATTTTGATTCATAAAAGATTTCAAATTATAATTCCAAGAAATCAAAATCATGATATAATTTAATTTTAAAATCATCAAAATCACTTTCAAGAGATTTAAAATATAATTAATAGACTTATTAGTCTCTTAAAATGCTAGTGATTTTTTTCTCTATTTTGTGTGAATAAGATGATAGAATCAAGGTAGAAAAATGAAAAATATCATATCACAAAAATATTTAATTTTAAAGATGTAAATTTCAAAATTAAGCTTAAAACTTTAAGATATTCAAGGAGATTCAAAAGTTTAAGAGCTACTCATGCATTTAAAATCATCTCATGTAATTTGGATAAAAAGAATCAAGAATTTCATAAGAAGGCATGATGGTAGATCATGCTCAAATTGTAAATCAAGTATTTTTTATGCATTTAGAAAGTTCTAATTTTCTTCTACGCATTTGTTCATCATTCAATGTTTGTTTCTAATCATATTAAAAAATTTATCTCCCACCTTTTGTTATTGTCAAGAAAGAAATATGATTGTATAATGTATTTTCATCTATGTTTAATTTACGTCAAAAAGTTTAAGAGATATTATGTTATTAAAAATTTAAATCTAAAAGACATGATTTCGTTTAATAAATTCCTTTCTCCCTTTTTTTGTTTTGATTTTCTAACCAAAATAATATATATGTGTGGTAGCTAAGATCAATACATTTAACTTAACTTTAATCATCAAGATTCCTCCAAAATTTTAGTGATTTTTCATAGGGTTCACTAATGCATCATTAATTAAGATAATGAGAAACTCCTTTTCACATGAAGTCATCACAATAATATAATTTTCAAACACAAACCAATAGTTTTTCTATATTGAACGATTCCATCATAATATTAAGAAATTTTCTTTAAAAAAAAGATGATTTCATATTGATTTTTTGTAAAATCAACACAACTTATCAAACAAGTCAATACAATCACATAAGTCACTACAATCATCAAAATCTTTCTTTTATACATATAACATTTACTAACCTTTCTTTATTCTAATTAAAGTATGCAAGGGTCATGAATCATCAAGATCAAACATAATAAAAATTCATTTTTATTTTTTTAATAATTTTGTTGATATTTAAGTTAGTGAGTTTGAAAGAGTATTAGATCTCAAGTTATATATTTTGATATCTAAATCATTATTCGGAGCTCCTAGCTTTAATTTTGAAGCAAATCTACATGAAAGATATATTTGGTTTAGGTACCCATTTTATATTGGATCCTTCATAAAGATTTTTATCTTTCTTTTCTAGTCGATTTTCATTGTATAGAGTTCTCTTTGGAACCCGTACAAGATAATAAGGAGTATATTTTCTAAAAAGGTATTTGTTTGTCTTATGTCCTAATTTACCATAAAAGTTACACTTAATTCTTGGTGGCATATTCAATGTAGGTCCTCTTACAAAGATGGTTGGCTTTTGTTGAATACTTCTAACAAAGCCTATGCCATGTTTATTGTTAATATGACCTTTATCGATAATGATCATATTTAGGGATTTATTCCCTATCTCAAATTTCTCAAGTATAGTTCTAAGCATGTAATTTTCTTCTTTAACTTTATCTACAATTTCACATTTTAAGCATGGTTTATGTGATGCTAAGGAGTCATGCATTTCATCAAATCTTTTAACTAACAAATCATGATCAACTTTAAGCATCTTAAAATATTTGCCAAGTTTCCTAAACTCATTGAATAAATTATGAAACATGCTTAATAATTCAGAAAATAAAATATCTAAAGATTCACTAACCTCATCTTCAAATGCCATTAAGGCATAGTTAGCCACCTCTTCTTTGGATTGGTCTTCTTCCTCCGAGGAATATGAATCATCCCAAGTGGCCAAGAGTGATTTCTTTTTGAGCGCTGGTTTCTTCTTCAGTTGGGGGCATTCACTTTTGAAGTGTTCCCATTTTTTGCATTCATAGCAAATAATGTTGTCTTTCTTTGGTTCCTTTTTGTTCTCATAGTTTTTTATTTCTTTTTATAAATTTTTTAATTTTTTTTGACAGAAATGCAATGTCATGGTCTTCATCACCCGAGGAGTCATTCATTGTTTGAAGTGCTACATCCTTCCTGTTCTTTGGAAGGGGTTCATCAAGCTCATCATAAGCTTTATTGTTTAGTTCATAAGTCATAAGGGAGCCCCTCAATTCTTCAAGAGGTAGGTTATTCAAATCTTTGGCCTCTTAAATTGCGGTTACTTTAGGATCCCAATTTTTACGCAAACAACGTAAATTTTAGGATCCCAATTTTTAGGCAAAGAACGTAAAATCTTACTTACAAATTCAAAATTTAAAAAATATTTTCCAAGTGCTTTAAGTCCATTAACGACATCAGTGAAACGGGTGTACATGTCTC
Source organism: Ensete glaucum (assembly GCA_021527575.1). NCBI lineage: Eukaryota > Viridiplantae > Streptophyta > Magnoliopsida > Zingiberales > Musaceae > Ensete > Ensete glaucum. The sequence goes on from CM038557.1 coordinate 32,692,981, forward strand.
TAATAGATTCGCTTGCTTTCATTCGAAACAACTCATAGTTATGAACTAGAATATTTATCTTTGATTCTTTTACTCTACTAGTCCCCTCATGTGTGATTTCTAGTGTGTGCCAAATATCGAAAGCCGATTCACAAACGGAAACACGATTAAAGTCATCTTTATTAAGTGTACAAAATAAGACATTCATAGCCTTTGTATTTAGAGAAAAAATCTTCCTTTCCAAATCATTTAACTCATTCATTGGTTTGGAAGATTTTTCAAATCTGTTCTCAACTATATTCCATAAATCAAAGTCCAAAGAGATGAGAAAAGTACGCATCCATATTTTCCAATATGTATAATCCGTCCTATTGAATATGGGTGGATATGAAATGAAATTTTCTTCATTCATGCCAAAACAAGCCATTTACTCAAGTGGGTGTTAATCCAAAGAGTAATAACCTTGCTCTGATACCAATCATTAGGATCAATTTGCACTAAGAGGGGGGGGGGAGGGGTTGAATTGGTGCAAGCTAAGAACTTTCTTTCTAAAGCAAAAGCTTTTTGAATAAGATAGAATAGGAAATCTAAAACTTTTTGTTTTTAATAAAATAAGTGAGTGATTAAAAATAAGAAGTCAGAAAGATAATCACATTTAAAGAAAAGAACTCATCGTCTTGCTTTCAAGGAGTTTAATTAAGTTGGAAGCATCAATTCAACAACATTCAAGCAATGTAAGTATGAAACACTTACAATTTTATAGTGGTTCGGCGCCAACGACCTATGTCTACTCCGAGTCCTCCTTCTTGAGGTACACCGGTATCCACTACCAATCTTCTTTGGGTGAAGATCAAACCTTTACACTTGCTTACAAGGGAGACTTAAGAAGTTACTATCTCTAAGCTCTCTTAATTCCCTTTTCTTTCTCTTACAAATCACACACACTTTCTTTTTCATAAAATTTAATTGCCCAAAAGAGTTGTTCGTGAATGTAAGAATACTTGGGTATTTATAGACCCCAAGTAGCTTTAGATTTTTGGAGCCAAAAATCAAACATGCCCAGAAAAACTTGGTACGGGCAGTTTACCCATCGTTTTGGGTGGTTTACCCATCATTGGCTATCGCACGTAATCTGCGGTATGAGCGATCCAACCGTCATCTGGGCTGTTTACCCACCGACACCTATTGGCCGCCGCTTGGATTTTGTGGTACGGGTAGTCCAACCATTGCTCACTGATGGTTTATCCACCAAAATTTTTACAAAAGTGGTTTCCTCTACTTTTTGAATTCCGGCTTGACTTTTATGTTGACCAACTCATTGGTCAACTGATTGAGCTCAACCTGAGCTCAAACCAAACCCAATAGTGGATTTGGTTGCCTCATTGAGTTGATTTGGATTCCTTCTAAATCCAACTCAATTAGGACTCTAACTTCTAATTATGGCTCAATGATTATAATAATTAATGATCAATTAAGCCTAATTAAGACCTAACTCCCGTATACTCCAGCAACCTCCGGCAATCTTGTGGTAAGTCCTCCGGTCTTCTTTCCTCCGATCTCCCTTCACGCTCCTAGCGAGCTTCCCGATTCCTTCGGCGAATCTCCTAGCGAACTTCCGGCGAGATCCCACCGCATTGTCCGAACTCAACCCGATGTCTGGGTTTTATCTTAGCCCATTATCTGGTTGTAACTTTATTGATCCTGCCATAGTTAGACCTGCATGATGCTAATTATAACTTAATTAAATACAATCATAATTACTAAAAATATCCTTTATAGGACCATCCCGACTCCCGGCAAGCTTTTTGGCTACCCCCGATAATCTTTCGGCAAGTCTCGATCTTCTTTTAGTGAACTGCCTTGTGCCATCCTGGTAAACTCCCGATACCCTCGGTGAGCTTCCGACACGCTCCTGGTGAGTTCCCAAATGCATCGACTCGATACATGGATTTAACCTTGGCCAACCCTGCTTGTAATAATCATTTTGTCGTAATTAATCCTACATCAATCAACTCTAACAATCTTGTTAGATCAATAATCCATCAATTGATTTCATCATCAAAATCCAAGATTCAACACTCTCTTTGTGTTGGGCGACATATCAACAAGAAGCGTCCGCTTCGGCTAGGTAGGGGGCTCGGGGGTGGTTAATTCTGAGATAAAATTGGCCACCACTTGAGCTTTAATCCCTATCCTTGGTATATATTACATATTAAATTCATTGAGCTCCACTGACTATTTGAGCATCTGACTTGCAACATCAAACTTGGAAAGAACTTGATGTAGAGGTTGGTCGGATATTACCTTGATTGTGTGGGCTTGGAAGTACGGTTGTAGTTTCCTTGCTATGAGGACTAAGGTAAATGCCAGTTTCTCATTTGGAGGGTAGTGCTCCTTGGGACCACTTAAGATATGGTTGGAGTAGTATAAGGGTCGCTGTTCTTTTTTGTTGGGCTTAACCAGGACCGAGCTAAGCACATGCTTCGAGGCGGTCAGGTATAGCTCGAGCGACTCCCCAAGGTGATTGAGATGAGTTGGGGTAGTCGGGCAAGGTGAGCCTTATGATTTTGGAAAGCTTCCTCAGGAGTCCAATTGAAGTCCTTCACTTGCTTTAGCACCTAGAGGATGGGCAAGCACTTGTCACCTACTCGGGAGACAAATCGACTTAGCGTGGCCAATCTCCAAGCGAGTCACTGAACCTCTTTGACTGTCCAGGGTGACTGCATTTCTGCGATCACTTTAACCTTCTTGGGATTCATGTCGATTCTACGTTGATGGATGATGAAACCGAGGAATTTGCCCAAGGCTACCCTGAACATACACTTGGTGGGGTTGAGCCTCATCCTAAACTTCTTGAGGGTATGAAATGTCTCGGCAAGATCCAAGAGGTGAGCTCAGGTGAACTTACTCTTAACGATCATGTCATCCACATAAACTTCAATGTTCTGCCCGACTTGGTTCTTGAACAGTCGGTTAACCATTCTTTGATATGTAGCCCTATCATTTTTTAACCCAAATGACATCACCTTGTAATAGTAGGTGCCTTGATGCGTGATGAATGTCGTGTTCTCCCAATCTTATGGTGCCATCTGGATCTAGTTGTAACCCGAGAATGTGTCCATAAACGAAAGTAAGTCATAGCCTGAGGTGGCATCCACCAATTGATTAATTCTCGGGAGGAGGTAGCAATCATTTAGGCAGGCCTGGTTGAGCTCGGTGTAATCAACACATATACGTCAGCTTCCATTAGCTTTTTTAACAATGACTACATTAGATAGCCGGGTTGGATACTTGACCTTAGTGATAAAGCCAACATCTAACAACTAGACTACTTCTTCAATAGCCCTCTATCGGTTGGGGCCAAACCTACAGGGTCTTTGCTGGATCGACGGGGTCCATGGTAGTATATTGAGTTGGTGCTAAGCTACCTCTAGGTGGATGCCTGGTATGTCGTTTGGCTTCCAGGCAAAGACATTGGCATTTTGCTCGAGGAACTCGATAAGTCAATTTGTTGGTCTTCGGGAAATGTCGACCCGACCTTAATGATCTTCTCTAGATAACCCAGGTCTAAGGGGAGCTTCAACACTTGTTCTGTTGGAATGGGATGCAGGGTTGATTTGTTGGGTTCTCGGGGGTCAAGGGCCGGTGCTTCATTCCTAGTCTTTTTGGGGAGGGTCATCGTTGCTAAGTAGCACTGTCTGAATTCTCCGGGGTTATACCTAGCTTCGCTTACTTCAGCACTAGTTGGGAACTTTATGATGCAGTGATATGTCGAGACGACAACCCTTAGTCTGTTGATAGTTGGGTGACTGATGATCACGTTATATGTGATAAAAGATAAGATTTAGTTAGGATTTAGATATGATTTCCCCAACTGAATGAGGAAATCTCGTATGTTAGTTGAGGAAAATCCTCATTCTCATTATGTATAAATAAACGATGAATCAATGAATCAAGTGGGCATTTTCATTACTTCTTCTTATTTTCAACATGGTATCAGAGCCCCTCTCTCTATAAGAGAGATTACCTTTCTTTTTTTTATTCACTGTCAAACGACAGCTTCTATCATCATTTGTTCGTGGACAACTCCGCTGTGAAACCACAGTTACCCAGGGGTCATCCACCGCCATCCTCTCGGACATCCTTTGCTTTCTTTGCTCCGAAGGTAACTCTCTCCTCATCGGTGCAGATCTATTTCTACTAATTGTCAAACGACAGTCTCTCGTCGATGTCGAAGCTAGAGATTTTCAGTGCATCGACTTTCTCTTCCTCCGTTGGACCTTGTTAGCTTTCTCAATTCTTCTACCGAAGCATTCTTCTGCATGAGGTCATCTTCCTTGTGCACCACCACTATCGCATCAAATCCAACAGGCAACGACACCTTGCCTACCCCATCTGCAGTAGACGATGGCTTCTACACCTGCTCGTCGGTGCCATCCCTCCTGCAGCCTCTGTTGTTCTGTTCTCTTTGCTGAGAGTACCTGTACGGGTCGTCGCTTATCGTCTCTCAATGCTCTATAGAGAGGGCACAACAAGTTCTTTCTCAAACACGAAATCTCGATCGTAGCGCTTCTCTCGCCACCGCGCCATCCGCCACGTTCATCGTCCTTTGCTACAACCCTTGCTCTTTCTGCTGACATCACCGTCAAAGTCAACTATCGTCAACGTCAACCACCGTCGGTCTTCACCGCTTGACAACAGCAGTTCCTTCCTTCAGTTTCATTGACATTGATTCAAGATCGACATCCTTAGTTCAAGATCGACGTCCTTACAGGAGCTCGATCTTGCGGGGGCATGATAAAAGATAAGATTTAGTTAGGATTTAGATATGATTTCCCCAACTGAATGAGGAAATCTCGTATGTTAGTTGAGGAAAATCCTCATTCTCATTATGTATAAATAAACGATGAATCAATGAATCAAGTGGGCATTTTCATTACTTCTTCTTATTTTCAACAATATGCTGAGGGGAGCTTGACCACCATAAATGAGACTATCACCATCTTGGTCCTTGGCTCCTCGCCGATGGTTACTAGGAGAGTAGAGATGCCGATTGGAGCAATTGCATCTTTGGTAAATCTTGTCAGGGTGGAGATCAGAGGGACGAGGTCCCCATCAGTCAGACCAAGCTTTTGAAAAGCATCAAAATATAATATGTTGATCGAGCTTCCTATGTCGACCATAATCCGCTTGACTCGGGTGTTTGCAATCTGCGTTGAGATCACTGAGGCATCATCATGGTCCGGACATTCTTCTTCCCCTGGCCTGAAGATGATCTCGAGGTTGCACTCCTATCTAGGCCTCTTTTCTATCGCAGTTCGAGCATATGCTTTGCAGGCTAAGGAGCTATTGCCTCATGAGGTGGGTCCATTGATGATGATGTCAATTTGTTTATCTACCAAGCCCTTTGGGTGGATTGAGGGTTCACGTGGCCTTCTCACATATCGACTGAGGTGTTCTCGGTGGATGAGGTCTTTGATTTGATTCTTTAGGTCGTAGCATTCCTAAGTGTCATGACCGTAGTTGTGGTAGAAATAATAGTAACTCCCTTGGTCTCATTCCTCTGGTCAGGCTTTCATTGGATTGGGCAGCCGGAGTAGGCCTTTTTCCTGGATATGAAGGAATACCTCAGTCCAGGTGGAGTTCAAGAGAATGGGAGGCAGCCTCGGGATGGCTGGCTTAGGCTTCTCCATTCTTCTTCTCGAGGGGCCTGGGGGCGGGACTCGGGACACTTCTGGTCCTTGCACTTGCTAACCACCAACGCTTCAGCAATAACGTATTGATTGGCTCTCTACAACATCTTAGGGACCGTCACAAGTGGCCACTCCACTAATGACCAGAAAAAGCGAGATGGCCACAGCCTAATTAAAAAGGCTTAGATCACGAGCAATGGGTGGGCGTCGGGCATTCCCCGTATTTTGATCGTAAATCATGTGACGAACTAGGCTAGCAATTCGTCATCCCTTTGACTCATCCTGAGGAGGGAGGTGGCTGTCGGTCTTGGCCAAGCGCTAGGAAGTTTAGCTCTAATTCTTTGGCGAGTTGGTCGAAGCAGAAAATTGAGAAAAATTTTAGTCGGATATACCACATCTAAGCTGGTCCTTGCAGGGTCTAAAGGAATGCTCCGCACATAAGGGTGTCTGACGTCCCGTATAGTGCCATTTGTGCTTTGAAGGCTGTTGCATGCTCCGTTGGATTGGAGCCACCATCATACACTTTTAGCGTTGGCAGCCAAAAATTCTATGGGATCGGCTTGTCCTGAATCTCTGGGATGAAGGAAGATCCACCCGTAGAGCTTTTATGTGCTCTTCGTTTGGCCTGACGAACTCCTTCTAGACCTCATTAATTCATTAGTTCATTAGTTGTAGCTACGCTCGCAATAAGTTTGTTGAGTCGGAGGAGAGGGTGTTTGGGTTGGGTGCTGTGAATGGAGGTGCTAGTGGTAGGTATTTGTCACTCCGTCACGTTCCTGAGGGGTTCGGGGGGATGTCATGGGACCTCATCATTAGGTCACTGCGGAATCGAAGGTCGCCCCTCTGAGAGTGATGCCTCCTGTGGTACTCTGGAATTAAGGATTGCTCCTCTGAGAGTGATGCCTCCTGCGGTCGTGGGACCTCATCGTCAGGTCATCGCCAAAATGTTGCTGGATTTCGTGTCGTGGACGATGAGTCAGCATGGCACGGTTCGGCCTGCATGTGCAGGATCGCTCGAGCTGAATCTGGGGACTCGAGGAAGCTTGGTGGAGCTATGGGCTTTCACTTTGTTACGGTCCCTCGGGTTGGGGAATCAATTGACTCAACTTCAGTCTAAGGTTGGGATTTGCAAGAAGGTCTTTGTCGAGGGGTGTCTGCTTGATATGGATCCTCCGATGGCTAAGTTAGCTTCTCATGAGTAGAGATTGGAAGACAGGATTCAGAAGATTCTGAAGGTTTTGAGGAGAAGTTGTTCGATAAAAGTTCCCCAGTAGTGGGCTACAATGGAGGTATTTATACCTGTAGAGTGGAGAGAGGTCGTACTGAGGTGTTATAATGGGTGTGGCACCTTCGAAAAGCCTGTGAGTATGAATTTTCACGGGATGCTACTCTCGTTGATTCCTGGAGTCTCGTTCGACGGGGCTATCGACTATCAGTACGACCTTCTGAGTAGACGGTGTTGCGTAAAGGCCATGTGCGGTTGTCGAGATAGTTGCCGACATGGCCCGAGTTGTCTGAATAGCCGACGTGATCCTCGGGCTGGGCTAACGGGCCCAATATTTATCCTATCTTATATAAAGTAACCGATATGGAGCACTTGTTACCTGTATACAAGAATAGGAACTGATGGAATGTTCTTACCTGTATATAAATATATGAATAAAGGGACTCCCATATCTTCGGTTAGCAGCTAGCTTACATGCCTACTAGGTCCTGTCTTTCTCCATTTTGGTTAGTGATTGAATGTTTTCCGCCCGCTGGGCAATTTGGGTGGGATCTTCTAAACCAATCTTTTCAAAGAATAGAGAAGCATCCCGATTAGTCTACCTCCGATCAAGCATATGCTTCATGTTCATGGTCCGTTAGTTCCTTTCTCCATTTTGAGTCGATAACATTAACTATTGCTAGTAAAGAAATTAGATAGTGGCCAAGGGTTTAATAAGAAAGTTTATAACAGTACTCATTTCCATGTTGTAGTTTCTTTCGATCCCTATTGCTAGTAAGCAAATGAAATATTGGGTAAGAATTCAGTTCAGCTCAATAAGTGTTCCTTCGGTATTAGGAAGAGAGCAACTAGCAACGTGTAATTAAGCGTTATAAGTTATGCAAGGGAGCCCGCGCTTATACGCACAGTAACCTCGGCTTTGTACTTAGAGTATATAATGCTTGGTTGGGGCTATCCTTTTGGTTAGGGTTTGTTTTTCTTGTAGTTTATCATTGAAGTCGAGTCCCTTTGGATGCTTGTTCGAAAGTAGTTACTTGTTCTCTCTCCTGACAAAGAATAGAAAACCATACGAGTTACTTGGATTTGCAATATAATATGGGAGCTGTAGGCAGAATTGAATAGCTAGGTTCATTAGGGATAGAGAGAGCAAGCAACAAGGGTAGAAAAGTTTCGGGGAACGAGCAAATCACTTACTGGAGTTACGAGGTGCTAAAGGAAAGGTGCGTGAGCAGTAGCATTGTTAGATTAATCCCCGAAAGTTATAGGTGCTTGTTACTTTTTATACAGATATTTGTAGTAGTCAAAGAACTCCCTACCGTCAAAAAAAGGACTTGCGTTAGCACTTAGGAGGAACCAGCAAGGGAGGGAAGAAAGATAGATCTTCAGCTTAGGAATGAACATCCTTAGTATCTTTCTGTTCGAGTGTAAAAAGGAGATCAGCTCGGAAAGTATACAAGAGAGAATGCAAGATCTGAAGTATCAGCAGGATCATCCGCAGAAGCTGTTCAAAAGGAAAGTTTGAGTTCTTGTGTTGTCGTGGATAGAATTATGGTTAATAGTAGGTAGATTGATTCTATAATCGAAGTAGACAGGTTCTATAATCAAGTAATCTCACAAATGCTTCCAATACTCACTAATGCACCCCAAGAGTAAGAGCATCTAAATACAATTAAGTTAACGCGCACTTGATTAAAATTCCAAACAAACGACTACTAATCAAACGGGTTAGGAGCTCACCTGAAACACCCATAAAGGCTAAACTCTAATCTAAACTCACTGCTTACTCGTGTTACTCCAATAACTCTTTAAGAACGGCTTTCGTCCTCTTGAAAGTACTTGACCTATTGTCATCAAGTAACTTTAACACTACAACAACCAATGGGCGCAATTCTATTCATACAATTAACTACGTTGAAATAACAAGAATCACTCTCTATTATTATAGGCGCGCACCCGCTTAACGCACACTACTTAAACGTGCCGGAGTCATTAGAGTTCCTACTATCACAGCATTTTAGGGATTTTCTTTAATGTTAGTGCAAAAGAATATAATTGACCATGACACTTGTGATAGAAATGAGAAAGTTATTTTATAGAAGTGAAGTTATTATTTTATTATTTCATATGCATAAATATTTATACACGAAGAAGGAAGATTGAAGGATTGAAAATTGAGGATTTTTCTCAACAGTCTAATCATTCAGTTACAACAACTCTCAATAGTCTGACCATTGGTTGCAACAACTTTATCCTTTAACATGCCCCCGCAAGATCGAGCTCCTACAAAGGATGTTGATCTTGGACCGATGAACTGAAAATAAGTTTCAGGAGAGTAGCTTCGTGAGGAAGTCAGCCAATTGATCTGCCATGTGAACATAAGAAACTCGTAATTGATGATTCATCACTTGATCTCATACAAACTGAAAGTTGATTGCTATATGTTTTATACAAGAGTGGAATACTGGATTAGCACATAAGTAGGTAGCTCCGACGTTATCACAGTATATTATAGGAGTAACAGAAGAGCGGAAGCCAAGTTCTGTGAACAGATTCATTACCCAATTAAGTTCGATAGTTGCAGTTGCAATAGAGCGATACTCAACCTCAGTGGTTGACCGAGCAACTGTTTTTTGTTTCTTGGAACTCCAACTGATTGGATTGGCTCCTAGAAAAATAATATACCCAGATATTGACGTTCTATCATCAAAGTTCCTAGCCTAGTCAGTGTCAACATAAGCATAAAACTGAAGTGGAGAGTTTTTATAGAGAAAGATGTCATAATCAAGAGTACCTTTAAGATATCATAATACGCATTTAACAGCTGACCAATGCATCACAGATAGTCGATGCATGAATTGTGACAGCTTGTTAATGACAAATAAGATATATGGGCTGGTGAAAGCTAAATATTATAAAGAACCAATTACTTATCGATATTGTGTAGGATCTGTAGCAGGACTGTCATCATTTAATCGAAGAGATTCACTAGTGGAGAGAGGAGTCGAAGCAGCATTAACATCATTCATGTTTGTCTTTACTAATAAGTCCTGAGTATACTTTCGTTGAGAGAGGAAGAATCCAGAAGATGTAGATATTGCTTCCACACCCAAAAAATAATACAAGGGACTGAGATCCTTGAGGGAAAATCTAGCAGCCAACTTGTTAATGAATATTATGACCTCCATAGAGTAATTACCTGTCACAATAATATCATCAACATATACTAGAAGATATATTGTATTGCTAGTTTATTGATAAAGAAATAAGGAGGTATCAGACTTAGAGTTAGAGAAGCCGACCGACATAAAAAATGAGCCAAGTTCTTTGTACTAAGCCCATGGAGCTTGCTGAAGACCATAAATAGCCTTGTGGAGTTTGCAGACATGTTTTGGATACTGAGAATAAAGAAAACCAAGAGGTTGCTTCATAAAGACATCATCATTTAATGTTCCTTATAAGAATGCATTGTTCACATCAAGTTATCGCAGGTGCCATCTTTTTTAAATGGCTAAACTCAAAATCAGTCGGATTGTTATGGACTTAACAACAAGACTGAAAGTCTCTGTAAAATCAACACCAGAACGTTGATGGAAGCCTTTGGCCACTAAGTGGGCCTTGTACTTGGCGATGGACCCATTAGGGTTTCGCTTAACTTAAAATACCCACTTACACCTGATGATATTTTGTGCGGGATGAAACGGAATAAGGGTCCAAGTAGCATTATGAAGTAGGGCGTTATATTCATCATACATAGCCTGATGCCAATGGAAAGATTTTTGGGCCTGAGTGACCATATTAGGTTCACTGGTCTCAATAGAGGGAGTCACAACCGTGTTGAGATCGAGAACCTGACGTGGTTTGAAAATACCACTCTTAGACCATGTTGTTATAGGATGTCTAAGCGGTTTAGGAGAAGATGGTGGAATGAGTGTGGGTAAAGTAGTAGGTGAGTTGGACTGTGGAACACTAGTGGTAGTAGGCTAGGGTGAGGGAAGTGGTTGAGTGTCCGATGATTGGATGCCTGTGGTAGCAAAAGAGGGAGAAAAAAAGAGGGAGCGAGATGTTGTATTGGAGAAGTGTTCCACGCATGAGTCAGAGAGGGTGATTCTTATGGAGGTTCATTGGAGAATGGCATGTGCCACTAATGCAAATTCACTGAAGTGGGTGATACAGCAGTAGGTTTGTATTGTTGAAATGGAAAGGAAGACTCCACAAAGACAACATGACAAGACACAAAGACCTTGTGAGTTGAAGGATCATAGCATCGGTAAGCATTATGATCAAGAGAGTAACCAATGAAGGCATAAGGTTATGACCATAGGGCCAGTTTATTTGATACATAAGGACGCAACTAAGGATAACAGACACAACAAAAAACTCTAAGTTTTTGAAGATTTGGGGATTGATGAAATAGTTTTTCAAATGGTGATTGATTATGGAGGACAAGAGTAGGCATGCGATTTATCAGATAGACTGTAGTTTGAAAAGCTACAGACCAAAAGGTAGTTGGCATGGAAGCATTATGGAGAAGTGTGAGATCGGTTTCAACTATATGCCGATGTTTGCATTCGGCTGAGCCAACTAGCTGAGGAGTATACGGAGGAGACTTGAGATGCTGAATACCACAGGCTAACAAGTGTGATGTTAGTGTTTGGTATTCACCCCCACCATCAGAATAAATTGTTTTGATAGAAGACTGAAAGACATTTTCTACCATTTTTTTAAAAGTAAGAAAGATTGTGGAGACTTCAGACTTATGTTGAAGAGGAAAAAACCAAGTATATTTAGTAAAATAGTTAGTAAAGATAACTTAGAATCTGTATTTGTTAAAAGAAATACTTGGTGCAGGACCCCAAACATCAGTATATAGAATTTCAAATGGTTATGTGCAAGAAATAAAAGAATATGCAAATGGTAGTCGATGACTTTTATTACTAAGACATGCATTCCAATGAGTAATAATAGGGCTAGCTTTAAACGACGGAAGAGAATAACGAGATAGAAACATTTGTAGAGTTAAGAAAGAAAGGTGACCAAGACGATGATGTCATATATTCTTAGAAGCAGCAACAGAAGAATAGGGAGTAGGCTGAGAGGTTGATGGCCACTGGTAGATATTATCTTTACTCTGGTCTTGAACTAATGATGCTCCCGTGTTCAGATCATTGACAAGAAAATAGTCAGAAAAAAAAATCAATAGAGGTATTATTTTGTTTACAGAATTGAGATACAGAGACCAGATTCCATTTGATATGAGGAGTGCACAACACATTACTAGTGTAAAGTTAAGATAATGCAAATTAAGCATTATGAAACCAGTATGAGTAATGGAAAGTCGCTTACCATCACCAATGATGATATCATTAGTACCACTATAGTTGTTGGAAAAGGACAAGTTCTGGAGATCCGAAGTGATGTGATAAGAGGCGTCAGATTCTATAACCCAGGAGTGTTGATCAGAAGTTGAAGCAGTAGTAAGATGTGCCTGGGGCATGGTAGCTAGAGGGCAAGGACGAGATCAAGAGACCTTGGCAGAGTGGCCAACCTTATTACATAGCTGGCAAACTATTCGGTGTTGAGGTATAGGAGCAGGACACCAAGGCTGTTGATAATTGTTGTCACTACATTGAGGTATGGGAATAGGACGCCAGGGCTGGTGGTGATGGATGCTGCTACTGCGCAACATGGGAGCAGGACACCAAGATGGTTTGGTACCATAGTTTCCACTTGGATTGTGATAAGACAATGCCTACTTTGGACCCTTGTTGGTAGACTTATAGTACTGATTGCTCTTCCGTCTAAATTTTTAACTTACTTGGGCAATAATAGGTTGTTCTGTGGCCCTATCTTCGCGCTTCAGATAAGTCTCGTAGTCAGTCAACTTGTCGTACAACTTTTCAAATGATAGTAGAGAGTCATGTGCCTGGATTGTGGCTGCTAATTCTTTGTACTCAGCCCCAAGACCATTAAGGGTGTGGACGATAACTTTATCATCACTGAGATAATGTCCTATTAAAATTAAGTCATCAATGATCACCTTGATATTTTAGAGGTAATCGGCGATAGTACTTCCCTCTTATTTTATGTTCATAAGTTTAGAGAGAAGGCTAAGCATGCGAGTGCATGAGCAATTTGCCAAGGTAGTTTGTAGCTTGCATCATGCTTCGACAGCAGTAGCACATGAAGATATAAGTGGTGCAATGGAATCAACAACTGAGGCGTGAATCGCTTAAAGAATAAGATAGTGTTGTCGCTTGAAGAATTGAGCGTGCTATGAGGCACAGTTTCCTCTGGATAATTTGAAAGGGATGATGACGGCGGCATTGATGGAGATCGGTCCCGTACTCAAAGAGGTACTGGTGCTTCCTGTAATGACACTGACAGAAGCGGGAGAAGTAGTCGATGAAGACATTGTATAAGAACTTTTGGATCTGAAACTGACTGTGTGGATGGCTGATGAAACTGATCACTGCAGCAGAGAGTAGGAATTATTGTTGCCTTGTGTCTCACTACTGTAACAACACTGGTGGGTCCCGTTGTGCAGTTGTCGCAGGAGGCTTCCTGGAGAAGGAGCCTCTGAATAGGAAGAACTGACGGTTGAAGGGATCGGACGACGTGGTTGGCTCACAGCGGCAGAAGCAGAGGTACTGCTATGGTTGGGAAGCAGCGAGAGACAACGCTGCAGGCTCGTGGCAGCAAGAGCAAGTGCGACAGCGGTAGCGGCAACAAGCAACCGCTTGACTGCGGCAGAGGTGGCCGACGGAGAGGAGCAGCAATTGCTGCAGATCTGGTGGAAGAAGGTCCCCACATAGGCTTGTGGGTTCAATGCCACCATGAACAAGGGAGGGGCCGACGTGTGATTGCTGAGGGCTGGCCAGCTGTAGAGGAGCAAGTGTCCGAGGGAGAGAGCAGCGATTGAGGGAGAAGGTCGCAGTTGCTTGGTAGCAGCAGTGGTAGTAGCTGGGAGGAAGAAGAGGCAACGATCAGACTATCAATTGGAAGGAGTAGAGCCGGAGATCAGATCCAGCAATAGTAGTAGGGGACAACGATGGGTGATGGGCACCAGTGGCTGCTCTGCTCTGCTTCTGTGGTTGAAGGGGACACTCGGTTGTGAGGAAGCACCAAGAGTCGCAATTGGAGAGGAGGCGCTGGTTGTGGGTAGAGAAGTTGGTGGTGGTGCGGGATGTGCTATTGTTTGACAGCGAAGAAAGGAGAGCACTGCTCTGTTTATACTTGCTCTAGTCTTACTGTCGTTTGCCAGTCTGACCGGTGAAGAGCGAAGCCTGAATCTTAAGATCCTCAATCGATGGTAGTGATGCTCTGTTTTATTATGAAATAGAAGTCGCAGCTTGAGAAGATGGTCAGTGGCTACGACTTCGCAGAAAGAGGCTGGCGGTTGAGAATCAGCAGTAGTAGGGTGTAGACGATGCGGTTGTACAACATCGCCATTGTTGTGATGCACTTCACGGAGTATTAGCCCTGTAGCGACGAAGAATAAGGGGCTATTCCACGCAATGGGATGCGGTGGAGACTTACTGTCGTTTGATAGGGAGAAGAAAGCTTGCTCTAGGCAAGTGGCTCTAATATCATGATAGAAATGAGAAAGTTGTTTTACATAAGTGAAGTTATTGTTTTATTCTTTCATACGCATAACTATTTATATACGAAGAAGGAAGATTGAAGGATTGAATGTTGAAGATTTTTCTCAGCAGTCTAACCATTTAGTTATAACAACTCTCAATAGTATGACCATCGGTTGCAATAACTTTATCCTTTCACAACTTATAGAATAGATTCTCCATCGACAGAAGGGAATTGGGGGCATAACTTGTGCAACTTAGTAACCTACAACCCTATCACTTGCTTACTAGCTTTGGCCCTTTTTTTATTTAAGTAGTAACTAATATCAGTTTTTCAAGGAATATGCACCTACCTAATAAGATATAGAGCCTAACATTACTAACATTGAAGTGCAAAAGAACAAGAATTGGATTGAGTGAGGCATACAATTGCTTGTTAACTCTTGAATTTCACTGACATAAGATGTAAATAATGCGGAACCTACTCCAGACTCACTAAACCTTGAGAATGTAGAATTCGCTAAAACTATAGGACTATAGGTCAAAATAAGGAATCTATCACTCTAAACTATATGGAGTAACCGGACTGCTTTGCTTACTCTAAGACTTGTTTGTTTGTTGCGTGTGTTACATACTGAATTTAGGCACCTTTGAGTTGCTTGCTGAATTGATGATTCTTATGCCACCACTGAATTGTGTCTCTCTCGCATATGATGGAAGAGAATAAAGAATATGCATGACAACTAATATAATCAAGTCAACAAGTAAGTAAAGTAAACAAGCATAATCAAGTAAACTAAACAAGCGGAGCATTGCTTAAAAACACTAAAGAATAGAGAAAGAAGATAGGCACCCCCCTAGGAAAGTGAGGGTTAGTTAGTTCGCCATTAAGCATTAGTTGGCTTATTGTTCTCTGGGTGCGTAAATGAGTTCTTTCACGGATTGATTAACAACACTGTCTTGCTTCGTTTAATAACACTGCATTGTTTCAAAACAAACCCTATTAGCATCCTTTCTATTACTTTCGCCCTTTAATCATTCATATGGGCATAAGAGACTTTAGTGCACATTAATATAGAATAGAATAGTGTATAAACACTGCAACCATAGTTTATTGCTGACTCCTTGTTTGTTGAACTCAGCTAGGCCGCAGCTATTCCTGCTTGTTGAACTCAGCTAGTAACTAAACTTTAAGAACGAATAGAGAGGCAGCCCGAAACTTAAGTAAGCTTAGCGTTAGCGCAACGGAAGAAGCAACTTTTCTAAAGAATAGAGTATCAGCACCCCAAAAAACTATATATAAATTATATAGCAATAGTAACCTAAATCTATAATATAGCAATAGTAACCGAACTCACAGTTCTCTATGCTTTTATAAGTAACAGATGATATAACTGAACAATAAGCACCGAAACTAACTCACTTTCTTTCTTTGGCTTTGGCGAACTATAAACTTCTTTTTGTACTTATTCACGTTAGTACAACTACTTGTTTGAATTGATTGAATCGCAACTTTCCAGTTCGTCAAGCATTAACCTCCATTACAATAAGTCGGGAGAGTATGAAGTAAGTAGCCCCTTGAATGTCAAACACACCTATTAATAAAGAAAATAAGTCTGTAACCAAACTCTCAACTCACTGTTACTGCTGGCTCAACTTACAACGGCGAAACAATCATACTGCTAATAAGCAATACAGTGCACAACGACGAAACAATCATAATGCTAACAAGTAACACCGAAACAATCATAATGCTAACAATTAACACAGCATAAAGAAATATCAACGTATTAGGTACAAACTAGGTCTTAAGGTACAAACAAGCAACGGAACAAGCAAGACTACAGAGCGGTTAGGGAGCTCTAAACCAAGGAATAATCAACCTATGTGTCTTAGATACAGGAAAGAGAATGTAAAGAGTCGAGCGACTATCTTTCTAGGCTAAAAGAATTTTCAGCATTCCAGTCTTCAATGATAGATGTTTCACCGTGGGCATAGTTTACCATGGCTTAAACGGCTCGAAATCAGTCCTCTTCAACGTACTTCAGTATTCTATCTTTTGGTGCTTGTTCCCTATACTTTATTAGTACTCTCAGCCCTGTCCTTTAGCTTGCTCTATAAACTCAATCATCAAAATAGAAGTGCACATCAGGATTCTATAAATTATGGTAACCTAACACGTTGCTCCGAAACTATAAACAGTAATGAAAATGGAAGTAACACATATTAGATTCTATAAGTTATGGCAACCTAACCTCACTGCAACAAGCCTACTCAAGTATACATTTGCGCTTAGGCTTCTGCTAATGCACAATAACTTCGTAAAGCCCTATAATATACTAAGTACAATGTGCACCCGAGTCAACTGTACATAAAAGTGCTTGCTGGTTCTTTAAAGGCAGTAATTGCTTCTTCTCCTGCAAAAGAAACTACACTTTATTTCCTTCCCGCTTCATCACCAACAAACAAATATTCAACTCATCCAGTCCATTCTGCAGCTGAAGCTTCCTCATTTTGTTTATTATTCTTCTTTGGTTTATTTTCCTCCAACCGCATCAGCTTTTCTTCATCTCTACAAATATCAAACATCGCCTAATAAGCTATTCTTATTACCAGAACATCCACATGGCAGCGTCACTAAGGGGTTGACGTTGCGCTAACACTCATTGTATCTGTTTCGGAGTTAGGTTAATTCGATTACGAATGGAAGCGAATGATAAAAGTCAATTGGAATTGCCGCTGACCCCTTACACCTAACCAACGGATCTTTATATTCACGATGGGTGAAACAGGAACTGAATCACCACAAGACCTGATTCCTGCTTCCTCTCGAACTGGAATGTCCAACTCCACCTACATATGGAGTAGACTGGAGCTAGTATTCACTTCATGAAAGGAATAAATGATGTGTGCGCTTGAAAAGGCGGATTTCTCGGTGTAGGCTTTATACCCTCCTTTGTCGGCTACCTAAATGAAAATAAGCTAACGCATTTGGGAATTTATTGTTATGTTTGTTGGAATTAAACTTGTGCAATTATCATGAATAGATTAATTTCATCAGAAGAAAGGTTCATTTCTTCAAGAGAAAATATTTATGGAATGACAAGTCAAATTGGCTATTGATTCTTGAAAGAGTTTATTGAAAGAAAGATTTATTCTTACTGCATAAATATAATATATCTTAGGGAACTATATAAACCCTATATGTTGAGTCATGAAAAATATAGAGTTTGTGAAATTATAAAAATATTGAGAGAAATAAAAAAGATTTAGCTTTCTCCTACTCTTTCTTAGTATGCTAACTCTATCCTTTCTTCCTATCAACTTCAACAATTGGTATCAGAGCTATGGCTTCATCCTCAAGCACCTTCCAACTCCAAATCCCTAGATTGATAAAAAAAAATTATGACATATGGTGCATCCAAATGAAGGTTCTTCTAGGGTCCTAAGATGTATGTGAGTTTGTAGAAGATATATTTGTTGAACCAAGTCTAGCAGAAAAGGGAACGATAAATGCAAAAGTAAAAGAGTAACTCAAAGATAGAAGAAAGAAGGAGAAAAAAACCTTGTTTGTAATCTACCAAGGGTTTGATGATATGATGTTCGAGATCATCGCTCCAGCAAATACTTCAAAAGAGGTTTGGAAAATGCTTCAAAAAGCATTTGGTGGTGTTGATAAGGTAAAAAAATTTTGTCTACAAGTTTTATGAACCGATTTTAAAAAATTACAATAAGGTACCTCTAAAATTATTTTTAATTATTTCACAAAAGTTATTTATTATTCATCAAATGAGAAGAAACAGTGAATAAATAAGTGATAAATAGTAATATAAAAGATACTAAGATCACTAGATTCAAAATTTGATTTTATTGCTATTGCGATTGAAGAGTCTAAAGATTTTGAAGAAATGTCTTTAGGACAGCTTATGGGTTTCTTTCAAGTTCATGCACAAAGGATTACAAAAAGAACAAAAGAAAAATCTATGGAACAAGCACTACAAACCAAGCTTACTCTTGAAAATAAAGGTGAATCATATTTTCAAAGAGGAAGAGGTCGTGGACAAGGAGGAAGAGGTCGCATAAATCAGACCTATCAAGAATCTCCAAACAATGAAGGAGGTAGAGAAAATTCTAGCCAAAGAGGCTGAGGTTATGGTCGAGCATGTGGCCGAGGCCATGGACGTGGCAAAATTTCTAAAAGGTTTGAAAAACAATACTATATTTATAAAATGTATGAGCATTGCTCCTTTGAATGCTATTATAATCCTGACAATCAAGATGATAGGTCAAATTTTATTAAAAAAGAAGAGAAGAATGAAAACCAAGTTTTACTAATGACTTATGATAATTTGAAGGAAGATCAGTCTATCACATGGTATCTAGATACATGAACATCAAATCACATGTGTGGCATTAAAGAATTATTTTCAGAAATAGATACAAGTTATTCTAAAAATATTACATTTGTTGATCTATCTCAAAGACCAGTAAGAGGAAAAGGTAAAATTATTCTTGAACTCCATAATGGCAAAGAGTTATGCATTTCAGATGTTTATTATGTGCCTGATAAGAAAAATAATATTCTTAGCTTAGGACAATTACTTAAAAATATTATAATATTGAGATAAAAGATATGACTCTTTCAATTTATGATAAGACTAAGACATTAATCTCACATGTGAAAATGGCGAAGAATAGAATATTTCCTCTACATTTATGCATTTTTGATCGATCAAATTATTTTAAGACTAATATTGAGGACATTTCTACGTTATGGTATCTTAGATATGCACACTTAAAGTTTAAAGCTTTAAAACTTCTAGAGAAGTTTAATATGGTGACAGGAATGCCAATAATTGATCGCCCATCAAAATTATGTGAAGTATGTGTTATGGGTAAGCAAGAAAGAAAGTCTTTCAAAATCAACAAAACAAAAAGAGCATGACATCGACTTGATCTGGTACAATCAAATGCTTGTGGCCCTATCAACCCAGTATCACTTGGAGGAAGTAGGTATTTTCTTACCTTCACTAATGATCATAGTGGCAAAACTTTGGTCTATATTTTAAAGGAAAAGAAAGAAGTGTTAAACAAATTCAAAGAATTTAAAGACTTGGTTAAAAGATAAAGTGGTTGCAAGATTAAATATTTACGAACAGAGAGAGGTGGTGAATATACATCAAATGAATTTGGAAGTTTTTGTAGAAATAACAAAATTTTACATTAATTTACTATGCCATACACGTCTCAACAAAATGGTGTTTCAAAATGAAAAAATAGGACTATCCTTAATATGGTCCGATGCATGTTAAAGGAAAGAAAGATTCCTAAAGAATTTTAGGGGGATGTTATTGCTTATGCAGTTTATTTGTTTAATAGGTTTCCAACAAGGCGAATTGGTAATTCTATACCAGAAGAAGTATGGAGCCTGTAGAAACCAAGAGTTGATCATTTAAGAATTTTTAGAAGTGTTGCATTTGCCAAGATACCAAAAGAAAAGAGAACAAAACTTGAAGATAAAAGTCAGAAATGTATTTTATTAGGTTATGCTGAGAATTCCAGATGATACAAACTCTACAATCCTATCACAAATAAAGTTGTGATGTTAAGAAATGTTGAGTTTAATGAACAATAGATTTGGGATTGGAAAAGTAATGAATAGCATAAAAAAGCTATATCATCAGAAGAGGATGATATAATACAAGCAAGCACAGAAGAGGCTTTACCAGAATCATCATCGAGATCAACTAGGTCACAAGATTCAGGAAGTCCGATTATAAGAAGGACAAGACCGATCCAGGAGTTATATGATATGACTCAAAGAATTGATACTAACAATGATGAACTTTCTCTATTTTATCCTTTTGCAGAATATGATCCATTAACGTTTGAAGAAGCTTGTAAAGAAGAAAAATGGAGACAAGCTATGAAGGAGGAGATTAATGTAATCAACAAAAATGATACATGGGAGCTTACTACACTTCTAAAAGACCACCAAGCGATCGGTGTTAAGTGGATCTTCAAAACAAAAAGAAATGTACAAGGAGAGGTCGAGAAATATAAAGCACGATTGGTCGCAAAGGGATATAAACAACAATATGGGATCGACTATGAAGAAGTGTTCGCACCAGTTGCTCGATTGACGACAGTAAGATTACTTACCTCCCTAGCAGCTCAAATGAAATGAGAAATTTTATAAATGGATGTTAAATCAGTATTCCTTAATGGAGTTCTTGAAGAAGAGGTATATGTTCAATAACCCCCTGTTTTTATTATTTATGAATAAGAAGACAAAGTATACAAGTTAAAGAGAGCTCTTTATGGGCTTAAACAAGCCCCACGAGCATGGAATTCTCGGATAGATGCTTATTTTATTCGAAATAGTTTTTCTAAATGTCCACATGAACATGCTCTCTATACAAAATCTAACATTGATTGAGATATTATGTTTGTATGTCTGTTTGTAGATGATTTAATACTTATAGGCAGTAGTAGCTCCATGATTAAAGATTTTAAATACTCTATGAAGAAGAAGTTTGAGATAACTGGCTTGGGCTTAATGTCTTATTTCCTTGGTATCAAAATTATATAAAACAATGAAGGAATTTTTATTTTATAAGGAAATTATGCAAAAGAGGTTCTAAAGAAGTTTTATATGAAAGATTGTTATCCTACAGATACACCTATTTAGTATAGCACCAAGTTGACCAAAGAAGGAGAAGGTAAATGTATTTATCCAACTTATTATAAAAGTCTAGTTAGATGTTTAAGGTATTTGACATGCACTCGACCTGATATATTATTTGGAGTTGATTTAATAAGTAGGTACATGGAATCTCCTAAGACTTCTCATTTAAATGTCACTAAAAGAATTTTGTGATATATTAAAGGATCAATTGATTATGAAATATTTTATTCATCATCAAAAGGATTGGATCTTATTTGATATAGTGACAGTGATTAGGCTGAAAGCTACGATGATCGAAAGAGTACAACTGGATTTGTATTTTATTTTGGTAGAGCTACATTTACTTGGTCTTTAAAAAAATAACATATAGTTGTTCTATCAAGTTGTGAAGCAGAATACATAGCAGTATCTTCTTATGTTTGTCATGCAATATGACTAAGAAGATTACTTCAGGAACTTCATATGCCACAAGAGAAGTCAACCAAAATTTATGTTGATAATAAATTAGTTATTGCCTTAGCCAAGAATTCAGTCTACCATGAAAGATTAAAGCATATCAACACAAAATTTCATTTTATAAGAGATCATATCAAAAACAAAGAAGTGGAGCTATACCATATCAAGATAAGTGAACAAGTGATTGACATTTTTACAAAACCTCTCAAAATTAAAATATTTCAACATCTTCGAAGAAAACTTGGCATGTTGGAATTAAAATTGTGCAATTATCATAAAGAGATTCATTTCATCATAAGAAAGATTCATTTCTTCAAGAGAAAATATTTATGGAAGGACAAGTCAAATTGGTTATTGATTCTTGAAAGAGTTTATTGAAAGAACGATTCATTCTTACTGCATAAATGTAATATATCTTGGGGAACTATATAAATCCCATATGTTGAGTCATGAAAAATATAGAGTTTGTCAAATTATAAAAATATTGATAGAAATATAGAAGATTTAGCCTTATCCTACTCTTCCTTAGTGTGCTAACTCTATCATTTATTCCTATCAACTTCAACAATGTTACTATTCTGTCAGTCCTCGCTTACTCGAACCAGTGCCTAATACTAGTATGATTCTTTGCTCTCTTCCTCCAGGTGCCTAAATGTCTTCTATTTTCGCCTGAGTGCTAACACTGACTTTCTACCTTCTAGGGAACAAGCAATGCCGAACGAGTACCTTCAAGCTGTGCCATCTTCAACAAGTTGCTGCGGTAGGTAGATCAATAGCCTACCTAAGTGCCTAACTACCGAGTGTTGAGCAAGTCCTTATTCTGGCTAGGCTAATGTAAGAGAGTTTGTCAGGACAAAAACAAGTGTACTAATTTAAGAAGCCATAGAAAAGTGAGTTTTGGAGAGTTTCATCGAAGTCTGTTAGTAAGTTTGGGTCAGCAGTTATAGGTGTAAAGTGACTTTCAGGGGTAGGTGCGCTAGTGAGTTCAAGCAAACATGTCTTTTCTTCGAGTTTGTTCCTATATGGGGGGGAGAGAGAGAGAGAGAGAGAGAGAGAGAGAGAGAGAGAGAGAGAGAATGCTTGCAACTAAACCTTGGAGACTCATATGATTGGCTTAGTGCTTCATAAACCCATAATTAAGTAAAGGCAGACTATCAGTAACATATGATAATTCAGTTCCAGAGTTATAAGCATGTATATTAAGTCTGTACCACTCCCAGAGACCAGAGTATACCCATTTTCCGTACT
The DNA here is from genome assembly GCA_021527575.1 of Ensete glaucum. Taxonomy (NCBI): domain Eukaryota; kingdom Viridiplantae; phylum Streptophyta; class Magnoliopsida; order Zingiberales; family Musaceae; genus Ensete; species Ensete glaucum. The sequence continues at coordinate 32,715,850 of CM038557.1, forward strand.
TTAAGCTATGTGTTACTAATAACATATAGAATTCGCTATCAAAGGAGTTTCACAAAGGTTTGTAGACTCCAAATTAGGGTGTCCAGCCCGCTAAGCATATTCACTTATGGTCCAAGTAAAGTTTGTTTTGGTGATTGTGTTCATTCAATATCTCTTTCCTTTCTAGTGCTTGCTTTATCTTTGTTCCTACTCTTTCTGTCCCATAGTAGCTCATAGAATTCGCTATCAAAGGAGTTTCACAAAGGTTTGTAGACTCCAAATTAGGGTGTCCAGCCCGCTAAGCATATTCACTTATGGTCCAAGTAAAGTTTGTTTTGGTGATTGTGTTCATTCAATATCTCTTTCCTTTCTAGTGCTTGCTTTATCTTTGTTCCTACTCTTTCTGTCCCATAGTAGCTCCTTCTCGGCCAATTCCAATTGCTAACTTATATTAAGATTGTCATGGCGTGGAGAATAGAGTGTCCTTCTGAAGCGCTAAGTTAATCAGTATAGAAAGGTTTTTGTGTTGAAGTATAAGGAGTTGGAGAAGAATAAGTTGAAAGATAATAAACGGGAAGGGAAGTTCCATATTCAAGTTTTAATTGTTCTTGTTCATGTGGGAGTTGGTAGAGTTATCCGAGTCAGTTACCAAATTCTTATATACACAGTGCAGTGCCTGTATCCCGTCCGTAGAACAGTGCAGTGCCTGTATCCCGTCCGTACTATTAATCTAGGGTTCTTCAAGTTGCGAATCAGAATAAGGCCCAGTACCAAGATAAAGTTGTCGGGTCAGGTCAGCCTCAAACAATTCCTCAAGTTACGTTCTTGGCTCTAAATCAATTCACGGAGCGGTTAAGTCGTCTACAGCAACCGGGTAATCAACAATTGAATTCTTCACCACTTCCAGAGTTTCATTGGCTTACGTTGAGTTCCAGCAGAACCCAGATCAATAAGATCAGTTAAAAGAATCAGATAGAGCAGGATCAGGCTCTGGGGCGTCAGGTAAAGTTGTTGAATTCTTTGATTTGACTTCAGCTTTAAGAGTTGGAAATGACTCTTTGACCGAAGCGTTAAAAGTATTGCTAGTTGAGTTTAGTTACCCGATACTGAAGCTGAAGATGGAATTGAGGCAGCTTCTCCAGTGGAATTACATTACTTAATAAATGATACTGGAATTACATTACTTCTCAATAAATTATATGGAGCACTATTCTGGGCTTTCCCCTACAAAGCTCTGTGATTGGCTTTCCCTTTATGTGCAACTAATTAATAACACACCTGTGGAACTAAACTTTTGGCCTTCACTTCTTATGCACTTTTGAAGCTCGTAGGAATTAGTTTCATCTGTTAAGTAGTCTACTCAAGAATCAGCAGTCAGTGCGAGTGGTGTCGTAGATAGAGAATTAGAAGCTAAAGGAAGCGTTAAGGGAATCATAAAGTTCTGCTCTGTATTTGTTGACTGAAGATCAACTGTTTTGACTGCTAGGTTAATGCGATACGTTGCTAGAAAGAAAGATTCTTGTTTTTATCTAAAATGTTTGACTTTACTTTCCTCATTTCGTCGACTTTCCAGCCTTTCTTTACTTTTTATTTTTCATTCTTTGTTGACTCCAGTCAAGATGAATTCCTGGTTGACTCTCGAAAAATGGCGTGGCGTGAAAGTCAGAACCTAGTAGATTTTGTGGTCGGCAAAAGGGATGCAGTTCAAACAAAGTAAATGATTGTTCAAGTGGAGAGTAAGCAGTAATCGATTCAACAACTATCTAAGTGTTGGCGATGAGCTTAAAGTGTTGATTGAGGGGAGAATCTATTTGAAATGCCCATCTCAACCTGACTACAGAGCAGTAAATGAAGGTAAAAAAAGTAAGTAGCGCAAGTCAACTTATGAATAGACTATTCTAGTTGAACCCCGACAAGCAACTAAGGAAGGACAAGCAGCGGCATGACAAGTGTTCGTTGTTAGTTCGATGTCTGAAGCGAGTCCTGTTTTCATCATCCGTGTTTGTTGTCAACTCTAATGAGTGTGTTCAAGCCGGTGCGTCAACTGCTAAAGCTAATGCCGTTCTACTTTAATCCCTTGTTTTATCTGTTTATCGAATTGCCTGGACCCATTTTAGTTTGCCCCTAACTGAACCTTTCTTATGGCCTGCGCTTAGGGTCAGTGCGTTACTGTTGCAGCTAATTAAGCAGTGTGTTTACATTCCTAGGAGATAGGCAGTTGAGATAGATTCAAATTCAATTAGAGTACTTGTTATATCTTCCTGCCCTGTTTTCGTGATAATAACATCACCTAATTAATCTTTCCTTGAATAATATGTCACCTAATTAATCTTTCCTTATCCATCAGATTGTATACATCAGAAGAAAAGAAAGGTTGCCCTTAAATTTGGATGGTTCACGAAGTATGACCCGTAGTCAAAGCACGACATGCTTGCTCTACCTCGACCGACACACACCGCCCCAACAAAGTTATACCTTTGAATCGAAGCACATCAGCCTATCATTGTTAAGATGGTTGCAGGCGATTCAAAATATGTGGGCCAAGAGTCGTCTATCTTGATCGTTGGTGTAGGGTGGGTATGTAGTCAGAATCTGTCAACGAATTATGCAATATTCCTATTGTCCCTTACATTACAAATGTCCTTTACTTACATTTGAAAGTGACATTACATACATAGATAGGGTTCGACCCGATTGACTAGAAGATGTCAATCCAATGTGACGATATCTCTATACTTAATTATGTGACTTACGATATCTCTATACTTAATTAAAAGAATTAAACCAATACTTGATTAAAAGAATTAGACCAAAGGACACTCGATCGGAAGGCTTGGGCTCTTCCACTTAATCGAAAGGAAAAGGAACAGTGAATCAAAAGGAAAAGGAATAGATCGATCGTAAAGTAAACTTCCACTGTGCTACTTAAGCTTATCTATAGAATTCTATGTATATTAATTATCCAAAGACTTACCTTGGGACTTAATTCACTTGCTGGATTGAGCTTGCCTACTAAAAAATATACTGATGGAAACGAGATGATATTCTCTATTTGAAGAGGCCCTTCAGATTGTTATCTCGTTGGATTTCCTGATCGAACCAAAAAGAAAAGACTTCTAGACTGTGCTTAGGAGACCCGATGATTGGTCTAACTTGAATTACCCAGTGACTGGTCTAACTGACCTTTGTTTGGGTTTATATTGTTTCCCTTTCACCAACACGCGAACTATATACTTTATGCTTTCACCTGCTCCTGTTGATTTGCTTGTTCCCCGAACTTACTTAACTAAGACAATTGCTTATCAAGTAGCGTGGTATAGGAGATGGTTGATAGACGATAAGATTTTTTCCAACTGCATTGCATCCTCTCCTCAACTACACGAGGCACTCTTGCTATTCAATTGAGGAAGAGGATACTTCCCTAGCCTATAAATAGAGCTGATGTATAATTGAGCGAATTAATAAAATCAACTCATTCTTATTTTTAACATGGCATCAGAGTTCTTTCTGTAAGAGAGATTTGTCTACCGACAGCTTCTACCTCACCACCCCCTCCTCTTTTGTGAAGCTGCAGCCGTCGGTCGCCAACTCCTCTGCTTCTCCTCTGTCGCCAGCACCATTCTCCTTCGAAGATCTGAAGATTTGGGTCCTGCTCTACGCTGACACCAACGTCGTTGTCCTTCCCTTCTTCATCTCTCATCGGCCTCCACTAATCTAGCAGCCCTCTCGCTCAACCTCATCGGCACTTGCCACTATCATCGCCCTTGATCCACTCACACACGCATATAGCGATGAGAAAGAATTGCAGAACCGGTGATATCCACTAGTACCACCACAGCCCTCGCCATCTCGCCGGAGCAGATCGGTGACAGTGCCCTATCACCTACCTCCTCCTCTATAGTGAGAAATACTCTTTCTTCTAGCGGCATCTCGGTTGTGATGTCTAGTAGCGTCACTCTAACTTGCAATCAGGTGTTTTTCATCCATTTCTCCTTTCTTCCTATTGCTGGCTGCTCCTTCTTCCCATTGTCGGCCAGATGCCATCTCTCCTCCTATGCTCTCTTTACTGAGGGCTACTCCCTCCCTTCCAGACACCAGCACCGTTTTTCCTTCTTTTGCAACCGAGCCAACCCTTTCTCCTCTTCCTCTGAAGGCGTAAATAGGACGTTGGCATCCACCAACGCCATCAACTCCTTCGTCTGTCACCTGTCACGCCACCGACACCAAGCTCTTCGCTAACAGCAAGAAACCTGACATAGATAGCATTCTTCACTGTTGGATGAACCCACCTGCCACCCATTTGGTAATATTATTACCCACCAAGTAGCTTCTCAACAGGTTGGAGTTGAAGGCAATGGGCAAATGGGTAGAGGAGTGGCAACCCATTTGGTAGTTCCTTGGCATATGGGAATTCTGAACCTAGAGATCAGCAAACCAATTTGTCTCTCCCTTCTACCCAGTGGCACACGGTAGCGGTCGCTGTTGCTTCCGCTGCCACCGGCATCAACTTCTACACACAGTTGATAAACTCGCCTCCTTTCACAACAACAAAGTGATCATTGCCAATTGACGTCTGCTCAGAACTATTGCAGTCTATTGCTGCTTCTGTGGTTGTGATTTTTCCGATCGACATTGCTCCTTGCCAATCGACCACTGCCCCAAGAGGGTTCCCTTATTCTGTCGAGGGCTCGTCCTGCAGAGATTGGAAGGCATTTCTTCCCTGTGTTGTAGCCTAGCCACCTTAGTGATTGGTACTTCTCCACTTAATGTCTTCATCATCTACCTCTCATGTTCCGGTCATTGTTTCCATAGGGAGCAATATTACTTCTCAGAATATTAGCATTGTCTCGATCAATGTTGCAGCTCTCACCCTCTTCAAATTATCCAAAGGAAGCAATTACGCATCCTGGCATGCTCAATTTGTTAATATTCTCTTCGGATATGATTTATTAGGTTATGTTGATGGATCTTTTAGTTGTCCTCCAGCAATGATCAACATCTCGGGTATAATAAGTCCAGTACCAAATCCGGAGCACAAATTATGGTTATGCCAAGACTATATAGTTCTTCAGGCAATTCAAGCCTCTATCATTGGATCTATCATCCCACTCATATCTTCCTATACAATTGCTACAAAGGTATGGTGCAAGTTGCAAACTACATTAGCAAATCGTTCACGTACTCGCATGCTTGGCCTCATTTCCAATCTAATGAACACAAAACAAGAGGGAAGTACTATCGCTGATTATTTATATAATATCAAAGTTATCATTGATGATCTGATTTTGATAGGTCATTCTCTTAGTGATGAGGAAGTCCTCATCCACACTCTTAATGGCTTAAGAAGCGAATCTCATGACTACTTCGTCTACAAGTTAACTAAATTGGATCATGGACTCTGGGGCTTCCCATCATATCACATCTGATTTATGGAAGCTGTCCATCCACAATAATTATAACGGGAATGAAGACATTATCATTGGTGATGGTAAAGGACTCCCCATTACTCATACTGGTTCTACAACACTTAATTCACATACTACCATATTTATACTCGATAATGTTCTATGTGCACCACATATTAAACAAAACCTTATTTATGTCTCCTAATTCTATAATCAAAATAATACTTTTATTGAATTCTTTCCTGACTTATTTCTTATTAAGGATTTGAATACGGGGGCATCCTTGGTTCGTGACCAGAATAAAGACAACATTTATGAGTGACCGTTTGCTCCATAAATAACAAAGCCTACTATTAGCTCATCCATTGCAGCTTTAATTGACATATGGCATTGTCATTTGGGTCATCCCTCATTATTCTGCAGAAATTATTCTCTCATTATTTTTTTCCTAGTTTAAATTCTTGTAGTAGCATGACTCATTGTAATAGTTGTCCTAGTTCTAAAAGTCATTATCTTCCTTTTGGAAATTCATATATCTCCTATTCTCAACCTTTTGAAATTATTTATACCGATGTTTGGGATCCTGCTCCACTAAATTATTTTGATAATTTTTTATTTTATGTTATTTTTGTGGATTATTTTACTAAGTATACATGGTTTTATCCTCTTCACTATAAATCTAAGGTTTCAACAGTCTTTACCAATTTTCGTAAGTTGGTAGAAAATTTCTTTGAGACTAGAATTAAAACAGTCTATTTCGATGGTGGAGGTGAATTTCAAGCTCTCACCTCATGCTTATCAGCTTATGGTATTCAACATCTAAAGGTGCCTTTATATACTCCTCAACTACTTGGCTCCACCGAATGCAAACACAGACACATAGTTGAGACTAGGTTAACACTTCTACATCAAGCCTCCATGCCTTCGATTTTTGAGTCAGTAGCCTTTTAAACTGTAGTCTACCTTGTTAATTGTATGCTTACTCTCATTCTACAATATTAATCACCATTTGAAAAACTATTTCACAAATGTCCTAATCTTGAGAAGCTTAAAGTATTTGGATGTCTGTGTTATCCATGACTACGTTCTTGTGCCTCGCATAAGTTAACACCTAAATCCCAACCTTGTGTTTTCATCGGATACTCTCTTGACCATAATGTCTTCCAATGCTAGGATCCTAATTCTTATAGAATATTTATTTCACTTCATGTTACCTTTGTTGAGTCTATATTTCCTTTTTACAACACTAAATCTTATGCTATATATCTAACTCCACCAAATATGCACCAATGGATTCAATCCATCTACACCATCTAGTCCTCCCCCCCCCCCCCCCCCGAATCCACACTCTTTTATTACCTTAGTTCTGAATGTCCTTACTCCCTCCTCCACTTACCATAGGTCTCTCCTATTGCTGAACCGTTACCCTTAGAGGTGGCATCACCTTCACCTAGTCTCACTATAGCTCTTCAGTCTGCCTCAAACAATGTTTGTGAATCTTCTAGTAATGTTGAAGTACCTAGGCATCCCATAACGACTCGTTCCAAAAGTGGTATTTTCAAACCACATTGTGTTCTTGATCTATATGCTAGCACTGACTCTTTTTCTGAGGCTATTGAACCAACTTCATTTGTTCAAGCCCAAAAATATCGTTCTTGGCATTAGGCCATATATGAGGAATATGATGCTCTCCTCCATAACTCTATATGGACTCTTATTCCCTCTTATCACATACAAAATATCATTGAGTGTAAATGAGTTTTTTGAATTAAGTGAAATCTCGACGTCTCAATTGCCTAATATAAAGCACGTCTAGTGGCTAAAGGGTTTCATCGACGACCTGAGGTTGACTTTACAGAGACATTCAATCCCATTATGAAACCTACAACAATTCGACTTATCCTAAATGTGGCTATCTCAAAAGGTTAGTGCGTGGGATAATTGGATATCAATAATACCTTTTTACAGGTAACTCTTACGAAAGATGTCTTTACGTAGTAGCCTCCTGGCTTCGTCCATCTTCAATATCCAAGATATATTTGTAAGTTGCATAAGGCTATTTATAGACTTCGTTAAGCTCCAGGAGCTTGGTATACCGAACTTGGTCTATTTTTGACTTTCGTTGACTTTGTTAACTTTAAGTCTGATACCTCATTATTTCTACGACAATAACATAGAGGCATAATATATCTTTTGGTATATGTGGATGATATTATTATCACAGGTAGTAATTCTTCAGAGGTTCAAACATTTATCACACAATTGGTAGATCAATTCTCTCTTAAAGATCTAGGAGCATTGAGTTACTTTCTAGGAGTAGAAGTCACATATTCATCTTTAGGACTCTTTCTCTCTCAAAAGAAATATATTCAAGATTGTTGTCAAAGACAAAAATGCAGAATGCAAAAGAGATTACTACTCCTCTTTCTACTAATGCATCTCTCAAATTATGTGATGGAAGTCCTGCTATAGACCCTATTCAATACCGTCAGGTAGTTAGCTCATTGCAATATTTTGAGTCTCACTTGTCTAGATATTTCCTTTACAGTCAATAAACTATCACAATTTATGCATCAACTATCAAGTACACATTGGTCTACAATCAAACACATTCTACGATATCTTAAGGAGATTCTTAATCATGATATCTTGATCAGAAAACACTCTCCATTTCATCTGCATGCATTTGCTGACGTTGATTAGGCCGTGAACTCTAATGATAGAACATCCACATTAAGATATCTTATTTTCTTTGGAACTAGTCCAATTAGTTGGAGTTCTAAGAAGTAGAAGTCAGTCGCACAATCTATAACCGAAGCTGAATATCTTGCCATCGCCACTACTGTTGCCAAACTTAATTAGATCATGAATCTGCTTAAAGAACTTAACCTCTCATCTACTCTTACTCCCACAATCTATTATGATAATATTGGAGCTACTTATCTCTGTGCCAATCCAGTATTTCATTCCCGCATGAAGCACATTGCTATTGACTTCCACTTCGTGCGAGACTAAGTTGTTCGATGTCAACTACGAGTCTCTCTCTTACAAAGTCTCTTACTAGCAAGCTCTTTTTACTACATCAATCCAAGATTGACATCTTTGATAGGAGTTCAATCTTTCGGGGGCATAAAAGATAATAAAATTTTTCCCAACTGCATTGCATCCTCTTCTCAACTGTACGAGGCACTCTCATTGTTCAGTTGAGGAATATCCTCTTCCTCAACAACTTCCCTAGCCTATAAATAGAACTGACGTACAATTGAGAGAATCAATAAAATCAACTAATTCTTATTTTTAACAATGGTAAACTCTAAAGACTCATTATCTTAAGATTGCATGCCATTATTTGTATAGTAGCCTACCTGTCCCTACCTAATTATGTAAGATAGAAGATGACTCTTTGTTTATAGTGAAACGAATATGGTTGGTCTAACCTGTACGAATCGGCCTCATTACTTGAAAAAAAACCTATGGGTCCAATTCTTTGTTTAAACCAAACAAACCAAATGGAGGAAGTAAGAAAGAGGTGGTCTTGCTATTTGGAAATAATCTACTTAAGTTAATTCATAATAATTAGGAAGAAATGGACAAATGATTGATTGATGGATAAATTCACAGAGAAGTTGGTCTCGTCCTTCAATTATTACTAAATCAAACTGGAAAATAAGACTTTTATAAGGTCGAGGCATCAAAGCGAAAGAAAGACCTATCTTCTAATTCTATATATACTAGTCCCTATGGTGTAAAGGAGGATGGTTTTCTTGTGGAAGTATATTCAATTCATACTTAAAGCTACTACAGTAAGGCGGTTTTTTTGGTTTCAAACTTGTCACAAGGAATCAAGAGTTTGTGATTGATTGTCTAGAGTCACATTAGAGCTGCTTCAGTAGTGAATCCCATGGTATGCTCAGCTTAGCTTGTCAAGGTGACGTAGTGGATGTAGCTTCTCTTCTGTTGGATCTTAGTTATTAGCTAATAAGTCTTGCATTGAGGTGAGTGTAGCTAGGCCTTTCGGAACTACTTATTTGCTTTACCTTATCTCCTTATTTGCTTTGCCTTTCTCTCTCTGCCCACGGAACTATCAATATTGAAGCAAGGTCAGAAGGTTCGCTGAGCATAGACTAGTCTATAGTCACTGGCTTGCTATGGAACTTAGCTTCTCATTAAAAACAGCCTAAGCGAAACAACTGCAAATAGAATGCGAGGAGTTGGGGCCTTAGCTACTAACATTAGTATATATGTCGGTACTGGAATTAAATTTGTGTAATTATCATGAAGAGATTAATTTCATCAGAAGAAAGATTTATTTAATCAAAAGAAAATATTTATGGAAGGACAAGTTAAATTGGCTATTAATTCTTGAAAGGGTTTCTTGAAAGAGAGAGATTCATTCTTAGTGCATAAATATAATGTATCTTGGGGGACTATATAAACTCCATATGTTTAATCATGAAAAATATAGAGTTTATAAAATTATAAAAATATTGAGAGAAATATAGAAGATTTAGCCTTCTCCTAATCTTCTTTAGTGTGATAACTCTATCCTTTCTTCCTATCCACTTCAACAATTGGTATCAAAGCTATGGCTTCATCCTCAAGCACCTTCTAACTCCAAATCCCTAGATTGACAAAAGAAAATTATGACGTATGGTACATCCAAATGAAGGTTCTTCTAGGCTCCTAAGATGTATGAAAGTTTGTAGAAGATGGATTTGTTGAACCAAGTCCAGCAGAAGAAAGAGCAATGAATGCAAAAGTGAAAGAGTAACTCAAAGATAGAAGAAAGAAGGAGAAAAAAGTTTTGTTCATGATCTACTAAGGGCTTGATAATACAATGTTCGAAATCATCGCTCTAGTAAATACTTCAAAAGAGGCTTGGGAAATGCTTCAAAAAGCATTTGGTGGTATTGATAAGGTAAAAAACTTCGTCTACAAGTTTTACAAGCCAATTTTAAAAAATTACAATAAGGTACTTCTGAAACTATTTCTGATTATTTCACAAAAGTTATTTTTATTATTCATTAAATAAGAAGAAATGATGAATAAATAAGTGATCAAAGAGTGATATAAAAGATATTAAGATCACTAGATTCAAATTTTGATTTTATTGCTATTGCGATTTAAGAGTCTAAAGATTTGGAAGAAATGTCTTTAGAACAACTTATGGGTTCTCTTCAAGTTCATGAATAAAGGATTACAAGAAGAGCAGAAGAAAAAACTGTAGAATAAACACTACAGACCAAGCTTACTCTTGAAAATAAAGATGAATCAAATTTTCAAAGAGGAAGAGGTCATTGACAAAGAGGAAGAGGCGGTAGAAATCAGACCTATCAAGAATATCCAAACAATGAATGTAGTAGAGAAAATTCTAGCCAAAGAGGTTGATGTTATGGTCGAGGATGTGGCCGAGGCTGATGTTATGGTCGAGGACATGATCGAGGCCGTGGACGTGGCAGAAATTCTAAAAGGTCTAAAATACAATGTTATATTTATAAAAGATATATGCATTACTCCTTTGAATGCCATTATAATCCTGACAATCAAGGTGATAAGATAAATTTTGTTTAAAAAGAAGAGAAGAATGAAAACCAAGTTTTGCTAATGACTTATGATAATTTGAAGGAAGATCAGTCTATGATATAGTATCTAGATACAAGAGCTTTAAATCACATGTGTGGCATTAAAAAATTATTTTCAGAAATGGATACAAGTTATTCTGAAAATATTATATTTGGTGATCTGTCTTAAAGACCAGTAAGAGGCAAGGTAAAATTATTCTTGGACTCCATAATAGCAAAGAATTATATATTTCAGATGTTTATTATGTGCCTAATATGAAAAATAATATTCTTAGCTTGGGACAATTATTTGAAAAATGTTATAATATTGAGATGAAAGATATGACTCTTTCAATTTATGATAAGACTAAGACATTAATCTCACATGTGAAAATGACGAAAAATATAATGTTTCCTCTACATTTATGCATTTTTGATCAATCAGATTGTTTTAAGACTAATATTAAGGACATTTCTACATTATGGTATCTTAGATATACACATTTAAATTTTGAAGCTTTAAAACTTCTAGAGAAGTTTAATATGGTGACAGGAATGCCAATAATTGATCACCCATCAAAATTATGTGAAGTATGTGTTATGGGTAAGCAAGAAAGAAAGCCTTTCAAAATCAGTAGAACAAAAAGAGCATAACATCGAATTGATCTGGTACACTGAAATACTTATGGCCCTATCAGCCCAGTATCACTTGGAGGAAGTAGGTATTTTTTTTCCTTCACTAATGATCATAGTGGCAAAACTTGGGTCTATATTTTAAAGGAAAAGAAAGAAGTGTTAAACAAATTCAAAGAATTTAAAGACTTGGTTGAAATACAAAGTGGTTGCAAGATTAAATATTTACGAACAGATAGAGGTAGTGAATATACATCAAATGAATTTGGAAGTTTCTGTAGAAATAACAAAATTTTATATCAATTTACTATGCCATACACACCTCAACAAAATGCTGTTTCAAAATAAAAAAATAGGACTATACTTAATAGGGTCCGATGCATGTTAAAGGAAAGAAAGATTCCTAAAGAATTTTAGGAGGATGTTGTTGCTTGTACAGTTTATTTGCTTAACAGGTCTCCAAAAAGGTGAATTGGTAATTCTACACTAGAAGAAGTATGAAGTCTGTAGAAACCAAGAGTTGATCATTCAAGAATTTTTTAAAGTGTTGCGTTTGCCAAGATACTAGAAGAAAAGAGAACAAAACTTGAAGATAAAAGTCAGAAATGCATTTTATAAGGTTATGCTAAGAATTCCAGCTGATATAAACTCTATAATTCTATCATAAATAAAGTTGTGATGTCAAGAGATGTTGAGTTTAATAAACAATAGATTTGGGACTGGGAAAGTAATGAATAGCATAAGAAAGCTATATCATTAGAAGAGGATGATATAATACAAGCAAGCACAGAAGAGGCTTTACTAGAATCATCACCGAGATTAGCTAGGTCACATGATTCGAGAAGTCAGATTATAAGAAGGACAAGACCGATTCAGGAGCTATATGATGTGACTCGAAGAATTGATATTAACAATAATGAACTTTCTTTATTTTATCTTTTTGTAAGATATGATCCATTAACTTTTAAAAAAGTTTGTAAAGTAGAAAAATGGAGACAAGCTATAAAAGAGGCGATTAATACAATCAACAAAAATGATATATGGGAGCTTACTACACTCCCAGAAAATCACTAAGCAATCAGTGTTAAGTGGATCTTCAAAACAAAAAGAAATGCACAAGGAGAGGTAGAGAAATATAAAGCACGATTGGTCACAAAAGGATATAAACAACAATATGGGATCGACAATGAAGAAGTGTTCACACCAGTTACTCGATTGGAGACAGTAAGATTACTTATCTCCTTAGCAGCTCAAATGAAATGAAAAATTTTACAAATGGATGTCAAATCAGCATTCCTTAATGGAGTTCTTGAAGAAGAGGTATAGGTTCAACAACCTACTAGTTTTATTATTTATGAACAAGAAGACAAAGTATATAAGTTAAAAAGAGCTCTTTATGGGCTTAAACAAGCCCCACTAGCATGAAATTTTTGGATAGATGCTTATTTTATTCAAAACGATTTTTCTAAATGTCCATACGAACATGCTCTCTATACAAAATCTAGCATTGATGGAGATATCACGTTTATATGCCTGTATGTAGATGATTAATATTTATAGGTAGTAGTAGTTCAATGATTAAAGATTTTAAACACTATGAAGAAGAAGTTTGAGATAACCGACTTAGGCTTAATGACTTATTTCTTTAGTATCAAAATTATAGAAAACAATGAAGGAATTTTTATTTGATAAGAAAATTATACAAAGGAGGTTCTAAAGAAGTTTTCTATGGAAGATTGTTATTCTAGAAATACACCTATTGAATATGACACCAAGTTGACCAAGGAAGGTGATGGTAAATACATTAATTCAACTTATTACAAAAGTTTAATTGGATGTTTAATGTATTTGACATGCACTCGACCTGATACTATTTGGAGTTGGTTTAATAAGTAGATACATGGAATCTCCTAAGACTTCTCATTTAAATATCGCTAAAAGAATTTTGTGATATATTAAAGGATCAATTGAGTATGAAATATTCTATTCATCATCAAAAGGACTGGATCTTATTGGATATAGTAATAATGATTGGGCTGGAAGCTATAATGATCGAAAGAGTACAACTGGATTTGTATTTTATTTTGGTGGAGCTACATTTACTTGGTCTTAAAAAAAATAATATATAGTTGCTCTATCAAGTTGTAAAGCATAATATATAGTAGCATCTTCTTGTGTTTGTCATGCAATATAACTAAGAAGATTACTTCAGGAACTTCATATACTATAGGAGAAGTTAACCAAGATTTATGTTGATAATAAATCAGCTATTATCTTAGCCAAGAATCCAGTCTACCATGAAAGATCGAAGCATATCGACACAAGATTTCATTTTATAAGAGATCATGTGAAAAACAAAGAAGTGGAGCTACATCATGTCAAGATAAGTGAACAAGTGGCCGACATATTTATAAAACCTCTCAAAATAGAAATATTTCAACAACTTCAAAGGAAACTTGACATGTTGGATGGAACAAGTTTAAGGGGGGAGAATGTTGGAATTAAACTTGTATAATTATCATGAAGAGATTAATTTCATCAAAAGAAAGGTTTATTTTATCAAGAAAAAATATTTATGGAAGGACAAGTCAAATTGACTATTAATTCTTGAAAGGGTTTCTTGAAAGAGAGATTCATTCTTAGTGTATAAATATAATATATCTTGGGAGACTATATAAACCCCATATGTTGAGTCAAGAAAAATATAGAATTTATGAAATTATAAAAATATTGAGAGAAATATAAAAGATTTAGCATTCTCCTTCTCTTCCTTAGTGTGATAACTCTATCCTTTCTTCCTATCCACTTCAACAGCCAGGAATCTAAGCTATAGCTATTTTTGATCGAGTGAGGAGAAACCTACTCTTCCGTGGGTGGCTTGGGGTGAGGCCAGATTCAGGAGAAAGAAAAGAGATGAAGGGAAAAGCAGTTAGTTCACATATGATCTTTTTATTACTTCGGTTAGGATCATATGTCAAGGGATATGGTCAAAAGAAAACAAAACTAGCATTTTCCATTTAGGCGTTAATCTAATTCGACGAAGGTATGCTATTAATTATAGTCTGCTTTTGAGGAGTGAAAGAATGCAGTCCTTACTTAGTGCTTCCAAGTCCATGCTAGGCAAACTTAAATTACCGACAAATCCTTTATGAGCATTAAATAAATACTTCTCTATCATAAAGAGCAGTCTCAACTCTTAGTTGTTGTATAGGTCTCGTCCTTAGAACTGTCTCGACGCCATGAATGTTCTTGGTCTAAGACAAAGGTAAGGAGGTAGTTTGATTTTAGTTATGACCACCTATTTAGCTATTGAATATTAGAATATAGTATGATAATTGATTTAGTAGGTGCTATCTCCTTAGGTAAGGATAAGCAAAACAAGAAAACTCATGATAGGACTCCAGAGGGTTGAGTCCTAATCTTCCTAGAAGTAGTCAATAAAACCCTACTAGATTGTAATAAAGTCACTCCTATTTTATAAAGGAGGATGGCTAGGATTTAGATTATCCCTTAGGGCTTAGTGGATATCGATCCCTTACTGGGTTGGCTGACCAGAGTTTCTCCCTGCTTAGGTTGGCTATAGAGCCAACCTAGTTGCCCCCTATTCCTATTAAGGCAGGTTGGCTATAGGAGGGGCAAAGGGATAATTTTACTTAGGCAAGCACCCCCTTAGGCTAGGGTTTTGATCCATATATAATGATGTAGCCACCCCTTCTCTTGAATCAAGCAATTATCAATTTTATTTCAGCCTTGTGCTGAATCTAGGAGGGAGGAACCCCTACAGCGTTTCAAGGGTTGATCCCCCTTAATGATCAAAATCTATAGAGCTCTATCTTATTACAGGCTTAGCTGATTTTGCCTAAGTCATGCAGCACCCATGCATATCCATCCGCCAAGGTCAGCCCTCCCCGAGATCTCCTAGAGTCCCTTAGACTTACAAAAGAGAAAACGGGCTGGAAGAAGCAATTCCCATGGGATCCACAAGCAACTGCTCAAGCAAACACTTTATAAAGCCAGATGCAAATTACACCCATAGACATTACAAACTCAGAGAGGTTGCATATAGAGAATAATGGTCCATTACAGATCGAAGTCCCCACAAGTGCTTATAAAACATACTCATATTTACAAGCTGAAATTGGCCACAAAGCAAATCAAAATAGGGTTACAAAGCCTATTGCAAGCCTGCTACTTGCTGTACAAGGTATATACACAAACCGAAGGACATAGACAAATATGAGCATTTCATCAAACCCCTTGTTTGTATTATTGTCCGTGACATTCTCCCCCACTTATTCCTTCGACGTTCTCGTCGAAGCCACTGTAGATACTGCATCTCCTCGCATTCTGCTGAATCTTTAATCTTATGCTTTGGCTGCAACACACCCCTTTGGCTCCCAACCGCTCTCCGCCGTTATTGTTGAGTAGTCGAACTCTGATCCGCCATGTTGCTTCAACTCACCAATGACTGAATCTAGTGTGGGGTTGGCTGAGTTGTGCTGATCCTTGTTGGTTCTCGTGGATTCTTCTAATGAAAGAAAATACCTGCCTTATTATATGTTAGTATCGCAGTATACTCATATTGCTTGAACTGGGTGGATGCTTGTTGGAACTTTGATGAGCATCACCTCATAGACTTTAAGGTTTTTGAGGTTCTTCTTCCATAATGTTTGCCCATTGATCCTTCTTCTATATTTAATTGTCACTTCCAAGTATGTTCGCATCACTCCCTCTTTCAATTAGTCAATTGGGAAATGAAGTGAACAATCTACTCTTAGTAGTACTGATCACCAATGGTGAGGATTTGATAACTATTATCTTCCATAAGCTTTCTTTGAAGGGTCATTGAACTTATGTAGAGCTCCTCTCCTGGATAAGTAAGAGAACTGAGATACTTGACTTCACCCATTCTCTTAGTAGTTAAGAAGGCAAGGTTACTTGGCTTCGCTCACCTTCTCGAGTTAAGAGAATTGGGGTACTCAGTTTCACCTATTCTCTTGAGTTGAGAAGGCAAAGGTTACTCGATTTCGCCTGCCTCCTCAAGTTTGTATTTCATGCATTGAACTGGTTACTAATATTTGCCCACTCTTTACTCACACTTCTGAAGTACTTGAAGTGTTTGCACTCCTTGTGTTGAGTTAGCTACTGTGATTCACCTTCTCACTGCCATTAAACTTTTGGAATGCAAGAATTTTTGCCCGAAAAGAGCAAAAATGTTACCCCAACTTGGAGTAAGTCTTTGATAGATCTGATCACCTATGGGATTGTACCATCTTCTCCATCACCTTTGTCGCCTACTCCTCTGAGTAGAAAGGTATAATACCACGTACTGCCTACTTCATTCCTTGGTCGAGTACTCCTGCATCAACTTGAAGTCCCCCGCTTTCGACTATCTTGATGAGAAGTCCATCGACATCGATTTTATAAAGTTCTTTGGCCTTTGCCCTTCCACCCTGTCTTAGTGCTTGGAGTTCGCCTTTGCATTCTCTACCTCCTTGGCCCCTTTTACAACCAATGCTCTCCCTCCATGAGAGCAAGGGATCAATGACTCCACGGAAGTCCCATCTTTATGGTACCATGGTGCTGCCAAGCCCATAGCCCTACTATATGTTGTCTTGCATCTATATCCCTTCCTTCGCAATCGGTAGATCCGCCTCTGTGGCACTGTGGTGCTCCTCCGAGTCCACATCTTTTCTAACCGACGCTTTATTTTTGGGTAGTTGAGCCCCACTGGACTCATCATTGCTTCCTTGCCATTTTTGACCACCTGCTTCAACACTACTGTGTCCTCCTAGTAGTTCTCCTTAGTCGATGGAAAGACAGACTACAACTCTCATGCATGGCCTCCGCTATCTTGTTGCAGGGCTCGCGCTGATTCTATTCTCTTTAGCTTCCTTGGTAGCAATGTTCGCTTACTCGGTTTTGTTCTATGACTGGTTGGGCTCCCTTAAGCGAATGTGAGCACTGAAGTAGTCCAACTCTCCAACCGCTCGGATCATACCTTTGTATAATCAAGTCCCCTTCATGGGACTCACTGGTACTTGTAATCTGACTTCTCCGTCGGTGGTACACAGCCCCCATATGCCGATGACTAAGGCTTTAATCTGATGCAAGCTTCGATGTGCACACATGGAAGACCCGCCTCTGCGGCACCATGACATTCACCCCTTGAATCCATAGCCCTTCTTGCCGTTGCATTGTTCACCGAAGTGGAGCTCCCAGCAGCTCCTGATTATTCATATGATCATGTCCCCCTCCATGGGACTCACTGGTATTTGCACTTAGACTTCTTCCTCGGTGGTATACAACCCTCATATGTTGATGACTAAGTCTTTTATCTAATGCAAGCTCCGATGCACACACGAAGACCCGCCTCTATAGTACTACGACATTCACTCCTTGAATCTATAGCCTTTCTTCTTATTGTGTCGTACACTAAAGTGAAGCTCTCAGTAACTCCTGATCATACCTCCACATGATCTTGTCCCTCACGGGATATGATCGCCTGTGTTGCATTGCTATAAACTATTCCACCATGATCTGCTGCACCATATCACCTCTTGGTGATATCTCTAGTGTATACAGATTCTCGTGTGATGAACTTGGACTATGACTTCTCCATGTCTGGCCTCTGCCAACACCTCGTAGGGCCTCCGCCATCTCTGATTTCTAGTTTGCTCCCTTGGCAATTCACCTTCGTCCACCCACTCTTGGCTCACACCTGGACGAAGCATAGCTCTAAGATAGTTCATCGCCTAATAGCTCATGAAGTCCCCCTAACTTCACTAGAATTAGTGCATTATTGTTTGGATCTTGGGCCTCTATCCCCTACTAGCACAATCTCTGCTATGTACCACTTGTTCCTGACAACTCGAATGGTAACACTATGGCATATTCTTCAAGAGTACCCACCTCTACGTCCTCTTGCCCCATGCTAAGGTCTCGTGATCCCAACTTTGCCTCTGTAAGTTTAATCACCTTAGTTACTCCATCAAATGTATCTCTGAGGTAGCTTGCATGTGCCTTGAAGCTCCCTTCATCTTTGGCACCATACAAGATAAGCTTGTCCCATCAAAATGAAGAACCCATGGAATGACATGATCCCACTCTTACCTCTACAAGAGTTCATGCCCTTGACCTCTGTCTAAGGAAAGCTCTGTGCCTCCACTCCATGTTCCATCTTTTATGTCGACCCCCTTAATATGGCTTGGATACTTTACTCAGTTCCACCCAAGTCGCTCCACTCCTTGATCTACATTGAGTTGATAGTAGCCCTCGTGTCCACCATTCCACGGGTCAACCCCCCATTGAGTTCGATTTCTACATCGACTCTAAGTGTGCCTTCATAAGATGTTGCCTTGGATTGCTCATCCAATTGATCTCGAAATGCATCCACCAATGCATTACCTCATTCGAGATCATGCGACGACTCTTCATCCTCACTCAATCTGTTGAGCTTTATGGAGATATAGCCTTGAGGAACTCTTCCTCAGTATGTGTGATTCGTTGCACATGATTCTCCCTTTAGAGAACTAGGACTTATCCCTCCTAGATATCTGTCATGTTGGAGCAACTTTCCTCTTTACATACTTCCCACTGGAAGTTTCAGAGACCACTATCCCCTTTGGATTACTCCGTCTTGCTGAACAACTTGTGCCTTGTTCTACCCCCGTAAATGCACCTGCTAGATTGTGACCCTTCGCCAATATAATCTCCACTGCACCCTTCAAGGTCTAGTAATATGCTGAACTTATTGCACATTTCAGCCGCCTATGGACGTATCTTTTCCATGTCGAAGAAAAAGTTCTGATGCTCTATGGTGCTGAGTTCCGATCGCGCCTTGGGATGGCCACGAACACTCCGTCGTCCGTATACAAGCCCTTGCATGAGTACCAAATCCTTCGAGTTAGCAATTTTCCTCACCTCTGTGAGCTTCGCACAACTCTTTCGGTCATTATGCAACACCTCCCACTTTGCACAGTCTCATCTCTCACCAAGCACCCCGCTTTGCCTTGAGCACCGTCAAGTCTAGTTGCCAATGTCGATCTATAGCTCGAACTCATGGTGCGCTACACATTCTTCTCTGCTTACTTGTCCTCATGGTGCCTCTCATGCAATGGGGTTGGCCATTCCTCTAAATGCCAAGTCTAGATGCTTGCTACTTTGAGCGACTCCTTTCCCTACATCTCAATATTCTTTTCCCCCAAATGGTTGCGCATACTGGCTGTCCTCCACACAGCCCAGCTAGGTCCCCCACGTTTGTATAGTAAGTGTTTCTGTGTGTGCTTGTCCCACTCTGATGTCACATTGTCACGGGCTTAGCTGATTTTACCTAAGTCGTGCGGCACCCAAGCGTGTCCGTCCATAAAGGTCAGCCCTTCCCGAGATCTCCTAGAGTCCCTTGGACTTAAAAACGAGAAAATGGGCCAGAAGAAGCAATTCCCATGGGATCCATAAGCAACTGCTCAAGCAAACACTTTATAAAGCCAGATACAAATTACACCCATGGACATTACAAACTCAGAGAGGTTGTACACAAAGAATAATGGTCCATTACATATCGAAGTCCCCACAAGTGCTTATAAAATATACTCATATTTACAAACCAAAATTGGTCACAAAGTAAATCAAAATAGGGCTGCTAAGCCTACTGCAAGCTCGCTACTTGCTGTACAAGATATGTACACAAACCGAAGGACACGAACAAACATGAGCATTTCATCGAACACCTTGTTTATATTCTTGTCCATGACAATATGAAGTTCTATCATCTAGTATTAAAGTCGCATTCCTGCTACTCTGTAGCTATCTCAGCTGCCTCCACCTTCCCAAGAAATTTTCATAATTGCTACGACACGCGCCTCCACCTTCCACCCCAACAGTAGATCAAATCAGTTTATCGGTGCCCCCTGTGTTTGATCTAGAATTCTGGTATATTTTTATAATCCACGCCTTTTCAATACTGCAAGATCCTTCATATTATACATGGGAGAAGTTTTTTAAAGTTCTTTGCTGTAATTTTTTAATGTCACAAATGTTATCATCGTTACGAAGGCGAAACGCTGTAAACATATTTAGCCAATTGTTGCTTTTTGAAACTAAACTTTTAATTATCCTTTTTGGCTGAAACTTTTTATAATTTCATAGATCTTCTTAGCTTTCATCTAAGACTAGTCTTGTAAGAAAACTCCTTCTGGATCTGGATTTATAGCACTGCGATTCTTTATTGCAAAGTACTAAAATTTTATAATGCAGAATCTACCTTATATATATTGGTCTCTTGAAATCAAACTTTTATTCATCCTTTTTGAGTGAAACTTTTACACAATTCTCAAGATCAAGTTGGCTTTCATTTAGATTTGATTTTATGAAAAAACTCCTTCTAGAACTATTTTTTTTGTACAATATTTGACCATCACGCAGTTCTGAAATTTTGCAATAAAGGAATTTACCTTTCATCTTTTGCCCTATTTTCCTACTGTTATGCTACCAAAATTTTGTCAACCTTTTTATTGGTATTAACAACATCTTAACCAAGGGTTTCTACATAATTTCCTTAAACTTTCATTTGGAATTTATGTCGAGAAGTCATCATTTCTCTGACGTAAAATCGGTACATTGCAACACCTCTTTTCACCGAATTCTATCATATTTGAGTGCTATTTTTTGTGAGATTTTAGACTCTCTTTTCCTCATCTCCAAACCCTACCATCCTCACTAAAAATCCTTCCAAATATTACCCTAAACCGAATCCAAACAACCCCTAAATCAGCCACCCAAATCAGCCTACTTCCTTATCGATCCACTTACCTTTTAGCTAACTTTCCTTACCGAGACATCTATCTTTGCTGCCATCTATTCCAGATCTAAAATTTATTTTTTTAACCTTCATCTACTGCTATCACTGCCCTTAAATCATACCAATTTGTAGCCTAAACTCCATAAAACTGTAGCCCCAAATCTGCCCTAAACCGTAGCCTACTTCCATCCAAACCGATTCACCTTCCAACCGGCCACCCCGTTCTCTAAAATTTCCATGCAACTAACCCGATAATAGAAAAAAGATCTCAATATTACAAATCTAGAGATATATACTATGACATTAGAGGAGGCTATCGATGTAAAGCCTAAAGCCTTTGGAAATCGCATGGAAGAGAAGATACGATCCCTTTTCACCAAATTTAGCATTGGCCGACTGTCAAACCCGAGGAAATCATAACACGGAGAAACTTCAGATCAGTGAGATGATCCACAAGAATATGGCCACATCACCTCTGATCTCAATAATCCACGCGTGAAGGTTGACTTCCCTAGATGGGAAGAAGGAGACCCGATCGGGTGGATCTCACGCGCGGAGTGCTATTTTCGGTTCTATCGAACCACCGACGCCACATGGGTGGAGATTGCTGCCATCCACCTCAAGGGAGATGTTATTCAGTGGTTTAATTAGTTTAAGTACACCCATGGAGGACTCTATTGACAGTGATTCAAGGAAGGACTACTAGACTGCTTTGGAGCAATCGATTTCAACAATATCGATGAACAATTGGCAAAGATTCGTCAAACCTCTACAATACAAGAATACCAAATAAGGTTTGAACGTTTATCTAACTAAACTGAGAATTGCTCTGAGAAACAACTTTTAGGTACTTTTATCGAGGGCCTAAAGCTAGAGATCCGAGGAGAAGTAAAGGCACATTATGGCGGCGATTTCCTTCGTGCGTATCTAGGAAGAACAATTGTACCACAAGGTACAAAGGACAAGGGTTGCTCCCCAATCAGCCTTGCCGAGGCCTACTGCCATCTAAGCCCCTACACCAAAAAAGTTGACAAGAGACGACCTTCACAAATGATCGGCTAAGGAGTTGTGTTGGCATTACGATGAACCATGGAGCCGCGAACATCACTGCAAAAAGGGCCAGCTCCTCGTGATTGAACCAACAGAGGATGAGGATAATGAAACATATAAAGAAGCCCTTAAACCTAAAGAAGAAGCCACGGAGGAAGAGTCCCAACCGGCCAACTACGCAGTGCCGGCTATTCCAACCCGCAGATGATGAAAGTTGGAGGACTTCTAAAACAATAACTCATCACTGTTCCTCAACAGTAAGGTTGCATTGTCATTTCGAAGGTTACAACAAGTTTGACGTAAAGGTCGCCGATGGTTGAATCTTTAATTGCAACCAACGGTGCTCGTGGGTGAAACTACTTCTCCAAGACCAAGAAGTGGTAGCTGATTTCTTTCGCCTACCCATCGATGATTATGAAGCCGTACTCAGGATCGAATGGCTCACAACAATAGGTGATATCTCTTGAAATTTTTTTAAATTAATCATGAAATTTTATTGTAAAGGGGGACAGGTCACGTTACGAGGCAAGCGCGGGAGCTAAATTTCTATCGTTTCGTCATAATAAATGGAGTAAGTTTTGCACAAAACACATAGTGGATTCTTGATGCATATTCAGCAGCCATCTATGGGGGAGAACATACAAAACTCAGATCCTAAGCTTGCCTTTTGCTTGAATGAATTCGTGGATGTTTTCTTGGAGCCATGCAGGTTGCTCCTAACCAACCGCATGACCACTGCATTCCTATTTTGCCAAGCAAACCTCTAGCAAATTTATGATCGTACCACTATCCTCACTTGTAAAAGGACGAGATCAAGAACATTGTTAAAGAGATGCTTGACACCGGGGTGATTCGACTAAGCTGCAGCCCTTACTCCTCATCAGTGTTGCTAGTGCGCAAGAAAGATGGTATGTGGCGGATGTACGTTGACTATCGGGCTCTAAACGTCATCACCGTCAAGTATAAATATCTTATCCCATTTGTAGATGAATTAAAAGGAGCCCGAGTCCTCACTAAATTAGATCTCTGATCTGGATACCATCAGATTCGGGTATGCACTGAAGATATTATGAAACCTGCATTCCGCATGCATAACAACCACTACAAATTTGTGGTAATGCCTTTTGAACTTACGAACGCTCCTTCTAATTTCTAAAGCCTGATGAATGACATCTTCTGGATTTTTCTATGTAAGTTTGTATTGGTATTCTTTGATGATATTCTCATTTATAGCCCTACGCTTGATATACATTTTCAGCACTTACGAACTATTCTAATGATTCTTCGGGAGAATACTCCTTATGTTAAATAGTCAAAGTGCAGCTCCTTATAGTGTAAATTGGAGTATCTTGGGCACATTATAGTAGAGGATGGAGTGGCGGTGGACCCGATAAAGATCGAGGCAATGCAAGGATAGCCGAGACCTACAAATGTACAATCATTACGCGGTTTCCTTGGACTCACGGGCTACTACCAAATTTTGTGAAAGATTATGGCAAGATCAGTGTCCCACTCACATCCTAACTGAAGAAAGACTCCTTCATATGGTCGGATAAAGCCTCCACAGCCTTCAAACGACTCAAGGCAGCCATGACGATGACATCGGTCCTAGCATTGCCCGATTTCAGCTGTACTTTGGTCATTAAGG
Source organism: Ensete glaucum (assembly GCA_021527575.1). NCBI lineage: Eukaryota > Viridiplantae > Streptophyta > Magnoliopsida > Zingiberales > Musaceae > Ensete > Ensete glaucum. The sequence continues at coordinate 32,739,925 of CM038557.1, forward strand.
CTGATGCATTAGGAGTTGGAATTTGGGCTATTCTTATGCAAGATGGTCGACTCCTAATTTACACCAAGGCTTCTCCCACACTTCATATAATATTTTTACAGGAGATACTAATTACTACCAAATTTAAAATATAGTTGGATACAGGTCCATGGCACGAAAGAGGAGTTAAACTAGAAGAATTGCAATCTATGTTCATGTTAGATTGGTCTCTCATTATCCTGAACCGAACCAGAGGGCAGTCACCATTCCAGAAGAAAGATTGGCTATCACTAAAGATTAACCATGTGGCAGCCCATGCAAGGAAGAAACTTCCCCCTTATAAACGTCGGAGCAGAAGAAAGTTTCCTGAGAAAGATCAAGTCCCCCTCCATCTCTAGCTCCACCATCATGAAATTCAAGCCTCAAGAAAGTGGTATCCCTATTTCTTTGGGCCTTACAAAATTGGAGATCATTTGGGGCCCTAACCCAGAGATCAGATCCATGCACCAGATCAAAATTATAGTTGATCCTCTAAGTATCCCACCTCAAATGGAAATTTAAAGATGATGACTCAGCTCAAGTTTTTCCAACTGATACCGAAGCTGATGAGGAGCTGAAGACCTAGTTCTCTAAGTTCATGAGTTCATGAAACTTTAGCCTTGAGGACAAGGCTAATTTTAAGAGGGCTGGTTTGATAGTTGATCCTCTAAGTATCCCACCTCAAATGAAAATTTAAAGATGATGACTCAGCTCAAGTTTTTCTAACTGATACCGAAGCTGATGAGGAGCTGAAGACCCAGTTCTCTGAGTTCATGAGTTCATGAAACTTTAGCCTTGAGGACAAGGCTAATTTTAAGAGGGCTGGTTTGATAGGACTTCAGCAAGGTTGAGTCCTAATCTCCCTAGAAGTAGTCAATAAAACTCTGCTAGATTGTAATAAAGTCACTCCTATCTTATAAAGGAGTATGGCTAGGGTTTATATTATCCCTTAGGGCTTAGTGGCCATCGCCCCCTTACTGGGTTGGTTGGCCAGAGTTTCCCCATGCTTAGGTCGGCTATAGAGCCAACCTAGTCGCCCCCTGTTTTTATTAAGACATGTTAGCTATAGGAGGGGCAAAGGGATAGTTTTACTTAGGCAAGCAGCCCCTTAGGCTAGGGTTTTGATCCCTATATTATGATTTAGCCGTCCCCTCACTTGAATCAAGCAATTATCAATTTTATTTCAGCCTTGTGCTGAACTAGGAGGGAGGAACCCCTACAGTGTTCCAAGGGTTGATCCCCCTTAAGGATTAAAATCTATAGAGTTCCATCTGGGGTTCTATTAACTCACTCCAAGAGAAATCGCCTGAAAGAAGAAACACTCCGAAATCACCGACATAATTAGTGCACGAGCTTTAAAGGGAATGCATGCCACTAGATCACTGACTCAAGGCTAGAGCCCAAAGAGGAGAGCAAGTAGAGCAAAGAAAGAAAGAAAGAAAGAAAGAATACTTATTCAAAGTAGAGCAAAGCAAAGAAAGAGAGAAATAATACTCATTCAAAATAGAAAGAAAGAAAATAAAGGAAATCCAAATTATTCTAGGCATTGGTTAACAATAAAGTGAGCCACCTTGTCAATTGACAATCTTATATACATCATTGCAATTCAAATTCAATGAACTATTTCACTTAGGCCCATATTTCACTTACTATTGACAATATTATAGACATCATTCCAATTCAAATTCAATGAACTATTTCACTTAGGCGCATATTTCACTTACTAAGGCAAGGCGCAAAAGTTTAATGAGAATCATTCAATTCTCTAGACATTAAGGGATTCATATATACATACACATATACATATATCTTTTCATTCTAGACATTAACGGACCAATACATACATATTCCATTCTATACATTAGGCATACATATAAATATATCTATACATTAGGTATACATATAAATATATAAGAATAATATGTATAAGGATGATGACGATAGCAACGTGCTTTTATTATAAAGCAAGGGCATAAGATTAATAGGTGGAATATTTATTGAACATGCCAAAATATATCCTATCATTCTCTCTCCCTCAAAAGAGAGTCACACCCTGAGAGCATTGGGGGTGCGACTTGTGATTGCAAGTCTACTTGATCATCGGCTTTATTCTAGGAGTCCTGATTTTTGGGGCTGAGACTGAAGTCCACATAGATTGACCGAGACTGAAGTCAGTATGGACTGGCCAAGAGAGGGACTGATAGTATGATTGATAATTTCGAGGGTGGTTCACCTTTTCCCAAGCACTTTGATAGGACTCCAACAGAGTTGAGTCCTAATCTCCCTAGAAGTAGTCAATAAAACCTTGTGAGATTATAATAAAACCTTACATAGCCACTTCTATCTTATAAAAAATGTGGTTAGGGTTTAGATTAGGGCCTTAGGGTTTAGTGGCCATTGCCCCCTTTACTGGGCTGGTCGACTAGGTTTTCCCCTTGCTTAGGTCGGCTATAGAGCCAACCTAGCCGCCACATGTTCCTACTTAGGCAGGTCGACTATAGAAAGAGTAAAGAGGTAATTTGTTTTACTTTTGAAAATGCCATCGTCTAATTGCTTAATTTGTAGTCCTAAGAAAAAGATTGATTCACTCATTAAACTCATTTCAAATTCTTCGCTCATACTTTTGGTAAAAGATTCACATAATGATTCATTAGTAGAACTAAAAATAATGTCATCAACATAAGTTTAAATAATAAAAAAATTAGTTTTAAAATGCTTAATAAATAATATGGTATCAATTTTTTCTTTCAAAAAATAATTTTTTTAAATAAAAAAATTGAGTCTCTCATACCAAGCCCTAACGGCTTGCTTTAATGCTTCAGTTTATAAAGAACCTTAGATAATTTGAAAACATGATTTGGAAAATGATCATTTTCAAATCTAGGTAGTTGTTGAACATATTCTTCTTCTGAAATGAACTATTAAGAAAAGAACTTTTGACACCATTTGAAATAATTTGAAATTTTAAAAGAAGCATAGGCAAGGTGCATCCTTATGGCTTCAAGTCTAGCAACAAGAGCGAAAGTTTCTTTATATCAATGCCTTTTTCTTGGTTAAAATCTTTGGCCACTAATTAAGCCTTGTTCCAAACCATGGTACCAAGTTTATATTGCTTGTTTATAAAGACCTACTTAGTACTAATTACTAAATGGTCACTAGATCTAGGAAAAAGTTCCTATACCTCATTTCTCTCAAATTGGTTCAACTCTTCATGCATTACAATAACCCAAGAATCATCTTTTAGGGTTGCCTCAATGCATTTAGGTTCAATTTAAAATAAAAATATGACATTAGCATAAAAAATTTTAAATAATGAATGAGTTTGAACACCTTTTGATGTATCTCCTATTATTAGCTCCTTAAGATGAGCATCTATATACTTCCATTCTTTGGGTAAGGATTCCTTGAAAGTAGATGCATCCATGTTATTTTGGAGAAGAGACTTATCATTTAAATTTAAAGTACTAAAATTAAAATCATCATCAAAATCAATTTTCTTAAATTCAAAAATCTTATAAAAAATAATATAGATAGATTCCTCAAATACTAGAGTTCTTTTATTAAAGACATAATAAGATTTTAAAATTAAGGAATAACCTAAGAGAATTATAAAGTATTTTATTAAAGACTTATCTTTTAAAAAAAAGAAGCAGCAGTTTCTTGATTTAAATTCTGGAAAAAACCTGAGAGAATTGTGGAGAATTTTAATAGAAAAATCTCAGTTCAGAGGGTAGTAGTAATAACAATTTGGATCAAGAAAATTTTGACAGTATAATAGTAAAGAAACTTGTGTAAGATGCGGTGACAGAATTCTCATCAAAAAAATTTTGACAGTTTGTGATGAAAATTTGTAATTCACAGATGAAAGCCACAATGATCTATGAGATGTGTGAAAATTTTCATCAAAAAAAGATGCCAAATAGATCGATTGAAAGCACCATATGCGACTAAAATTTTCTACAATAATTCTTCATTCGCAAAGATGATCACTTTTGTGACAAAAGGAATTTTCAGCAAGGGATAGATAGGAAGTTCTTTTTGGTATTTTATAGATAGAAATTGTAGTATCAAAAGGTATTGGTGATCGAGAACCAATTTCTAGTGCAATTGGTGGTGGCGACAGTAGATTGATTTGATCTGCAAAAGGAGATAACGGTGGAGACGACGACGTCAAATGCAATTATAGGAATTACTTGGCTGATGGAGGCGACAGAGATGGCAATGAGTGCAACAAGATCACTATTCTGATACTAGATGATAGAACCCTAGAGGAATTCTATGGAGATTTGATCTTGAGGGGGATTAACCCTTGGAATGCTTAGGGGTTCCTCCCTCCTAGAAGTCGGCCATAAGACTAAATTAAAAGATGATTTTACTTATTCAAAAGAGGTGAAGGCTACAAACTTATATAGGACTCTAAATGCTAGACCTAGGGGACTGCTTCCTAAGTGAATTCTCCCTTTTATCCTCATTTAGCTGACTTGCCCTATTCATGGGAGCAGCGGCCTAAGGGTGCTATATAACCATGCGCCCCTACTAAAAACCATAGCTAACTAGCCCAATAAAAGGGCCAACGACTAGGAAGCCCTAAGACCCCAAATATAAACCCTAGCTACTCTTCTTTATAGGATAGATGTGGCTACTTGGGGTTTATTATAATCTCATAGGGTTGTTATTAGTTGCTACTTGGTTGAGTAGAACCCAGTCCTGCTGGAGTCATAGCAAGCTCACCCTCTTTAAATCAGTCTTATCCTCAAGGTTGAGGTTCCATGAACTCAGGGAACTAGGTCTTCAGCTCATTATATGATTCTCATGTGGTATCTTTAGTGGTAAATTATTTCAATACACCAATACTTTAGTAGAGGGTCGTTCGTGACACATCATAATTCTTCCGTCAAGGATGACTTGTGGTTGGGCTTGAATTTTCATCATCAGTGGTGTTCGGTAGTTGAGTCTGGGCTGACTCGTATTCTCCCAACTTAGGCTTCAGGCAAGATACGTGGAAGATAGGGTGAATTTTGTCATCCTCCGACAATTTAAGTCTGTGCGCCATAGCTCCAATACGCTTTGTGATTTGATAAGGCACATAAAAACGAGGGGATAGTTTCATAGAGGCTCGTGTCTTAATAGATAGTTGCTTGTACGGTTGTAAGCGAAGATAAACCTAATCTCCTACAGTGACAAAGAGATTGTCCTTTAGTAGTTGTAGGAGTTTGTCCTTGTCAATTAAATCTTGGTTGACCTAATCCACTTTGGCTGAGTCAATTACATACTTTGGAATCACAAGGGTCGGTTAGCCATATAGTGCCTCATATGGGGTACATTTTATAAATGAATTATACATAGTATTATACCACCATTCGGCCCAAGAGAGCCACTTTGTCAATGCATTTGGTCGGTCATTGGATAAGCACTGAATGTATGTCTCTAGACACCTATTCACCTCCTTAATTTGGCCATCCATCTGTGGGTGGTATCCTATGCTCATCTTAAGTTTGGTGCCCTACAGCTAAAATAACTCGATCCAAAATTTATTTGTGAAAACCCTATCATAGTCATTACAATAGACCTTAGCATCTCATGCAATTTAATAATATTTTCTAAGAAAATCTAAGCAATACTAGCAATAGTGTAGGGATTTTGCACAGCATAAAAATGAGCATATTTTGTTAGTCAAGCAGCCACCACAAGGATTGTGCTTTTACCTTGGGAAGGTGACAGCCCTTTGATGAAATCCATGGAGATATCGGTCCACACCGAGTTTGGTATAGGTAGAGGTTGTAGCTTCCCTGGGCTTGCCACTGTTTTACCCTTCTGTAGTTGATATACATCACATTGGCTACATATTCAGAAATAATTTTTTTCATCACTCTCTAATAAAAAATTTGCTTCACTCTTTTATAAGTTCTCAAAAATCCAGAGTACCCTATTGAAGGTGTGGAGTGCATTTCGTGTAGGATGATTTTGATACAAGGGGAGTCGGGTATAAGCAGAATATGACCTTTGTAGCGTAAATCCCTCGAATCGAAGTATAGTGGGCTATTGTGCTAGGATCCTTCTCCAATTTTTTTATGATATTATTGGTCTCTAGATCCTTCTTTCATTCCTCTCTAATGTCCTCGAGGAAGCCAGTGGAAGGAAGAGAGATAGTTGAAATTTTGGCTTTCTCCAGTAGTCATAAGAGTGCATCTGCAACAATGTTTTCTTTCTCTTTTTCTGTAAATATTTTATAATCAAATACAAGGAGCTTGGTTACCCATTTTTGCTACTCAGGGGATGATATCTTCTACTCCAAAAAGTACTTGAGGCTTCGGTGGTTAGTTTTAATTTGAAAGCGCTGGTCGATCAAGTAGGGTCTCCACTTCATTATGGTGTACATGATTGTGAGCATCTCTTTATCATATATTGACATTTTCTGATGGAAGGGAGACAACGCCTTGGTGGTATATACAAGTAGTCAAGTATCGTACATTAAGACGGCTCCAATTTTAACTCCAAATGCATCAGCCTCAATGATGAAGAGTCGGTTGAAATCTGGCAGCACTAGCACTAGCGTCATCGTCATGGCTACCTTAAGTCTATCAAAGTCAGTGGAGGCTTTGTCTAGCTATTAGAAGCCATTCTTTTTTAGTAGAGAGGTGAGTGGTGCACCGATCTTTCCATAATCCCTTACAAACTCTCAGTAGTAGCCCGTTAGTCTAAGGAAACTATGCAGCGATTTCAGATTTATAGGTTTCGGCCAACCCTATATTGCCTCAATTCTTGTCGGGTCTATTACCACTCCTTCAGATATTATATGCCCAAGGTGCTCTACTTTTTGCTAGAGGAAGCTGCACTTTGATTGTTTTAAAAAAAAGAGTATTCTCCCAAAGGGTCATTAAAATAAATTGCAAGTGTTGAAATTGAGTCTCAAGCGAAGGGTTGTAAATTAGAATATCATCAAAAAACACCAACACAAATTTACATAGAAAGCTCTGAAAAATATCGTTCATCAGATTGAGAAGGTGGAAGGAGCATTAGTGAGTCCAAAAGACATTACTAAGAATTCATAATGTCCATTATGTATTCGGAATGTAGTTTTTGGAATGTCTTCTTCATATGCCCGAATTTGGTGGTACCTAGATCAGAGGTCCAACTTCATGAAGACTCAGGCTCCTTTTAATTCATCTAAGAGATTATTCACCACTGTTATTAGGTACTTGTCCATGATGGTGATAGTATTTAAAACTCAGTAGTCGATGCATATCCGTCAAGTTTCGTCCTTCTTGCACACAAGTAACACTAACGAGGAATAGGGAATGCAACATGGTCGAATCACCCCTGTGTCAAACATCTCTTTTACAATATTTTTATTTTCATCCTAATGGAGGTGAGGATAGCAGTACAGCTATGAATTTACTGGTGGTTTGCTCGAAAGAATAGGAATTATGTTATCATGATGTTAGGTAGGAGGAAGACCATGAGGTTCAGTAAAAAAATCAACAAATTTAGCAAGCAATTGGGTGAGGTTTTGATCTTCAATTTTCATGTTCTCCTCCTTTGATTGCTGCTAGAGATGTCTCAAACAGCCACCGTGCACCTTATGTAGGACTTTAACTCCATTCATTATGTTGAAATAGTGATGTGGCTTCTGCGCTTGTCGCATAGGGTGACCTATTTGCCTTTACAATAGAATTTCATAATCAATTTGAAAAAGTTCTAGGAGATGTCACATAGTGTTGTCAACCACTATATGCCGAGCATGGCTTCATAATCATCAGTAGGTAGGAGGAAGAATTCGATAATGATCTCTTAGTCTTGTAGCAATAGTTTCACCTGCAGGCATCTTTGATTTCACTACAGGCCTCCAAACAACTATCGGTGACCTTTACATTAAACTTGTTACAACCTTCGATATAGAGCACCATCTAAGCAATAATCTTAATATCTATGAAGTTATTAGTGCTGCCCATGTCGTTAAGAATAGTGATCGGTTATTGTTTGAGAAGGCCTCCATTCATCATTTATGGATTTGAGTAGCCGGTTAGCGCGTGCACCATAAAGTCGGTTGATTGTGGCTCTTCTTCTGTATATTCTTCTTTGTATTTGAGGTTCTCTTCTGAAGGTTCAATGACTTCTTCTTCTGCTGGGTTTATTATGAGAAGTCACCCCTTTTTACAATGATATTTACGACTCCATGGCTCGTCGAAATGCCAACACAAACCCTTCGTAGATTGCTCCAAAAGCTATTTTTTCATCATCTTTTTCAGTGCGGGGACTTAGCTAACAATAGAGGGGGCAGAGGGCTTCAATATTGCTAGTTGGGGAATGTCTCTAGTCCTCTGGGCTTCATGGTTTAATCACTCCTCTTGAAGTCACGCGAAAGAGATAACTACCATAAGCGTGTATGATTGTCACGCTTTAACTTCTCCTTGAATCTTTGGCTTCAAGCCCTCAATAAAAGTCCCCAAAAGCTATTTTTCAGACCAATCATGAGCTTGATTAGATAATCTTTCAAACCTTGTTTGATACTCTTGGATGGTAGTGGTTTGTCGGATCTTTACTAGTTGTCCGTCAATGTTCTCGTAGTCGATTGGTCCGAAGCGGATCAGCAGCCCTTCTTTGAATTATCATCATAAAAGGACTCCATGGGTATGCTCAAACCAATTAAACCGTTGTATAACATCCCCTTTAAGATGAATACCTGCAACTTCCAATATAGATGCATCCGTGTTTTTGTGATACCGAAAATAACGCTCCGCGCATGAGATCCAACCAATTGGGTCTCCTTCTTCCTATTTAAGAAGTCCACCCTCATGTGTGGATTGTAGGGGTCAGTCATAGAGCCTCCTCTCTACTAGTTACAAGTGCTCTATAAGCCAATCACGTGAGTGATGGCACGTGTGATACGCTGTTTGATCTTTTTACTTATGTTTAATATTGGCATATTCTCACATTATATTATCTGTAGTATATATACTATGATGTCCTTGGTTCTGTGTAATGAGAATCAGATCGTGATGAGATCACGATAATGAGATTGATTCACCTTTAAACACAGATCCTAAATAATCCCGATCATAGGTTACTCGAGACATCAAGATAACCAGATAGATCAGTGTACTATATACCCATCTATATGATGGAGGCAGCTGGTCTCATAGCCACTTGTGTGGAGACACTAAGGATATAGCACAGGTGCTCATTGGAGAATAAGTTCACTGATTGATCTACCTATGAAATATTGTATAGTTAGTGATACATAATGTCAGACAGTGATTCCATACCCCCAATTGTGTATCTGGTCCTGAGACTTGAGACACTAAGGATGTCTTATATGAGTACACCTTTCTTTGATGCCAAACTTATAGGTTTCAAAAGTTCCAAATCTGGTACAATTAGTTATCGGGATTGGTAGCCAACCTTATGAAGGAAATTAAGTGTCAATATAGGATCATCCACTCTCGGTATCATGAGAGGAATATCTCATATGTGCTTGCTCAGATAAATCCCTAGTCAGGGTCATTCAGATTGAGAAAGAAAGAATTCTCCGGGAAAATCCGATTAGAGTAAGACTATGACGGATTTCATATGTGACCTGACAATACCATGTCTAATATACGGTCTCTGGGATATTAGATAGATGAGAGATTATAGATACACGGTAATTATGGATAGATAGGTCTGATAAATTTGATCCCCCTATACCGTATAAGGACTATGACGTAGTGGCATAGTACGTCCATAGTCGATAAGTCGAGTGAATTATTATGGGGATAATAATTCACTATATCATAATAAGTTCTGATGGGAGTGACTCATGGCCAGCTCGGTATCGGGCCTAGAGGGTCACACATATATGGTAGATGCTTCAGCGAATAGAGGATTGGATGGAGATCCAATTAGCCTGTATTCTTATTAGATGAGACCCTATGCTGATAGGCTCCTTGATTGAGGCCCAATTAGAGGCCTAAGGAGATTATTAGATAAAGATCAAATAATGCAAGGTTAGTGGATAATTGGATGCAGATCCAATACGTACTAAGGTAGGAGCCTTAGAGTTTTTTGGTAGCTCTCTATAAATAGGAGGGGAGACTTATGGTTGATAGGTTGAAGCTTTAGCCACCACCTCCTATTCTCCTCCCTCCCTCTGTGCAAGAGTTGTGAGATCAGATTGGAGGAGTTTCGCTGTAGAGATCCATCGTATGGATACCACTAGAGAAGAAGACGCTTGAACTCCTTTATATTCTCCATCCGGATCTGGAATATAAGGATATACAATCTTCCTAGGTAAAATCAATCTCTCACATATCGTGATTTTTTTATTTTTATGGTTTTTCTCATAACCTCAATTTTTTACATGATGATTTGATTTGCGTGATTTTTAGAGCCAAGATTTTCATGCGAAAGATTGGTTTTAAACTGCATGTGATGAGATTGAATCGCGTAGAATCGTTCTACGCATTCTTGTTGTGTTTTCGTAGTGAAAGCAGTAAAGAAAGGGGGCGACCGGCCATGGTCAGGCCCTTTGCAAGGGCGACCGACCATGGCCACACCCCTTGCAGGGGTGGCCGGCCACGGCTAGGCCACCTGCAGAGGTGGCAGGCCACGGCCAGCCCCCTTGTAGAGGTGGCCGATTGCGGCCAAGGCTACGAGGGCAACCACTAGCAAAAGGCAGTTATGCCGCCCACGGCCAGCCAGGCGGCTGTGCGCACTTACAAGGCGACGTGGCCAACTCGTAAGGGCCACCGACAGGCCACAGCCAGCAAGCGGCGCTGTCAAGGGTGGCCGACCCTTGGCTATCGATCAGGCCATCACGACAAGGCGGCGTGTGCAATGAAGGCAAAGACGACTAGGGCATCATTTTAAAAAAAAGATAAGTATGCCCCTTAGAATTTAAGAAATTTTAATCCTGTCCTGCTTTATAGAATTTCCAAAATACCCTCAATAATTCTAAAAATTTCGAGGACTATCCTTCCTTCTAGAATTCTGAAAATGCCCTCAACAATTCTAAAGATTTTGAGGACTATCCTTTAATACAGAATTATAAAAATATCCTTGATAATTTTGAAAATTATAAACATATCCTAATTTTTTAAAAAATAATTAATTAAATAGTTTAATTAATTATTATATATCTAGTAATCCTATATATGATGTGATATATGATATAGATAGATAATCATGAGCCATGTGTTATGATGTGTGAAATTATGATTATTATTAATATTGGGGCCTGCGAGCCTTTGTTTTTCTCGTTTATTGTCGGGTCTGCGTGCTTTTGATTATTTATAATTACATAGAGAGGTGTGATGCGAGCGTGGAGGTGATAGCGGGACCTACGATGTCGTGGCGAGAGATCATGCCACATGGTGATGCGATGATCCGACGGAACCGATGATAACGAGATCAACAATCATAAGGTATGGAGATGCACCGATGCACATAAAGATCCTATTGTGAGGGATTAGGCCCATTGGCTCAGGTTTAATCATATTAGGTGACGGCTCATGATCATCTAGTGTGGCTTGTATATGTGATATGTTATACACCTACTAGATATATGTATATATATATTTGTATGCGATGTAGATATATAATAAATATATATGTGTGACACGACATATTAGGAAATCGATACAAATGAAAACCCCTCCTACGATAATATTTAAGTCGGTAAGCGTGAGGCAATAAGATTGACCCACATGGCCTTCCATCGTTATAGGAAGAAATTGAATCACGACATAGGTTGAGTTAGTCAAGTCACTCAAGGCTCACCTATCTATGTGATCAAGTTCTTGCCTATGACATATTGATATCACCGATGACCTGAGGATATGGTATGACTTGGTCGAGCAGTTGAGAGCATATCTATCAAATTAGACTCATCTTGTAATAATAGTGACGACTTAATTAAACTTTATGGTTGGTCGAGCAATCGACATCATGAAGATTCGGAGGTTGAACATGATGGGAATCACAAGGAGTTGTGATTGGCAAGAGTTGTCTACCTTCTGGGCTTAGTGTAATTGGTCGAGTCTCTTGAGGTTGCACTAAGACACTAATTGGATCTCGATCCCCACTAGGAGTCTGCCGGAGACTTTCGTCTCATGTGTCGCGTGATTCATTAGGAAAATAGTAGGAGTATATTAAGATAGAAGTTCATACCTTAATTAATATTTTCTATAAAATTTGCATGTTATTTATTTTTACTATATCTTCTTTTGTCATAAACATGTCACTCACAAACCCCCTACATGACATACTTAATGCCAACCGCCTCATTGATCCAAACTATATAGATTAGCTCCATAATTTGAGAATTATTCTCAAATCAGATAAAATCACATACGTCCTTGATACAATTGTGCCCACGCTGGAAGCAGAGGCAATCGAGGATGAGATTGCTTGCTATGTGAAGTACATAGATGATTCCACATTGGCAAAATGTTACATGTTGGCCTCCATGACTCCTGAGTTACAGAGGCAACATGAAAGCATTGATGTAAATTCTATCCTTCTTTATCTCCGCCAACTATTTGAGAAATAGGGAAGAACTCAAAGATATGAGATATCTAAGAGACTCTTCCAAGCCAGGATGACAAAAGGGACATTGGTTGAGAACTATGTCCTAAAGATGATAGAGTAGATCAAGAAACTCACAAGTCTAGGAATAATCCTAGAGGATAACCTATGCGTTGATCTTATACTTGAGTCCCTACCAGATTCCTTTTTTCACTTCATCATGAATTTTAACATGAGCAAGTTTGAGGTGACTCTCCTTAAGCTCCTCAATATGTTAAGAGAAGCTGAGAGTGCCATCAAGAAGGAGAAGCCAGTTCTTTATATTGGTGAAACCAAAAAGAAAAGGAAGGCTAGCAAGACCTTAAGAAGGGCAAGGGCAAAGAAAGACTAGGTAAGACAAAGGTTGCTAAGAGAGACCCAGTAAAGGACAAAGGACAGTACTTCCACTACGGCCTTGTAGAGAATGCGAGATAGAAGCTTGGAGAAGCTTCATGTATATTCATGATCAGTCTCTACTTGTCAGATTTTCATGATCACATATGTGTATTAGATACCGAGTGTATTTATCATATTTGTAGTTCATTGCAGGTTTTGACAAGACCTAGGAGATTGGCTAGAGGCGAGATGGACCTCAAGATTGGCAATAGAGCAATAGTTGCTGCAATTGCTATTGGAGAGGTCACCCTACATCTGCCTGGTGGAGCTATTATTATATTAGATGCATGCTATTTTATTCTCTCTGTTATCAAAAATATTATTTCTATCTCTTGTTTGACAATTAGTGGATATAAATGTTTTCTAAGAATAATAGTTGTTTAATAATTATGGATGATGAGATCATCACTAGAGGGACCCTTATAAATGGCTTATATGTGTTAAACACTTCTCTATACATCATGAATATAAATATGTCTAAGAGGAAAAGAGATGAGGTGAATAATACATACCTATGATATTGTAGGCTAGGTCATGTACATGAGGGAAGGATTCAAAAGTTAATGAAAGATGGATGCTTAAATCCATTTGACTATGAGTCATATACAACTTATGAACCTTATCATCATGGGAAGATGACCAACTCTCCTTTTAGTGAAACTGGAGAGAGAACTATCGAGTTATTAGAACTCATACATAGTGATGTATGTGGTCCCATGTCGACTCAGGCTATAGGTGGTTACTCATACTTCATTACATTCACTGATGATTTCTCTAGGTATGGACATGTGTACTTAATGAAGTACAAGTCTGAGTTTGAAAATTTTAAGGAATATAAGAATGAGGTAAAACACCAAATTGAAAAGAGTATTAAAACTCTTCGATCAGATCTAGGAGGAGAGTACTTGAGTATGGAGTTCACCCATTTCCTCAGGGACAATGGGATTCTATCTCAATGGACACCTCCTTATACACCTCAACTCAATGGTGTATCAGAAAGGAGGAATCACACGCTGTTAGATATGGTGCGGTCCATGATAAGTTTCACTAACGTGCCCATCTCATTCTAGGGGTACGCCCTAGAGACCGCAGCTTACCTTCTGAACAGAGTTCTATCAAAGTTGGTAGTGTCCATGCCATATGAGATTTAGAAAAGAAAGAAGTCTGATCTTAAGATTGTTAAGATTTGGGGTTGTCCTGCCCACGTTAGAAGACACAACCCCAATAAGTTGGAATCAAGAACAGAATAGTGCACATTCGTGGGATACCCAAAGGAAACTTGTGGGTATTATTTTTATCACCCTGAGTACTGAAAGGTCTTTCTTGCCAAGAGAGTCATGTTCCTTGTAAAGGAATACATTCTTGGTGGAAATAGTGGGAGTAAGATAGAATTATACGAGATTGGAGAACTCAACTCAAGCACTGTTTTAGAGCCTTAGCCTATTCAGGTACCTAACACACAAGTTCTAACTTTTCGTAGGTCTAGTAGAGTATCTCACCCTCCTGAAGGATATGTGGGAAGTATCAGTGGAGATGATTCTCAAGATGTTGATCCTCAGACCTACGAGGAGGCTATTATGAATATAGTCTCCGGAAAGTGGTAAGAAGCCATGAATTCTGAGATGGATTTCATGTACTATAACAAGATTTGGAATCTTTTGGATGCACTTGAAGGTATTGTACCCATCAGCTGCAAATGGATCTTCAAGAAGAATATTAGAGTTGATGGAAAGGTAGAGACCTATAAAGCAAGGCTAGTAGGTAAAGGATATTGTCAAAGACAAGGAGTTGACTATGACAAAACCTTTTCACCTGTAGCCATGCTTAAGTCTATTAGAATTATTTTGGTCATTGCAGCACATTATGACTATGAGATATGACAGATGGATGTCAAAACAGCATTCCTTAATGGCAACCTCGAGGAAGAGGTATATATGATACAGCCAGAGAGATTCATATCCAAAAAGAGTCCAGATAAAGTGTGTAGGATACTTAGATCTATTTATGGATTAAAGCAAGCTTCTCGAAGTTAAAACATAAGATTTGATGAGGTGATTAGATCTTATGACTTCGTGAAGAACGAAGATGAGCCTTTTGTGTATAGAAAGGTAAGTGGGAGCGCTATCACCTTCTTAGTGCTATATGTGGATGACATCCTAATCATTATGAATGATGTAGGAATGCTCTCCACAGTAAAGGTTTGGTTATCTAGAAACTTCTCCATGAAAGACTTAGGGAAAGCATCATATATTTTGGGGATCCGGATCTATAGAGCTAGATCCAAGAGGATGCTTGGCTTATCCCAGTCTAGGTATATAGACTTTATTATTAAAAGATTTAGCATGAAAAATTTCAAGAGAGGTTTTATACCGATGAGACATGAAATCTCACTTTCTAGAAGTATGTCCCCAAAGACTCCTGAAGAAAGGGCAGACATGGATAAGATACCTTATGCCTCAGCAATAAGGTCTATCATATATGTGACGCTATGTACCAGGCCTGATATAGCATATGCTCTGAGTATCACAAGCAGATATTAGGCATATCCAAGTTTAGAATACTAGAAGGTAGTAAAGTGTATCCTTAAGTACTTGAGAAGGACTAAGGATCTTTTACTGGTATATGGAGGAGGTAACCTCCAAGTTGAGGGCTACATGGACTCGAGTTTTTAGTTCGATATTGATGATAGCAAGTCAAATTCAAGATATGTTTTCACCCTAAATGAAGGAGCAGTAAGCTGAAAGAGTTCCAAGCAAGATACTACTATTGACTCAACCATAAAGGCAGAATATAATGTTGTAATAGAAGCAGCAAAGGAAGGGGTGTGGATGAAGAAGTTCATCAGAGATTTAGGAGTTGTACCATGCAGTGTGGAGCCGATTCCCATATATTACGATAGCAATAGGGCGATAGCTCTAGCAAGAGAACCCAGATCTCATCAGAATTGTTCTGAGGAGGTTCCAGTGGATAAGAGTGATTATCACCCATAAAGATATAGCAATTGAAAGAGTTACATCCAAAGATAACATTGTAGATCCACTAATGAAGTTGCTGACTTAGATTATATTTAAGTATCATAAGGGTTTAATAGGGATCAGATACATAGGTGATTAACTTTTGGTTAAGTGAAAGATTGCTGGTTACAAGTGCCCTATAAGTCAATCACGTGAGTGATGGCACATGTGACACATTATGTGATCTTTTTGCTTATGTTTAATATTGGCATATTCTCACATTATATTATCCGTAATATATATACTATGATGTCCTTTGTTCTGTGCAATAAGAATCAGATCATGATGAGATCACGATAATGAGATTAATTCACCTTTAAACACAGATCCTAAATAATATTGGTCATAGGTTACTCGAGAGGGACATCAAGATAACCAAGCAAACCGGTGTACTATATACCCGTCCATATAATGGAGGCGACTAGTCACACAGCCACTTATGTGGAGACACTAAGGATATAGTACAGGTGCTCATTGGAGAATGAGTTCACTAATTGATCCGCTTATATAATATTATATGGATAATGATACCTAATGTCAGACAGTGATTACATAGTCCCAGTTGTATATCTGGTCTTTAGACTTGAGAAACCAAGGATGTTTTGTATGAGTACTCCTTTCTTTGATGTCAGACTTATAGGTTTAAAAAGTTCTAAATCTGGTATAATTGGTTATTGGAATTAGTAGCCAACTTTACAAAGGTAATTGAGTGTAGAGAATCATCCACTCTTAATATCATGAGAGGAATATCTCATATATACTTCTTCCGATAAATCACTGGCCAGGGTCATTCAGATTGAGAGAGAAAGAGTTCTTCGAGAGAATTCGATTAGAGCGAGACTATGATGGATTCCGTGTGTGACCTAGTAGTACCATGTCCAATATATGGTCTTTGGGATATTAGATGAATGAGGGATTATAGATACATGATAACTATGGATAGATATGTGCGATGGATTCAATCCCCTTGTACCGTTTGGGGACTATGGCGTAGAGGCCTAGTATGTCCATAGTTGATGAGTCGAGTGAATTATTACGAGGATAATAATTCACTATATCAGAAGGAGTTCTGATGGGAGTGATTAATAGTTAGCTCGGTATCGGGCCTAGAGGGTCACACACATATGTTGGATGCTTCAACAAATAGAGGATTGGATGGAGATCCAATTAGCCCCTATTCTCACTAGATGAGACCCTATGCTAATGGGCTACTTGATTGAGGCCTAATTAGGAGTCTAAGGAGATTTTTGGATAGAGATTCAATAATATAAGATTAGTGGGTAATTGGATGGAGATCCAATACCCACTAAGGCAAGAGCCCTGAGATTTTTGGTGGCTCTCTATAAATAAGAGGAGAGACTAATGGTTAATAGGCTGTAGCTTTAACCACCACCTCTTATTTCTCCTCCCTCGCTCTGCGCAAGAGTTGCGAGATCATATTGGAAGAGTTTCGCTGTAGAGATTCATCGTGTGGATACCGCTAAAGAGGAGGACACTTGACCTCCTTCATCTTCTCCATCCAGATCTGGAATACATGGATATACTCTCTTCGTTAGGACTTACTCTCTTCGCTTAAGTTCTTACCTTACTACCTGGATTCTTTCTTTAACTGAGGTTTCTAGGGCTTCAACAGTGCCAGGAAAGAGTGACTTCAATGAAACATACTTCTATTGGAACCTTGGAATCAAACTGCTAATGACAAGGATATAGCTACTACGGACAAGACTGACTGCCCTTCTTTTATTTTAGCTAAGCCTTACTTTATAGCTTCCGAGCTTGACTTCTCACTCACCAATACTATATTTGAAACTTCAACTTCCTACTCAACTCTTAGTCAAGCAATAAATAGAAGTTAAGGCAGTAAGCCCAATCTCCCTAGGTAAAATCAATCTCTCACATATCATGATTTTTTGATTTTTGTGGTTTTTCTTACGATCCCAATCTTTTGCACAACAATTGGATCTACATGAAAAATTAGTTTCTGTTTTGATTTTTGTTACGCATGTGATGCTCTCACTGAGGTTTCCCAACACCCTCTCCTAGAAGTCATCTCTTCGGTCCGAGCTCTCCCCTTGATGTGATTTCCTTAGGCTCGGTGGTCGAGCAAATTGAGTTTGACAAAAAGAGATTGTATCTTCTCCTCCATTTAAGTCTCGAAGGCTTCAAATTATGCATTGATGGTCTCCTCTGACACCATAGTGTAAGCCTCCAGATTTGTAATCTTAAGATCTCTTTTTTGTTGATAGCTTAAGGGCATGTATCAGTTTGGAAAGTTGTTGCCGAAAAGTGGATAGATCGGTGGATGTATAAGCCACGACTTTGGGCTGTTTTGTGGCTGATTTGGGTGCAGTGTTGGCTATAGTTGGGTAGGGTTTTAGGGTTGTGATGGTAAGGGGTAAAGGTTAGGGAAAGAGGGTTTGCAGTAAATATCTGATACAATTCGACAAAGTTCGCTACAATATATACTACCTTGCAGAAGCATAATTGCTATCGAAGAAGCAATAGTTTCTTGACGTAAATTCTGGCAAACACTTGAAATAATTTTAGAGAATTTTGATAGAAAAATCTCAGTTCAAAGGGTAGCAATAATAATAATTTGGATCAAGGAAATTTAAATAGTATAACAGTAAGGAAACTAGTGCAAGATGTGATGGTAGAATTCTCGTCGAAAAAATTTCAATAGTTTATGACAAAAATTTGTAATTACAGATGAAAGCTACAATGATCTATGAGTAATGTTAAAAATTTCATCAAAAAAAGATGGCAAATAGATCAGTTCAAAGCACCATATGCGGCTGAAATTTTCTGCAACAATTCTTCATTCGTAAAGATGACCACCTATACGACAGAAGGAATTTACAACAAGGGACAAATAGGAAGCTATTTTTGGTATTTTTGTAGATTGAAAATTACAATGGCGAACTTTCAGCGAGCTCCCGACCACATCATTTGAACCATGGTCGACCTTTGGTGAACTATAGGCGAGCTCTTGACGGGCTCTCAACCACATTGTCTGAACATCAGTCGACCTCTAGTGAACTCCTAACGATCTCTCGACCTTGACTCTAGCCCAATGATAGATTCTTCTTTAATTATTTTATCTTTTTCTAATCATAGTTAATCATATATTACTTATCATTAATACACAGGTTACAAACATACCAATTAATTTCATCATCAAAATCTGAGATTCAATAGTATCATGAAAAAATGAGGTCTCCTCTTGGAAAATATAAAAAGAGGAATACATCTGGAAAAAAAATCCAAAAAATAATTTTATTTGAGAATATATATATAATTTTGAGTTAGTAATTCATATTTTATTTGATCATATAAGCAGTTTCAAAGTAGAGTTAGCATTTAACCAAGAATCTAAGTAAGAATTACGTGGCGCTCATGAATAGGTTGGAACTCCACCACTTGATTGGATCTTGTAGGCACCATATGTAATGCAACAAAAGTTTGATTTTTTGGTTATGAATTTTGAGTTGGGATGTATCGAGAATGCGAACAATTTAGTGGGTGAAATTGTAGCTATATAGTTTAGGCTCATTTCATACGAAGAATAGAATGACAGTACCATTATTAGGTCGGATTTAATCATCTATTATTGTTAAGTTTAGTTTGAATATATTTAGATAATTAATCGTTTATCAGGTGACATCTTTGTAGCAGTTGTGAAAAGATAACATAAATAGTGAGCGCATGAGGTTCCCCTTATTTTACCTTTTACAACGTCATCATGGTGATGATGCATGAGCACATGATACCCACAACATCACAGAAAGCATGACATCTATGATACAGTTGGGACAGCTCTCGGTCTCTTCTTCGTGTTTACCCACCAAAATTATTATAAGAGAAATAAAAAGGTTACACGAGTACATTCCGCGAAACAATAGTTGCAACCTTCTATCTTACACCTGACACGATCTCTCCCGTATCCAGGAGCCATTAGCATTACCATTCGATGGGTCCCCCGAAAGACTCTCTTCGCCACCCAACCATAGACCAACACGTCTCCATTTTTATATCGATCTCGTTGACAGCGGGAAGTTATCATAGTGCTGGACCATCATAATGATCGTCAACCCCATAGGCATTTGTATTGGATTTATGGACTTTGTGCAATGGGATGAGATAAAAGAAAGAGATCTTTTAGGAGTATAATAAAATTTCAAAAATATCCTCATTTATTATAGTCCTTTTCTGATACCCACATCATAATCGTACAATGACATGAGATGTAAATTAAAAGATAAATAAATTAGAACAAAGACATACCTATTTCAAAGGCAGTAGGAATGACAATGGATATGCGAAAAGTCCTATACGCTGTGATAATCATTTATCATCAGTACAATTCCTGTCTATAATTTATTCTAAACTTGATTAAAGGATATCAGAATTTTAGAGAGTAGCAATGACAAAGGATCACATCGACCTCATTAAAGTTACCTACTTCTGTACTTGAACTTATTCGAATATTGATTAAAGTATATTGAAATTTGATTGAAAAATGCTAACTCGGAGAGAGAGAGAGAGACAGAGAGAGGTAACCACATCCCATGAACCATCAGCAACAGCAAAGGATTGTGATGTGGGAATTGTTGGAATCCGATATACAAAGGTGATTGGACCGACATTTATTTTTTCGGGTGACGTCACTCCTCGTACTGGCGTGACCCGAACTGGGTTGGCACAAGAAACGGAAGCGGGGCTTTCACACACCCGGAACTTGCCGTGGGCCCCATCCCCTCCCTCTCGACACGTCCCCAGTGCTGTCCGCCGGAGCGGGCGATATCACGCACCGCCCCCGAAGAGGCCGTTCGCTGACCCAGCGGAATCCCCGGCCCAACGCTATCGGCACGCTCTCTATCTCCATCTCTGCCACACAACCCTCCCTCCCTCCAACACACACACACATCCCTCTCGCCCTTTATAACCCCTCCTCTCTCTCTCCTATAATTAATTCCCTAGAGATGGAGATAGAGAGCACTGACTCGTCCTCCGGCATGAAACAACAACCTCAGCAACAGCAGCAGCCACCGCCACAACCGCACCTCCCGCCGGGCTTCCGTTTCCATCCCACTGACGAGGAGCTCGTCGTCCACTACCTGAAGAAGAAGGCCGCCTCCGCCCCGCTACCTGTTGCCATCATCACGGAGGTCGATCTCTATAAGTTCGACCCCTGGGAGCTCCCAGGTCCGTGTCTGTTCCTTGATTTGCATGCACCATCAACCCTTGTTTGATCCTGTAGGACTGTTTTTATCCTTCCTTCTTGTTGATCGATCGTGGTGTATGAAGGCAAGGCGAACTTTGGAGAGCAAGAGTGGTACTTCTTCAGCCCCCGGGACCGCAAGTACCCGAACGGGGCGCGGCCGAACCGGGCGGCCACGTCCGGCTACTGGAAGGCCACAGGAACGGACAAGCCCGTGCTGACGTCCGGTGGGAACCAGGTCAAGGTCGGGGTGAAGAAAGCCCTCGTGTTCTACCGTGGAAGGCCTCCTAGAGGAATCAAGACCAACTGGATCATGCATGAGTACCGGCTGGCCGATGGCAGCAGCAGGTGCTGCCCTGATAACAACAACAACAGTAACAGCAACAGCAGCAGCAGTAGCAGCTGCAGGCCACCCCACGGTGGCCACATGGCGAACAAGAAGAGGGGCGGATCCCTCAGGGTAAATTACGGCCTCGTCATTCGATTATGGTGCCATATACTCAGAACCATCACTGTCATGTCAATTCCTGTTGCTTTATGATTCATGCAGCTGGACGATTGGGTTCTGTGCCGCATCTACAAGAAGAACAACAGTAGCGACGTCGGTGTTGACATGAGGGCGATGCAACGGGACAGGGAAGATGCCATGGACGACATCCTCGGGGCCGCACCATCTCTAGCTCAGCAGACGGCGGCTATAGGCGGGCAGCCCGACTCCGGTCCTCTACCTCAAAGACCTCCGACCAACTACAACGCACTCCTCGAGAACGACGAGACCTTTTTTGAAGGACTACTCGTGAACGAGGTTGGGCTGCCGTCCAACCCAATAACCCATCTTGCTGCTGCTGCAGCAGCGCCAAGGGCTAAACTCAACCTTGCGCTGCTTCCGGCCGGTGCCTTCCCCCCGAGGAACCCTATTGCCTCTGCATACTGGACCGATTCCACCGACATCGCAGCACCACCTGCCAAGAGGTTCCACGTCGGCGATGGCAATAGCAGTAGCAGTGCTGCCAACAAAAACAATACCAGTAGCTGCAGCAATGGCAGTGCCGCCAACGATGATGGTGGCCATGACAATCAGATGATTCTCAACCAGATGGCCCATGGAACAACGTACCATGACCAAATGATGATTGGACAACTGAGGGATGGAGGAGCCATCTTCCAGCAGCCATACCAGCTCCCCGGAGTGAATTGGAGCTCCTAATTGACGTGGTTTTAGAGGTGAGTATTGATGTTCCTCTCTGTCTGTCCTTTAACAGCCCATAACATACGTGGAAGAAGGCTCGATGAATGGGTAGCTGCTAATGCCCAAATCCCCCTCAATTTCCCATCATTCTCTGGCACTTCAACAGTGTATATAAGTATTGGCTTACTGTTGGATAGGAGAACAGAGATTGCAAGTTGCAGACTATAAATACAGTTGGATTCTTAATAAATATGTGTGTGTGTGTGTGTGCGAGAGAGAGAGAGAGAGAGAGAGAGAGAGAGAGAGAGATCAGGTATCGCAAGTCTCTAAAAAAAACAAGCCAAGCAGTGAGTTAAAGAGAGAGAGAGAGAGAGAGAGAGAGAGAGAGAGAGAGAGAGAGATCAGGTATCGCAAGTCTCTAAAAAAAACAAGCCAAGTAGTGAGTTAAGTATGGATGATCATGTTAATATCACTCATATAATTGGAAGTTCTATATAAAACTGAATTTATTGTAGTTATTCATCGATTTCTGTTTCTTCAGAACACAAACACCCCAGTGTAGCTCTTGTGGTATTAATTCATTCATCTAAAAGTTATATTCAGATATAAGCTATTACAGAATGCCAATTCCTCCCTCATTACAAGATCAAGAGCTTCGAGTTACATTTGTGCCAGAAGTATGATTCATTCTGCTGAATCCGTTTATACTGCATTATGAATTTTACCATCGCAGACCTCCCATATATGCTCTGTTTCTGGTACATGAATTCTCTTATTTTCTTGGTGGAAAGTAACAGCGGGTAATACTTGAGAATCTGGTGATAGAAATGGTTTTCAAGTATATGCCTCAAGTTCATGGTAATATTTGAGAATTATTGATCGCAAACCTAATTTACCAGCTCTGAGAAGTAGGTAAATGTGTCTGCTCTGCACTGCAGATTCATATTCATATCTCTGCTTTCTTCTTTTCGATTTGTTGAGACGGTGGCAATCTTTGTCAACATCAATGCACCTGCAATTCGTCCTATAATTTCAGGATCAAATCCTTCAAATTTAATTTACAGATACAAATCAGTCATACATTTTGATACTAGTAAAACTGATACATGTGATGGTGTCATTTAACAAAATCCAATCCTTCAGTTTCACTTTCGTGGGAAAATTGTGAGTTGTGAAGACATCCTTTTATTCTTCTGTGCATTTGAAGGTATATTTGCCAACTTCTGTTACACAGTCTGCTAGCTATCGCCATCTGCGGAGTGTAAATGACAGAGAAAGATCGGAATCATCTTCACACTTTAGGTGGACACCAAATCCGAAAGAAAGTTAGGTTGACACAAAAAAAGAAGGTAGGCCAGAGCATTTGTGGGGTTGACTTCGAATGTCACGAATCCTACTATGTGGGTTGCAGGGTGTGTGCCGTTCCAAAAGCCTTTTCACGTTTTCTTTTCCGCCATTCCCGTCATGGGAAATTGCTGAGCGAGCTCATGTGGACGTGTCGGCCTTGTCCTGCGACAAGTCTCTCGCCCTTATCGCGGCAAATCCCACCCTTCCCCCCTCTGCTTCTGAGCACCTTGATTCCTTTAGTCCCTGCCGCAGTAGCGGAGAGATGTGGCAAACGTGCCCATGGAATCGAGCTCCATATAGGGTGGAAGCCATCGCTCAGCTGATATGCCCATCAGGAATCGCTCGTAGTTGTTGCGTTTGTTGTCAGGAAGGCGATGAAGATGGGCGCAGGTTGTACCGAGGAAAGGAATGATGGGGTGAGGGTCCCACGTGTCGGCCAACCCAGGGACCCGGGGGTCTGCCCCCTCGGGCAAGGGCAAGTCTCACTTGTGTTTTTCTTTTGGAGAAAATTTTGTTCTAATAATTTTTCAAAAAAAAAAATTCTTTTTAAGTGTTTTATGAAAATATTTTTAATTTTTACAATTTTCAATTAGTGGCACCCCTTTTTTCCCCTAATATCTAGATGAATAACTTTAATTTATTTTTTTATTCTTAAAATTTTGAATTCTTGTATTGATGTATATGGGGTTTGGACTCAAAGTGTTCGATATTATTTTACAAAGAAGTTGAAAGTTTATTATAAAAAATAAAAAAAATAAGTTGTATTGCTTTGAATTAAAAGTTTACTATATAAAGAGCAAAAAAATCTAAATAAAGGGAACTAAAAGAGAGATAAAAGACTTACTTATGCAACAAAGTGCAAGTTGTACTTCAGCATACTAGTTGCTCTCTATAGAATTAATGTTGATTTTGATATCCTCCTCGACTCTCCCCGCTATCGCTACCTTCGTGAGGAGAACTTTTGGAAGTCAATGAAAATGCTAGATGAAGTTTGAAGAACTTCGGCAATTAACAGGAGGAAAGAGGATCTGTAGCTGAAAGGTTGAACTCCACAAAATTTTTCTTTCTCCTCCTATTCTTCTCTCACAACTAGGGTCGATTATAGGATAAAAGTGTAACTATTTAAGATGCATTAATGTTGTGTCAATTCTTTAGTCTTATAAGTGGTCGAAGGGGAATAAAGCTTAGGTGAGTTAGAACTCCTTTAGGGCCGATGATAAGTGGATGTACTAACTGTTAAGTGAAATGTGATTATAAGAGTGTAATACAATAACCTCGATTTATACATGCTAGATGAGAAGATTTTTATCAAGATCACGAGATTGTCTCATGCAATTGAGAAATCTTAGTTACTATCATGCCAACCGATATAATAAAAAAAATTTACAGGTAAGAGACTTCGTGAGTGAGTGTGCTAGTTGATCAATTGTATATATGTGAGAAATACGAGGTTGATGTCAGACAATTTGACCGTGCATGAAGTGAAAGTCGATGATAATATGTTTCATGTAAAAATAAAATATCGGATTGGCACATATGTAGGTGACTTCAGCAATGTCATTGAATATTGTAAAAGGAAGAGCAGAGTTGATGTTAAGCTCCTTAAGCAAATTTATGACCCAATTAAGTTCTACAGTAACGGTAGTGATGACACGGATTTCTACTTTAGTTATAAATCATATGACTATCTTTTTCTTCTAAGACTCCAATTGATTGGATTAATTCAAGGAAGATAATATGCCCCAACGTGAATGTTCTATTATCAAAGTTGTCTACCCAATCAACATCGACAAAGGTATGAAAATTGAGTGGTGAGTGTTTATAAAGAAAGAGGACATGATTGAGGGTCCCTTTAAGATAGCGGAGGATTCATTTGATTGCAGACTAGTGCGTAGTAGATGGCCGATGCATGAATTGTAATAATTTATTAACTGCATGTTGTCATAAAATAATGAGGTATCAAACTTGGAGTTAATGAAACAGTTGAGTTCAATAACGAGTCAAGTTCGGTATACAAGCTCTTAGAGCTTGTTAAAGTCCATAAATAGCCTTTTGTAATTTATAATCATGCCCTAAATACTAAGGATGGATGAAGCCAGGAAGTTGCTATAAAAAAACATCTTCAGTTAGAGTCTTATGTAAAAAGGCATTATTAATGTCCAATTATCATAAGCACCAGTCTTTTGAGATAGTTAAACTTAGTAAAAGTCAAATTGTTGTGGGTTTAACAATGGAACTGAATGTCCTTGTGAAGTCAACACTAGGACGTTGATAAAAAACCCTTTGGCTACTAGATATGCTTTATATCTAGTAACTAACCCATTTGGGTTTTGCTTAATTTGAAAGATTTACTTATACCCGATGATATTTTATGTATAATAAAAGGGAATAAGGGTCTATGTAGAATTATAAAGGAGAGCATCATATTCTTCACAAATGGCTATATACAAGTGTAGATATTTTTGGCTTGAATAACGAAGGTGGATTTGATGGTCTTAGGTGAGGATTTTGTGCTAGCATATAGGTCAAGGACTTGACATTATTTAAAGATATCACTTTTGGAGTGTGTTGTCATTGGATGTCTAAGAGTGATGGATTTTATTGGTGGCATAGTTGGTGGAGACCCACGAGCATGGTATGGATCAGGCCGAGGGACATCAGTGTTACTAGATCTAAGAGAAGGTAAAGGTAGGGATTGAGACTCTAAGGGTAATGCCTCAGTAGTAGAAGAAACTTATGGAGAAGTAGTGGATGGAGTGAGGAGTTGTTGAACTAGAGGAACAATAGAGTATGGATCTAGATGGGAATGATCAAACAGTGTGGTGGGAGACTCGATTGATAGGATCGAAGGTGCATTTTAGTGACATATGGTTGTTAGAGTTAGTCGCATTGTAGAATACTCATGGTTGTGAAAAGTAAATGTAGACTCCACAAAAGCAATGTGACATGATATAAATACTTTTTGAGTATGAAGATCAAAGCATTGAAAGACATTATAGTCAAGAGAATATGAAAACACACGGCTTAGATCCTGGTGTCAGCTCATGGGAGGCATATGGACATAACTATGGGTAACATAGACAGCCAAAGACTTTGAGTTTTTGAACTTTTGGAAGTTTGTGAAATAGGTTTTCAAATGCAGACTGATATTGGAGGATTGGAGTAGGCAGATGATTAATAAGGTAGACTATAGTTTAAAAAGATGTTGACAAAAAAATTGGCGACATGGAGTCTTGATGTAGAAATGTTAGAGTCGTTTCAACGATATGCTGATGTTTACATTCAGTAAAGCCAACTAGTTGAGGAGTATGTGGGGGTGACTTAAGGTATTATTTACCACAAGCTAACAAGCATGGTGTGAGTGCTTGATATTTACCGCCACCATTAGAGTAATATGTTTTAATTGTAGACTGAAAGAAGTTCTAAACCAACATTTAAAAGTTGGTAATGTTAGATCGAGAGAGAGGTGTGGGGGGGGGGGGGGGGGGGTTAGTTCAAAGTAAAATCGAGATAAGAAGTGTTTCGTTCAAGTTAAGTAAGCAATTTAAATTATTAAATAGTACTAGGTTACAGTCTTACTTAAAGAGGGCTAAAGAACATACAAATTCAAAAGAAAAGTTAAGAGACACTGACAGTTTATAGTGGTTCGACCATAACTTGACCTATGTTTCACTTCCCGAGTCCTCTTCGTCGAGGCCTACTAGTGTTCACTACTAATATTCTTCGGGTGAAGACCAAACCCTTACACTTCTCACTCTCTTTTTCACAGGCTCAGGAGAGTAACTTTATAAGAATTTCACTTATAACTCACAAGGGAGTCCTCTACAAAGATTACAACACTTTCTTGCTCACTTTCTAGCCCCCTTTCTTTTTTTTTACACACTTTAGCACACTATTTTTCTCAATTTTCTTGCCCAATTATATATGCTTAATGTAAGAAGACTTAAGATATTTATAGACCCTAATTATCTTTATAAAATAGAGCAAAAAATTTAAACTTTTTTATAAATTCTGCGTACGAGTGGTATTACCGCTAGCGCTGGCTGTATTACTATCGAGAATACCTTGAAAATAGGGCAACGATGCTACTACCACCGCCTGGGTGGTACTACCACTGACCTAGGTGGTACTACTATCAAAAATCTCATAAAAACTATTTTTTCTATACTTTTGTGTACTCGACTCGTATCTCATGTTGACCCCTTTCTAAGTCAACAAAATGAGTTCAACTTGAGCTCAAATCTAATCCAAAGTAGACCTAGTTACCTCACATTGAGTTAATTTGGATTCATTCCAAATCTAATTTAATTTGGACTCTGAACTAAACTGATGCTAACTATGATATACTAAGACATGCAAATACAATAAATTTGATCAATGTGTCAAGTGACATTCCCAACTCCCGATGATCTTCCTAGTAACCTCTGGCGAACTCCTTACGAGTCTTGTCTTTTGGTGAACCCTCAGCGCGTTTTCGGTAAACTCCTGATCACCTTCGATGAGATCCCGATGAACTCACGACAAGCCCTCGATACCTTCGGTGAGCTTTCGATGATAAATCCATAATAACTTCAGCGAGCTTTTGACAATCTATTGGTAAGTTCCCACTACATCGTCCAAACCCTAGCCCGATATCCAAACTTGACTTCAGCCTAACATCTAATTGTATTGCCTTGTCGTAGTTAATCCTACATCATTCATCTCTGACACATATGCTAGATCAACAAACCATCAATTGATTTCATCATCAAAATTTAAGATTTAACAATCTTCCTCTTTTTTATGATGATAACCAATTGATGACGGAAGTTAATCTTAACGCCCCCTATGTCTATGCCCTCATTTTAAATAGAGTAAGGTTCAATTCAAGAGAACCAACCACTCTTAAATTTAAGTATCATGATATAACATTTCAAACAATTTTCATCAATAGATGCAATATTACATTCATTTATCAATTTCAGAAATGTTATAACATCAATTTAAAATATTTTTACCTTAAGTCACCAACCATTAAATCATCAAAGATTTTTTATTACATTTAAAATTATGTATTAGCTATAGATTAATTTGAAAATCTCCCCCTCAAGTCATCAATTATTTCTCCTCCTTTATTTATCAATAAAAAGATAAATGACCATTTTACAATTTTTCTATATATGTCATTAATATGGCATCTCTCCCCCTTTGTTATTAATAAAAAAGTGAAATATTAAGCAAATATTTCAAGGCTTATAATCTCATCATGTGTCAAATTTCTCTATATTTGTAAAATATTGATTATATATTAAAATATGTAGTGCATCATTGTCGCCCCTTAGTAAAATAGGATAAGAGACATAATTTTCTCATGAAAATTTTTTTTCACCTTGTGAATAAGAATAAATGAACGGGAGGGGGTGTCAAAGATCTAAAAGTTTAGTATCAAAAAAAAATTAAGCAGGAAGTGATATATTCGAAAGTATTTATCAAGTATATAAAAGATTCATGAATCAAAATAATTTTTAAGAGAGGATATAAAAGAAACTTCATATAAAGTATCACAAAAGTTCATGTCACATAGTTTTCTTTTATAAATATGCATCAAGATTCATGAATTGAAATAATCTTTGAGAAAGGATAAAATATCATCACAAAAAGAACTTTCAATCACATTCTTGTAATGTCAATTTTGAGGAGAATCATTTCCGAAGAGAACTCTAAAAGAACCAAGTAATCTAAGAAGAATTAAGAGCTACTAATGCAATTAAATTCATCTTATTTAAATTCATCCAAGAAGAATTAAGAGCTAATCATGCATTTGAATGGTATAGCATTCCTAACTCTTTTTTAATAAAGTCAAATTACACTTCATTTAATGGCTTGATTAATAAGATATCAATTTTCTCTCCCTTGGTGATTGTTCAAAAAGGAATATTTTTTTTACGTCCATATTCTAATTACACTCAAAAGCACAAGGAGATCATGTCATTAAAGATGAAAAATTAAATATTTAAGTACCAAAAAATATGGTTTAATAAATTTTTTCTCCTTTTTTGTTTATGAATTTCAACATAAATAATCAAGAAATCTTATGTATTTAAAATTTTAAGTAAAATAGAAATCAAATCAAGAAAATCTCATGTATTTAAAATTTCTAATTTTCTTTTAAGTAAATCGCTCCTCATCCAATGTTAGAAGGTTTTCATAATCGAAGTATTTAATTTCGCTATTGTAAAATATCACTTTTGTCTCCCTCTTGATTATTGTCAAAGTTCAAATATAATAGTACAAAATTAATTTTAAGATCTAGTATATAAAAAATCTCAAGATAATAGAATATATCATTTATGAATATAAGAGACTTATATATCATGACATAAAATATATCAATTCATGAATACTAAAGGTCTCTCCTCTTAGATAACAAAAAGAAATTTTAAGAGATCAATTTTGTAAGCAAAATTTTAATTTACAACCAATTGTCAAGTTATAAATATCGAGAAATTAATATCATAATTTTACAAAATGAGATATGAAAATACAAGATCTCAATTTATATATAAGTGATTTCAAATAATCAAGATCATTGTTTATAAAAAGATTCATATTATAATTCCAAAAAGGTAAACGCATGATTCATTTATAAATTTTTCTTTAATAAAGAGAAGGAATCTTAGTAAACGATCTTGGTTTATATCAAGATCTCAAATTATAATTTTCAAGATTTCAAGGTCATGATTTAGACAATAACTTTTTTAAATTTAAATCATCAAATTACTTTTCTAGTGTAAGAGATTTAATAATAATTGTATCATTTTATCTCAAGTTGAAGGCTCGATAGGATAAAAATATTTTTAAGAAGAATTATCCTCCTTTTTAGTTGTTTCATGTGATTTGTTTCAAGAATACTTTTCAAATCAATAAATTATCATTTAAGGCCAAAAATCATATTTCATTCTAGAAAAAATCATCAAGGTCATTACTATAACACATCAAAACAATAAAATGTCTTCAAAACAAAAATTTATCCTATCTCAACTCCAACATTTGAATGAGTCTAACTATTTACACAGTGCAAGGAGTTGACAAACTCATTTTTAAATTTTTATTTATTATATATTCAAATTCAAAAGTAATCTATCATTCAATTATACAACCTTCTTTAGGTCAACATATAACCCATCCAACATTTCAATCATTCACACCAATAATTTTTAATCTATCATCAAAATCCCCTTTTTCATAAATTTCAATTTAGATAATTTTGTATTAAAAATAATTAAACTTTCTTTGTTGTAATTTTAGCATGCTCTAGCTATGCAAAAGTCATACACCATTCAGAGCAACCAAGATTAATTATAATAATGAATTATCCAAAGATTCATTACCAATAATTTTATTTTCAATAATTTTTCTTATTATTACTTAGGCTAGTAAGCTTGAAGAGTGTTAGATCTCACGTCATGTGCCTTGAGCATCCACATTTAGAATATTATTTAGTGCTCCTAGTTTTGTTAGGAGACAACTCTACAAGATAGAAGGTTTTGATTTAGGTACCATTTGAATTGGGTCCCTCATGAAAGATTCTTCTCTTTTCTCTAATGACTAGAGGTTATTTATGGTTCCTTTATGAACCCAAATTAATTTATGTGGACTAGATTTTCTAAATAAACACTTATAAGCAAATTGTCCATATCTATATTTTCTAGTGAAGAATATAAAGTGGGTCTTTTAATAAAGGTAGTTGACTTTTATTGAGTGTTACTCGTAAAGCCAATACTTTCTTTCTTATGATTATGACCCTTATTTGTAAGAAAAATGTTTAGGGATTTATTTCCTATTTTAATTTTTTCTAAAATTTGTTTTAACATGATATTTTCCTTTTTAACTACATCTAATGATTATATATCGAGTAATAAATATATGATGGTGATGCTTCATGAATTTCTTGAAGTTTTCTAACTAATGATGCATGCTCTTTCTTAAGTAGTTTATAGAATTTACTAATCTTTCTAAATTCATCATAAAACTCATGAAAAATATTTGATAATTCATCAAAAGTAAATGAGACATTAGAGGAATCACGTACATCATTATTGATGGTTATAAGCATGAGATTCTCTATTTCTTCCTGATTGTGTCCTTTATCTTCGGAGTGCCTAAGAGAAGTGGAAGGAAGAAGAAGAGAAAGGAAAGAAGAAGGAAGAAAGGGGGCAGCGCTTTGCTTTCCACACGAGGAAACAGAGAAGGTTGCATTAGGGCTACAGCTAGAAGGGAAGGGAAGGAGAGGAAGAAGAGAAGAAGAAAAGAGGGAGAAGAAAGAGAAAAAAGAAAACAAAAAAGCAAGGAGGCTGCAGCTAGGGTTGCAACTAGGAGAGAAGAAAGGAAGGAAGAATAGAAAGGAAAAAAAAGAAGTAGAGGCTATGACTATCGTAATGGGAGAAAGAAAAGGAGGGAAGAGCATGTCATTCTGCCCTTCATATGTTCTACATCAGATCATGTAGATGCAGAGGAAAAAAGAAGATAGGAAAATAGGGAAAAGAGAATGAAGAGAAAGACATGGAAGATAAGTTTTTAGGCGTAATGACTTCATATCAAAATCTTTAAAAGATAAGTATTCTAACCCTTTTCTATTGTAATTTTAATTTTTGATTTTATCTTGATACGATAAATTTGAATAGTTCTAACCTTACTATTGAAATATCTACTATTTAGATATCAAGATTTCAGTCTAGTTTCGAGATTCTGACTATTTGTTTTTAAATTACATGTAACTCCCTATTGAAAACTCTAATTTATGTAAAACCTATTTAATAAGAAACTAGACTCGCATATCTTTCTTTTCATACCTTTCTTTAGTAATTTAGAGCATAATTGATTGACTAAATATTTCATGTAATATACCTCTCAAATTTTATTGGAATCAAGTGTTTGTCGATCTTTGCCTATTCATGTTCATCCCTTGAAAATTAATTTCAACTAAAATCTTTTCTTCAATTGAGCTTTATATTATTACTTTAATTCTTATGTACTCTTATTCTTCATTTCTTACTAATCTGAATGTATATTGTGAATGTTTATATTTACATCGTAATGCTTCATATTGATATATATATATTTCATTGTTCTACATATGCTTCTGATTAATGTCAATTGTATTGCTCATGTCCTTTTGTACTTTGATATTTGTAGAATATTATGGACCTTTGCTAGAAGTGGTAAAAGGTGTTATGCTTAAAACATGTGATGCTCTACTATGTTAGATAGTCATTTAGAAATGGATGGATCATATTCTGTCTATGATCCCACTTCACCATCTATGTTTTTAATATGATATCGGATCATATTCTGTTTGTGATTCATCTAAAATTGTTTCTTTAATTAAGTCTTATATTATTACTTTGATTTCATGTGTACTATTATACTTTATTTTTTACCTATCTAAATGCATATTGTGAATGTTTATGTATTCATCATATTGTTTAATATATGGCACATATATATTTTGTTATTCCGTATATGCTTCTAATATATGTCAATTTTATTGCTCATGTCCTTTTGTACTCTTGTGTTTGTGAGATAATGTGAACCTTTGCTAGAAATGGTAAAGGGAGTTATGCTTAGAGTCCGCGATACTTTGTCGACCCCCTATGATTTCACTTAAATATAGGTGGCTGGAGCTCTTAAACATGGGAGACTTATGTTTGATGGTCATTCAAAAATGGATGAATCATATTATGTTTGTGATCTTACTTCACCCTCTATATTTTTATATGATATCTAAAGCATTGCTTTTGAGTTTATATATGCGCTTTAGATAAGAATGAAATGAAGTCTATATGATATTTGAGCTCTTGTTGCTTATTTGTTCATTTGATAAGTTTTGAGATTATTCATTCACCATTGATGTGCTTCGAAATATGCTTATGTCTTTGACATGCTCCGATATGTTCTATATGTCATTGTTATATTCCGAAATGTTTCATTTGCTATTGATATGTTTCAAAACATTTCACACTCCATTAATATATTCTAAAATATTTCATTTGCCATTGATATGTTTCAAAATATCCTATGTGCTTTTGATATACTCTGAAATACCTCTTATCTCATTGATATGCTCCAATTATTCTGTATTCCATTTGTTATGAACTAAATATGTTTTGAATGAATGACATTTGAAAATTCTGTATCTAATAAGTTGATATCTATGAAATCTTGTATCTCTACTTTGTATTTTGATACCAGGCTTGTTTGAAGCCACATGCTCTTATCTTGGCTATGTCAGATACATGATGAGCTTTGTAACTCACCCCATTGCTTTATAAATTTTTCAAGTTAGCTTGACACTCATTGAATTGTTAAGATTGGGTTAAGGTAGTGGAGAGCTATTTAGATTTTAGGCAAGTTTTATCGGATGATATATTATAGTTTTTGTATAAGTATATTTTGTATGTAATAAAATGTTATCGATGAATTTGATGGATGTATCATGTAAAAGATTTAAATAACCTCTCACATTTGGAGTTATTTTGAAATGTTAAGTTTAGTCTACGATGAAGTGAATATATGGTAAACGTTGGTTTTACAATTATATAGGTTCTCTTGCTAATGAATTTATAAGTGTAGTTAATATTAGTTAAGTTGGCTTTGATTTTCATAAATATCTGAGTGATGTGATGTATGATTATAAATTACATAGGTTTTATAGATATGAATTTTGAAGTTTTAATATTTCTTAATGTCCTCAAATGTTAGTTTAGATCCTGGATATATTGTAATGAATTACAATATTCTCAATTTATGGTAGGTTCATGCCACTTGAATTCAAATATTCAGGGGGCATGACAGATATCACAAGTCTTAGAGGTATTAAATATGCTTTTGTAATTATTGATAATCTTAGTAGATATACTTGGACATACTTAGCATATAAAAGTGAATGTTTTAAATATTTTATGAAGTTCTGTAAATAAGTTCCAAATAAAAAAGTTTTATGATTTCTTCTATTCGTAGTAAGCATTGAGGTGAATTTATAAATCATGATTTTTAAGAATTTTATGATTTTAATGGGTATGACCACAATTGCTCTACTCTAAGAAATCCATAATAAAATGAAGTCGTTGAGAGAAAGGATAAGAGCTTGCAAGAGATGGCAAGAACCATGCTTAATGAACATAGCCTACGTAAATATGTTTGGCCTGAAGCTATTAACACGGTATGTTATATCATAAACATGATTTTCATAAGACCTATACTATCTAAAACTTATGATTTATGGAATAATAAAAGACTCAATATCTCATATTTTAAAGTTTTTTATTATAAATATTTTATTTTAAATGAAAAGATTGTCTTAAGAAAATTTGTTGTAAAATTTGATGAATGTATTTTTCTTGAATATTCCTCTGTTTCTAAAGTTTGTCAAGTTTTCAATAAAAGAACTTTAGTTATTGAGGAATCTATCTATCTTGTTTTTAATATATTTTCTAATGTTAAAAAAATAATTTTAATAATGATTTTGAATTTGATAATTTGAATTTAAAAGAAAATTCTCCTCTCTAAAGCAATTTGGATACATCTACTTCCAAATATATTTTACCAAAGGAACAAAAGTGTATAGATGCACATCTTAAGAAGCGAATTATTGGAGATACATCAAAATATATTCAAGCTTATTTCTTTATTTTAAAATATTTTATGTCAATAATATCTTTTTATCTCAAATTGAACTTAAATGCATTGACAATGCTATCAAAAGTGACTCATGGGTCTTGGTAATGCATGAAGAATTAAATCAATTTGAGAGAAATAAAGTTTAGACGCTTGTTCCTATACTAAGTACTTATCTTCTGCATAGCACTTAATGGGTCTTTAGGAATAAGCAAGATGAATAAGGTATCGTGGTTCGAAATAATGCTAGATTAATGGTCAAAGGTTTTTATTGAATCTCGAATTTTAATGATGGAACCAATTAGTGTGTTTATAATCTAATAGATATATTGGAGATAAGTGAGGCATAATTCACTATGATTGGGAAAAGATAAAATAATTAAGGAAGAATCTATCATTAGGCTGGAGTCAAGATCAGGCATCGGGCAGGGTTCGGACGATACAGTGGGAGTTCACTGGGAATTCGTCGGAGATTGATGGGAGTTCGCCGATATGTAGTCAGGAGTTCACTGGGAGTTCGCCAGAGGTTTGCTAGGAGTTCATCGATAGGAGATCTGGAGCTCGCTGGGGGTTTGCCGGATGGATGCCGGGAGTTTACCGAAAGATTAATTGAAAATAAAGATTACGTATTATAATTGTTTGTCTTAAGTATCATAGTTAGAATTTTGATTTGAGTCCTAATTTGAGTTGGTTTTGGATAAATCCTACTAATTTAATTGGGGGCCAACCGAGTCTAATTTCGGTTTTATTCAAACTCATGATAAAGCTCATTTCAATAACCTAAAAGGAGGTATAGCTAGGTCAAAAGAAGGTACAACTCAAGGTATAAAAAGTACTAAAAGTACTTTTCTTAATATTTTGGCACCTTAGGTAGTAGTACCGTCGCGGCTCAGGTTTCCGTCAATAGTAGTATCGCTCGTACCCAGATTTTTTGAAGAAATGTTGAATTTTAGCTCTAATTTTGAAAGCTAATTGAGGTTTATAAATATCCTAAGTATTCTTACATGGAAAAGTAAGAAAGTGAAAAAAATACTTAGGTAAATTCTGTGAAAATTGATTGAGAGCTTCCTTTTGTCTTTCAAGTGGAAAGTAAGTTTAAGAGAAGCGTTGTTTGAATTATAAAGGTTGATCTCCTGAGCTTGCGAAAAGGAGAGTGTAAAGGTTGTTCTCTTGAGCCTATGAAAAGGAGAAAGGTATGTTAATGAGTGTTTGATCTTTGACTATGAAAGAAGATCAATAGTGAATACCGATTGGCCTCAAATGAAAAGGGATCGAGAGTGAACGTAGGCCAAAATTTTGACCAAACCACTACAAAATACTATAAACATCTCTTCCTTGTCCTTCTTTCTATTTGCTCTTGATTTTAGTAGCTTATAACTAGTTCTAAGAAAAGCTCGAGCTTCTCCCCTCGATTTAAATTATTCTTTAATTTGCTATTAACACAAATTCCAACCAAAAGCACTTTCAATTTCCATTTTACTTCAAGTGAAATTTTTTGAACTGAGTTTTTATTACTTGCACTAACTAAAATAAAAAAGAAGGTATAGATTATTAAGAAATCTTCACTTTTGTGACAAGACTTAAAGCTTTAAAGATACTCATTGCCTATGCATGTTTTAAAAAAATTAAATTATCTTAAATAAATGTCAAACATACTTTTCTTAATGATTTTATTTTCAAAGAAGTTTATGTTGAGCAACAATCCAGATTTGAAAATAATCTTTTTCCAAACCATGTTTATAAATTACCTAAGGCACTCTATGAGTTAAAGCAAGCCCCTAGGGCTTGGTATAAAAGGCTTAGCTATTTTTTTATTCAAAATAATTTTTTTGAAAAGCAAGGTCGATACCACATTATTTTCTAAATATTTTAGGATAATTTTTTTATAACCCAAATTTATGTAGATGATATTATTCTTAGTTCTACAAATGAATGTTTATGTGAATTATTTGCCAAGAGTTTGACCTAAGAATTCAAAATGAGTTTGATAGGTTAATTGATATTTTTCTAGGATTGTAAATTAAGCAACTAAATGATAGAACTTTTATTAATCAAACTAAATATGCTTTAGATCTACTATAAAGGTTTCACATGGATATTGTAAAAGGTCATTAACACACTGATTAGTATTTCTATTAAATTAGATATAGACAAGGAAGGAGAATGCTTTGATCAAAAGACTTATAGAGGTATGATAGGTAGCTTGCTGTATCTTATTGCAACTAGGCCTGATATAATATTTAGTGTTGGGCTTTGTATAAGATTTTAATCCAATCCTAAATAATATCATTATAAAGTAGTTAAAAATTTTTTTAGATATTTATAAAGAACTCTCAATCTAGGATTATGGTATCCAAAATCTATAAATTTTAATTTAATTACTTACGGTGATGTTGACTTTGCAAGATGTAAAATAGATAGAAAAAGTATCTTTGGAACATATTAGTTCCTAGGTCATACACTTGTTTCTTGATCTTCAAAATTTTATTACATTATCTACAACCGAAACTGAATATGTAGTGATAGATGCATGCTCTGCACGAATAATTTAGATGAAGAATACTTTAGAAAATTATTGACTTTACCTAAAAATATTCCTATAAAAATATAATAATAATAGTACAATTTGTTTAACAAAGAACCTTATTCAATATTTAGGACTATGCACATTGATATTAAATATTATTTTATTAAAGATCATGTTAGCAATCATGATATATCTTTAGATTTTGACATAAAACATCAATTAGCAGATGTTCTTACTAAACTACTGAATAAGAAACAATTCAATTTTATCTGAAGAGAATTAGGCATGTTGAATCTTTCAAATATATAATATCTTACTAATTCTTTAGTATGATTCTTCCTTTTACTAAACAGGAGATTTTTTCAAACGAATGGTGATCTTTCACTTGACTTCTAATATGCAAGAATTGAGATTTATTTTATATTTGTAATTTTTTCTTTTCACTAATGATTGAGAAAGAGATTTTTTCAAATGAATCGTGATCTTTTCACTTGATTTCTTGATATTTATAACTTGAGATTTATTCTATATTTGTTCTCCTATACTTCTTTATTTTTTATTAAAGAGGAGAGTCATTCCAATGGATCATTATCTTGATTTCTTGATGTGCGATTTATTTCATATGAATTATTTATATTTATGACTTGTATACCTCGTCATCAATCAATTGACCTCTTTGAACTTATCTTCGATATTAATATCCTTCGTGTAGTTTTACAATTGACATATATTAATGTAAACAAAGAGAAGTAGTACCATGTTAACATGATATCCTTCTCTTATTTTGATAATGACAAAGGGGGAGTGAAAAGTAGTAGCTTGTATATTTTTTCTTTGTGTTGATAATAAAGGGGGGAAGTAATAGTAACTTTTTGATAACGTAACAACTATGTTACATTTTTATACATGTTGTATTTGATCATATTAACTTATGATATCTATTTGAGATGTGTAACTGTTTTAATATTTTAACTATGGATATGATGTGATTATTTAACTAAAATTATGTATATGATTCTTTTAATGATTACTATTGAAAGTCACTATGATTTCTGATTAAAATTATATCAACTTGAACTCAAAGAGTAGTATTGAAAGGTTTTTTTCTTTGAATTCAAATTCATTATAATATTTGAAAAGGACATATAGATAGGGAGAGTTTAGTTAAAACTTCATCATCAATTAGTTTTCATCATTAAAAAGGAAGAGATTATCGAATCAACTGATTTTGATGATAAAATAAATTGATGGATTTATGGACTAATATGCTTTTAAGATAAGTGACATAGAGAAAACTTTGATCATTGACTCGAACCATCGGAGGGCAAATTGTCAAAGTAGAAAAATCAGATGTTGGGTCGGGGAAAGCATCATTAAAAGTCGAGTCGAAGGATTGGTCAACATACCGAAGGATGGACTTTATGCCATGAGTTCAGGCTTTGGTCAAAAGGATTTAGTGTTGCGCCAAAGATCAAATTTTGTGGGAAATCAACATATTGATAGGTCGGGCAATATTCCAAAGGAAAGGATGATGTGCCAAAGTATTGGACGAAGTGCTAAATAAACAAATGACATCAAAATGCAGGACAACATGTTAAAGGCTTCATAATTATAGTTAGAGTGGTTAAGTCTTGATCGTGATTATTTCAAATCAAATTGAGTCAGTATTGGATCGAAACCATGTCAACTTAATTAGAAGCCCTTTGGGCCTAAACCAGAGTTGAATTGGGCCTCTTAGAAGGCCAATTTGATGATCTAAAGTAGGCCTAGGTGGTGGTACCTTTAGGCCTAGGAAGTGGTACTGTCTAGACAATCGAAAAGTATTATTTTATACTTTTTAATGATTTTCAATAGTAGTACCACCATGGCTGACGATGCTACCTTCATACCCTAGAATCTTGGGCTTTGTTCAGTGGTAGTATCACCCAATGCCAGTAGTGGTACCTCCAGTATCTCAAAGCCTCCTGGATTTAAATTTTTTATTTTATTTTTGAAGCCTTTGGGGGTCTATAAATATTTCACTCATGCTTACTTAATGTAAGGGTGAATGAGCAAGAATTCTTAAGGTTAAAAGTGTTGTACACTCTCTTTGAGAATGGTTGAGTCTCTTCCTCCTTGAGTTTAGAAATATTTCTAAGTTATAGGAGGTTTGAGTCTCTTGTAAAAGAGGTGTAAAGATTCTTTCCTGAGCCTATGAAAAGGAGAAGAGTTGGTGTAAATGTTTTCTTCTTAGCCTGGTAAAAGGAGAAATATTGTAACAATAGTAGTTGATTTTCGCTCATTGGAAAGAAAATCGATAGTGAAAATCGGTGGCCTCGAGGGAAGAGAAATCGGGAGTGGACGTAGTTCGGATGACTGAATCATTGTAAATTGGTTTGCATCCTTCTCTTGCTTTGTTTTATTATTGCTTACTGATTTACTTCACTTACTATACTTACTTGCACTTTTGTATTTTCGATACGAATTTAGCGATCGAGCTCTTCAAACGAAATCTTTTTGCAATAGCACTAATTCGTGCTCTCTCTTAGTGCCACTATAATCATATCTTCTTCTCGAATTTAGGCTTGACAGTATCCTAATATGTGATCTAACTTTAAAAGACCAAGGTAGGTCATAGTTGGCCTAGAAAATCATCAATTCAAGGCAATGGATATCAGTTTTTTATACGGGTCTTATTCAATACATGATAATCAATGCATATACATCAACTACTATCTTTCTATAACACCATCACCATTAGTGAGCTGGAAGAGGAACTATTTAGTTGAATGACATCGCTCTTGATAACCTCAACAATTAATCTTTAAATTTCTTCATTCTCCATGATTGAACTATAAACATGCTAAGATTTGGCATAAGAGGATTAAAGATAAGCTAAATTTCATACTCCACAATGTGTCATTGGGGAAGACCAATGTTTTCTTCGAAAAGCTTTGGAACTTGTTGATAAGCTACTATGGGCCTCCATCTTTTGTGATTTTATATGTTGAAGCCAAGGTTAAGTTTGCTCATGGGCGCTTCCTTCATGGCTAAGTGTGCACGTCATCTCTTCACAGGCATCTTTGGGTGCAGCAAGAAGGCGTAAAACAATTCTACATAATGCAGTTTAAAAACTAATATTTACATAAGCAACCTAGTTATGATACCACTATTGGGAAACCACGAGAGTATGCATAGTGGAAAAATAAAACAAAACTAGTTTTCCATGTTTATCATGTCGTCGTGCAAAGATCGATATACAAAAAATTATAAAAGTAAAAAATTATGACTAGTGTGAGATTGATTACCTGGGGAGATCATATATCCCTAAAATTTCACATCCAATTAAAAAGGATGAAGGTGGTCAGATGTCCTCCTCTCTAGCAGTATCCACATAATGGATGGTTGCAACAATGTTCCTCTAATTG
This sequence comes from Ensete glaucum, assembly GCA_021527575.1. Classification (NCBI taxonomy): domain Eukaryota; kingdom Viridiplantae; phylum Streptophyta; class Magnoliopsida; order Zingiberales; family Musaceae; genus Ensete; species Ensete glaucum. The sequence continues at coordinate 32,781,242 of CM038557.1, forward strand.
TAGCTAAAACCTTGGAACTCTTGTGTCCTTCTCACAGTGAATGTAGAAGAAGATCTGCAATCTTCTTTGTTGCTCTCTCGCAATAGGGAGGGGCTGGTTGGTTAAGAAGATGAGAGAGGGAGGAGAATAGGAGGGGGCGGCTAAAGGTGTAGCCTATCACACTATTATGCCACTCCTGCCTCCTATTTATAGAGAGAACCAAAACCTTAACGATCTTGCCTTTGTAGGTATTGGATCTCCATCCAATTATCCTCACTCCTTATATTATTGGATCTCTATCCAATAATCTCAATTGGCCTCTATTTGAGCCTCATGCAAGGGCTCTATTAATGTTGGGCCTTATCCAATAAGTGCTGGTTACAGGTGCCTTACAGGCAAATCACGTGAGTGATGACACGTGTGACACACTGTGTGATCTTTTTGCTTATGATTAGTATTGACATATTCTCACATTATATTATTTGTTACATATATATTGTAATGTCCTTGGTTCTGTGCAATGGGAATCAGATCGTGATGAGATCACGATAATGAGACCGATTCATCTTTAGACACAGATCCTAAATAATCTCATTCATAGGTTACTTAAGAGGGATATAAAGATAACCGGATAGATCGGTGTACTATATAATCATTCATATGATGGAAGCGGTTGGTCTCATAGCTACTTGTGTGAAGACACTAAGGATATAGTACAGGTGCTCATTAGAGAATAAGTTCACTGATTGATCTGCTTATGGAATATTGTATGGTTAATGATATCTAATGTCAAACAGCGATTCCATAGTCCCAGTTGTGTATTTCGTCCTTAGACTTGAGACACCAAAGATGCCTTATATGAGTACCCCTTTCTTCGATGCCAGACTTATAGGTTTGGAAAGTTCCAGATCTGGTACAGTTCAATTTCGGGATTGGTAGCCAACCTTATGAAGGTAATTAAGTGTCAATAAAGGATCATCCACTCTCAGTATCATGAGAGAAATATCTCATATGTGCTTGCTCAGATAAATCCCTAGCAAGGGTCATTCAGATTGAGAGAGAAGGAGTTCTCTAGTAGAATCCGAATAGAGTAAGACAAACTGGTTTTGTATATGACCTGACAGTACCATGTCCAATATACAGTTTCTGGGATATTATTTGGATGAGGGATTATAAATACATGGTAATTGTGGACAGACAGGTCCGACGGATTCGATCCCCCTATACCGTCTGGGGACTATAACGTAGTGGCCTAGTACATCCATAGTCGATGAGTTGAGTGAATTATTATGAGGATAATAATTCACTATATCAGAAGGAGTTCTTATGGGAGTGACTCATGGCCAGCTCGGTATCGGGCCTAGAGGGTCAGACACATATGGTAGATGCTTCAGTGAATAGAGGATTGGATGAAGATCTAATTAGCCCCTATTCTTATTAGATGAGACCCTATGCTGATGAGCTCGTTGCTTAAGGCCCAATTAGAGGCCTAAGGAGATTATTGGATAGAGATCCAATAATGCAAAGTTAATGGATTATTGGATGGAGATTCAATACCCACTAAGGTAGGAGCCCTAGAGTTTTTGGTGGCTCTCTATAAATAGGAGGGGAGACTCATGGTTGATAGGCTGTAGCTTTAGCCACCACCTCCTATTCTCCTCCCTCCCTTTGAGCAAGAGTTGCAAGATCAGATTGGAGGAGTTTCGCTACAGAGATCCATCGTGTGGATACAGCTAGAGAGGAGGACGCTTGACCTCCTTCATCTTCTCCATCCAGATCTGGAATATAGGGATATACGATCTCCCTAGGTAAAATTAAACTTTCATACATTGTGGTTTTATCGATTTTTGTATTTTTCTCGTGACATCAATCTTTTTGCACGACGATTTGATCTGCGTGGGAAACTAGTTTTTGTTTTAATTTCTGCTACGTGTGTGATGCACCCGCTGAGGTTTTCCAACAGTGGTATCAGAGCCATGGTTTTCGTGTGAAATATTAGTTTTAAACTGCATGTGATAAGATTGAATCGCATAGAATCGTTCTATGTGTTCTTGTTGCATTTTCACAGCATAGGTAGCGAGGAGGAGGGGCAACCGGGCATGGCTAGGCCATCTGCCAAGGGGTTTGGCCACGGCCAGCCCCTTTGCAAGGGCAGTCGACCACCTACAAGGAGGCGACAGTTGACTGCAGCCAAGGTCCCCTTACAAAGGGGGCAGTGGCTGCGGCTAGGCCCCTTGCAAGGGGTGGCCACCCGCAGGAGCAGCAGTTGCCTGTGTGCACGGCCAATAGCGGCCATCCTGCAGGGGCGACCGCCCGCGGTGTGCTTGCAAGGGGTGGCTGCTCGCAGCACGCCTGCAAAGGTCTGTCGCCAGTGACCAGCCCACAACGGGTGGGAGCGTGGAGGTTACAGCGGGACCCACTATACTGTAGTGGGAGATCATGACGTATGGTGATGTGACGATCCGACGAAATCGATGATGACGAGATCAACAATCACAGAGCATGGAGATGCGCTGATGCACACATAGATCCTATTATGAGTGATTAGGCCCAGCGGTTCGGGCTTAATCATATTAGGTGACGGCTCATGATCATCTAGTGTGACTTACATATTTGATGTGTTATACACCTACTATATATATATATATATATATATATATATATATATATATATATATATATATATATATATATATATTTGTATACGATGTAGATATATATATTAAATATGTATATGTATGACGCGATATATTAGGAGACTGATATGAAGCAAAATCCCTCCTACAATAACATTAAGTCGGTAAGCGTGAGACAATAAGATTAACCCACGTGGCCTTTCATCATTATAGGAAGAAATTGAATCACGACATAGGTCGAGTTGGTCGAGTCCCTCGAGGCTCACCTATTTACGTGATCGAGTTCTTGCCTATGACATAGAGATGTCACCGGTGACCTGAGGACATGATATGCTTGGTCGAGTCTCTCGAGGGCATATCATCGAATCAGACTCATCTTGTAACGATGGTAATGACTTAACTGAACGTCATGGTTAGTCGAGTCCCTCGAGACCATGATATTCGGAGGCTGAACATGACGGGAATCATAAGAAGTTGTTATTGGCAAGAGTTGCCTACCTTTTGAGCTTAGTGTAATTGGTCGAGTCTCTTGAGATTGCACTAAGATGCCAATTAGATCCCGATCCCCACTAGGAGTCTACCGGAGACTTTTGTCTCACATGTCGAGGGTATCGCGTGATTCGCTAAGAAAATAGTAGGAGTACATTAAGATAGAAGTCTATATCTTAATTAGTATTTTCTATAAAATCTGCATGTTATTTTTGCTATATCATGTTTTATCAGAAACGTGTCACTCACAAACCCCCTATGTGGCATACTTAATGCCAACCGCCTCACTGGTCCAAACTATACAAATTGGCTTCGTAATTTGAGAATTATTCTCATGGCGGAGAAAATCGCATATGTCCTTGATACAATTTTGCCCACGTCGGAAGAAGGGGCAAGCGAGGATGAGATCGCTCGCTATGTGAAGTATATAGATGATTCCATATTGGCAAAATATTACATGTTGGCCTTAATGACTCCTGAGTTACAAAGGCAACATGAGAGCATGGATGCAGATTCTATCGTTCTTCATCTCTGTCAGCTATTTGAGAAACAGGGAAAAACTCAAAGATATGAGATATCTAAGAAACTCTTCTAACCCAGGATGACAGAAGGGACATCGGTTGAGAACCATGTCCTAAAGATGATAGAGTGGATCGAGAAACTCACAGGTTTAGGAATAGTCCTAGAGGATAACCTATGCATTGATCTTATACTTTAGTCCCTACCAGATTCCTTTTCTCACTTCATCATGAATTTTAATATGAGTAAGTTTGAGGTAACTCTCCCTGAGCTTCTCAATATGTTGAGGGACCTGAGAGTGCCATCAAGAAGGAGAAGCTAGTTCTCTATATTGGTGAGACCAAAAAGAAAAGGAAGGCCAGTAAGACCCTTAAGAAGGGCAAGGGCAAAGAAAGACCAGGTAAGGTAAAGGTTGCTAAGAAATACCCGAGAAAGGACAAAGGGCAATGCTTCCACTGTGGCCAATATGGATATTGAAAGAGGAACTACAAGGACTACCTTGCAGAGAAGGCGAGACAAAAGCTTGGAGAAGCTTCAGGTATATTCATGATCAGTCTTCACTTGTCAGATTTTCATGATAACACATGAGTATTGGATACTAGAAGTATTTATTATATCTATAATTTGTTACAAGTTCTGGCAAGACCTAGGAGATTAGCTAGAGGCGAGATGGGACCTCAAGATGGGCAATGAAGCAAGAGTTGCTGCAGTTGCTATTAGAGAGGTCACCCTACGTCTACCTGGTGGAGCTATTATTGCATTAGATACATGCTATTTTGTTCTCTCTATTATCAAAAATATTATTTCTATCTCTTGTTTGACAATTAGTAGATATAAATTAGTTTTTAAGAATAATAATTATTTAATAATTATGGATGATGAGATCATCACTAGAGGGACCCTTATAAATGGCTTATATGTGTTAGACACTCCTCCACATATCATGAATATAAATATGTCTAAGAGGAAAAGAGATGAGGTGAATAATCCATACATATGGCATTGTAGGCTACGTCATATACATGAGGGAATGATTCAAAAGTTACTGAAAGATGGATACTTAGATCCATTTGACTATGAGACATATGCAACTTGCGAACCTTGCCTTTGTGGGAAGATGACCAACTCTCCTTTTAGTGGAACTAGAGAGAGGCACCAAGTTATTGGAACTCATACATAGTGATGTATGACTCAGGCTATAGGTGGTTACTCATACTTCATTACATTCACTGATGATTTCTCTAGTATGGACATGTATACTTAATGAAATACAAATTTGAGGCCTTCGAGAAATTTAGGGAATATAAGAATGAGGTAGAGAACCAAATTAGAAAGAGTATTAAGACTCTTCGATCAAATCGAGGAGGAGAGTACTTGAGTATTGAGTTCACCCATTTCCTCAAGATAATGAGATTTTATCCCAATGGACACCTCCTTATACACCTTAGCTCAATGGTGTATCAGAAAGGAGGAATCGCACGCTGTTAGACATGGTGCAGTCCATGATGAGTTTCGCCGACCTACCCGTCTCATTCTGGAGGTATGCCCTAGAGACTGCAGCTTACCTTATGAACAGAGTTCCATCAAAGTCGGTAGTATCTACACCATATGAGATATGGAAAGGAAAGAAGCCTGATCTTAAGATTGTTAAGATTTGGGGCTGTCCTGCCCATGTTAGAAGAACAACCCCGATAAGTTGGAATCAAAGACAGAATAGTGCATATTCGTGAAATACCCAAAGAAAACTTGTGGGTATTATTTCTATCATCCTAAGGACCAAAAGGTCTTTATTGCCAAGAGAGCTGTGTTCCTTGAGAAGGAACACATTCTTGGTGGAAACAGTTAGAGTGAGATAGAATTGAGCAAGGTTGGAGAACCTAGCTCAAGCACCATTCCAAAGTCTGAGTCTATTCAGGTACCTAACATACAAGTTCCAACTTTACGTAGGTTTAATAGAGTATCTCACCCTCCTGAAAGATATATGAGATATATCAGTGGAGATGACTCTCAGGATGTTGATCCTCAAACCTACGAGGAGGCTATTATGAGTATAGACTCCGGGAAGTGGCAAGAAGCCATGAATTCTGAGATAGATTCCATGTACTCTAATAAGGTTTGGAACCTTATGGATGGACCTAAGGATATTGTACCTATCGGTTATAAATGGATCTTCTAGAAGAAGATCAGAGTGGATGAAAAGTTAGAGACCTATAAAGCAAGGTTGGTAGCTAAAGGATATCATCAAAGACAAGGAGTGGACTATGATAAAACCTTTTCACCTGTAGCCATGCTTAAGTCCATTAGTTATTTTAGCCATTGTAGCATATTATGACTATGAGATCTGGCAGATGGATGTCAAAACGGCATTCCTCAATCGTAACCTTGAGGAAGAGGTGTATATGATATAACCAGGGGGATTCATATCCAAAGAGAGTCTAGATAAAGTGTGCAGGTTGCTTAGATCCATTTATGGATTAAAGCAAGCTTTCCAAAATAAGAACATAAGATTTGATAAGGTGATTAGATCTTATGACTTCATTAAAAATGAAGATGAGCCTTGTATGTACAAGAAGGTAAGTGGGAGCGCTATCACCTTCTTGGTGCTATATGTGGATAACATCCTAATCATTGGAAATGATATAGGAATGCTCTCCATAGTAAAGGCTTGGCTATCCAAAAACTTCTCCATGAAAGACTTAGGGGAAGCATCCTATATTTTGGGGATCCGGATCTATAGAGATAGATCCAAAATGATGCTTGGCTTGTCCCAATCTAGGTACATAGACTCCATTGTCAAAAGGTTTAGCATGAAAAATTCCAAGAGAGGTCTCATACCGATGAGACATGGACTATCACTTTCTGGGAGTATGTCCCCAAAGACTCCTGAAGAAAGGACAGACATGGATAAGATACCTTATGCCTCAGCGATAAGGTCTATCATATAGACGATGCTATGTACTAGGCCTGATATAGCACATGCTTTGAGTGTCATGAGCAGGTATCAAGCAGATCTAGGTTTAGAACATTATAGGGCAATAAAGTGTATCCTTAAGTATTTGAGAAGGACTAAGCATCTTTTACTGGTATATGGAAGAGGTAGCCTCGAGGTTGAGGGCTACACAGACTCAAGTTTTCAGTCTGATATTGATGATAGCAAATTAAATTCAGGATATATTTTTACCAAGAATGAAGGAGTAGTAAGCTGAAAGAGTTCCAAGCAAAATACTACTGACTTGACCACGAGGCAGAATACATTGGTGCAGCAGAAGCAACAAAGGAAGGGGTGTAGATGAAGAAGTTCATCAAGGATTTAGGAGTCATCTCAAGCAGCATGGAGCTGACTCCTATATATTGTGACAATGATAGGGTGATAACTCTAGCAAGGGAATCCATATCTCATTAGAATTGTTCTAAGGAGTCCATCTGATTAGAGCGATCATGACCTGAAAAGATATAGCAATGGAAATAGTTCTATTGGAAGATAACATTATAAATTCACTGAAAAAGCTATTAGCTCAGGTTGTATCTGAGCGTCACAGGGGTCTAATGAGGATCAGACACATAGGTGATTGGCTTTTGGTCAAGTGGGAGATTGCTAGTTATAGGTGCCCTGCAAGCCAATTACGTGAGTGATGACACGTGTGACACGCTGTGTAATCTTTTTACTTATGATTAATATTAGTATAGTCTCATATTATATTATTTATTATATATATATTATGATGTCCTTGATTCTATGCAATGGGAATCAGATCATGATGAGATCACGATAATGAGATCGATTCACCTTTAAACACAGATCCTAAATAATCCCGGTCATAGGTTACTTAAAAGGGACATCAAGATAATCGGATAAACTGGTGTACTATATACCCGTCCATATGATGTAGGCGGCTAGTCTCATAGTCACTTGTGTGGAGATACTAAGGATATAGTACAGGTGCTCATTGGAGAATGAGTTTGCTGATTGATCTGCTTATGGAATGCTGTATGGTTAATGATACCTAATGTCATACAGTGATTCCATAGTCTCAATTGTGTATCTAATCCTTAGACTTGAGATACCAATGATGCCTTGTATGAGTACTCCTTTCTTTGACACTAGACTTACAGGTTTAGAAAGTTTCAGATCTTGTACATCTAGTTATCGGCATTGGTAGCCAACCTTACGAAGGCAATTAAGTGTCAATAGAGGATCATCTACTCTCGGTATCATGAGAGGAATATCTCATATGTGCTTATCCAGACAAATCCCTAGCCAAGGTGTCACGGGCTTAGCTAAAGTTTGCCTAAGCCGTGCGGCACCCTCGCGGCCCCCCCCCCGAAGACTTAGCTGAAATTGCCTAAGTCGTAGAGCAACCTTGCTCACTATTCCGGACTTAGCTGGGATTGCCTAAGTCATGAAACGCCCAATGCGTTTCCTGTCCGCAAAGGGTCAGCCCTCTTACAACCTCTTAAGGTCCCGTAGGACATACAAAGAAGAAGTTGATTAATTCAGAAGCGAGCGACGGACATGTCCCGACGTCTCGCAAAGCGGAAAGCTGTACAAGCAATTTATCGAACGCCTTGAGAGCAGCAAAGAAAAGAGAGAAAGAGAGCGAAATAGGACTTTGGAGGGTTGTAGGAACGGTCGCAAGTCCACAAACGACGGCTCCCAAGGTATCGGACGCAAGACAAGTTCAATTGCTGATGAATGCCTACGCCCGACATATACCCGGAACCCCATCCAGCCCGGTGCCACCCGGGGGGTTCCAAGGTGCTGAAATGGCTGACATTTCGCACCGCTCAAAAAGGTTGTCGTGGCACATGAAAAAGACCCAAAAATGGGGCTGTTTTTGCTCCAGGAGCGATCGCTCGCAGCCTTCTACACTACTTTCGCTCATATTTCTTAGGTAAAAACATGTAAACTCAAGGCAAAACAAGCTGCCAAACATATGTACAAACAAGAAAAGTGACGAACGGTTCAAGGAGCAAAGGCATTACGGTTGAGCGACGACCGTTCGTGACATTCTCCCCCACTTAAACTGTCGACGCCCTCGTCGACGCTTGTTGGTAGGCTTTGATGCGAGCTTCTTCATGTCGTAGGGCATCTTCTGGCTCCCAACTAGCTTCTGTTTGAGGAAGCTTTTGCCACTTCACCAAGTACTCTATATGTTGCGCTCCATTGGGTAGCTTTATTATACGATCCGCTAGAATAGTTTCAACTCGTTTCTCGTAAGAGGCTCTGGTGGGGGGTAGTCGAGTTGGAACATTTCGGGAATCATCTCGCGGATCTGAGTGGTAGGCTTTCAAGTTGCTCGCATGGAAGACATTGTGAATTCTGAACCATGCTGGCAGTTGCAACTTGTATGAGACATTGCCTACCCGATGATTGGGAAAGGCCCTTCATTTGCGTACATCAATCCTTTATGCACTTTGTGTCTAAAGAATTGGAGTGATGCTGGAGCTTCACCAACACCATGTCACCAACTTTAAATTCTTGTGGTCGCCTTCCCAAGTCGCCCACTTCTTCATCTTTTGGCCGCCTTCTCCAAGTAAGCCCGCAATATCTGCATTACGATGCCATTCCTTAAGTGATAGGCTGATGGGCTACTCCTGTATAACCAATAACTGTGGTATGAGGAATTGATGGTCGTTGTCCCGTAATAATCTCAAATGGGCTCTTGTTGGATGCAGAGCTCTGCTGCAAGTTATAGGAGAACTGGGCGATGTCCAACAGCTTCACCCAATCCCGTTGGTTGGCACTCATGTAGTGTCAAGATATTGCTCCAAGAGCGAGTTAATTCTCTCTGTTTGGCCGCTTGAGGGTGGAGGCTTGTGGAGAAGTATAATTTAGACCCCAACAACTTGAACAACTCACGAATCGTCCCAAGAACCGAGAATCCCGATCGCTAATGATGTTGTGTGGGACTCCCCAATACTTAACCACATTCTTCATCATCAACTTAGCCGCCTCCTCCGAGCAATGTAGGGTGCAGAATGAATGTTGCATACTAAAATCGATCAACTACCACGAGTATCGATCCAAGTCCCCCATCTGGGCAAGCTTGATATGAAGTCCAAAGAAATGCTCTCCCATGGCCTTTCGCACGGCGGTTCCAAAAGTCCCAGCTGCTGCTCTATCTTGTCTTGTTGACAAGTAAGGCATGTTCGAACATATTCCTCCACATCCTCCCCATCTTTGGCCAATAGAAGGCCCTCTCCACGAGAGCCATTGTTCGGTAGATACCCGGATGTCCAAAGGGAATCGTGACACTCTTTCAAGAGTTCACGCCTCGTTATCCGCTCGTGGGACATAAACTCTGTTCCCCTTGGTGTAGATGAGTCCCTCCTGGACCCAAAATCGTCGTGCCTTGCCCTCTTTAATGAGTTGAATCGAGCCACCGCTGAGGATCTCAGTACCCAACCACCGATCCTGGAAAGAAAGTTGGAGCGCAATTGACTTGCTTGGCCTCCGCCCTCCAACTGTATAGCATTCACAAGCTCCACTTTCCGACTCAATGCATCAGCCACGATATTTGCTTTTCCGGGTTTGTACTCCATCACCATGTCGAACTCAGCCAAGAAGTCCTGCCATCGTGCTTGCTTTGGGGAGAGTTTCTTTTGAGTTTGAAAGTAACTCAATGCGACATTGTCGGTCCTTAGCACAAATGGTGCTCCCAGAAGGTAGTGTCGCCACACTCGTAGACAGTGGACTACCGCTGTCATCTCCTTCTCATGTACAGGATATCGCCGCTCGGTCTCGTTGAGCTTGCGACTCTGAGGCCACCGGATGACCCTCCGCATAAGAACTCCTCCAATAGCAAAGTCAAGCATCGGTATGGACTTCAAAAGACTTTCCATAGTCCGCAATTTGAGTACAGTTCTTCTAACACGTCGGTCTTGAAATGCCGCCTCACATTTGTCCGACCATCTCCGGGATCGCTCCTTTTTAGCAACTCCGTCTGGCTCAATATCCAACTATGAAGCGCCGATAATAGTTGACAAACCCAAGGAAGGATCTCAACTCTGGCACCTTCTTTGGTGTTCGCCAGTCCACCACAGCTTACACATTAGCCTTGTCCATTCGAATGGACCCATTCCCAATTCGATGCCCCAAGAATAAAATCTCTGTTTGGGCGAAGTAGCACTTTTCCCTCTTCACGAATAAGGTGTTCTCCCTGAGAACTTTGAAAATTGTTCGGAGGTGTCTAACATGCTCCTCAAGTGTTTGGCTATAGACGACGATGTCATCTAAGTAGACGACCACAAACTTATCCAGATATTCTTTGAACAGCTGATTCATGAGAGTGCAAAATGTGGCCGGAGCGTTGGTTAAGCCGAAAGGCATCACCAAGAACTCGAATGCTCCATACCTGGTCACACAGGTAGTCTTCGCCTCATCACCTTCTGCGATGCCGCCAATACCACCAAGGTCGAGTTTGGAGAAGTACTTGCCCAATTGATCGAACAAGTCCGCGATGAGTGGGATAGGGTACTTGTTCTTCACCGTCATCTTGTTGAGGGCTCGATAATCAATGCATAATCGGAGGCTCCCATCTTGTTTCTTCTGAAAAAGGACTGGGGCTCCGAAAGGTGCTTTGGAACTGCGGATGAGACCACCGCTTAGCAGTTCATCTAACCGCCCTCAATTCGCCACCTCGGAGGGGCCATGCGGTATGGTGGTCTCACTGAGGCTTAACTCACGGCTCCAATCGATGATCCATGCCTCTGCGTGGTGGTAGAGTTCTCGGCAACTCTTTTGGCATCACATCCGAGAACTCCTTCAGGATGTTCGCCACAATGGCAGGTTCCTGAATAGCCTCCCCGTCAAGTGTCTCTAGCTTCATAGCAGCTAAAAAGGTTAATTCACCTTTTCGCACCCCTTTCTTCAATTGTAAGGCCGATATTTGTTGTAGGTCCTTGGTTCCTACTCGAGAAACTGGAACCATGCAGGGATCATCGCCTCCCATTAGACACAAGAAGTTCAGGAACGGTATTGGCACCAACTTTGCTGCGTGCATAAACTCCATTCCGAGAATCACTTGGAAGTCGTCCAATGACACCGCCATCAAGTCTGTGCTCCCGTTCCATGTCCCGATCTTGATGGGGACCCCCTTTGCTTGTCCGGAGATCCGCTTGGCCTTCGAGTTCACCGCCTTCATACGACTTGGGCTCTTCTCCAATATTAGTCCCCGCTAGCTTCGCGATCGGCAATAAAATTGTGGGTCGTGTCCACCATTGCACGGGTTGTTCGCCATTGAGCTTGATGTCCACATACATCAACTCGCCGCTTCTGCTTCGCCTTTGTATTCTCCCCACTTGACCCCGCAATGCATTCAACAAACGCATTGCTCCCATCCTGGGTCCTTGCGACGCCTCACGCCAGGAGTCGAACTACTCGAACTAAGGGCGATTGCTTTGCCCTTGTCGACTTACGGGTAGAATCGATGTCAAAGCATTGAGTGCCTGCTTTTGTGGGCACTCCCTCACCATGTGCGGTCCTCCACACAAGAAGCATCCAGAGGTTTTGGGACTCTACCTCTTGAGCCCGGTCCCTTGTGGAAATTCTTCTTCTTTGCTCGCCCGCACTCCTTCGAGAGTATTTAGATGGGCGATTTCCCGAAGATGGTTTCTTCTTTCTCAGATCCTCCGAAGAAACAAAGTCAGTTAGCCTTTCCGCGGCTGCAATTGCCCCTACTACATCAATGACATTCCTTCGATGTAGTTCTTGTTGTGCCCATGGCTTCAAGCCATCGAGGAAGCTGAATAGTTTGTCCTTCTCAGACATGTCCCGTATATCCAGCATCAGTGCTGAAAATTGTTTCACATAGTCTCGGATTGTTGTACTTTGGCGGAGTTGTCTCAGTTTCCTTCTTGCGACAAACTCTGTGTTCTCCGGTAAGAACTGGGTTCTCAACTCTCGCTTCAAGTCTCCCCATGTATCCACTTGACATCGGCCTTGTTGGATCTCTTCCCAACGGGTTCGCCACCAAAGTTTTGCATCCCCATTCAGATACATTGTTGCTATAGCAACTTTGGTTTCTTCAGAATCAAGCCTTGTAGCACGGAAATACTGTTCCATGTCGAACAAGAAATTTTCGAGCTCTTTGGCATCTCTAGCACCTCCGTAGCACTGCGGCTCTGGTGCCCTGAAGTTTTGTGGTGGCGCAGCGCGGGTGTTGTTCCCTCCCGCATCAAGAGTCCTTGTTAACACCATCACCTTAGCCGTGAGTTCCGCCACAACTTCATGTAGGTGTCGTACGGAATCTTTGGTGTCCTCTGTCAGTTGATCCATCATAGATTCAACTTTCTCGATCCGAGATTCAGCTTCTTCTAGCGAGCTCTCTACCCTAAGTAGCCCTCGCTGGCCTTGGTAGAGTTCCTCCACGCTCGCTTCAAGAACATCAAGGCGGGTCTCCGCCGCTATAATTCTCTCCTTCTGACCCTTTTTCCCGGTTGGCGCTGCAGATGGCGCCTCCTCCCCTCGTGGAGAATACCCAACTTCACGCTCGTCTTGTTCACTATAGAGCTCCTCATGAGTGACTCCCATAGTTGCGAGTTTGCACTTGCACCCACTGATCGCTTGGAGCAAGGGTCCGACTTGCCCCATCTTGCTCGATTCACCATGATGTTTCACCATGGCGAGATTGTGAATCTTCTTCGCTGTTCATATGAATTGCTTGCCTGATCTGATACCACACTGTCACAGCTTAGCTAAAGTTTGCCTAAGCCGTGCGGCACCCTCGCCCCAAGACTTAGCTGAAATTGCCTAAGTCGAGAGCAACCTTGCTCACCATTCCGGACTTAGGGATTGCCTAAGTCATGAAACGCCCAATGCGTTTCGTCCGCAAAGGGTCAGCCCTCTTACAACCTCTTAAGGTCCCGTAGGACATACAAAGAAGAAGTTGATTAATTCAGAAGCGAGCGACGGACATGTCCCGACGTCTCGCAAAGCGGAAAGCTGTACAAGCAATTTATCGAACGCCTTGAGAGCAGCAAAGAAAAGAGAGAAAGAGAGCGAAATAGGACTTTGGAGGGTTGTAGGAACGGTCGCAAGTCCACAAACGACGGCTCCCAAGGTATCGGATGCAAGACAAGTTCAATTCGATGAATGCCTACGACATATACCCGAACCCCATCCAGCCGGTGCCACCGGGGTTCCAAGGTGCTGAAATGGCTGACATTTCGCACCGCTCAAAAAGGTTGTCGTGGCACATGAAAAAGACCCAAAAATGTTTTAATGCTTTTGGCTCCGCTGAGCGAGATCGCTGCCTTCTACACTACTTTCGCTCATATTTCTTAGGTAAAAACATGTAAACTCAAGGCAAAACAAGCTGCCAAACATATGTACAAGCAAGAAAAAGTGACGAACGGTTCAAGGAGCAAAGGCATTACGGTTGAGCGACGACCGTTCGTGACAAAGGTCATTCGAATTGAGAGAGGAGTTCTCTGGTAGAATCTGAATAGAGCAAGACAAACTGATTCCATATGTGACCTGACAGTACCATGTCGAATATACAATCTCTGGGATATTATTTGGATGAGGGATTATAGATACATGATAACTATGGACAGATAGGTCCGACGGATTCGATCCCCCTGTACCGTCTAGGGACTATGACACAGTGGCCTAGTATGTCTATAGTCGATAAGTCGAGTGAATTATTATGAGGATAATAATTCACTATATCAGAAGGAGTTCTGATGGGAGTGACTCATGACCAGCTCGGTATCGGGCCTGGAGGGTCACACACATATGGTAGATATTTCAGCGAATAGAGGATTGGATGAAGATCCAATTAGCGCCCCTACTCTCATTAGATGAGACCCTATCCTGATGGGCTCCTTGCTTAAGACCCAATTAGAGGCCAAAGTAAATTATTAGATAGAAATCTAATAATACAAGGTTAGTGGTTTATTGGATGCAGATCCAACACCCATTAAAGCAGGAGCCCTAGGGTTTTTGGTGGCTCTCTATAAATAGGAGGGGAGACTCATAGTTGATAGGCTGCAGCTTTAGCCACCACCTCCTATTCTCCTCCCTCTCTCTGAGCAAGAGTTGCAAGATTAGATTAGAGGAGTTTCACTGTAGAGATCCATTATGTGGATACCGCTAGAGAGAAGGATGTTTGACCTCCTTTATCTTCTTCATCCCGATCTGGAATACAAGGATATACGATCTCCCTAGGTAAAATCAATCTATCACACATCGTAGTTTTATCGGTTTTTATGTTTTTCTCGCGATCCTAATCTTTTATATGATGATTTGATCTATGTGGGAAATTGATTTTTGTTTTGATTTTCGCTGCGCATATGATGCACCCGCTAAAGTTTTCCAACAATCCTCTAGGACTATTCTTAGACCTGTGAGTTTCTCGATCTACTCTATCATCTTTAGGACATGGTTCTCAATCGATGTCCCTTCTGTCATCCTGGCTTAGAAGAGTTTCTTAGATATCTCATATCTTTAAGTTCTTTCCTATTTCTCAAATAGTTAGCTGAGATGAAGAATGATTGAATCTACATTCATACTCTTATATTGCCTCTATAACTCAGGAGCCATGGAGGCTAACATGTAACATTTTTCCAATGTGGAATCATCAATATACTTCATATAATGAGCAATCTAATCCTCGCTTGCCTCTTCTTCCAGCATGGATATAATTGCATTAAGGACGTATGCGATTTTCTTCGTCATGAGAATAATTCTCAAATTGCAGACCAAATCCATATAGTTAAGACCAGTGAGGCTGTTGCGTCAATTATGCCACATAGGAGGTTTACGAGCGATATGTTTCTAACAAATAAGATATAACACAAATAAGTAACATGTAGATTTTATAAAAAAACTAATTGAGATATAAACTTTTATCTTAATATACTCTCATTATTTTCCTAGCGAATCACCTGACACCCTCAACATGTGAGATAAAAGTCCCTAGCAAACTTTTAGTGGGGATCGAGATCCAATCGGCATCTTAATGTAACCTCAAGTGACTCGATCAATTAAACTACGCCTGAAAGGTAGACAACTCTTGTCTATCACAACTCCTTATGATTCCCGTCATGTTTGGCCTCCGAATCATTATGTTCTCAACTACTCGACCAACCATGAAGTTCAGTTAAGTTATCATCACCATTACAAGATGAGTCTGATTATGTGATATGCTCTTGAGTGACTCGACCAAACATATCATGTCTTCAGGTTAATGGTGACATATTTATGTCGTAGGTAAGATCTCGATCATGTAGATAGGTGAGCCTCAAGTGACTTAATCAACTCAACTTATGTCATGATTCAATTTATTTCTATAATGACGGAAAGCCATGTGGGTCAATCTTATTGCTTCATGCTCACCGACTTAATATTATCGTAGGAGGGATTTTTGTTTTGTATCGGTCTCCTAATATATCGTGCAACACACATATATATTTAATATATATCTATCGCATGCATATATATATATATATATATATATATATATATATATATATATAAAGAGAGAGAGAGAGAGTATGTGTATAACATATATCATATATGCAAGCCACACTAAATAATTATAAGTCATCACCTAATATGATTAAGCCCGAGCCAATGGGCCTCATCACTCATAATATGATCTATGTATGCATCGACATATCTCCATGCCCTGTGATCATTAATCTTATTATTATCGATTTCATTGAATCCTCATCACATCACCACGTGTTGTGATCTATTGTCATGATATTATGAGTCTTGTTATCATCTCAACGCTCCCATCATGCCTCTCTATATAATTATAAAATAATCAATAGCATGCAAGCCCGACAATAAATGAGAAAAAGAAATACTCACAGGTCTCAATAATAATAATAATCATATGTACACACATCATATCATATGACATATGATCATCCATCCATATTATACATCACGTGTACACATCATATCACATATAGAATTACTAGATATATAATAATTAATTAAATTAATTAATTAATTATTTTTAGAATTTCTAGGATGCCCTACTATAAGGTTTATAAAATGACAGCTTGAGACTCCTTGTGTGGCTAGGAAACCCTAGCCACAAGGAAAACCTTGGAAGGTTAGGAAACCCTAGCCCTCAAGGATTTCTCTTGTAGCCCTCTCCATAGCTGCAATCTACCATGGGCGACCAGCACACCTTGGACATCCAAAACATTCCTCGCGGCTAGGAGTTCCTAGCCGTAAGGTTACCTCTAACAGTTAGGAAACCCTGGCCACTAGTGTTGCCCATGCAGCCAGGACTCTTGGCTACATGGGATGCTATTGCCATGGTTGAGAGTTTGCTGCTCTCGGCGTTGCAACTTTTGGCTAGGCTGAGAGCAACATCATTGCTCTCGGCCAAGGCTAAAAGCAGCCTTTGGCCATGCCGCAGGGCAACAACTTCCCCTTTCTTTGTGTCAATAATTTTGGCATGAAAGAACCTTAAAACATATATCTATAATATCTTTTTAAAACAAGAAAAAGTATTATCCATATTTGATTAACTATGAAAAATGATAACATGGTACACAGAAAATCACTATAACTCTATTTAGTTTTATATAAATTTTTTTTACAATGAGTTAGTATGACTCAATTTCTGAAATAAAAGTTCATTAAACACAACAGGATGTCTAACAAAACAATCGGGTTGTTCATGGAAAAATTTATTTTTATACAACAGATATGCAAATTGATATTTTTAATATAATCAAAATTTGAGTTAGAGTGCAACACGCGGTGTTGGCCTCCTTCCAATGCACGTAGCATGATGGACTGTGAAAGCCGTCTTTTGAGTTGCTACATTGAATATTACGACCAACCAACGCTGTCTTATCTAACATGCTTATCACCTTTATAAAATTAATTTTTTTTATGCTATTGATAGTCCCCTATTTACTCTTCATAATTTTTGCTATTGCCGATTCTTTAAAAAAATAATAAAAAATATTATTTAACTATTTATAATCCTAATATTTTTTTTTTATCTTTTTTCTTCCACACAATCTCTTATTCCATCTTGCTCCTTACTAATATTGTCATTGTCATCGTTTGTCACTGATGACAATTTCTATTAATGTTGTTTGCACGATGTCGCTCCTCGCTCCCTGGACATTATCTTTGGAGGAGGAGAACAATGATGAAGAAAAGGAAAAAGATAATAATTATATCTATATCTACATAGATAGCTTAAATATATTAATTATTTTTTAGAAAATAAGATTATAAATAATAAAAAAGGAGTTATAAATTGTATTTTTTTATTTCTATTGTTTTATGCTAACACAATTGCCCACTAATTAACACATGAAAAGCTATATTCCTTGAAACTGATTCGAGCATACGAAATGATGATCTCATATAGGATACCTAATACAATTATATTTTTGTTGGAAAATGAAAAAATTAACTTATAATTTTCCAAAACAAATTAGTTTAAGGACTCGCTCCTCTTTCAGCCATCCTGTGAAGGTTTAATTCGTAAGTAATTCTTTTTGACCATTTTATAAATATAATTAAAGCAAATGTCAGTGATATCAAATGTATTTTACATTGGAGTATATCAAAGGTTGATTATTAATATATGAAAATTGTTATATTTTTTAACAAATCTCCTAAAGTAAGTTGTATTCATGCAAGATCCAGGTTGTCTTCATGCAAGATAATATAATCGTAATAATAAAAACAACAAACAAGATTTGTTTGGTAGACGAGCACTCTCTCTCTCTCTCTCTCTCTCTCTCTCTCTCTCTCTGGGGATGGAGGAATGGCAGTAAACATGCATGCTTAGTCATGAGATTTGTAGCCTTGTGTTGACTTGCTGCCTAACTCTGATTTTTTCACAATCTTAATATTGACTTGCTGCCTAACTCTGATTTTTTTCACAATCTTAATATAGAATTCACTGATATAATTGAGTCCTAATTATTTCCATAAAAATTAAATAAAAATTTTATTAGATTATAATAAAATATTTCATATCTTATAAAGGAGTATGATCAGGGTTTGGATTAGCCCTTATGGCTTAATAGTTACCGCCCTTCTTACTAGACAAGTCGGTCAAGGTTTTCCTCTACTTAGATCGGCTATAGAGCCAATCTAGCCGCCCCTTGTTCTTATTAAGGCAGGATGACTATAAAAGGGGCAAAAAGATAATTTCACTTAGATAAGTGTCCCCTTAGGCTAGGACTTTGATCCTTATTTAAGATGTAGCAGCCCCCCTCTTTTAATCAAGTAATTATCAATTTTATTTTAACCTTGTGTCGAATCTAGGAGGGAGGAACCCCTACAGCGTTCTAATGGTTGATCCCCCTCAAGGATTAAAATCTATAGAGCTCCTTATGGGGTTCTATTATCTGGTATTAGAGCCATGTTCCTGCTGCCCTGTAGCCATCTCAGCCACCTCCACCTTCTACCCCAGCAGTAGATCAAATCAGTCTACCGCTACCCCTACGTTTAATCTGAAATTCTGGTATATTTTTATCATCCACGCCTCTTCAATAATGCAAGATTCCTTACTTTACATGTTGAAGATTTTTTTCAAATTTTATCCACTGCAAATTTTGTTCATCATAAACGTTATCATCGTTGCAAAAGTGAAACATGATAGAAATTTCTAGCCGATTGTTGCTTCTTGAAACTAAACTTTTAGTCGTCCTTTTTGGCTGAAACTTTTATACAATTTCATAGATCATCTTACCTTTTATCTAAGGTTGATCTCATGAAAAAACTCATTTTGGATCTGAACTTATAGCACTGCAATTCTTTATTGTACAATACTAAAATTTTACAACATAAAATCTGCCTTCCGTTTATTGGCCTCTTAAAATCGAACTTTTGTTGATCCTTTTTGGCTAAAATTTTTACACAATTCTCAAGATCAAGTTGGCTCTAGATTTGATTTTATAAAAAAAACTCCTTCTGGAACTGATTTTTTTATGCAATCTTTGACCATCACGTAGTTCTAGAATTTTACGACGAAGGAATCTGCCTTTCATATTTTACCGTATTTCCCTACTGTTATGCTGCCAAAATTTTATCGAACTTTTTACTTGTATTAACAACATCTGAACCAGGGTTTCTGCATAATTTCCTTAAACTTTCCTCTGGAATTTACATCGGGAATTCATCATTTCTCCGACATAAAACTAGTTCAGCAGGACAGCACATCGCAGCACTTCTTTTCACCAAATTCTATCAGATTTGAGTGCTATTTTTTATGGGATTTCAAACCCTCTTTTTCTCATCTCTAAACCTTACCATCCTTATAAAAACCCTTCAAAACCCTACCCTAAACTGAAACTAAACAGCTACCCAAATCTGTCCTAAACCGTAGCCTACTTCCACCCAAACCGATCTACCTTTCAACTGGCCTCACCTTCTCTAAAATTCTCATGCCACTAACTCGATAACAAAAAAAGATCTTAATATTATAGATCTTGAGGTGTATACTATGGCATCAGAGGAGGCTATTAATGCAAAGCTTGAAGCCTTTGAAAATCGCATGGAAGAGAAGATGCGATCCTTATTCGCTGAATTCAGCATAGGTCGACCATCAAGCTCGAGGAAGTCACACCATGGAGAGACTTTAGATCGGTGAGGCGATCCTCAAGAGCATGGACACATTACCTTTGATCTCAATAATCCACGCATGAAGGTTGACTTCCCAAGATGGGAAGAAGGAGAACTGATCGGATGGATCTCACGCGCGGAGTGCTATTTTTAGTTTAACCGAACCGCCGATGCCACACAGGTGGAGATTGCTGCCATACACCTCGAGGGAGATGCTATTCAGTAGTTCAATTGGTTTGGACATACCCATAGAGGACTCTCTTGGCAGCGGTTCAAGGAAGGGCTTTTAAACTGCTTCGGTCCGACCGATTTCGACAACATCGATGGACAATTGGTAAAGATTCATAAAACTTCTATAATACAAAATTACCAAACAAGGTTTGAGCGTTTATCTAACCAAACTGAAGATTGGTCTAAGAAATAACTTTTAGGTAATTTCATTGTGGGCCTAAAGCTAGAAATCAAATGAGAAGTCAAAGCACGACAACCGTACACCCTTATGGTGGCAATTTCCTTCGCGCGTATCTAGAAGAATGATTGAACCATGAGGCACGAAGGACAAGGGTCACTCCCCGACCAGCCATGCCGAGGCCACTGCCCCCTCTATTGCCATCCGAGCCCCCGCACCAAAAAAATTGACAAGAGACGAGCTTCATGAATGATCGGCTAAAGGATTATGTTGGTATTATGATGAACTGTGGAGCCGCAAACATTGCTGCAAGAAAGGTCGACTCTTCATGATTGAACCAGTGGAGGATGAGGACAACGAACTATCTAAAGAATGCCTCAAACCCGAAGAGGAAGCCACAGAGGAAGAGCCCCAACCGACCGACTGTGCAGTGCATGCATTGGTCGACTATTCCAATCCGCAGACGATGAAAATTAGAGGACTTCTAAAGTAGCAACCCATCACCGTTCTTATCGACACAAGTAGCACAAATAACTTCCTCAACAGTAAGGTTGCTGCATGTTTAGCACTTCAAATCGAAGGTTGCAAGAAGTTTGACATAAAGGTCGTCAACGGTCGAATCCTCAATTGCGATCAACGATGCCCGCGGGTGAAGCTACTTCTCCAAGACCAAGAAATGGTAGTCAATTTCTTCCTCCTACCCATCGATAATTATGAAGCCGTGCTTGAGATTGAATGGCTCACAATGCTAAGTGATATCTCCTAATTTTTTTCTAAATTAATTATGAAATTCTATTACAAAGGAGACAAGTCACATTGCGAGGCAAGCACGAGAGCCATATCTCCACTATTTCGATACAACGAATGGAGAAAGTTTTGCACAAAGCACATAGGGGATTTTAATGCATATCTAGTAGCTGTCTGAGGGGGAGAATATACAAATTTTAGATCCTAAGCTTGCCCTCTTGCTGGATGAATTCGCATACGTTTTCACGGAGCCACGCGGGCTGCCCCCTAACCGGCATCATGACCACTATATTCCTATTCTGCTCCAGTAAATTTGCATCTGTATCAGTACCCTCACTTGCAAAAGGATGAGATCGAGAACATCGTCAAAGAGATGCTTGACACTGGGGTAATTCGACCGAGTTGCGGCCCTTATTCTTCACTGGTGTTGCTAGTACGCAAGAAGGATGGTGTATGGAAGATGTGTATTGATTATCGAGCCTTGAACGCTATCACCGTCGAGGATAAATATCTTATACCCATTGTAGATGAGCTCTTGGATGAATTAAAAGGTGCCCGAGTCTTCACTAAATTGGATTTCTGTTCCGGTTATTACCAGATTTAGGTATGCACTGAAGATATTTTGAAAACTGCATTCCACACATATAACGGCCACTACGAGTTTCTGGTAATGCCTTTCAAACTTACGAATGCTCCTACTTTCCAAAGCCTGATGAATGACATCTTCCAAAGTTTTCTATGCAAGTTTGTATTAGTGTTCTTTGATGATATCATCATTTATAGCCCTACACTTGATATACATTTTCAGCACTTATGAATTATTCTAACCATTCTCCGGGAGAATACTTTTTATGTGAAATAGTCAAAGTGTAGTTTCTTACAGTGTAAAGTGGAGTATCTTGGGTATATTATATCAGAGGATGAAGTGGCGGTAGACTCGACAAAGATTGAGGCAATGCAAGAATGGCTGAATCCTATAAACGTAAAATTGTTGTGTGGCTTCCTTGGACTCACAGGCTACTACCGGAAATTCGTGAAAGATTACGACAAGATCAGTGCCTCGCTCACATCCCTACTAAAGAAAGACTCCTTCTTATCGTCGAAACATGCTTCTACAGCCTTTAAATGACTTAAGGCTGCCATGATGATGACGCCGGTCTTAGCATTGTTTGATTTCAGTTGCACCTTCGTGATCAAGGCTGACACGTCCGAAGTTGGGATTGGAGTTGTTCTAATGCAAGATGGATGACCTCTCGCTTACACCAGCAAGACTTTATCTCCCTCACACTTGAAAATGTTGGTATATGATAAAGAAATGTTTGCCATTGTACACGCTGTCACAAAGTGGAGACCCTACCTGATCGGCCGATGCTTCCAGATTAAGACTGGCCATCGAAGTCTTAAGTATTTCTTAGAGCAGAAAATATCTTCCCCATAGCAGCAATGTTGGGTAACTAAACTTCTTTTGAAAGAGCCCCTACTGGACTAATATAATAGTAGCATTGGAGTGTGGGCAAGGGCAGAATGAACCTCATATTGGTATAAGACCCTCTCGACAACCTATCACTTGCCAAGAATCAAATCAAGTGCGCTTTCCACTTGCTTATTTCAAACTAGAATCCAGGACTTAAAGCCTTTCTAACACCCAACAAAAGAGAGCCTGACATTCTCGTCTTGTATTCTCGCTTGGAGGGCGTTCTAAGCCTTTCTAACTGTGAATTCGATGCCGCCCCGAAGTACCATCTACGAATTGGTGAATGATCCACATAGTCCTAAGTTTCGCACGAAGACGTAGTTGCTGGGCGGTACGATGGTAGCTCTGAGATTCGAATGATTGGGAACATTATTTTGCTCACCGAATGATAGGTCTGATGGTAGCTCTGAGAGTGATTGTTCTGATTGCTGGTAGCTCTAGGGTAGGTTTGTTTGCGCCGGGCACCTCCATGAATGAGAGATGATCGATCCACGGTGAATGACAGATCACATCATAATGTGCGAACCGAACCCACCTTGCTTTATTGAAGAATTTTTGATCACTTTCAGAGTGAGGTTTCTACCAAACATTTCTTGTTGATCGGCCTGTGGACCATTGATACGCAACCAACCCATTCATGAATTGCCAAGGTACACTGATGTCTGGCCCCTTCTTAGCACGTCCGAGGTGCATAGTAGATATGAGAATGATTGGTTTACTTAACGAATGAGCCCGTGGCCGATGTTTGATGATCCACGTTGATGGAGTTGTTGGACCATAGCGAAGATGGGACCGGAGTTGCTGGACTAGACCACAGAATGATTTTGTGCCCGAAGAAGAAATGTAGTTTGGCTGGCCCGTCATAGGAGTGAATGACCGGGAGACAAGTAAAGAATGCGCGAACGGTCGCTCATGGACTGTTTGATGTGCCGGGTGGTACGGATGTAAGGCTGGAATCTAATAGTGAGATCGGGAGTTTAGGAGCGAGATAGCAGTTTTGCTTTTGTTGGTTAATTTTCTTGATTCACTTGTTTACCTATAATAATAGAATAATTAATTCACTGATATTAGAATTGGTTTACTTATACAAGTACTTAATTACAAAACTCAGGCTTACCTTCCTTGGTTTCGAACTGCAACTTGGTTGACTGATACTTGCTCTAAGAATACAGAAATTAGGGGTTGGGTTCCAACAGTAATAAGACTGGAGTGGAGCTAGTGCTGACAAGCCCTATTTACTATGGAATACAATCGCTACTGGTAATACTCCAACTTGGGCATAAAAGAACTCATCTCTAAATAAGAAAAAAGGAATCAACACTAGTAAAGGAGACAAGTAGACAAGTAAACTACTAGACAAGCCGACGAGTAACTATTACAAACAAAGCTGCAAGAAATAAACCAACAAAAGCAAAACTGCTATCTCGCCCCTAGACTCCCGATCTCACTCTTAGACTCCAGTCTTACTTGAGGAGGATTGCTTGCCGGTAGCTTTTCAACAGCCTACCTAAGGAAAATGTTTACGAAAGCAAATTCACCACAGATCATAGGGAAAATCAGAAAAGTGTAAAATAGCTGACACAGCCTAAGGCTCCCTGTATAGGCTTGCTTTGCTTGGCTTGAAGAACAGGAATAGGAGAAGATACGGGATATGAAGCAGTATCCATATCTTGAGTAGGAGCATCAGCATAAGCGGGATTGTCAGCTGGTAAAGAAAGCAGGAGATGATGAAACAGCAAGCAGATCTACAAAGTTCTGTTTAGTTAGGTGAGAGGCGTGGGGGAAGAATCAATTCCTTCTTTAGTGCGGTTGTATTTCTGATGTAGAAGAATCAGTTTTCATTGAAGAAATTAAGACATATAGTGGATCTAGTATATAGAAGGGTAATCTTACTAGAGCTATCACTCTCTTTGCGCGCTTATAGAAGTTGTTCAATGAATTTTGATTATGAAATTACGTATCGAAAAGGAAAGGAGAATGTTGTTGTAGATGCTCTATCTCGGCTCTTGGGACAAGCCGAAATTTTAGTCATCTCTCTTCCCAACACCGACTTCCTCGAACACATTAGGGAGGCGTAGAAAAATAAGCTGGAAACCCGAAACATCATAGAAAAATTGAAGAAGGATCCAGATTCCGTAGGGCACTACACGTGGGACTCGAAGGACTTACGCTATAATGACCGAATTGTTGTTGTTCCTTCTTCTCCTCACATCTAAGTTATTTTGCATGAAATGTACTCTTCACCTTCGGTAGGGCACTCTGGATTTCTGAGGACTTATAAAAGGGTCAAGAAAAACTTCTTCTGGAAGGGCATAAAAAAATCAATTTATGACTATGTATCCAAATGTGATGTATGTCAGTGGCATAAAGGTGAAATAATGGCAAGCCCCGATAAACTACAGCTGCTACCTATACCATATTCGACTTGGACAGATATCTCCATAGATTTCATCAAAGAACTACCACTATCTTAAGGTAAAAGCATGATCTTTGTGGTGGTAGATCGCCTAACTAAGTATGCTCATTTTTATGCTGCGAAACATCCATATACTGTTGCCATTATTGCTCAGATTTTTATAAAAAATATTATAAAATTACATGGGATGCCAAGGTCAATAATAAGCGACCGTGACAGGGTGTTTACAAGTGAATTTTGGACCGAGCTCTTCCATCTATAAGGCACCCAATTGAAGATGAGCACAGCCTATCATCCACAAATAGATGGCCAAACAGAAGTGGTGAACAGATGCCTCAAGACTTACTTACGATGCTTCACCAACGACTGGCCCAAAGAGTGGATAAGATGACTTCCTTGGGCTGAATGGTGGTATAACACAACTTTTCATTTGTCAACTAAATGTACCCCTTACGAGGTATTGTATAGTCGATCGCCCCCTATAATTTCTAGATATGTACTTGGTTTGACCAAAGTAGATCAGGTCGACCAAGACCTAAAGGACAACCTAACTACCACTCAAGCCAGCATGAAGCAACAAGCAGACAATCACCTGAGTGAGTGAGAATTTTCAGTAGGAGATTGGGTTTACCTCCGCCTACAACCATACAAAAAACTATCCATCAATACCAGAGCATCGATAAAACTATCTCCATGATTTTATGGACCATATCAGATTTTGGAACGTATTAGGGTCGTGGTATACCGACTTAAAGTTCCAGATGACGCCAAAATTCATCCCGTCTTCCATGTATCCCTACTGAAGCCGAAATTAAGGGAACATGAACTGGCTCAGACTCAATTGCCGAGCACTACAATTGAAGGTGAAATCCAAGCCCAACTGGAAGCTATACTTGATCGAAAAATTGTGATGCACCGATGAAGCCCCTCCACCGAAGTACTTGTGAAGTGGAATAACTTACTATCTGATGACGTAATATGGGAGTCACACGAAGAGTTGAAGACCCGGTTCCCAGAGTTTATGGATCCTCAACCTTGAGGATAAGGTTGATTTTGAGAGGGCGGACTTGATAAGACTCTAGTAGAGTTGAGTCCTAATCATTTTAGTAGAAGTCAATAAAAACTCTACTAGATTGTAATAAGACATCTCCTATCTTATAAATGAGTATGACCAGGTTTGGATTAACCTTTAAGGCTTAATAGTCGTCGCTGCCTTTACTAGGCAAGTCGGCTAAGGTTTTCCCCTACTTAGGTCAGCTATAGAGCCAACCTAGCCGCCCCTTGTTCTTATTAAGACAGAATAGCTATAAGAGGGGTAAAATGATAATTTTATTTAGACAAGTGCTCTCTTAGGCTAGGACTTTGATCCCTGTTTAAGATGAAGCTGCCCCCCTCTTTTAATCAAGCAATTATCAATTTTATTTCAGCTTTGTGCTGAATCTAGGAGAAAGGAACACCTACAATATTTCAAGGATTGATCTCCCTCATGGATCAAAACCTATAGAGCTACTTTTGGATTCTATCAACCACATACATATTATTTCACGCATCTAAATGTCAGTCCCCACTCTTCCTACGTCAGCTAGTCACATCCTTTGATCCTCTCCTAACAAATAAATACAACGAAACACCACCGTCCAACTTACTTGCCTTCTGTAGTAATAATTATTTGAGAACTCAATTTTTCAGATGCATGATCCCGTTATGGATTCATAGGTACTGTATTCTACCAATAGACACCTAAAAGGAATAAGTAATGCGTTGGCTACCAAGCAAACGTGAAGTTGATTGATCTTTGTGATTATAAGAATCTTTTATCATAAAAAGTGATCTCTTTGCTTGTCCAAATAAGACCATATATATAGTTTATTTAGTTTAAGTCAGCGTCACAATTGAAATTAGGCGTTGGCTACCAACCCCGCGCTTCAGCTTGTCCTTGAGCACGGCAGGGAGGGTCTTCGCATCGATTGTGCCCTTGACGGTCACCAGATCCTTCGCGGCGTCCACGGTTACCCTCCTGCACACCTGCAGGCATTTCCGTGAAATCAGAGAAAGGAAGACGGTGGGCACTGCGGCGGCCCTCCACCGTCGGATGAGGTCGACCTTCTCCATCTGACGATGAGGAAAGGGCGGATCATGAACCCACCATTTCGAAAGATGGAGAAAAATCATTTAATATTACCTTTAATTTTGTATATATTTTTCTTGATTCGATGGATGCAGCCGTCGCAGTGGAGGCGAATCTTCAGCACCACCGTGGAGACCGGAGGCTGATGAATCTTCGAAACTAGCGCAAGAAAAATTGAACGAAGGAACGCGTTTTGTACGTATTGGTGGATGGAGTTGCTTACTGGCTTGGGCTTCTTGTCGTCGGAGGATTTCGTGGGGTCATTGACGAAGTTGTTGTCCATCTTCATCTCTTCCTTCTTGTCCTTCGCTTTGGGAGGCTCCTTGGGGAAGATGAGTTCGACCTTGTTCTTGGTCTTGGCTTCCAGGAACTCCTTCAGCTTCCACGAGTTTATTTTGCCGATCGCCTTCAGCTTGTTGTTCGCCGCATCCACGCTCACTCTTTCTACGCCTGCGTCCATTAGGTGGTCGATGGTTAGTGCTCGTCCCTCGCTGCTAAGATTCTCGGAGGAGTTCTTGTAGTTTCAATTCGAATGTTGGACATCAAGATTGGAAGAATCTCCCAAAAGAATAAAGAGAAGAATCGACTTTGACAGCAGGAATTAAGGACATCTGATCGAACTCAAAAATCATTTCCTGGCACAAGAAAGAAGGGGAAGGGGAACGAGGGTTTTACCTTGGAGCCCATTGACGAACCTGCGGATCTTGAGTGCGCAGCCATCGCAGTGCATGTCGAATTTCACCTCCACGTGCGCTGCCATTTCATCAAACGAACAACAAAATAGACCAATTTAGTAAACAGAAACACACAAAACAAATTATGGCGGAACAAGAACAGTGCTCATTTCGTCCAGTTCGCCTCCCTCGATCTTACTCTGCTTTCGTCTAGCTCGCTCCAAGTCTCCTTTAGGTTCTGAAGCGGAGAAATCGTTGGGTAGTAGAACTTAAACAGAGGGAGGCAAGGGAAATCAAAGTTGAAGATGTGAAATCGAAATTCGGGTTCGAACCTTGAATTCCTTTTTGCTTTTCTGTTATGCACGCATCATCATCATGGATCATGGATGTGCATGTCGTTTACCTGGGTCGAACGATAATAGTTGGGCGAGAGGGTGAGGGCACAGATGACGGGGTGTGGGGCCGGTAGGCCACGTAGTCTGGGTGGAGGCGGAGGGCGGCCGCCGGAAGTCGAGTCTTGACGAGTGCGTTGCACGGGGCGGCGTGAAGGAGACGATAGCTGCAGAACTTTTTCTGACGAATCGTTCGACGCCGGAGGCATCGCGCAGCGCCAACTGCCTCGTGGCCACCTTGGCAAGCGCCACGTCCTCCAGTCGTGAATAGAGTCGTCGTTTGAAATGACGGAATTCTCCCTGACGTTCGCCAAACTGACTTGACGTAGGGTGGGAGCGGTTCCGGGGGCATTAATTGCCGGCTCGCGCCAAGGTAATCCATTTGGAGAAGAGCATTTGGCACGTGCGGGCCTTGTGTGGCTTACTCCAATCATAACGCAGGAGCCAGGTAGGATCGAGGCGACGTGGGTTTTCTTAGAAGGAAAGTGGAGCAACGACCATAACGTGACTCGCACGTGAAAAGATGTTTCACGACACCTTCGCTTCTTTAAAGACAGTAAGTAGCATTGAGTGTGAAAAATGCTTCCCATAATTTGTCAAATATCGTCCAAAAGTACCACATCTTTTCAATCCCCATCAATACCAATAATATTATGAATAATACCAATAATATTATGAATAAATCAACAGTAGTGATTTAAGCCTTTTACTTACGTACTAACACATTAGGTTGTCTAGAGAGATACACAAGAGGAGAAGTCAACTCATGACATTAGTAGAAGAATAGCTATGGGATCTGAGGGATCAACAGCCGAAAAAGGAATTGCACAAGTCTAAGACCTAAGCTAAATCAGGGGAATAAAACACATAAGTCAAAATTCACCTTCTTCTTGTCCAAACTTATCTTTTTTCTCTCTCTTGTCAACCTATCTCTTTTCTCTAGTCGTCAACACAGGAACAAGTTCTTCGAAACGCACTCAGATGCTTATGATGATATAGATCTTGTCAACTTAACGAAAACATTCATTTCACTTACCCTTACACACGTCTTTGAACTAACTAACGAAAAGAGCGTAGCAGCACTCCCACGTAACGTTAGTAGCTGCTTGGCCACTTGTATAAAGCCTTAGTTTTGCTTGTTCCGTTAGCACAGATCAATCCTATTATTACTCTAATTATTATTCTATTTCAATTTCAACTCCAGGAGTTTACTAACACTCCTCCCCTTTAGCGCCAAGGAAAACTGATTACACTGCTCCTGCTCCACTTAGACAGGTAGATTCTACTCTTTCTTATCAAGTTTAAAGAAGAGTTAATTCAATCATTCTTATCAAGTGGTTAGAACAAATGAAACTGTCAGTTAGCTCTTTCTCTCTCTTTCTTTATCATATGGATTTGCGGGGTAATATTCAAGAGTTATGTCTTTGTTGACGTAGAGAAGGTGCTTCTGATGCTCCTGTTAGCGGTGCTGACTCTCCCGCGGTGCCTATCGGATACAGAATAAGTCTTGTTCCCCAATCTGTACGGTACGATATAAATTAGGAATTCTAATTACACACTTATATATGCTTTTTGTTGGATTTTTTTTTTTTAAGAACTTTAAAGAGAAATAGAATAACTAGTAGAGAGAACTAGAAGTACTTTTAATCTACGGTATCTTACAATGAACCAAGAATACCAATTTATACTGATTAAAGTATAAAATATAAATATTTTAAAATATTAGAAAATCCATCGTATCTCAACAAATTCATCATCATCTAACTAATTTAGATCTATCATTTATTTCGTTCTAACTAATCAATTTTAACTAATTAAATTAATCTTAGCACACCCCCTTAATTCAATTAGTTATAACTTTAATTTGCTTTCGGAAAAAATAAAAAAAAATTTTTGCCAAAGCTTTTGTGAAGATATCAGTAAGTTGTTCCTTGGTATTGCAGTAGTCTATTTGAATATCTTTTTTATCAACCAATTCACAAATAAAATGATGTCGAACTTCAATATGTTTGGTACGCCCATGGAAGACAAGATTCTTTGTCATTGCAATAGTAGACTTGTTATTGCAATAGATTTTAGTTGGTCCATCTTGATTTTCTTAAAGATCTGCTAGAATTCTTCGAAGCCAAACTGTTTGACATGTTGTACTTGTAGCCGCAACATACTCTGCCTTAGTACTTGAGAGAGCAACATATTCTTGTTTTTTCGTTGTCCATGAAATCACACCTGACCCAAGGCTGAAAACAAATCCTGAAGTACCTGTTCATAATCACTATCAGTATACAAATATAACTTAAAATCTTTTACCTGTTCATAATGAATGCCATAATTGAGAGTCCCTCTAATATATCTAAGAACTCTTTTAGCTGCTTCAAAGTGATGCTTGCTAGGACTGTACATGAATCTGGATAACAAGTTAACTGTAAACATAATACCTAGCCTTGAATGTGTGAGATACATGAAACCTCTAATTAAACTTCTATATTATTGCTCATTTGTTTTTTTTTCACTTCATCATCTAATATAAATTTATCATTTGTATTCATTGGAGTACTCAATGGCTTACAACTTGACATATGAAATCTTTTTAACAAATCTTTAGCATATTTTTCTTGGCACAAAAAAATCTCATTGCATCTTGAATAATTTACATTCCCAAGAAATAGTGTAAAAGCCCCAGGTCAGTCATTTCAAATTCTAATGTCATATTTTTCTTAAATTTAATAAGCATATCTGATGAGTTTCCAATATAAATCATATCATCCACATATAAACAAACCATAAGAATCTTCATACCTTGAATTCTTATATATAAAGTTGGCTCACTTAAACTTTTCTGAAAATTATGTTGAAGAAAATATTTGTCAATCCGACTATACTATGCTCTTGGTGCTTATTTTAAGCCATATAATGCTTTGTCTAATTTGTACACTTTATCTCCTAATCCTTTAATTTCAAATCTTTCGGGTTGCTTAACATAAACTTTCCATTCAGGAATGATGATTTAACATCAAATTGATAAACCTGCCATTTTTTTTTGGCCGCCAATGCTAATATAATTATAATTGTCTCAATTCTAGCAACAGGAGAAAAAGTTTCTGAAAAATCAATACCTGAAATTGGAGTATATCCTTTGGCAACCAAGTGGGCTTTATGTTTTTGCAACGAGCTATCAACATTAAATTTTGACTTGTACACCCATTTAAGTCCAATTGATTTTTTTCCTAGAGGCATATCTACCAATTCCCAAGTCTTATTTTTCTCTATAGCTTGTAACTCATCATTCATTGCTTGTACCCATTCTTCTTTATAAGATGCAACTTTAAAACAAGTAGGTTCGAAAGCAAGACACGCAAAATCACCAGATTGATATATTTCTGAAATACTATAAAATTTTCATGGAGGTGATTCAGTATCACTATATTCATTTGAGTCATTCAAAATATGAGAAGAGTCAGATGAGGTATTAATATGCAATGGATCATCTGCTTTATCTACTTCTTCTTTTACAGATATTATTGTTTCAACTGCTTCAGAGTTCCAAGCTTCTTCTTAATTAAAAATAACATCACGACTTATAACTAATTTTTTAGTTATAGGATCAAAAAGTCTAAAACCTTTTGTCTCATTACTATACCTAATAAATATGCATTTAATACTTTTCTCATCAAGTTTACTTCTTTTTTAATAGGAATATGGAAGTAAGCAGCACAACCAAATACCTTCAAGGTGTTTTTCCTTGTACTGCATTAGTAGGAAAGCGATTTAGTAAATACACATGTATTCACAGCTTCTGCCCAAAACTCCTTTGGAAGTGAATTCACCCCCTCTATCAGTACGTAGAGTCTTAATAAAACAACCACTTTGTTTTTTCACAAATGCTTTGACATTTTTAAAAACATGAAAAACCTTAGCCTTTTCTTTGAGAAAATATACGCACATCATTCTTGTACAATCATCTGTAAATAGCACAAAATATATACTTCCACCTTATGAGATAGTTTTCATAAGCCCACAAATATCTCCATGCATAAGTTCCAATCGATTTTTTGCTCTCCAAGAATGACATGTTTGAAAGGTATTTCTATGTTGTTTTTCAAAAATACAAGATTCACAAACTATATCTTTATTTTTAATCTCAGGTAAGCCAACTACCATATTTTTTTTGATCTAATAGTTTTAGTCCATCATAATTCAGATTACCATATCTTTTGTGTTATAATGTCGATTTATCAGTAGTAATAGTAACGAATGCATATAAGGAGAAATCTGAAAGTACCAAGGGAAATATTTTATTTTTTGTCATCGTTACTATTGCTACTAATTTACCAATTTTCTATCATAAATCAAATATTTTTCATCATAAAAAATAATATAATATCCTTTTCTCATCAGTTGTCCTATACTAATGAGATTCTATTTTAAACCAGGAATAAATATCATATCATTAATAATTTTTTTACCAGATTTGGTATTCACAACAATTGTTCATTTTTCTTCCACTTGAATTTTATTGTCATTCCCCATCAGCACTATAGATATGACTGAGTCATCGAGTCTCTGAAATAAGCTTATATCCCATGTCATATGATTACTACATCCACTATCTAAAAACCATACAAAACTAGAATATTCTTCATCAGATGCTATAAAGAGAATATTTTCTTCATTCATTTCTTTACTATTTAGATTTTTATTTTTATACCATCACTCTATTTTAATATGTTCTATTTTTTTACAACAAAAGCATTGTCGAGTTTCATTATTACCTTCATTTGATCGACCTCTTCCTCTGTCATTTTGATCTCTCCCTTGAGATCTAGTTTCTAAATTTTTCTTCTGTTCCTTTTTTTGATCTATCTTCATTTGGAGAACATATTCTGAAATCTCATCTGAAGATCTGTTCACTTTTTGTTCATGAATTAAAAGAGAACCCATTAATTCATCAATAGATAATATGCTTATATCTTTAGCTTCTTCTATAGCAGTAGAGATCATATCAAATTTTGAAGATAAACTTTGTAAAACTTTTTCTACTACAATTTGATCTTTTAGATTTTTACCGTACGATCTCATCTGATTCACAATAAAAGAAACTTTTGAAAAAAATCAGTGATCAATTCTGAATTTTTCATTATAAGAGTTTTAAATTTACGACGAAGAATTTGAAGCTTTAAAATTTTTACCTTTTCTATGTCTCTAAACACATATTTTAATATTTTTCAGGCTTTTGTTGATGTTGATGCCATCATGATTCGGGGAAATAGGGAATCATCTATTGCTTGTTATAGCATATAGAGAGCTTTCACATCTTTCTACATATTCTCATTCATATGATCCTTTTAATTTTTAGTAATCTTAGGATCCTATAGATCATACTCAACAAAATCATTTTCTATCAAATTCCATAATCCTTGTGAAATAAGAAGAGTTTTCATCTTAATAGCCCAAAATTGATAATTATCACCTTTTAGAATAGGAAGAAGTTGATTAGGAACACTTACTCCAATACTTGTCTCTTCTTGTTTGTTTTTTCTGGATCTACTAGCATTTCCTTCCTTTTATCGACGTACTCCTAATGATCTTCTTTAAACTTGTCTCTCATACCACTATTCACTTTTTTGCAAAACTTCAGAGAGAAATAAAAGAACCTGCAGTACCTTGGAATAAACCAAGAGTATCTATTTATATTAATTATAAGGATAAAATATAAATATTTCAAAATACTAGAAAATCTATTGTATCTCAACAAATTCATCCTCATCTAACTAATTTAGATCTATCATTTATTTTATTCTAACTAATCAATCACAACTAATTGGATTACTCTTAACACTCTTGGGTAAGCAATTCGATTGGCTTTCTTTTTAGTTCCAATGTTGCTGGTGAGAGTGGCCTGTTGGAATGTAATACTATAATTGAATGCTTTGGTGCAAGTAAAAGGTCGGCAACAAGCGTGGGAGGGAAGGTCTTTTCGGTACAAAGGAAGGGAATGGCAGTTTAGTTTGAAAGTAGAGCTATCAGACTAAAACACAGCAATAAGGATTACTTTCGAGTTGGATTCCCTTTCTCTTGTTAAAGTGTAGTTACCATGGGTTTCATACTGATAGACAGTGGAGGTAGTATTGTACTAAAACAAATACTAATAGCTGAGGCAAGTACCAATACGAGAATAAAAGTATAAACATAGTAACGATCATAGGCAGACTATGGTATAGAAGCAAGGGCCTGGTTAAAGAACAGTAGCCAGGGGAGTAAGCCCGAGTTCTAGTATAAGTAAGAGAAGCACTGGTCTCATTCCCATAATTCACTTACTTGATTCTAGTCCGATATACCCGAGAGATCTAGTATCTCATATACACTACTAAAGAATTAAAGTACTGAGTCTGAGAGTTATACAAAGTAAAGTACACCTTGGATACAGGAGTGTGGCTCTAACTAAGGAGTTAGGTGACATTCATCTACAATCAGGAGTGCACGGTTCAATTCTTTCTTTTCAGTTGAAGCCGTTAAGATACCTATTGAAATTCCCGTGTTCTTACTTGAACTGTAGATAATGCTTTCATAACTTTAATTGCTACTACCGATACTTGAACTAGTAACTTGAAATCGTATCAATATTAATAAGAAATGAACATGTGCTTCTCATACTGGAACTAGGAACTAAGCCTTAAGCTACTAATATCAGAAGACAGAAGTCGGGTATGGTGCCCTACATTACAAGACCTATAAGCATGATGGAAAGAATGGACTAGCATCTAATAAGGACTTACTTTACACCTTGGCCTAAGAGCCCTCTCTCACTCCATTAGAATACAACCAGTACTAATAGAATGCAATACTACTATGATAGATGATAACTTATAACTAGAAATTACGTTGCTAACTATCGGGTTTAAGCACATAACTCAGACCTTTGACTCATAACTCAGAGGTTGACTACTAATAGAAAGAATTCCACTTACCTCTAATACTTTATCTTGTAATAAAGAAAGAAACTAGCGCCTCTAAGAACCAACTAAGGAGTTAATAATTGAACTAATGGCTATGAGAGCTCAACTAAGTAGTCGAAGAGTTCAAAATGCAGTATAGTTTTCAATAGGGGAGCGTGGGGCTTGCTTTACTTGCTTTTAAAATAGCACTACTGCTTTTTAGTTTGTGATTCCTCGCACTAACTCTTGCTTGTTAGTTAAAGAAGCCAATTAATATCTTTTAGCCTCCCTTTCCCGATCTCCATATCTATACTTGTACCTGGAACTAATGACCTAACCTCAATTCTGATTTTGTAGGATGTCTTTACTGGCTATTATTCTTACTATCCCTACCTACCACAAGCACTATACTCGTTCTTGTCATTTACTGTGCTACATCATACCTACGCTCCCTAAAGTCTCTTACGTGATTAGGTAGGGATAGGATTCGAACCTGTAGTCTTCAGGTCATGAGCCTGATGAGTCGACCAATTCCTCTACCCTGCTTCTTTCCCCTGATCCTTCTTTCCCTCTCTCTTCCTAGTGCATCAAAGAAAAATGCGCAAAAAAGAATACACCTACTTCTGACCCCTTCTGACATCAAAGCCAACTTACTCTTCTTTTACTCTTGCACTGCTTCCTTCGATTCCTATGTTCCTATTTGACTCTTTGACTACTAACTGTTAGCCTAGCATTCCCGCTTAAAGTCTTCCTTTCCGGTCTCTTAAACTGACCTATGAGAACTCTACTATGGATAATAAGGCCTCGAACACTGCACTAATGACTTAAATTAGAAACTTGGAACCAAACCAATACCAATAAGAGAATAGAGCTATTCTACTAACAAACAGGCTATTATTGGTGTTAACTAGAATATAAACAACGCTTCTCATACTTTTACTTGTAACTTGGAATAGGACACTGCCCAACAAGATATCATGGAGTTCTTGTTCGAAAGTAATCAGCAGGAGACAAAATAAAGTGTAGTTTGAGTGTAAAGGTAATCTATCAAGAAAGTGAAGTACGGTTGAAAGTTAAAGCATCAAGAGAAGAAGCAATTGAAAGTCGAGTTATAGATCCAGTTCAAGATCCAGATTCCAGTATTGTTCCAGAAGAAGCAAGGGCAATTGAGTCAACAATAGAATCTTAAGTGAAATATCAAAAGTATCCAGTTAGGTATCCAAAGTAAGTATCCAGTTAGATATCCAAAGTATCCAACTTCAGCATTCATTTACGATTATGATTCTCGAGTCGATTCAACCCTTTCCCCACTTTAGTATTCAACTTGACCTAGAACAAAAGGAGTGTTTTGAATAAGTCCTATTTTCGTTGAGTGAAAGGAAGCTGTTAGGACAGAGCCAGTAGTTATAGGTGGAACAAATAATACGTCTTCAGCTCATAGTGCAGATATTCGCTCTTAATTAAAGCAAAGGCAAAAAGTCTACATGCGTATAGGCTGAGTATGCTAATAAGAAATAGGCACTTAAAGTCAAAGTTCCGAATTAGGAAAAGAAGCAGAAGATAGAGCACAAATAGGTGAGGAAGAAGGATAAGGCCAAGAGAGGTGTTGCCAATAAAAAGTCTGCTACAAACACAAGGGAAAGGAATTTAAGTAAAAGGCTTAAATCACTACTGTTGAGAATAGAACTGGAGATACAAAATACAAATTCTACTGATGAGAACTTCACTAGTAAAAACAAGGCTTTCATTGCTGTTTCTAATACCAATTCTGGAAATTGATACTCTAACCCTTGCTTCGGCAAACAAGACTCTTACTCGGAACTAGAAAATCCACACTATCGATAAAAAGAAACCAACTACTTACTTTCTTTCTTTAACAGCAATAAAGCACGGCAGGTTCATTCACTTTTAGTACCCATACTAATTTCTTAAAGTAAAGTACCTCATTCATTGTTTATGGTCAGGCACCTATCTTTTGTTTGGCCCCGACATTCTTATACCAATAAGTACAAGAGCAAAACTTCTATTAGTAAGAAATAAAGACATGAAAATCATACCCTAGCTCGGGCATAGAGGAATCAAAGGTGGGCTTGGAAGCTACGAAGTAACGGTTGACATGAACAACAACAAACAATATAGTATTAGAAGGGGATTGATAGTAAAAGTCTGGTTCCGGGCTTGCTTCTTAAACTATAGTTGTAGTCCACCTTTCTTATCTTTAATTCCGCGATTGCTTATTGACTTTCGAACATAAGAATAAGAGACATGGTATTAAGATGAAAAGACAACAATTGAAGTTTCAAAGTAAGAATAGATAAGATGGAAGCGAGGCATTTAGGTTAAAAGCAAAGATCTGAAGTACTGTATTTAAGAGTAGAGGGGTGCTAGTTCCATTATGTATTTG
Organism: Ensete glaucum; assembly: GCA_021527575.1. NCBI lineage: Eukaryota > Viridiplantae > Streptophyta > Magnoliopsida > Zingiberales > Musaceae > Ensete > Ensete glaucum. Next base: position 32,819,002 of record CM038557.1, read on the forward strand.
GGTTTGTGCCGAGCACCTTGACCGAGTAAGTAAGAGAAAAACTACCAACTAGGTGTTGGAATTAAACTTATTCAATTATCATGAAAAGATTAATTTTACCAGAAGAAAGGTTCATTTCATCAAAAGCAAATATTTATGGAAGAACAAGTCAAATTAGCTATTGATTCTTGAAAGGGTTTCTTGAAAGAGAGAGATTCATTCTTAGTGCATAAATATAATATATCTTGGGAGACTATATAAACCCCATATGTTGAGTCATGAAAAATATAGAGTTTATGAAATTATAAAAATATTGAGAGAAATACAGAAGATTTAGCCTTCTCATACTCTTCCTTAGTGTGATAACTCTATCCTTTCTTCCTATCCACTTCAACAGTTGGTATCAGAGCTATGGTTTCATCCTCAAGCACCTCCCAATTTCAAATTCCTAGATTGACAAAAGAAAATTATGGCATATGATGCATCCAAATGAAGGTTCTTCTAGGCTCCTAAGATGTATGGGAGTTTGTAGAAGATAGATTTGTTGAACCAAGTCTAGTAGAAGAAGGAGCAATGAATGCAAAAGTAAAAGAGCAACTCAAAGATAGAAGAAAGAAGGAGAAAAAGGTCTTGTTCATGATCTACTAAGGGCTTAATGATACAATGTTCGAGATCATCGCTCCAGCAAATACTTCAAAAGAGGCTTAGTAAATTCTTTAAAAAGCATTTAGTGGTGTTGATAAGGTAAAAAAACTCCGTCTACAAGTTTTACGAGCCGATTTTGAAAAATTACAGCAAGGTACTTCTAAAACTATTTCTGATTATTTTACAAAAGTTATTTCTATTGTTCATCAAATAAGAAGAAATGATGAATAAATAAGTGATTAAAAAGTGATAGAAAAGATACTAAGATCACTAGATTCAAAAATTGATTTTATTGTTATTGCGACTGAAGAGTCTAAAGATTTGGAAGAAATGTCTTTAGAATAACTTATGGGTTCCCTTCAAGTTCATGAACAAAGGATTACAGAAAGAGCAAAAGAAAAAAAATGTGAAATAAGCACTACAGACCAAGCTTACTCTCGAAAATAAAGGTGAATCAAATTTTCAAAGAGAAAGATGTCGTGGATAAAGAGGAAGAGGTGACAGAAATCAGACCTATCAAGAATATTCAAACAATGAAGGTGATAGAGAAAATTTTAGTAAAAGAGGCTGAGGTTATGATCGAGGATGTGGCCGAGGCTGTGGACATGACAGAAATTCTAAAATGTCTGAAATACAATGCTATATTTGCAAAAGGTATGGGCATTACTCCTTTGAATGCTATTATAATCCTAACAATCAAGGTGATAAGACAAATTTTGTTAAAAAAGAAGAGAAGAATGAAAACTAAGTTTTGCTAATGACTTATGATAATTTGAAGGAAGATCAGTCTATGACATGATATCTAGATACAGGAGCTTCAAATCACATATATGGTATTAAAAAATTATTTTCAAAAATGGATATAAGTTATTCTAAAAATATTATATTTGGTGATCTGTCTTAAAGACCAATAAGAGGCAAATGTAAAATTATTCTTGGACTGCATAATGACAAAGAATTATGCATTTCGGATGTTTATTATGTGCCTGATATGGAAAATAATATTCTTAGCTTAGGATAATTACTTGAAAAAGGTTATAATATTGAGATGAAAGATATGACTCTTTCAATTTATGATAAGACTAAGATATTAATCTCACATGTAAAAATGATGAAGAATAGAATGTTTCCTCTACACTTATGTATTTTTTATCGATCAAATTATTTTAAGACTAATATTAAGGATATTTCTATATTATAGCATCTTAGATATGCACATTTAAATTTTGAGGCTTTAAAACTTCTATAGGAGTTTAATATGGTGATAGGAATGCCAAGAATTGACCGTCCATCAAAATTATGTGAAGTATGTGTTATGGGTAAATAAGAAAGAAAGCCTTTCAAAATCAACAGAACAAAAAGAGTATAGCATTGACTTGATCTGGTACACTCGGATGTTTGTGGCCCTATCAGCCCAGTATCACTTAGAGGTAGCAGGTATTTTCTTATCTTCATTGATGATCATAGTGACAAAAATTGGGTCTATATTCTAAAGGAAAAGAAAGAAGTATTAAACAAATTCAAGGAATTTAAAAACTTGATTGAAAGATAAAGTGATTGCAAGATTAAATATTTACGAACAGATAGAGGTGGTGAATATACATCAAATGTATTTGAAAGTTTTTATAGAAATAATAAAATTTTACATCAATTTACTATGCCATACACACCTTAACAAAATGGTATTTCAGAATGGAAAAATATGACTATACTTAATATAGTCCGATGGATGTTAAAGGAAAGAAAGATTCCTAAAGAATTTTTGGGGGATGCTGTTGCTTGTGCAGTTTATTTGCTTAACAGGTTTCCAATAAGGAGAATTGATAATTTTACACCAGAAGAAGTATGGAGACTGTAGAAACCAAGAGCTGATCATTTAAGAATTTTTGGAAGTATTGCATTTACCAAGATACCAGAAGAAAAGAGAACAAAACTTGAAGATAAAAGTCAGAAATGTATTTTATTAGGTTATACTAAGAATTCCAATGGATACAAACTCTACAATCCTATCACAAATAAAGTTGTGATGTCAAGAGATATTGAGTTTAATAAACAATAGATTTAGGACTGGAAAAGTAATGAATAGTATAAGAAAGTTATATCATCAGAAGAAGATGATATAATACAAGCAAGCACAGAAGAGGCTTTACCAGAATCATCACCGAGATCAGCTAGGTCACATGATTCAAGAAGTCCGATTATAAGATGGACAAGACCGATCCAGGAGCTATATGATGTGACTCAAAGAATTGATACTAACAATGATAAAATTTCTCTATTTTATCTTTTTACAGGATATGATCCATTAACTTTTGAAGAAACTTGTAAAGAAGAAAAATGAAGACAACCTATAAAGGAGGAGATTAATGCAATCAACAAAAATGATACATGGGAGCTTATTACACTTCTAAAAGATCACCAAGCAATCGGTGTTAAGTGGATCTTCAAAACAAAAAGAAATGCACATGGAGAGGTGGAGAAATATAATACATAATTGGTTGCAAAGGATATAAACAACAATATGAGATCGACTATGAAGAAGTGTTTGCACCAGTTATTCGACTAGAGACAATAAGATTACTTATCTCCCTAACAGCTCAAATGAAATGACAAATTTTACAAATGGATGTCAAATCAATATTCCTTAATGGAGTTCTTGAAGAAGAGGTATATGTTTAACAACTTCTTGGTTTTATTATTTATGAACAAGAAGACAAAGTATACAAGTTAAAGAGAGCTATTTATGGGCTTAAACAAGTCCCACGAGCATAGAATTCTCAGATAGATACTTATTTTATTCAAACAATTTTTCTAAATGTCCATATGAACATGCTCTGTATACAAAATCTAACATTGATGGGGATATCATGTTTGTATGCCTGTATGTAGATGATTTAATATTTATAGGCAGTAGTAGCTCCATGATTAAAGATTTTAAACACTCTATGAAGAAAGAGTTTGAGATGACCGACTTAGGCTTAATGACTTATTTACTTGGTATCGAAATTATACAAAATAATGAGGGAATTTTTATATCACAAGGAAATTATACAAAGGAGGTTCTAAAGAAGTTTTCTATGGAAGATTGTTATCCTATAGATACACCTATTAAATATGGTACCAAGTTGACCAAGGAAGGTGAAGGTTAATACATTAACCCAACTTATTACATAGTTGGATGTTTAAGATATTTGACATGCACTCGACCTAATATATTATTTGGAGTTAGTTTAATAAGTAGATACACGAAATCTCCTAAGACTTCTCATTTAAATATCACTAAAAGAATTTTATGATATAATAAAGGATCAATTGAGTATAGAATATTCTATTCATCATCAAAAGGATTGGATCTTATTGGATATAGTGACAATGATTGGGCTAGAAGTTATGATGATCGAAAGAGTACAAGTGAATTTGTATTATAGTTTGGTGGAGCTACATTTACTTGGTCTTAAAAAAAATAACATATAGTTGTTCTATTAAGTTATGAAGCAGAATATATATCAGCATCTTCTTGTGTTTGTCATGTAATATGATTAAGAAGATTATTTTAGGAACTTCATATGTCACAGGAGAAGTCAACCAAAATTTATGTTAATAATAAATCAGCTATTGCCTTAGCCAATAATCCAGTCTACCATGAAAGATCAAAGCATATCGACACAAGATTTCATTTTATAAGATATCATGTCAAAAACAAAGAAGTGGAGCTATATTATGTCAAGACAAGTGAACAAGTGACCGACATATTTACAAAACCTCTCAAAATTAAAATATTTTAACAACTTCGAAGGAAATGTTGGATGTAACAAGTTTAAGGGGGGAGAATATTGGAATTAAACTTGTTCAATTATCATGAAAAGATTAATTTTAGCATAAGAAATGTTCATTTCATCAAGAGAAAATATTTATGGAAGGACAAATCAAATTGGCTATTGATTCTTGAAAGGGTTTCTTGAAAGAGAGAGATTCATTCTTAATGCATAAATATAATGTATCTTGGGGGACTATATAAACCCCATATGTTGAGTCATGGAAATTATAGAGTTTATAAAATTATAAAAATATTGAGAGAAATACAAAAGATTTAGCCTTCTACTACTCTTTCTTAGTGTGATAACTCTATTCTTTCTTCCTATCCACTTAACACAAGGAAAATAAGAATAAGAAAGAGGAATCTAACTACTGACAACAAGGTTGAAACCAATGCTAGTAAGAATCCGACTACTATTGCTAGCCGCTACACTCTTTTCAATATGGATGGCAAAACGAGATTTAGATGTAAGGGAGGAATGCTAGTATCATACAAGGGGAGCCGAGGTATACTCAATCAGTAAAGCAAGAATCCCGTGTCAGCATCAAAGAATAGGAACCAACAGTTCATTTCTTATTTGTAGTGTTTGGATTCCCTATTGTTGGTAGGGGTTAATAGCGGTGTCAGTTTCAAAGTAAGGATCCATTGCACTATTTAAAGAACACATGTGAGGAAGGGGCAGGCTTGTTATGTTAGCAGTAGGTTCCAATCTTGATTATATAATAAAAAGTATTAGAAGCACTTGTCCAATTCTGATATCAGTAATTAAAGTAATTCGGCGGTGTTCTTGTCTTTCTTTTGTTAACTTAACTCTCTTAGGCCTAGTCTGGTAGTAGGGATTTCATACTGATAGCTGGGAAGGAAATATTCCATTTAATGAGTCAGGATCGAAGTCATTAGCTAAAGAACGATAGCTAAAGAATGATAGCCGGGAAAGTAAACCTCATAGGCAGGCAATGCAGGCTATGAAGCAGTAAAACTAAGATTCGAGGATCAGTGGTTAAATAATATAGCTGAATAGCAGAAGAGCAAAGGTAGCTTTGAGTTCAGCAGCTACAATCTCATCAAGTTAGTGGGGAGGTAGTTGCATTCTTTGTATTCTGTGTGTCACCCTTGCTAGCAGCAGTGAAAGCATTAGAAGCATTAGTCCAAGTCGGATACTCACTACCAATATCCTGTATTTCCAATTTGATTCTCGTAATAGTTGTTTTCATTCGTTGGGCAGTGTTTGTTCATTGTCTTCGTTCTTTCTTTTCTTACTGAAATTAACTATTCAATTCAAATATAATAGAATATGTTTATATATAATAATATATTGATTCATGTTTCCTATAGTAGTAATAGCCTTGTTATCATTATAGTAGTAATAGGTAGGAACATGCCCAAACAAGTATCATAGGTAAACTACAAACTCAAGCTACTGGTTTACTTGTGTGATTCTTCCTTTACTGGACTCAATTCTGATTATGAGTTAGTTAAGGCTATTCTTGGATGCTCTACATTGTACCTATGAGTTTAAGAAAAAAAGGTTAACATAAGATATGAGATCAGGAGCTGAAGAGCCAAGCCCCTAAACATAAGCAAGTGACTTTAGGGTAGGATCAGTACACTAAGCAAAGTGAACTAAAGACTTTAGGGCAGGAAGGGAAGACCAAAACTTCAAATGAGAAATCTTAGCTGAAGAGCAACAGAATATGTTTTCTTATAAAAATCAATTGAAGAAGTAAGTAGCACATTTTTTACCGCCTTTGTAGTAGTGGCTTGGTCCATTGCTTGGCTCAATTGTATAGTCAGAAAATGCATTAGAGGATCGATTGAGTGTATGACATGATCATAGGGCTTAGACTTCTGCCTTCACTCCCTTGATCTCAAGCTTAATGACCTTACTTCCAAACTGGGGATCCGCCTCTAAGCATAGAAACACAGAGATCAAATAATACGTATAATACCAGAACTAAAACAAAAACGCTTGCTTCCAAGGGTTTTTATGATTCCAACTAACGTGTCCCTTATTCTTATTGCTACCCGTCTGTCTTTCCTCACCTTAGCTCTGTAGCTACTGATCCTCTATTAATAAATACATTAGTTCAAATGTAACTATAATAGCACTTATTTTGTTTGATAGCAAATCCATCATGGCATACCGACAAGCAACTACTGGTTCTAAGTCCATATCTACTAGCTCTAACTCTGTTTCCCTGGAGGCTTTATGACTCTTCGGCTACTGCCCTTAATTCTTTAGTTCACCTTAGAGCCTATCCCTACTTACCTACTGAATTGAAGCCCCTTTTTTTTGTGTTAAAAGAGCCAACCTACTCTATATCAGACTATAGTTAATGTCAATAAGAAATAGACTACTTAATATTGGATTGAAACACCACCTTATCCAACCAAATAGGTACTCTACTGGCAGTACTGAACTGAGGGCGGGCTGCTCATAGGCAGCAGTCCCAGGTGTTAGGTATTATAGATAAGAATATGTATTAGCATTACTAGAATGAACCTCTTACTATATGCTTTAACTACTACATCTAATTCTTACTAACATGTCCCTAAGCCTGTCTCCTCTTGCCAATATCTAGCATACCTAGCAAATTATCCCCTTGAAGTCGATCATACGCATCTTTATGACCTTGCCAATAAGAATGGAATATCCTCTCTACTTATCGGGAAAACAACTACTGATGATGAGACTGCCCTACCTGGTATCAAACCTTTCCTTATTATCTCTTAGCCTGCTTATTGGTATTACTTTACTGCATCTGGTGTGGTAGTTCACCTCTTTCACTCTAACTTCCCTGTCTAGTAGTCTATCTATCCAAACTGACAACCCTCTCTTTAAACCACCCTCTCTTTAAACCTTGCTCCCTGCCGGGCCACAACACTATTGTATCTCACTACAGATCTACTAACTACCAAACTAAAGTATAGCAACCCTTCCCTACTGCCTTCGAACCTGGCTTTCAAAACTCTATATCGGTATGACACGCCTGTCTAGTAAACTATAGCTATTAGCTGAACAGCTTTGCTTTTATAACTGAACGAGAAGATCTCGTTTCAGTTGAGGAAAATCCTCCCTCAACTATGTATAAATAAGCATTGTAACAATGAATAAAGTATCTCTTTCGTTCCTCATCTCTATCTCAAACATGGTATCAGAGCCATAATACAGAGATTTTCTTCTCTTCTCGCTGTCAAACAACAGCACAATAACCTCCTCCCTCTTGCCTACCGATGACCACGACCTCTGCATTAGCGAGCGGTGCTACATTCTTCTTCTTTACGATGTCCGCTGCTGCATCTACGATGTCCCCTGTCGTTGCGATCACTGTCCCCTTCATTTCTGTGAGGCGATCAAGCTATCATTTCTAGGAGTTGCTGTCAATCCCGCTCGGGTCTCCCTCATTCCCGATCTCTACCACCTCCCAACGAAGAACCTTCATTGTTTTGCGGCATCTCTGTCTTCTAGTCCAATCACTTATCCCTACTGTCGAGTTCCATCTCATCGCCACCGTCTCCTATTTTTAGCAACCTTGGCACCTGCTCTCATCCCGGTCTCTGGCTACACCATCGATTCGGCAACACGTGCAGTCTCCAACCCTCTTCTTCAAGTCACTGGTGATCATTTCCATCAAAACAGACGCACTGCCAACAACGCGGTTCTGCAGCCCATCTCCCTGTCGACGAGCTCAAGAGCTCCAGCGGTGCCGGTTTGTTGACCTTCACAAAGATGCCCGACATGATCAATAGTCGCTAAGCCATCACCCAATAGTTGCTGTGGTCTTCACCGAAGAGGAGAAGCGGCCGAGTGTTGTTGTGATGGTTGCAGCAGTGAGCGAACGGAGCCCTGGTGGCAGGCAACGCTAAGGCCGATAGTGTCGCCGATACTCTCCATTATGCGGCTAACTTCTGCTGCAATCGCTCCTCTATCTCTTCGATGGTTCTGTCCCCTCAGCCAAGGGTTACGCTCCCAGATCTATTGGAAGGGGTGATCTCCTGCTTCCTCCCTCAACACAGATCTACTTCCTCCCACACATATCTACTGGAAGGGGCAATCTCCTGCTTCCTCCCTTGACACAGATCAATCTCCTACTTCCTCCCTCAACACAGATCTGCTTCCTCCCTTGACATAGATCTGTTGGAAGGGGCGATCTCATGCTTCCTCCCTCGACATAGATATGCTGGAAGGGGCGATCTTCTGCTTCCTCACTCGACATAGATCTACTTCCTCCCTCGACACAGATCTGTGATCGATCTCCTGCCCCCTCCCTCGACACAGATTTACGATCGCTCTACAGCCTGGTCAAATCGCACGACTCCACCGCATCCGGCGGTGTGTGGCAGCTTCCAGAGACCGGCGAACTACAGCCTACCCTGCTGCTTCTCCTTCTTTAGTGGTGCCTAGAGGTACCATAATCCTTCAGTCTCCCTGCATCCAAAAGGTAGTGGACTTACCGCTTTATCCTCCACATCTAACTACATGTCAAAAGTAGTATCAAGTGTTCTCAAGATCACAGCAGTTGAACTGACAGATTAAAATCTCAACAATAGCAAGATGGCAGTCGATTCTAAGACCAAAGAATACAAATCTCCTCACATTATTGCATTTGTCGATTTTGGCATATAGACCCATTTCATAGAAGTTGACACTACAAGCTGAAACAACAAGTCTCCACCAATTGCAAGCAATGTTCTGGTTTGTGGCAACTACTTCTCATCGACCTCTGCCACCACTGTTATTTCCAAACTCCAGATCTGATTCAAGGATTGGTTCTGGCAACACCGGTGTGCTGCACCCGGCCTTTCAGATTTAGGAACAGGACTCTGCGGTCTCAGGCAACGGCCACTCTGGTATTCTTCTAAGCTTGCAATACCATAATCACCCATCTGTATCTAAAGGAGATAACCCTGTGGTTTGAAGTCTTCATTTTTAGTTCATACCTTATCATTTTGCTTCCTTTGTTGCTTATTTATTAAACGCAAGTTGTGTCATTTTTTTTTTCTGCATTCTTCTCTCTAGTTCTTAGCTATCACCTTTGGTGAGTCTTAAATGGCTTCCTCGTCTACCTCTGATGTTCCTACTCTATTTCCTGCTAGCACTTCCCTTTCCTTTTCGTACTCCGGACCTATTTCCATAAATGCTGCCTCTATAATCCCCTTTAAACTATCCAAAGGTGGCAACTATGCATCCTGGTGATCTCAATTTTCTAATCTTTTATTTGGTTATGATTTATTGGGTTATATTGATGGTTCTCTTAGTTGTCCACGAGCACTAATCCATGTTCCAGAAGAACCTAACCCAGTGCCAAACTCTACATATAAGCTATGGTTATGCCAAGATCGTCTTATTCTCTAAGCGATTCAAGCCTCTGTTGATGGCTCTGTCGCCCCGCTTGTGTCCTCCTGTGCTACTGCTGGGAAGCTTGGACCAAGTTATAAACTACATTTACAAATCGCTTGAGGACTCGCATGCTTAGTCTACTCTTCAGCCTTATGCACTTAAAGCAGGAGGGAAGTAATATTACTGATTACTTACAACATATCAAAATGATTATGGATGACCTAGCTTTGATAGATCATTCTCTAACTGATGAAGAAGTTCTCATCCACACACTTAATAAACTAGGTGTAGAATTCAAGGAATTGGTAGCAGTGCTTCGAGCTCGCGACTCTCCAATCTCCTTCGAAGAACTTCATGACAAGTTAACAGACTTTGAAGCTTACCTGAAGTGTCACGATACGCCCGCAGGATCTCAGCCGGGACCTCCTATCACTGCTCAATTTAACCACAAATCCAAATAGCCAAACCGTAAATACAACAAGCATGCTTTGAAAGGTGTGGCCAACATACCTCCTATAGGCCTAATACTACTTGTTCCCCCTCCACAGTCTCTAACCTTCAACCATCGTCAGAATACTTCTTTCCGGCCACGTCATACTCCTCATGTATTTCATCAGCCTATCATTTGTCAGTTGTGTGATAAACTCAGTCACTCTGCAAAGGTTTACTGGTCTCAACCTCGTCTTCTAGCTCCATCAAACTTACCTCAAGCGAATGTCATGCAAGTCAACCCAATTGGATTGTGGATTCTGGTGCTTCCCACCGTATCACTTCTGATCTTTAGAACTTGTCGATCCACAACAACTCTGAAGGCAATGAAGACATTGTTATTAGTGATGGTAAAAGAATTCCAATCACTCATACTGGTTCTACATCGCTTAATTCACATGACACCTCTTTCACACTCGATGATGTTTTATATGCACCCCATATTAAATAAAACCTTATTTCTGTCTCTCGATTTTGCCAATAAAACTATACCTCTATTGAATTCTTTCTTGATTATTTTGTTGTCAGGGACTTGAGCAAGAGGGCATCCTTAGTTTGCGGCCCGAATAAAGACAATATCTATGAATGGCCGTCAGTCTTATTTCTCACCAGATCTACTGTGAACTCTTCCACTGCTACTCCAGTCGACATTTGGCATCAACGTCTTGGTCATCCCTCAACCTCTATTCAATAAAAATTATTTTCTAGTTGTTCTATTCCTGTTTTTAAGTCTAGTAATGTCATTACTCATTATGATGCTTGTCTTAGCAATAAGAGTCATCAATTACCTTTTGGTGCATCTTCTATTTTCTACTCTAAACCATTTGAGGTTGTTTATACTGATGTTTGGCGTCTTGCATCAGTTGTCTCCTTTGACAAGTTTAGATTCTATGTTATCTTTGTAGACTACTTTACAAAGTATATATGACTATATCCTCTTCGTCAGAAGTCTGACGTCACTACTGTCTTCTTCACTTTAAGGACTTAGTCGAGAATTACTTTCATACTTCTATTAAAACTATCTATTCTGATGGTGGGGGTGAATATCAAGCCCTTGTGTCCCAGTTGTCCGCTTGCAGTATTCAACATCTCAAATCTCCTCCATACACTCCTTAACTGGTTAGTTCTACTTAATGTAAATATCGACATATTGTCGAAACGGGCCTGACACTGCTTCATCAGGCTTCTATGCCATCCACTTTTTAGTCTGTAGCATTTTAAACTGCTATCTATCTTATTAATCAGATGCCTGCTCCAATTCTATAATATCAATCACCATTTGAAAAGTTGTTTCACAAACGCCCTAATCTATAGACATTAGAAGTATTTGGTTATCTATATTATCCATAGTTACGTCCCTATAATTCTCACAAATTGCAACCTCGTTCTCGCCCTTGTATTTTTATTGGATACTCTCTAGAACATAATACATACCATTATTATGACTCTCACACTACTAAAATTTTTGTTTCTAAGCATGTCACTTTTGTAGAGTCTATCTATCCCTTTCGGGATCACAAGCACTCTGCCATCCTATTGGATTCTTATGATACTTTTCATCCTCTCACGCATCTCCTTAGATCCATACTCTCTTGTTACCTCTGTTCCGTAATATTCTCTCTCCTCACCTCCGGCTCCACCTCCTCCTGTACAATTACCTCTAGAACTGTATCCTTTATCTTCACCTCACCAAGAAACCTCTGTAGTTCCTCAGCCTCACTCAAACAGTAATAGTCCTCTTTCTTTACCCCCCAACCCTATTATAGCCTCCCGGTATCTTATGCAAACTCGCTCTAAGAGCAGTGTTTTTAAACCACGTCAGGTTCTTGACTTACATACTAACACTAAGCCATCCTTCAACTCTGTTGAACCAACTTCTTTTTCTCAAGCCAAAAAATCTCCACATTGGTGTATAGCCATGTGTGAGGAGTATGATACTCTTTTTCATAATACTACATGGACCCTTACTCCTTCTAACTCCACATAAAATATTATTGGGTGTAAGTGGGTCTTTCAAATTAAGCGACATCCTGATGGCTCGATTGCTCATTCTAAAGCATGACTTGTGGTCAAAGGATTTCATCAACGACCTGGTGTTGACTACACTAAGACATTCAGTCCTGTCATAAAGCCCACTATAATCCGGATTATCCTAAGTCCGACAATCTCCAAAGGCTAGTGCTTACGCTAACTAGATATTAACAATGCATTTTTACAAGGGACTCTCACTGACGATGGCTTTATGGAGCAACCTATAGGATTTATACATCCTTAATATCCACGGTATGTCTGTAAATCTCACAAGGCCATTTATGGACTCCGTCAAGCTCCACAAGCTTAATATACTTAGCTTGGCCACTACTTGTCCTCAATTGGCTTCATCAACTCCAAGTCTGATGTCTCCCTATTTTTACGTCATCAACATGGGGGCACCATCTATCTTCTAGTCTATGTCGACGATATTATTGTCACAGGTGACAATCCTATGGAAGTTCAGGCGTTTATCATGCAATTGGCTGCCCGATTCTCTCTTAAAGATCTTGGCGATCTGAGTTTTTTTTTGGTGTCGAAGCTACGTTTACATCCTCTGGCCTCTTCTTTTCCTAGAGAAAGTATATCCATGATTTGTTATTAAAGACGAACATGCAAGATGCAAATGAGGTCACCACTCCTCTATCTGCTAATGAATCGCTGAAATTATATAATGACACTCCTACAAATCCTACTCAATGTCGATAAGTAGTTGGCTCCTTACAATATCTCGCTCTTACCCATCCATATGTCTCCTTTGCAATTAATAAGTTATCCCAGTTTATGCACCAACCGTCTACTTTACACTAGATTGATGTCAAACGTATTTTACGTTATCTTAAGGGGGCCATCGATCATAGTATTTTTCTTTGCAAGCACTCTCTGTCTCAGCTTTATGCCTTTGTCGATGCAGACTGGGCTGGTAACGTTGATGATAGAACTTCTACATTAGGGTATATTATTTTTCTTGGTGCTAATCCAATTAGTTGGAGTTCTAAGAAATAAAAGGCAGTTGATTGGTCTACTATTGAAGCGAAATATCGTGCTATTACCACTACTGCTGTCGAACTTAATTGAATTACTAACTTACTTACAAAGCTTCACATTCACTTTGCTTCTACGCTTGTTATTTATTGTGACAATATTGGTGCTACCTATCTTTGTGCTAATCTAGTCTTCCACTCCCGTATGAAGCATATTACTATTGATTTTTACTTTGTGCACGATCAAGTCATCCGCCAGCAGCTTCATGTTTCTTATGTCTACATAGCCGATCAACTTGCAGACTCCCTCATGAAAGCTCTGACTTGCAAACTCTTTCTCTTGCATCGATCCAAGATCGACGTCCTTGACAGAAGCTCGATTTTGTGGGGGCATGTTAGCTGAACAACTTTGCTTTTGTAACTAAATGAGAAGATCTCGTTTCAGTTGAGGAAAATCTTCCCTCAAGCCTATATAAATAAGCATTGTAACAATGAATAAAGTATCTCTTTTGTTCCTCATCTCTATCTCAAACAATAGCTACTAAACCTGATTCTTAAGACATCATCTAAGCCTTCATTTCCTTACCTTGGGTCTATTAGTTATGTTATCTCGTCCTTCTACTTGTTGTGTCGATTACTTATTCCTACTTTAGAGGGTCATTCTTCTTTTGTCTCTCTACTGCTTAGCCACTCTGCTACTCATAAGTAGAATAGAAGGAACAAGTCCAAGAATGAAGTGGACAAGCATAAGCTCCCCTTGCCACTAAGGACATAACTTGGGAATCAAACGAAACAACTACTATTGGAATGGATCTACTACTCCTAATACTAAACACTGATAAAAGGAATTGAACCCACCAGCTCGAGATGCAAGTCAGAAAGAAGAAATATTCTCCCCAAGCGAGCGAAGTATCCGCAAGTGAAAGGACGACGACGGGCTCAAGCTGAAAAACAAACCTGTGATTATGCTTTCATGGCTATGGGCACTATAAGCGCAGGATAGAGAGGTCAATTGGAGGAATCCACTATTCTATTATATATTAGTTTCTATTAATAAGTTTATATTAGATATTAGTCAAGCTCGGTCTCTGTTTAATAGTGAGTCTCTGTTCTAATCTCTATCTTGCATGAACAATGAACACTTACTTCAACAAGAAAAGAAGAATCAATTAATTGAAAAAGCGAATAAATGTAGTAGTTCAGCTCAAGTCTCCTCTTGTTGGGAAAAAAACTATTAAATGCAGAATAATATTTTTTCCTCTTCGTGTATCAAAATAGGATTCTCACTAGACTTACCAACTTATTACTAAAGGCAAATATTAACCAAAGCAAGATAGACAGCAAGGTAATAAATCATCTACAAAGTGATTCACTAAATTTTAACATGAAAAAGCCAATATAGAAAAAATCACGGGACCGTAGTCCATTTAAACTTTCACTATCACCACTATTGATAATAGGTTTACAATGAAACTTCTCTAGAATAACTAGAGGATCACTATAACATCAAAAACATATATTTTGATTTACCAATGACATAGCATCATCAAAATATATGGATCTCATAAAACTCACTAAGTGAATATTATAGGAAATCATCATAAAGAGGATAAATTATATATTAGTACCATTAGGATTATAGAGCTTGCTGCAAGGATTCTCCATATAAAATTTGGACTAAATCTGATGAAGTTTTACCATTCGATCTTGCCAAAGCTCCCTCTCTCCCTATTTTTTTCTTTCTCTTTCTCTTTCTCTTTCTCTTTCTCTTTCTCCTCACTGTGCTCTCTCTATTTCTGCCACCACCGACTTGAACTTTTTACAGCCTCTACTTAGGTTAGGGTTTTCTACCTTTACCTTTTCCTTTTTTTCTTTAACAAAATAGATTTGACTAGTCAAACCCGCCTATGGCTGGACCCAACAATTCTCCCCCTCCAGCTCATATGGTGGTTTATACTAAGCCCGCTCTTCGTCTATATGCTTCAAGTTTCTCTTTAAGCAAAAATTTTGTCAACATATCTGAACCATTCTCATCGGTATACACATTTTCTAATTGTAATTCTTTCATCTCAAACACATCACGAATCCAGTGATATCTTACATCAATATGCTTGGGTCTAGAATGATATGTTGAATTCTTGAAGAGGTAGATAACACTCTAACTATCACAGTAAATAGTGTATCCTTCCTGTTTCAAACCTAATTCTTGTAGAAATTTTTTCATCCATAAAACTTCCTTACAAGCTTCAGTAATAGCTATATATTCTATTTCTGTGGTCGATAGAGCAACACAATTTTGTAACTCAGACTGCCAAGAGACTGCTCCCCTTATAAAAGTCATCAAGAGCCCTAAAGTGAATTTCCTGGAATCCATATGACCAGCCATGTTTGTATCTTGTAACCCTCTAGCATATGTTTACCAATGTCGAAACATCAACACAACATGGTAATACCTCTTAAATATCTTAAGATCCATTTTATTGGTGCCCAATGTTCCTTACCAGAATTAGAGATAAATCGACTAACAGCTCCAACTGCATAAGCTATATCTAGCCTAGTGCAAATCATAGCATACATCAAACTGCCTACTGCTGATGAGTAAGACATTTTGGATATTTTTTCTTTTTCTTTCTCACTTTTAGGATATTATTTTAAACTCAGCTTTAAATGACCTGCAAGTGGAGAACAAACTGGTTTGACTTTATTCATGTTGAATCTTTCAAGAAACTTTTCTATGTAGGTCTCTTGAGATAACCAAATATTTTCATTCTTTCTATCATAAATAATTTTTATGCCAAGAATTTGTCTCGCTGATCCTAAGTCTTTTATAGCAAAAGACTTACTTTGTTCCCTCTTAAGCTTCTCAATTTTACTAGCATCATGGCCAACAATCAATATATCATCAATATATAATAGGAGAATAATGTAATCATCATCTGAAAACTTCTTTGTAAACACACAATAGTCAAATATGATTTTATTGTACCCTTGACTCATCACAAAGGAATCAAACTTCTTGTACCACTGTCTAGGTGCCTGTTTTAGTCCATATAAGTTTTTATTAAGCTTACACACTAGATTTTCTTTTCCTTTAACTTTGAAAACCTATGATTGCTTCATATAAATTTCTTCTTCTAAGTCATCATGTAAAAATACAGTTTTCACATCAAGTTGCTCAACTTCTAAATTCAAGCAGGCAACTAAACCAAGAATAACTCTGATAGAGGATATTTTCACTATAGGAGAAAATATTTCTTCAAAATTAGAACCCTTTTTCTAACTGAATCATTTCATAACTAACCGTGCCTTATATCTTTGTTGTGAGCTATTATTTTCAGACTTCAATTTATAAACCTATTTATTCTTGAGAGCTTTCTTTCCTGTAGGCAACTTTACTAAGTCATAGGTGTGGTTCTCAAGCAAGGATTTCATCTCTTCTTACATGGCTTTAACCCACTCATTTTTATGCTCATGTAGAATAATTTCTTGGTAAGTTTTTGGTTCTCCACCGTTAGTCAACATAACATACTTATGTGGAGAATATCTTGTAGATGATCTTCGCTCTCTTGTAGATCTTCTCAGTGGAATCTCATCTGGTGGTGGAGGTGCTTGCTCAGTTTGTTCAGTTGGATCAGCTTCATCAACTATAGGAGTATTATCACTAACATTCTCACCATCATCTTCTTGTCTATCTCCCCCTTGATCATCATGAACTATAGGTGGAGGAACTGAGCTCAAACTCCAAGGAGTATAAATAGAGGTATTTTGTTTCTCAATATTATCACCATCTTTAAATAATTGATCTTCAAGAAATATGACATCTCTGCTTCTAATAATCTTTTTATTCATTGGATCCCATAATCTGTACCTAAACTCTTCATGACCATATCTCAAGAAAATACATGCTTTTGTCTTATTATCAAGCTTGGATCTCTCATCTTTAGGAATATAAACAAATGCCTTACATCCAAAGACTTTTAAGTGATTATAAGATATATCTTTCTCTTTCCACACACTCTCTGGAACATCACCATTTCGAGGAACTTATGTAGAAATATTTATCAGATCAACTGTAGTTCTCATAGCCTCCCCCCAAAAAGACAGGTAGCTTGGCATGAGAAAGCATGCACCTAATCCTTTCTTTAATAGTTCTACTCATCCTTTCTGCCACACCATTTTGCTGAGGAGTTTTAGGAACTGTCTTCTCAAGCTTGATACCATGAAACCTACAATAATTCTCGAAAGGACCCTTATACTCACCCCCATTATCTGCTTAACACACTTTAATTTCCTTCCTATTTCTCTTTCAACACTAGCATAAAACTCTTTGAAAATATCGAGTACCTAGTCTTTAGATTTCAAAGAAAATACCCAAACATTTCTAGAATGGTCATCAATAAAAGTAATAAAATAAAGAGCACCTCCAAGAGTTCTAATTTGCATAGTACAGACATCAGTATGAATCAAATCAATGACATTTAATCTTCTAGATGATAGATAAGTATGAAAGGTAACTCTATGTGTTATTCCATCTAAGCAATGATCACAAGATTTAAGAGATGTACCTTGCAACTTTGGTAAGAACTACTTTCTAGCAAGACTTAAGTCCCTTCTCGCTGATATGACTAAACCTTTTATGCCAAAGGTCTATACTTTCATCCTTTTGGATTATATTAATCTCTCTTTTGTGTAGCTTAGCCTCCATAACATAAAAAGAGTTCTGCTTCTTTCCTCTTGCCACAACTAGAGAACTTTAGTGAGCTTCCATGTGCTTTCACCAAAATAGTATATAAACCCCTCGTCATCAAGTTTTCCTATAGATATCAAGTTTAGACTAATATCTGGAACATGTCTTACATCTTTGAGTATCAATTTGCTCCCAATATTGATCTCCAAGCAAATATCTCTAATACCTACAATCTTAGATGTACCATTGTTTCCCATTTTGACATTGTCAAAATCACCAGCAGTGTAAAATCTAAAGAAATCACTATGAGAAGTAACATAAAAAGAAGCATCATAGTCAATTACCTAGTTACTGTATTAAGTTGCAAGATTGACATATCCATCATTATAAATAATAACAATGTCACATTTAGCAGCAAGCAACTGTATTAGTCTCTTTCTTATTTTTCTTTCTTTTATTTTGTTCTCTCTTCTAGAACCTATACACTTTCTCTATATGACCTGGCCTATTGCAATGAAAACATTTAATATCTCTTCTGGACTTGGATCTTCCTATATAACAATGTAGATTTCTACTATAATATCTTCCATATCATTTTTGTTTTTCAATAGCAAGTACACCTGAAAAAGATTATCCTTGTCCTTTTCTTTTGATATCTTCATTTAGTAAACTGTCTTTAACCATATCTATAGTTAGAGTCCGTAGAGTCCTTGTATCTCATCATCTATATTCATTTTCATAATAACTAACTTATTTGCAAGACTCTGAAATAGGCTTATATGCTCAATAATATTATTACCATATTTATACTTTAAATTGATAAGCCTTCTGAGGAGATAATTCTGTTTCCCACTGTCTTCTTTGCAAAGAGATTTTCCCACTGTCATCATAAATATGCTCATGCAGATTTATATCCCTTCATCTTCTAATATAGGCAATAGCATTTTTATGTTATACCTCCTATTCTTCATCATCCATAGTAGAAGGTTTTGCTTTAACTTTGATGGGTTTATACAGATCTTTGTAATAGAGTAAATCTTCCATCATACGCCTCCAAGTCGAATAGTTTGATGAGTTCAATTTAATCATATCATCTAACTCTTCCATTTCAATTACACAAGAAAAATTACACCAAATAACCTGTGCTCTGATACCACTTATTGGGAAAAAACTATTGAATGCGGAATAATATATTTCCCTCTTTGTGTATCAAAATCACGAAACTTACCAACTTGTTACTAAAGATAAATATTAACCAGAGCAAGATAGATAAAGTAATAAATCATCCAGAAAGTGAGTCACTAAATTTTAACATGAAAAACCTAATGCAGGAAAAATCACAAGACCGTAGTCCACTTAAACTTCCACTGTCACCACTATTAATAATGGGTTTACAATGAAACTTTTCTAGAATAACTAGAAGATCACTATAACATCAAAAACATATGTTTTGGTTTATCAATGGCATAGTATCATCGAAATATATGAATCTTACAATAGGTAAATACCAAAACTTATTAAGTGGATATTATAGAAAACCATCATAAATAGGATAAATTATAGATCAATACCGTTAGGATTATAGAGCTTGCTGCAAGAATTCTCCATATAAAATTTAGACCAAATCTGATGAAGTTTTACTGTTCGATCTTGCCAAAACTCATTCTCTACTTATTTCTTTCTTTTTCTCTCTTTCTCTTTCTCTTCACTATGCTCTCTCTCTTTATGTAGCCACCGACTTCAACTTTTTATAGCCTCCAGTTAGGTTAGGGTTTTTTACCTTTACCTTTTCTTTTTTTTTTTAACAAAATGGATTTAACTAGTCAAAACCCACGTATGGGCTAGACCCAATACCTCTTATTGCCATATCTCCTCTATCTCTCCGAGCCTTTCATTCTTTTCCAATAGGGTTCGTTCTCAGGTTCTACTACGTTAACTCTTATGCTTGGCACAGGACTATTGATTTAATCGAGTCTGAACTCCTTTTTTCGTCTACCTTTTCTTAGGCCTATGGGTTTCGAAAGTGAGAGTTCTTTCGTATAGATCAGAAGGCGACAAAGCGTATCCGTACTCATAGTTGAGTTAAGAAGTCCTTGTCTATAGCAGATCCACTTCCAATCTAAGTCCAAGTGGTTTCGGTCGGTGATAAAAAAGAAACATATTCAATGAGAGTCATAGGTACAAATAAGTATAAGAAAGTCTCATTCGTTAGGTACAATAGCAAGTAAAGATTCAGTGAAGGTAATGTCGAGAGTACTAACAGTAGGCCGGTTGTTAGCAACTTAGGTCGGGTTCTATTTCATCCTTAGCCTGTGAAGCAAATCCACTTCTTTTCTCAGGACTTCTCAGTGATGACAAATAAAATGTTTCAAGTAATAGCAATTTGTTGATTTGAGCGAGAGCAGCGTTACTTTCTTCAACAAGAGAAGAGTAAGTGAAGCCGAACTTCGAATCCATTAGAAAGCAAACCTTCCCTCATCACACCCCGACCCGAAAGTTCTCAAGTGGGGATTGGTTTCGGTCCAATCCAGTGAAGTATATGCCATGCTAATTCGCTTGAAAGCCTCAGGTTTTTTATATCTTCCATGAAAGAATCAATTATCCTCTTGGGCAGATCCTACATTGAATAAGAAAATATGTTATCGCAGTTTGTTCCATAAGTAGTTCATTCTCCTTGGATTTATTCTCGTTCTAGTCCTTCCTGTTGCTTTAAGCTGAAACTATTTTCACTGAAACTATCATTCAAACAAATGGGATTTGGGTTTTTCTGTATTAAACCTATAAAATCCGAATAGCTAAATAAGCATCGATGCTAGCTGATTCTTCCACGGGTTTATGTTTCCAAGAGAGGTAGAGCAATTGAGTTGGACCTATAACATAATACATACGAAAAAATGATTACTTTCTTTTGGCAGACTATTACTTTAGGCCCCAACCCCATGTTGAATGGTGGAATCCGCGAGTGAATGAACGAGTGAATAAAAGAATGAATTGGTTAACTCAATACGCATGTGCATGTGAAGCACTGCACAACTGTGAATCTTTCTAATCCATTTATTGGTTTTAGAATGACTATTTAGATTGGATCATGCAAACCCTCCATTCGCTTAAAGAGTAGTCCACAGAGCTAATAATCCATGGCACTAAGCAAAGGTCCATTCCAATCATTAGGCACAACACAACTTCCCTTTCTGTTTTTACAGAGAATAGGAAGCACGATCAGGCTATTCTAGATAAAGAGGGTAACTTTGCTTAGTGCCATGGATTATTAGATATGAGCTCAGGATTTTGTTGTTTTCCTTTTTTATGTCCCCACCACCATTTATTTTTGAACAAATTGAAGAACCTAATGGATTGAACACTCATCCTGGGCTGCTACGAAACATATAGGCCTTGCCTTGACAGGCTGAGAATAGGGTCTTTTTCTAGGAAGCTTGTGTTCGATCAGATTGGAGTCTAATCCCGGCATGTCTTCGTGTGAAAAAGGTGAAATAATTCACCCTGGTCCTTGAGGAAACTGGTAAATGCCTACTTTTATTACGTGGATAGAGCCAAAGCTTATGCAGACCAACTTAGGATCATCATCGGACCTGATTCGAAGTGGTCAGAAGTTATACTTGAAGTTACACTCGAAGTAGTCAGAAGTTATACCTGACAGTGATACTATACTTCTCTTGAAGCTTTTCAACAAGTTGTCCAAATTCAAATACTTAGTATCCCTCCAGCCTCGCAGACATCCTTTAAAAATCCCACTGATCAGCGTATGGGTTCATGACCTCAGCTCGGGTGCATTTGTCATGGACCGTTTGGCTTAGCTTAGAAATAGACATGGGCAAAAACTCAAATACCTCCGCGATAGGTACAGGTAAAGGGGTAAGTCTAATATCTGAAAATGAGAAAATAGGAGCACCCCTCATTATATACATGTTTTGTATTGAAGCCTTCCTCAACGAGTAAAGCGATACTGAGTTATTAAGGCAACTTACTTTTTACACAAAACATGCTATTATGTATTGATATAACAGAGCGATCTGATTCCTTTTACCTCAGTAAGAGCACCGACCTATAATTTGACGTATGACTATAGGGCGCATGACGCATGGTGACAGCTTAATTGCATCTCTAGTTGCACCAATGAGGAGATTCAATCTCAACATAGCTCAATAAGGATCAAATCAAAGTTGTAACGCCCGCGTCCTCTCCTGTGGTTTTGGTGAACATTCTTTTCTCGTGATTAATTGGTTAATATAAATCCAATCCATTTTACTTAAGACCTCTCTTCTTCTAGATATGTCGATGGGCATGTTTAATCATTGTATCTAGAAGAAGAGGACTAACTAAAGTAAAGAGGCAGAGCACTAGACTAAGCAGAGGATTATAACTAAAGGCAAGCATCCGCAGGAAAGGCTTAATATAAAGTAGTTCGAGGAAAGTGTACATCGACTCGATAAGATGCTCGATCCGACGAGGGAGAAGGTTCAAATCAATCTCATTTTCTTTAAGCTTAAACAAGCAAAGGTAGTAAAGATGTAAATGAGGTAAAGAAGGGGAAGTCAGAATCAAAGCTAGGGTAGCAAGAACGAGAGAAAGACAAGTCAGACTGATAGTGGAGTTAGTTAGTTTTAGAGTCAGTAGCGGTGGACCGGGTTTGCAGGTACATATTTGAGATCAGTAGTTCGATTTTATTAGTAGCTAGTTTCCACCTTGCTATACGTCGTGAACTTCCTCTCGATGAGTTGTTGTCATAGAAGCACTAGCTCTATTCTTACGGAAAAGTGTTTCAATCTAATAGTACCAAGTTACATTCTTTCTATAAGTGGTGTCGATCTTGGTTAAAGTCTCTTATTGCATTGTTCCTTTCTTGTTGGTTAGGGGACCCTGGGTAGTTTGATCCTGAGTTAGTGGTTGTTGTCTTTTTACCAGTAGGTTGATTCTGATTAGTAATTATATAGTTAGTTCGCTAAGTGAGCGAAGATCCAGGTCATTAGATGAAGAATGAGAAGCAAGGCTAAGGCGGGAATAGTAGTTTTCAAGTTAAGGCTAATAGGAAGTAGAGCAAGCTCGAGAAGCACAAGCACCAAACCCTTTAGTAGTAGCTAGAGTCTTGTTAGCAGTAGTTAGTTACACAACTGTAGAAGTGTTAGTCGAAACCCAAGTTTATAGTTGTTCTCTTATTTCTTATTTCAAGCCCTATTGCCAGTGGTCGGATTCTATGAGTGCTTTTTCATTCCTTCCAGTGGTAAGTTGTATTCTAGTATCTAGGGAGTTAATTCATCATTATAAGATAGATATTAAGTGCCCAGTACTGGATTCTTTAACAAGCGAGTAAGAATACTGGATAGTAAGTAGAATACTATAAGGTGTGGGAGCCTAGGAGGATAGATAGCTTTGTTTTCTTTCTTGTTCGTTTCATTCTTTATTGACACTTGATCACTTATCCCCTCGATTGATTCTCTTACTATTATAGAGATGCGCACGAGATTCACCAGTATTGTTTGTTGGACCATAATCCCAAGTCAGGGCAATTAGGCCTCTCTACACAACAAGGAGCTACAGGAACTCAAAACTACGAGCTATAGCGAGCTACAGAAAGACAAGAAGTTGACCTCTCTCCATGATGTCTTATTCTAACTTAACTGTCCGGTATTATTTTGAGCGAATCGGAGCCATATCCCTATTATCATCCATCTCTATTATTAGTATTTGAAGTAAATTGAATTGCTACCTATGCCACTTTCTAGGCTACCCATGCTATTTAGGTGGGCTATCCATATGCTATTGTATTGTACCTATGTGCTACTCAATAGTAAAAGAAAGAACTATGGATCAAGGGAATCAACCCCATAAAGCCAAAGAATCTATCCTGAAATACAGAATAGAGGTAATAAGAAGAAGACAGCAGAATTACTGTTATTGTAAGAGAATAGAGATACAAGTAGTCCATATAGTAAGTACCCCTGACTTATTGTTAATGCAAGTGAAGGCTTTATTATATTATAGGCATATTATAGGCGGGCGAGTATATAAGTAGTTCTGGTTCTTTTGACTTTGCTATCGTTCCTTGATACTTTGACCGATGAAGAAGGAACAAGTAACAACCACATTCAATTATCTATTAAACAAGTAACTACATTCAATTATCTATTAAATTAAGCTAACGCTTACGGAAAGTTTTTGATCAGTTTCAGCTCTGTTCATATCTTCAAATTAATCCATATTGTCCCCCGTGAAAACAGAAAATCAGACCTGCTTTTTGCTTATACTTCTTCTCTCATTGACTAGGATGAAACTATCATTCTAAAATTGCGAACTTATACATAAGCAACAAAGACATATTCAACTCGGGCTCGGGATGAAACATTTCCTTATAATTTTTCAAACTACTTATTATATCATAGACTACTTGAGAACTGGAACTACACTTAGTCTTATTGCGCATTATTAACTTCAATATATCTCGTACTTTGATTACCATGATCCATATTTTATTTCTTCTTTCTATGGTTCGGTCAGGTCCGCTCGCATTACTCAAACTCCTTATGCGCCCCAAGAAGTAAGCTACCATACATAGTTTTTGTCTCAAGCAAAAGAAACAGTTAATTGAACTGACGCACTAGGAATGTAAGAAAGCAGAAACACCTTTAGCTTAAGTAGTTCACTAACGGGAGCTAAAGAAAGCAAGGCGAAAACTCTTACACTACAAGGGCACAGTGCAAACATGCAACATAACCTATATCCTAATTTAACTCAAAGCAAGCAAGGAGACTCTAAACAAGGGCACCTAAATCAACTGGTATTTAGTACAAAGTGAGATAATCAGTGTTCTATCCCAGAAGTGTTATCGATCCGAACAAGACTCAAAGTTCAGAATGTCAGATGACCTATCGATCACCCATAATATACTTATGTAATAACACCACCTTCCTCTATTGATTCTATTCCTGCTTCCCTCGCCAACCTCAACTCCACTTCAGATACTTATACTTCACTCCCGAACGAACTTATAAACTCCTGCTCTTGTTCTTGCGCCTGTTCCAACTAAAGATCTTGCAACTCATTCTTTTCTTAGATAATTCAATTACAAAGCAAATGAGTGAGCACATGGTATAGAAGTCAATAATATTACCTTACTTTCGCCTTAACCAATAATTACTTATATACTTGGACCACTTATTTGATTTCGCATTATGATGTTGGGGCCAGTACTTGATGATTCCACTTTGCCAACCTCTTATTGAAGTTATGAAGCACCAACACCAGTAATTGAACTTGCAGCTTACTTTTCTACTGCTAACGAACTTTCCACAGCTCCTGATCCATCTGATTCTCAGCTTCTATCATGGACAACACTTGGACTCGAACTCGGAGTTAGAGAAGGTACTGGCAAGTGGGTCCGTAATTACATAATAAAGGATAGGCAAGTTCGAACCAAAGAAAGGAGAGGGAGTTAGTATTGGTAGGCCAGTAGATAGGAAAGACAGCCCAAGACATCATATAAGAATGAGTCATGTAGGTTCAAGTCTATTTCTTGTTAGTTGCATTTTCGGCTTCGAGTTAAGGTATTGCCGACCTAGGGTCTATTCTATCGGAGTGGGTAGTCAACTCTTTTTCATAGTGTTTTCAATCTGAGAGTTAGTAATTCAATTCTATAGTAGTAGGGAGTTGCATTGGATTATACCTATGAGTTTCAGAATGAGAAACAACAGTTAAAGCATGAGGAAGGAAGGAAGGAACCTATCTATTTTCTAGTTAGTAGCGTTAGGCCGAGAGAAAGGATTTAACTCATCGAGTCGAAGAAAGCAATAAGTAGAAACCTAAGAGATAAAGTTGAAATAGTAAGGAAAAGATCTAGATCTATAGTCCTAGAACAATAGACACCAGAGAGTCAAAATCTCAATCAACAACTAAAGAGTGATAGGAGAAATAGAAATAGTCAGAATCGAAGTGAGTAGTGTAAGGCTTAGAGCTAGCAGTTGCTTTCCTTGGTTCTATCCCCTTGTCCGCAGTTAAGGTATTGCTAGCCCTCGTGTCAGGTCTCATGCCAGGATCTATTATTGTATGTCCCAGTGCATTTCTAATTAGTGTGTTGAGAGCCGAGGAAAAGGATACTAAAATAAAACAAGTCAAAATAAGAGTAAGAGAACTTAGGCTTAATGGCATCACAATGAAAGAATTTAGCTTAAGAGCGGAAGAGCAAAGTCAAGTCTTCTAGTTATTAGTACTTACTAGTTTGAGAGCAGGGAGTCTTCTAGGCATTGAGTCTACTACTACTAAAACAGAAGTCGGAAAGTAAGTCCTAGATAGAGGAATGCAAGTTTGGTACTAGAGCATAGGTGTGGAAGGAACAAGTGAGGACATATTTAGGTCTAGGGATCATACCTCTATTTCTAATAATAATGAGTTCGATTCTTGATGTAGTAGTGATTTAAACCTGTTAGTGCTAGTTCCGCTCTTGTTGTCAGTAGTTTCTTTCTTTTTAGGGAGGGTTCCAGTTTAGAGCTAGGGTGGAAAGTATATCTGGATCAGCAGTTATAGAATTAAGGTACAGATAGGATAGGCAGACTCACTTTTTTGTTTAGGCTTGCCCTGTTATTCCTATACTATATAAATAAAAGAGTGAACCTACCTCTCGACAACCCACTCCCCATTTTGAGAATTAGCTATTTCTAAAGATGCTACTGTCTTTAGCTCTTGCCTTCCATTCCCATGTGTGAGGTTCAATCCGATACTACCTTATGCCATTATCATTGTCCCTAGGTGAAATCCCAGTTACTACTGGTTACAGGTGCCCTGCAAGCCAATCACGTAAGTGATGGCACGTATGATACACTACGTAATCTTTTTGCATATGATTAATATTGGCATATTCTCATATAATATTATTTGTTGTATATATATTGTGATGTCATTCGTTTTGTGCAATGAGAATCAGATCGTGATGAGATCACGATAATGAGATCGATTCACCTTTAAACATAGATCATAAATAATCCCGATCATAGGTTACTCAAGAGGGACATTGAGATAACCGAATAGATTGGTGTACTATATACCCGTCCATATGATAGAGGCGACTGGTCTCATAGCCACTTGTGTGGAGATACTAAGGATATAGTACATGTGCTCATTAGAGAATGAGTTCACTAATTGATCCGCTTATGAAATGTTGTATGATTAATGATACCTAATGTCATACAATGATTCCATAGTCTCAGTTGAGTATATGGTCCTTAGACTTGAGATACCAAGGATGCCTTGTATGAGTACTCCTTTCTTTGACGCCAGACTTATAGGCTTGGAAAGTTTCAGATCTGGTACAGTTGGTTATCGGGATGGTACCCAACCTTACGAAGGCAATTAAGTGTCAATAGAGGATTATCCACTCTCAGTATCATGAGAAGAGTATCCTATATATGTTTGCTCAAACAAATCCCTAGCCAGGGTTATTTGGATTGAGAGAGAAGGGGTTCTCCGATAGAATCCGAATAGAGCAAGACAAAATGATTCCGTATGTGACCTGACAGTACCATGCCAATATACGATCTTTGGGATATTATTTGGATGAGGGATTACAGATACATGGTAACTATGGATCGATAGGTCCGATGGATTCGATCTCCCTGTACCGTTTGGGGCCTATGGCGTAGTGGCCTAGTACGTCTATAGTCAATGAGTCGAGTGAATTATTATGAGGATAATAATTCACTATATCTGAAGGAGTTCTGATGGGAGTGACTCACGGCTAACTCGATATCGGGCCTAGAGGGTCACACACATATGGTGAATGCTTCAGCGAATAGAGGATTGGATGAAGATCCAATTAGCCCCTATTCTCATTAGATGAGACCCTATGTTGATGGGCTCCTTGCTTAAGGCCCAATTAGAGGCCTAAGTAGATTATTGGATAGAGATTCAATAATGCAAGGTTAGTGGGTTATTGGATGGAAATCCAACACCCACTAAGGCAAAAGCCCTAGGGTTTTTGGTGGCTCTCTATAAAGAGGAGGGAAGACTCATGGTTGATAGGCTACAACTTTATCCACCACCTCCTATTCTCCTCCCTCCCTCTGAGAAAGAGTTGCAAGATCAGATTAGAGGAGTTTTGCTGCAGAGATCTATCGTGTGGATACCACTAAAGAGGAGGACGCTTGACCTCCTTCATCTTCTCTATCCGGATCTGAAATACAGGGATATATGATCTCCCTAGGTAAAATTAATCTCTCACACATCACGATTTTTCAATTTTTACGATTTTTTTTGTGACCCCAATCTTTTGCATGATGATTTGATCTGCATGAAAAACCAATTTTTGTTTTGATTTCCACTGCATATGTGATACACTCGCTGAGGTTTTCTAATAATGGTATCAGAGCTAAGGTTTTCGTGCGAAAGATTAATTTTAAATTACGTGTAATAGGCCTAGCCTCTAGTTGTGGGGCCTAGCCTAGACTTCAAGTAGGTTATTCAGTTTGTCCTAACCAAGAGTAAGCATAAATAAGTTAGTTAAGGTTAAATAGAATACGAATTCAGAAGCGACGGAAAAAGAATTGGTGCTAAAGTAAGCAGGAAGAGGTTCTGTTCCAAAAAATTGGAGTTGTGTTGATAGTGGAATGAAATTCTGTTATTACCGTTACTGAAGTTTAAGCATTAGCAAAGTATTGATCTGCTATTGGCATGAGCAGTGCGGGTGTAGTTGCCAACGAAAAAAGAAAGGACATCTTATCTCATCTTTTCTTGCTGATTTGAATGAATAAAGCAACTAATATAGTACCCTTTCTCCTATTCTAATTACCCTATAGATTAGTCTTACTGTACCTTCTATCAACCTGCCCTCCCCGCCTTTATTCTGACTTTAGGGTGACTGTCTTGCTTTTGCGATAGATCGATTGATCCACTACTTATATTCTTTATTCTTTTATTTAGTATAGCAGTTATACATTGCTTGGTGGATACGAATCAATAGCTAGAGAATTCAAATAAGGTAGGGTGGGCTTACAAGCAATACTTATAGTCTAGAGCTAGTAGGTGGAGAATAAGATGTCACATTTATTAGAAAATCTACAGCAGGAGTATCACATGCATAGTAAAAATCAAAATAAATATCAGTTTTCCACGTAGATCAAATCATAGTGCAAAAGATTAGGGTCGTGAGAAAAATATAAAAATTGATAAAATCGCGATGTATAAGAGATTGATTTTACCTAGGGAGATCGTATATTCCTGTATTCCAGATCCGGATGGAGAAGATGAAGAAGGTCAAGCGTCCTCCTCTTTAGTGGTATCCACATGATGGATCTCTACAGCAAAACTCCTCCAATCTGATCTTACAACTCTAGTTCAGAGGGTGGAAGGATAATAGAATGTGGTGGCTAAAGTTGCAGCCTATCAACCATGAGTCTCTCCTCCTATTTATAGAGACCTACCAAAAATCCTAGGGCTCTTACCTTAGTGGGTGTTGGATCTCCATCCAATAACCTACTAACCTTGTATTATTGGATCTCTATCCAATAATCTCCTTAGGCCTCTAATTGGGCTTTAAGCAATGAGCCTATCAGCACATAGTCTCATCTAATGAGAATATGGGCTAATTGGATCTTCATCCAATCCTCTATTCGCTGAAGAATCCACCATACGTGTGTGACTCTCTAGGCCCGATATCGAGTTGGCCATGAGTCACTCCCATCAGAACTCTTTCTGATATAGTGAATTATTATCCTCATAATAATTTACTCGACTCATCGACTATGGGCGTACTAGGCCACTACGCCATAGTCCAAACGGTATATAGGATCGAATCCGTCGGACCTGTCTGTCCACAGTTACCATGTATCTATAATCCCTCATCCAAATAATATCCCAGAGATCGTATATTGGACATGATACTGTCAGGTCACATATGGAATCAGTTTGTCTTACTCTATTCGGATTCTACCAGAGAACTCCTTCTCTCTCAATCTGAATAACCCTGGCCAGGGATTTGTCTGAGCAAGCACATATGGGATATTACTCTCATGATACCGAGAGTGGATGATCCTCTATTGACATTTAATTACCTTCGTAAGGTTGGCTACCAATCCCGATAACCTGTTGTACTAGATCTAGAACTTTCCAAACCTGTAAGTCTAGTATCAAAGAAAGGAGTACTCATACAAGGCATCTTTGGTGTCCCAAGTCTAAGGACCAGATACACAACTGGGACTATGGAATTACTATCTGACATTAGGTATCATTAACCATACAACATTTCATAAGCGGATCAATCAGTGAACTCATTCTCCAATGAGCACCTGTACTATATCCTTAGTGTCCCCACACAAGTGGCTATGAGACCAGCCACCTACATCATATGGATGAGTATATAGTACATCGGTCTATCTGGTTATCTCAATGTCCCTCTCAAGTAACGTATTATTGGGATTATTTAGGATCTGTATTTGAAGGTGAATCGATCTCATTATCATGATCTCATCACGATCCGATTCTCATTGCACAGAACCAAAGACATCACAATATATATGTAACAAATAATATAATGTGAGAATATTCTAATACTAATCATAAGCAAAAAGATTACACAGCGTGTCACACATGCTATCACTCACGTGATTAGCTTGCAGGGCACCTGTAACCAACAGTAGTGGGGGACTTAAAGGCAAGAAAGCAACACAGGTTTAATAGGGAATCCAAATCAGTGATTGTGGTTAAAAAGTCAAAGATAGGAGAAGCGTCCTTATAAGCATAGTCTCGATTCTTATTAGTAAGAGCAAAAGAGTGGACAAGTTAAATACTAGATTAAAGCAAGTAAAGGTAGCCCTAGAAATAGTAACTCAATTCTATCTTTTTAGTTCAAAAGTATGAAAAACAGTACCCGTATTATATATCGTAATTCCAATTCCTATTATTAGTAGATGAATTTATGGTTACCGGGAACGGTATTAGAAGCACTAGTCCCATCCTAAGAAGTAGTCGTTATAGCCCTTAGAACAGTAGCAAAAGCCCTTAAGCCCAAGAAGCAGTAGTTAGGTTCTATACTCAGAAGTAATAGCTTGATTCTCGTCCGTAGTAGTTGAATGTGTTAGTGCACTATTTGCTTCTAATATATAATAGTAGGTAGTTATCCAATAGTGAGTAGGGGAAGGCCTAAACTAAGAAGCAAGTATACAATCTAAACTAAGAAGCAAGTATACAAGTCAGCAGTTATAGGGTGAAACCAAGCAAAGACAGTTTAGTGGCCCCGGTAGTTTGAAACAAAAAGTAAAGAATGATAGGAACACCATAGAGAATACAAGTAAAGGCGGATTTAGATCAAGGAGTAGGAGGCTAACAGGTGGGATCGCAAATGATGCAAGTATGGAGCTATGGACTGAAAGCAAAGAGGACAGCTTTGGAGATGATAGTTTATTTCCCGGTTGTGAGTGGCATTCTTCCTACTCTTTTAGTGTCTTCAGTCTTGGTATCAGTTATGCAATCCACGATATTTGTAAGTAGCGGTGCCAGTCTCGTATGTTCGAGTTCAGTTATTTCTATAAATTATGAAATTCTTTCTATGCATAGTTGGCTTCCCGCCAAGTAATTACTAGACGCCAATAGAGGAAACTAGCATCTAACTTAGTGAATCAAACTCTAAAATCATAATCAAAGAATGGGTTCTAGGACAGAATTAACCAGCGATGTACCAAGCAAAGAATATAGAATAACTGAGCAGTAACCGAGCCTTGCTTTTGCTAGTGATATTTTATATTGTAACAATAAGATAAAGGGGTGTGGGGTAACTTCCCTATTCTTCTACTACGACTCAATTCTTCCCCCACCTAGCCATAGAACCCTTTCCTTATTTCATTCTGTCCTATCGATCCGGGGACTCGCTCCTCTACTTATTGGCCTGCCCCTCATTGCTTTACTCTCTACTTTGTTGAGCTTAGGCCCACCAATTGTGGTGTATCGATTGACTGCATAAGTTATAATAATAATAATAATAATAATAATAATAATAATAATAATAATAATAATGGGGGGAGGATATAGAAATAAGAATGGAGGGAAAGACCATATTACAAATCAGAAGAAAAGTGAGAGTTTGGTGCTCTAGGTAATAGTTCAGTGCTATAGTTGAATCCAATGGTTAGTCAAGGTCGAGTTCATTGCTAGATGTTGACTATAAAGAAGAATAGTAATGTCATAATAGTATGTACGGGTGAAGGAGTATCACTGTTGAGCTGAGCAGTACTAGAACATCCCATGAAAAATAACATCCCATGAAGGAACATAGTCTTTGAGTAGCATTACTATTAATAGAAGGTACCTAGCACATTAATCAGTTCGGGCAAGCTTCCAATCTTTCTTCTTATCTTCAAGCGGGGTGAGGCGATCCTTTGATTCACTCATAAGAAGGACCAGAAGGCTAGGCACGGGGTATTCATTATCTTATACAATAATAGCGAGTATTTAAATGTTATCAAATAGATACTATTTGTCTTAGAGCTTGTATCCAAGGATATGTATCCTTACTTTAGAATTGAATTCTTATTTTTCATTGAACACCTCTACTTGTACTAGCGAACGAGCCCTTACATGGACACCGGATCAGAAGAATCAACATACCAGACAAGAATCAACTAAGTATCACAAGGAACCATATCCTTGTCATCAGCGCACACCTTCTTTATCATTTCATCACAACAGTATTTGAAGCATTGATGTAGGGTAGAGAGTACCACACCATTGTCATGGATCCATGGCCTCCCTAAGAGAATCTTGTAAGATGTAGCACAGTTTAAGACATATCTTCAATTAAAAAGTAAAGTCGTAGGGTGCCAATTACTCATTGCTCCTTCTTGATTGAATCCCTCTTAATTGAATCCTTGTATCATAAGGTAACTTTGAGATAATTCTTCAATCGGAGATACCTAACTAATTCAATGTTTCACAGAGGCAGGTAGGAGATTCACCACCCCCATCTAGCAATATAATATTCTATTGACTATTTGCTCTTACACATAGCCAATCACGAACAATGGTATGTATATTGTGCGGTGTTGAGCTGAGCATCGAGTCATCATCATTGAACGTGATTTCTACCATATAGGTATCTCATAGCTCATCATTATCCTCCTTAACTTTCCTCATCGTGTGTGGCGTTGCAAGAGACAATGTTAAGATCTTTGACAAGTTCCTTCGGTTCTTTCAAAAGTCATAGATGATGGCAATCTTTGCAGCATAGGGACGCTTGCCTATACTCTATACTGTCAAGATGGAGAGTCAGGTTCCAATTCCTTTCTCTCCATTCTCCACATACTTTGTTTCTTTACTCATTTGGTTCTTGTTAGCACAACTCCAGTCCTTGAGGATTTCGCACGATTTCTTTTGCGAGTCACTAGGGTCCAACCTCCATCATAAAGTTGAAAACTCTAAAAAAGAAGCTTCACTTTCCATGTAAGACTCTTCCTTATGAAGACATTTCTTTAGAGAGAGAACATGCTCATCCATCAGCTCCAACCTTGACAGGCTCAACACCTTCCAAACAGAACTTCTAAATGGGTTCTTTCAAGATAACACTATCAAACATGGGTTCGAAAGTCACAGTTTTCTTATTAGCGGCCGCCTTATCTTCCTCAAGGAGCATACATCCTTCTTGAGCTAGCCGCATTACCTTATCCTTACAAGACAAAAATATTTAGAAATTGGATGAACAATCAAACGATGGTGCTTGCAACAATTAGGGTCATCTTCTCGGCCAACCTCATACAGACGTTTTATATCCGGTAGTTCTATTGCTATCTTTATAAGCCATTAGTTCATCAAACATTGCAGACACATCATAGTAAAAGAAAGAACCGGTACTCCCTTGCTTTCATTTCCTCCAAGGTCATCTTTCTTGTTTCCTTCTATTGAGGAGGATCCACTCTATTAGTCATCTTTTGTGAGACACTTTAGTAGAAATTAGGATCGGAGTTGCACTTGTCATCATTGACTCCTTTGCCTTGTTTTTCGAAAAGATAGTGGAGTGGCTATCGTTCCTTCACTTATGCCTGAGTAGCCTATTGACTCTGGTCGACTAAAGTTCATTATTAATGGGCTGACCTATTGACTCTGATCGACTAAAGCTCACTGTTAACTCATTAACCTTCAATATGAGAAGCGAAAGTCAAAGGATTTTCTAATCCATGGTTTATGGTTCCCGGTTCATGAATCGGGGTAGCTTCATTTGGTCACGTCTTTTTGAGCTCTTCCGATTGTTTTCCTTTGTCTTTCGCTACAAGCTAAAAAATAATAAAGAGTGCTAAAGATTATAATTGTTGTATATCCGCTGCTACTTTAACACTGACTCAATCCTGTGTTTTACCACGACACAAAATCATTATCTTAACATCCATTCGCCAATCAATCGAGTATCAATATGTATCCGGTGTGACGTCGTGTAGAGTATTAACATGACTAGAAGTGAATCTTGAGAAAAGGTACCCTCCGTGGAAAGAAAAGGCTCTTACCAGCCGAGCCATTCCAAAACTTCTTTTTATTGTTCAGACCCATTCTTGCTATACCAGCGATTGTGGGTCAACTCCCTAAGCCTAAAGAGCTTACACGGGTCTTCCGTAACTTGAATATGCCCCTACGAATTAGCAAATTAGGAAAATCCAAAATACCAAAATAAGAGAGTCTTTCTTTCCTTTCATTAGGATATTATCGCACTTACTTCTTCCCAGGAATCGGGTACTGCTGACTTAATTAGAATATTCTATCCCAATAATAGATCCACTTTAATATTCTTCCATTTATATCAACACTAGGACTTGAAAGCTGCTAATAGATACTTTATATATCTAGATCCGGCTCTTCTGTAACAAGAACAACAATGTTTTCATACTTAGTTGCTTATACCTCTGCCTTACTATGTGGTACCAAGCAAGTGTTTCATTTTTTTTTCTTAATTGATGAAAATAAAATAGAAATAAATTTTGTATACAAACAAATACTAATAGACCGTCACACACAGTGGAATCAAACAGAAATCACAATCAGATGAACACCAAGATTTATGTGAAAAACACCTTCAACTCGAAGGGTAAAAATCACGGGACAAGCTAGATAAAATCTACTATTAAAATAATGAATATACAGATCTCAAGGCCTCTTGTCCAAGCCCAAGTAATAGTCACAAGAGAATCACATGGATACAAGGATTATAATACCAAACATAATATCCAAAACCTTCTCAAGAGATCACAGTAAGAATTCACTACAAACTGATCTAACCTGAGATATGAATGATTGAGAATAGTCTTTTTCTATCCTTGTCTTTTTTCCTTTCCTGAATCTCTTATTTTTCTGACCTCTACTGTCAATCTACAATCTTCTTTGTCTCTCTCATATTTTCAATCGTCGTTGTCTTTTTAATCTCAACCCCTGATCACCTAATCTAAGATTTATATTGATATAAGTGAAGTTATAGGTTGTAGACTTCATTAAAATCCATTATAGACTGGATCATTTGTCCAACACTAATATGCTAAGTAGCTTGATTCTTTCCCTTTAACGAAACTGGGGCTTGAGCTTGAAGCTGATTCCGAGAATTCATTGACCTAATGGGACTGACTTTTGGGCGTAACATTCAAATATATGTAAACTGACTTTTTTTTCTTTGCTGACGAATACAGGTCTTGCAGAGCCTCTTACTAACTATGCGCAAGCTCTAGCCCCCTTCTCTTCCGTACTTTCTCTTTACAGGCACAATGAAACAAACTTAGGACTTTAAGATTCACTTCATCTAACTAGGCACTTTTTGACTTATGGGATTGGTTGGTGTACGGACAAGACCAATTGAGAAGAATAAATAGCTTGCGTCTGCAATAAAAGAATAAGCTCTATCGACAGAGAAGTGAATGACTCTGCAGATCTTATCTTTGAGAGAAGAAAAGACGGTGCTAGTGAAGTTAATTAACTGGTTGACTCTATTTCTAAGAGCAGAGTCACTTGGGAGTTCATCCATAGGTTGTCGGGAGCCCACCAAGAGTTCACTGGAAGAATGCTGAAAGTTTATTGGGAGTTCACCTAATTATATCAGGAGCTCGCCGAGGTTTCATCGAAAAGATGTCGGGAGTTCGCCAAAGAGACAATCAGACAATGAATATTATACGTTGAGTATCGTAGTTAGTATCAAAATGAGAGTTAGTTTTACTAACTCAATTAAAAGGACATTAAGCCTTACTTAGGGCTAATTTGAACTTATTATAAAAGTCATTTTAGTAACCCATGGGCAGATGAGACATGGTCTTCGAAGACATGGTCTCCAAGACGATATAGTCTTCAAAGATGTTTCAGGCAGTTGAACCGCCTAGACACAGTCTAGTAGAATGTAAGAAGTCGAGGCGCTCCAAAGATGAAGAACACAATCAAGAAGAGGTGGAAGATCTCGCGCTCATGGCCAACCACGATGAGGTAAGTAACCCACCCGAAAGCTCTTTTACTTTTAATGAGTTATTACTTTCTTTTCATGAGCTTTATGATGAATTTAGAAAGATTAGTATATCATATAAATTACTTAAGGTAGAGCATGCATTATTAGTTAGTAAACTTGATGAAATGTATGAACTAGCACCGTCACACAATACATGCACCAAACATGAAACACTGCATGATACTTTACCATTTCATAATTTTTGCTCTAAATGTGAAACACTAGATAGTGTTAAAGAAGAAAATATCATGTTTAAGACTATATTAAAAGAATTTAAAATTAGAAACAAATCCTTAAATATGATCCTTGTCAATTATGGCCATATTAATAGAAGAAATGACATAGACTTTGTTAGTAACATTTAACAAAAGCTAACTATTTTTGTTAAAGGGCCTACCTTAAATTTGCCACCAAAATTTAAATATAATTTTTGTGGTAGATTACGATATATGACTTACAAATGTCGATTCAAAAACTATAATTCTCATAAATTAGTTTGGGTTCCTAAGGGAACAACAAATAACTAAAAAACCATTAGATAAGAAAGATAAATTTCTTCATATAGGTCGCAATGTAAAATGGGTACCTAAATCTTTCTTATAGGTTTGTCACCAAACTAACGCTAGAAGCAAAATGAAATAATATTCTTGTGGATGCTCAAGTCATTTGACTTGATATCTAACTTATTTATCGGGCTTCCTAGCTAAAATGTAAAAATTAAGAAAAATTATTTGAATTAAGATGTTTAAAGCTTAATAATTCTTGTTTCAATTATAATAAATTATTTTATTGAAAATAGTTATTATTATATAATTAATCTTGATAATGCATAGCTAGAACATATAAGTATGAAAATGAATTAAAAACAAAGAACCACAGTTATTAAAAAATATGTTAAAATTTACATAAATAAGAATTTGATGACGATTGAATAATAAGTTCAAAATCATTGATTTGAATATTTGGAATGGCTATTGTTGCATCACCTAAATGTTATAAATGATTGATTGATATGATGCTTTTCAAAACCCCCTCCTTGATTCTACATTCTTGTTTACAAAAAGGGAAGAAATGGACTAGATGTCTTTCTTTGTGTAATCAATATTTATGATAAATGTGTTGATATATGTATTGAACACTTAGTATTCAAATATGCGATAAATATTTCTTCTTTTCAATAACAAAGGGGAGAAACAACATGATTGATGACATATTATAAATGTTGTGTTTAAAATTTTATCATATAACAAACATTTATTATGAACAATTGTTTTGAAAAGGTGTGTTGAACATTTCTCCTTTTTTGATAAATATTAAAAAAAGATAAATATTTAAATGATGGATATTTATGATAAATGCTCATATATGAATTGAACATTTCTCCTTTTTATTGATGATAAAGAGAGAAAAAATGACATAATTGATGGCATAAGAGAAATGTGTATTTTAAAATCTTTGAAATGTTTATATGATACCAAGAAGATAATTACTATGAAAATATTATCATGTATGGTATCATGATTTATGACACTAAGTGAATATTTAAAAATATTTATTATGTGAAACATATTAGTTGAAATTATTTATCATATGATACCAAGAAGATGAATGTTTAAATATTTGTCATGCATTGTATCATGAATGGTTAAATCATGAAAATACTATACTTGAATTCAAAAGGGATAGGTTCTTTTGAATTTAAGTTTGTTGTATTTATCCTATGGTATATATATGGGGGAGTTAAGGTTAACTCCGTCATCAATTGATTGCCATCATCGAAGAGGGGGAGATTATTGAATTTTAGATTTTGATGATAAATCAATTGATAAGTTTTATGATCTAACTCATGTGTTAAAGAAGTGATGCAGGATTAACTACAATGGTAAAATAGCATTACAATCATATGTTGTGCTAGAGCCAGGTTCGAGCATCGGGCCAAGGTTTATACAACGTAGCGGGAGCTCACCGAGAGTTCGCCGAAGGCCGATCGATCTTTGGATGATATTATCGGGAACTCACTGCGACCTCACCAAAGGTTTACTGAGAATTTTGTCAGGAGTTCGCCGATAGGTTGTCGGGAGCTCACCGGGAGTTCATCAGAAGAATGCCAGGAAGTTCGTTGGGAGTTCACCGACAAGTTATCGGGAGCTCATCGAGAGTTCACCAAAAGAATGATGGAAGTTCATTGGGAGTTCACCGAAGAAAATCGGGAGCTCGTCAGGGGTTCATCGGAAAGACACCGGGAGTTTGCTGAAGAGACGATCGGATAATGAATATTATACGTTGAGTGTCGTAGTTGGCATCATATTAAGAATTAGTTTTACTAACTCAATTAAGAAGCCATTAGGCTTTAATTGAGGCTAATTTGGACTTATTATAAAAGTTATTTTAGTAACTTAAGGTTAGATGAGACATAGCCTTCGAAGACATGATCTCCAAGATGACACAATCTTTAAAGGTGTGCCAGCTAGTTGAACCGCCCAGACTAGGCGGTTGAACCACCCATACATGGTCTCCCAGACTATCAAGTGGCTGAACCACCCAGACATAGTCTGCTAGACTGTGTCAGGTGACTGAACCATCCAAAACACAGTCTTCGAGATTAGCACCTCGGGAATACTTAAAATTTGATTTTTGGCTCCACTTTTAAAGCCATTTGAGGCCTATAAATACCTCACATTTTCTTCTTGGTGAATGAGCAAGAATCAAGAGTGAAAAACTTGTGAAAATGCTATCGTAATCCCTTGAGTGCTCTCCTCATTTCTTCTTGTGTAGTTTTTGTTTAAGGGAGAGTTGAGAGAATTGTAAAGGTTATCTCCTAAACCTGTAAAAGGAGAATAGAGCTATAAGAGGGGTGTTTTATCTTTGCCATTAAAAAAGATTAGGAGTAGAAGCCGGTGGTCTCAAGTGAAGAGGAATCAGGAATGGACATAGGTCAAGGGGACCAAACTACTATAAAATCAGTTTGCTTCCTCTTCTTAGCACTTTATGTTCATTGCTTAATTATCTACCACCTTTTCTTGCACTCTTACAAATATCTCTATGCTTAAACACATCTCTATACTTAAATGTATCTTTACACTTAAACGTATTTCTAATTCGATTTTTATTGAGTATTTAAATTGAAGTGAATTTTTTATAAGCACTAATTTATAACCACCCACCCACCCACCCCCATCCCCACCGCCCCTCCCCCTCCTCCTTCTCCTCTTAGTGTTGTTTTAATCCTAACAGGAAGATGAGAAGGATCTTAGCATCTTCTGGTAGTTTTAATCTATATGCCATAGCCCCAATACACTCTAAGATCTGATATGGTCCATAGAATCATAGAGATAGCTTCATCGATGCTCTGGTGTTGATTGATAGCTCCTTGTATGGTTATAGGCGAAAGTAGACCCAATCTCTTTCTGAAAATTTTTGCTTGCTTCCATGAGTGTTTGCTTATTGATTTATGTGGGCTTAGGCAGCAGTTAAGTTATCTTTCAACAGCTGTAGAAGATTGTCCCTGTAAATTCAGTTTTAGTTGACCTGATCTATGTTGGCTGCACCAATTACATATTTAGGTATTATAGGGGTCGGTCGGTCATACAATGCCTCATAGGGGGTACATTTGGTGGATAAATGATAGGTTATATTATACCATCATTCAGCCCAAGGAAGCTACTTTATCCACTCTTTCAGTCGATTACTAGTGAAGCATCATAGATAAGTCTCAAGGCATCTATTCACCACTTCTGTTAGCCGTCAGTCTGCGACTGATACGCTTTGCTCATCTTTAGTTGGGTGCCTTGTAATTAGAAGAGTTCGATCCAAAATTTACTTGTAAATACCCTATCACAGTGGCTCATAGTCGACCTTGGCATCCCGTGTAGTTTAACAATATTTTTTGCAAAGAGTTAAGCAATACTGGTAGCGGTATAAGGGTGTCTCGCAGCACAGAAGTGAGCATATTTTGTTAAACAATTTACCACCATGAAGATTGTACTTTTACCTTAGGATAGTGACAACCCTTCAATGAAGTCCATGGAGATGTTAGTCCATGTTGAGTTCATATAGGTAATGGTTGCAACTTTTCTGGACTTGCCACTGCTTCACCCTTTTACTATTGGCATATATCATATTTAGATACATAATATCAAATAGATCTTTTTATGCCTCTCCAAAATAAGTTTTGCTTCACCCTCTTGTATATTCTCAGAAATCTAGAGTGTTCTATTAAAGGTGAAGAGTGCATCTCATGTAAAATAATTTTGATGCAAGGGGAAAAAGGAACAATCACAATTCGGCCCTTGTAGCATAGGTCCCTTAAATCCCAAGTGTAGTGACCCATGAACCCTGATTCTTCTTTAACTCTTCTATGATGCCTCAAG
Source organism: Ensete glaucum (assembly GCA_021527575.1). NCBI lineage: Eukaryota > Viridiplantae > Streptophyta > Magnoliopsida > Zingiberales > Musaceae > Ensete > Ensete glaucum. Next base: position 32,859,798 of record CM038557.1, read on the forward strand.
TTTCTAGGTTGTTTATCCATTCCTCCCTAATGTCCTTGAAGAAGTTGGTGGATGGAAGGGAGATGGTTGAAATTTTGGCTTCTCCCGACAACCGAGATAGAGCATCTACAACAATATTCTCTTTCCTCTTTCGATAAACAATTTCATAATCAAAACCAAAGAGTTTAGTTACCCATCATTGTTGCCCTAGGAAAGATATTTTCTACTCTAAGAAGTATTTGAGACTCTAGTAGTCAGTCTTAATCTGGAAGTGTCGGCCGATTAGGTGGCATCTCCATTTCATGACGATGTGTACAATCGAAAGCATTTCTTTGTCATACATGAACATTTTAAGGTGGAAGGAAGATAAAGCCTTGCTGGTGTAGGCAAGGGGTCGACCATCTTGTATTAGAACAGCCCCAATTCCAACTCTAGAAGCATCGACCTCAATCACAAAGGGACAGCTAAAATCGGGCAACGCTAGGTCTAGTGTTATCGTCATGGCTGCCTTAAGTCATTCAAAGGTAGTGGAAGCTTTATCTGACCATAAGAATGAGTCTTTCTTCAATAGGGATGTGAGTGGGGCACTGATCTTGTCATTAATCTTTCATGAACTTTCGGTAGTAGCCTGTGAGTCCAAGGACGTCGCACAGTAATTTTATATTCATAGCTCTTGGTCATCCTTGCATCGCTTCGATTTTCATTGGGTCTACTACCACTTCATTCTCTGATATAATGTGCCCCAGGTACTCTACTTTTTGTTGTAGGAAGCTGGACTTTGATTGTTTAACATAAAGGGTATTCTCCTAAAGAATCGTTAGAACAATTCGTAAGTGCTGAAAATGAATATCAAGCGTAGGGCTATAAATGAGGATATCATCAAAAAAATTAACACAAACTTGCATATAAACCTCTAAAACATATCATTCATCAAGCTTTGAAAAGTGAAAATTTGACGTTAAGGTCACCGAAAAATACTAGCACAAACTAGCATCGGCAACCTTAATGTCGACAATCTTTGATCCTCAATGTAGAGTGCCATTCGAGTAGCAACTTTGCTATTTAGGAAGTTATCAGTGCTGGCCGTATTGATGATAACAATGATCAGTTGTTGTTTAAGTAGGCCCCCAATTTTCATCATTTGCAGATTTATGTAGCCGGCAAGAGCATACACCATGTAATCGGTTGGTTGTGGCTCCTCTTTTGCATCTTTTTCTTCATGATCAAGGCTCTCTTCTAGATGTTCAAGAACCTCTTCTTCCATGGGTTCAAACACAAGAAGTCTCCCTTTTTTATAGTATGCTCGTGGCTCTATGGCTTGTCGCATTGCCAACAAAACCCCATTATAGATTGCTCCCGAAGCTCTTCTCTTGCTAACTTTTTAGTACAGGGTCTCTGCTGATAGTAGGGGGGTTGAGGGCTTCGGTGTTACTAGTTGAGGAGTGACCCTAGTCCTCCAAGCTTTGTGGTTCAATCACTTCTCTTAAAGTCAAGCGAAGGATATGGCTGCCATAATTGTGTACGATTGTTGCACTTTAACTTCTCCCGAAATCTCTGACTTTAAGCCCTTAATGAAAGTCCCTAATAGCTATTTTTTAGACCAATCATGAGTTTGATTAGATAACCATTCAAATATGTTCTGGTACTACTAGACAATGGCGATTTGATGGATCTTGGCTAGTTGTTCGTTAACGTTCACGTACTCGGTTAGTTCGAAGCAAATCAGCCATCCTTCTTTGAATTGTCTCTATGAGAGGCCTCCATAAGTATGTTCAAACCAATCAAACCATTATGACGCCCCCTTCGAGATGTATAACAGTAATTTCCACCATAGATGTGTTCAGGGTTTTGTGATACCAAAAATATCTCTACACGCACAAGATCCGACCGATTGGGTCTCCTTCTTACCATGTAAGAAAGTCCACCCTCATGTGTGGGTATTAGGGATCAATCATATAACTTGCCCTCTTCTAGAATTCATCTTTTTAGTCAGAGCTTTCTCCTTGTTGTGATTTCCTTGGGCTCGGTGGTCGGCCCAAACTAAGTTCAGCAAAGATAGTTCATATTTTATCCTCCATTAATGTCTCAAAGTCTTTGAATTTAGCATTGATTGCCTCCTCAGATGCCATAGTGTATACTCCAAATCTATAATGTTAAGAGCTTTCTTTTGTTGTTGGGTTAAAGGCATGTACAGATTGAGGAATTTATGGACGAGAGGGTTGGTGGATTGGTGGATGTAGGTTGTTGTTTAGGCTTGTCTGGTTATTGTTTTAGGTGCAGTTTTGGGGCTGTAACGGTATTGGATGGAGATTAGGAAGAGGGTTTTAGATTTGCAGTTGATGGCTACAAAGGTTTGATAGGAATGGTAGAGGTTTACTATGAATAGGTGTTGTCTTGAGAAGCAGAATTGTAGTCAAAGAAACATCAATAAAATTTCTAGTAGAAAACCAAGAATATATGCAGGAAATTGATAACAAGATCTCAGTTTAGATAGTAGTAAAGATGACATAAGAAATTAGAAAATTTCAGTAGTAAGACATCAAGAAAAATGTTGCAAGTTGCGATAGTAGAATTCTCGTTGAAAAATTCAACAGTTTGCGATGAAAAATTATAGCAATGTAAGGACATGTTCAGAGACGAATTCAATGATAGATCAAATATAGATGAAAGCCAAGATGATCTACAAAGTGTATAAAAATTTTTATCTAAAAAAGATGACAAAAAGATCAGCTTAGAGGTAGCAATATGCGGCTGAAATTTTCTGCAACGTTCCTTCATTCGCAAAGACGATAACTTTACAATGAAAAGAATTTACAGTAAGGGATAAATGCACTAGATCTCTGATGCAATTGGTGGCAGCAATAGCAGATTGATTTGATCTATGACAAGGAGATAGTGATAGAGACGACATCGTCAAAAGCAATTATGGGAATTGCTTGGCTGACAGTGGGTGACAGGGATGGCATCAAAATTAGCAAGATCACTGCTCTAATACCAGATGATGAAACCCTAGATAAATTCTATGTAGATTGATCTTTGAGGGGGACTAACCCTTGGAACGTTATAAGGGTTCCTCCCTCCTATGTAGTTGGCCATAAGGCTAAATGAAGATTGATCTGTGCTTATTCAAAAATGGTGGAGGTTATATGCTTATATAGGGCTCTAAAACCCTAACCCTAAGGAGCGATAGCTTAGGGGGCTGCATCTAGCTAGCCGCCCCTACTAAAACCCTAGTTGACCTGCCTAGAAAAGGGGCGATAGCTAGGAATCCCTAAGGCCCTAGATTAAAACCCTAGCCAACCTTCTTTATAAGATAAAGGTTGCTAGGTGGGATTTATTACAATCCCTTAGGATTTTTATTAGTTGTTATTTGATTGAGTAGGACCCAACCCTGTTAGGGTTCTATTAATCTAGTACAACCAGTTATTAGGATTGGTAGCCAATCTTATGAAGGCTATTGAGTGTCAATAGAGGATCATTCACTCTCAGTATCATAAGAGGAATATCCCGTATGCTCTTGCTCAGGTAAATCTTATGAAGGCTATTGAGTGTCAATAGAGGATCATTCACTCTCAGTATCATAAGAGGAATATCCCGTATGCTCTTGCTCAGGTAAATCGATGATTATGTTGGTCAGATTGAGAGAGAAGTTTTCTAGAAGAATTCGATTAGAGTAAGACTTAGATTTTGTATATGGCTTGACAGTGCCATACCCAGTATATGGCCTCTAGGATATTAGATAGATGAAAGATTATAGATACATAGTAACTAAGGACATATAGGTCCAATGGATAAGATCCTCTGTACTATCTAGGGACTATGGTACAATGTTCTAGTACGTCTATAGTTGATGATTCAAGTGAATTATTATGAGATAATAATTCATTGAGTTAGAAAGAATACTAATGATATGATGCATGGCCAGCTCGGTATTAAGCCTAGAGAATCATACACATATGGTGGATGCTTCAACGAATAGAAGATTGGATATGAGTTATCCAATTAGCCTAAGTTCTTATCAAATGAGACCCTATATTTGATGAAATCTTTATATGAGGCCCCATTAGAGGCCAAAGGAGATTATTGGATAGAGATTTAATAATCCAAGATTAGTGAATAATTAGATAGAGATTCAATAGCCACTAAGATAGGATCCGTAAGATTTTTGGTGGCTCTCTATAAATAGGAGACAAAGGTTGCACATAGATGATATGCTATACCTTTGGTTGCCTCTTTCTATTCTCCTCCCTCCCTCTATTCAAGAGTTAAGAGATTTTTAGCTATGATTAGAGTAATATCATTATAGTGATTCATCATGTAGATATCGCTAGAGAGGACTTTAACCTCCTTCATACTCTCTATCCGAATATGAAAAATCAGGGATATACGATCTCCCCAGATAAATAATCTCTTATGTGTTGTAATTTTTTATTGTATGATTTTTCTCGCACCAATCTTTGCACGATGATTTTGATCTATGTGGAGAACTAGTTTTGTTTTGATCTTCTACTACGCATGTGATACTTCGGCTGAGGTTTCCCAATAGTGGTATCAGAGCCAGGTTGTTTGTGTAAAGATTATATTTTAAACTACCTGTGATGAGATTGAATCACATAAAAATGTTTTGTGTGTTCCTGCTACGATTTGCAGCAAAGGTAGCAAGGAGGGGGGTATCCACTTGCGTGCAGGCCACTTGCAGGGCTGGTCACTGATGGAACCCCAGATGGAGCTCTATAGAGCTTCTTTAAGGGGGGATCAATCCTTGGAATGCTATAGGGGTTCCTCCCTCCTAGTAGTCGATCATATGGCTGAATTATAGATTGATCTTAATTTTTTAAAAGAGGTGGAGACTACATACTTACATAGGGGATACTTCCTAAGTAAATTCTCTCTTTTGCCCCTCCTATAGCTACCATGCATAAATAAAGGGAGCAGTGGCCTAAGTGGCTACACAAGCCACACCCCTTTGCTAGAAAACCTAGCGCACTAACCTAGTAAGGGGGGTAACGACTAGGAAATCCTAAGGCCCCAAATTAAACCCTAGTCATACTTCTTTATAGGATAGAAGTGACTAGGTGGGGTTTTATTATAATCTCATAGGGTTCTTATTGATTACTTCTAGGGTGATTAAAACTCAACCCTGCTGAAGTCTTATCAAGCCCGCTCTCTTTGAATCAGCCTTGTCCTCAAGGTTGAGGGTTCATGAATTCTGGGAACCGGATCTTCAGCTCCTCCCATGTGATCATTAATTGAACTTTAGCCTCTCATTAGCTTAGGTGTCAGTTGGATGAATTTGGGTTGAGTCATCTTGTTTAAATTTCTATTTGAGGTGGGATACCTGGAGGATCAACTGTAATCTAGATCTGGTGTGCGGGCTAATCTCCAAGTTAAGGTCCTAATATGATCCTCAATTTTGCAAGGCCCAAAGAAATAAGAAGACCACCCATATGCGGATTTTTCGAATACATTTAAATTTTAGCTCCAAATTTTGAAGACGTTTGGAGCATATAAAATACCTAAGTTTTCTTACATTTATAATAACAATTTTGGGCTAGAAATTCTGTGATAAATTATGTGTGAAAATTATAAGAAAAATAAAAAGAATAAGGAAGTGATCCAAGTGTTGTAATCTTGTCTCTCTTGTAAGTTGAAAGGTTGTAAGGGTTTGGTCTTCACCCAAAGGAGATTGATAGTAAACACGGTGTGCCTTAAGGTGGAGGACTCTAGAAGTGGAGTTAGGCCAAGGTTGAGGCTGAATCACTAAAAGTTGTGAGTTATCTTTCCTTATATTGTTTACTTCTTTATATTGCTTCTAATTAGTTCATAGAAAAATATAATCTTCATTCTCACGATTTTTTAATCGGGTTCTTAATTCTTTTCAACAAAATACCAAAAGACGCTTTCAACATTAATTACTTTTGAAACCAAGGCTTCGAAATCAAGCATTTCCCTTATGACATTGCTTATCTTTTTATTCGGATTTGCTTATCCTTTCTTGAGTTATCTTTAAGCAAGAAGCTTAGTATTTCTCTATTAGATTGAAATACTCACTTGAACGAAAAGCTTTCGATTTTATTATCTTATTTCAAATAAATTTTTTTTGTTAAAAGATCAATTTATAATTCCTCCCCCCTAACCCTCTTAGTACCAATTGATCCTAACAATTATTGGGGCCTGCGAGCCTCCATTTTTCTCATTTATTATTGGGCCTACGTGCTTATGATTATTTTGTAATTATATGGAGAGGCATGGCGGGAGCGTGGAGGTGATAGCAAAACCCATAATGTCGTAGCGGTAGATCATGACACATGGTGATGCGATGAGGTTCCGATGGAACTGATGATGATGAGATCAATGATCACAGTATATGACAGGTACCATCACGATTGCACGTGGCCACTTAACTAGCGATAGCCCTAACTGCGGGCGGCTTTACCCCTTGTAGCCTGGCCGCCCCTATAAAGGGCTTGACCGCTGGTGACTACCTATGTAGGTGGCCTAGCTATGTGTGGCCACCCTTGTAAGTGCCCTGGCTATGGGTGGCCACACCTGCAGGTGGCCTACCCGCAGGTGGCAGCCCCCTCCTCCCTACCTTGGTTGCGAATCACAACAACAACGTGTAGAATAGTTCTATGCGATTCAATCTTATCACATACAATTTTAAAGCCAATCTTTGCATGAACAACTTGGCTCTGATACCACTGTTGGAAAATCACGGTAGTAGCATCACATGCATAGTGAAAGATAAAATCAAAACTGGTTTCTCACATAGATCAAAATCGTCATGTAAAGATTAGTGTGAGAAAAATCACAAAAATTGAAAACTACAATATGTGAGAGATTGTTTACCTAGAGTGATCGTATATCCCTGATTTTTCATATCTGGATAAAGACGATGAAGGAGGTCAATTGTCCTCCTCTCTAGTGGTATATATATGATAGATTGCTATAGTGATACTCCTCTAATCATAATCCAAAAGCTCGCAACTCTTGTGTAGAAGGAGAGGGAGAGAGGATAATAGGAGGCAGCGAACAAAAGTGCAGCCTATCATCTATGTATTGTCCCTGTCTCGTATTTATAAAGAGCCACCAAAAATGCTAGGAATCCTTCCTCAGTGGGTATTGGATCTATATCCAATTACCTACTAACTTTGAATTATTGGATCTCTATCCATTAATCTCTTTTTTAGCCTCTTATTAGGCCTCATGCAAGAAGCTCATCAATATAGGGTCTCATCTAATGAGAAGATGAATTAATCAGATAACTCATATTCAATCCTCTATTTGTTAAAGCATCAACTATATATGTATGACTCTTTAGGTCCAATACCAAGCTGGTCATGAGTCCTACCTATTAAAACTCCTTCTAACATAGTGAATTATTATCTCATAGTAATTCACTCAACTCATCGCCTATGGACGTACTAGGCCACTGCACCATAATCCCCAAGCGGTATAAGGGATCTTATCCATTGGACCTGTCTGTCCTTAGTTACCATATATCTATAATTCCTCATCCATCTAATATCCTATAGACCATATAACTAGCATGGTACTGTCAGACCACATACGGAATCTGTCTAAGTCTCGCTCTAATCAGATTCTCTTGGAGAACTCTTTTGCTCTCAATCTGACCAAGCTGATCAATGATTTACCTGAGCAAGAGCATACATAATATTCCTCTCATAATACTAAGAGTGGATGATCCTCTATTGACACTCAATAGCCTTCGTAAGGTTGACTACTAATCCTGATAACCGGTTATACTATATCTGGACCTTTCCAGACCTATAAGTCTGGCTTCAAAGAAAGAAGTACTCAAATAAGACATTCTTAGTGTCTTAAGTCTAAGAACCATATACATAATTGGGAGTACGAAATTGCTATTTGATATCAGGTATCATTAACCATATAATATTTCGTAAGTGTATCAATCAATGAACTCATTATCCAAAGAGCATCTGTACTGTAACTTTAGTGTCTCCACATAATTGGCTATGAGACCTGCCATCTCCATCATATGGACGAGTATACAATATACCGGTCTATCCGGTTGTCTCGATGTCCTTCTCGAGCATCCTATGACCGAGATTATTTATGATCTATGTTTAAAGGCGAATTGATCTCATTATCATAATCTCATCATGATCTAATTGCTATTGTATAGGACCAATGATATCACTATATAAATATAAATATATATATATATATATTCAACAGATAATATAATATGAGAATATGTCAATAATAATAATGATACAAAAAGACTGTACAATATGTCACACGTGTCATCACTCATGTGATTAACTTATATGGCACCTATAACCAGCAGTTAACATTGTGAAGGTGTACATAAATAAAGTCAAGAAACGATTAAATAAAAAAATTAAAATTATCAGATCTGATAAAGGTAGTAAACTTTATGATAGATATAATAAGTTAGATCAGGATCCTGACTCTCTTGCTAAATTTTTAGAAAAGCAAGATATTTATATTCAATATATTTTATCAGGTGTACACTACAGAATGGTATTACTGAAAGATGAAATTATACTCTTATGGAATGATTAGGAGCGTAATGAGTTATTTTCTTATACTTAAGTTGATGTTGGGTAAAGCTTTTAGGACAACTATATATATCCTTAATAGAATTTCTAATAAATCAATTTCATCAACTCTATTTAAGTTTTAGATTAGTAGGAAACTCAGTTTAAGACATCTATATGTTTGGGGTCATTCAACTAAGATAAGAGTCTTTAATTAATAGAAAAAAAATTAGATCTATGAACTATTTTTAGGTATCTTATTGGTTATCCTAAAAAATCTAAGAGATATAGATTTTATTACCCTAATTATTGTAAGAGATTGATAGAAATTCCTATAAAATGATAAAATTAATGAGAGTGAAAAATCTTGAAGAATTAATTTTAATATAAAGGAGTAGTAGGTTGATGCTCTTATTACTTCCTATTCGAGATATTATTGTTTGTTAAGTCACCAAATGAATTAATAAGAGTGAACAATAAAAAATATTGATGAACTCCTATATAATGTTGATGACAGTACTAATAATGAACTCACATATGTTGTTTCTCAAATTGCTAAAGAAATTGATAAGGATGAATAGCAAAAGAATATTGATAAACTCTTACATGATGTTAGTATCATTGCTAATAATCTTGTCAAACAACCACAACTAGTAGTCTTGAGAAGATACCTATCATTTTTTATAATTATATGATATATCTATAAGAATCATATTATCACATAGAAATAAAAAAGGACCCCCTATCATCTTCGCAAGCTATGAAAAATGATGATTTTAAAAAGTGATATGATGCAATAAAAGAATAATTGAAATCAATATTCCAAGATGGTTCTTAGAAACTCATTCCCCAATTTAAAAGAGCCAATTGTAAATTTATCTTTAAAACAAAATATGACAAAAGATAATATTGAATGATATAAAACTAGACTTATGCCAAAAATTTCTCTCAAATAAAAGACATCGAATATAGTAAGACTATTTCTCCAATCTCTAAAATAACTCATCGCCATGATATTAATAGCTCATTATACTCTTAAATTATATTAGATTGATATGAAAAGAATATTTCTAGATGAGAATCTAGATAAGAAAATATACATTGAATAATTAAAAGGATTTGTAGAGACAGGCAGGACAGGTTAGGCTTACAAATAAAAGAAATCTATTTATTGCCTTAAATAAGTTTCAAAAAAATTGTTGGACAGTAGGAAGTCTAACTCATCAATAATAGAAGATGAATTTATAGCAAGCATTGAGGTTACAAATTAAGATTTATGTCTATAAAATTTCATCTTAAAACTTGGTGTTGTCGACTCAATTATTAAGTTGCTAAAAATATTTTGTTATGACCCTAGCTAAGTCGGGTCCAACCATTTATGATTAAATCGAGTCGAGTTATGTTAGTCCATCCAGTCGGATTCAGTTATTAGACGGGTGAGTCCAATCGAGTCAGCTATTAGTTGGTTAGAGTTGATTTTTATCTTCGGTTAGGATGGAGTTAATTATTATTTTCAGTTAGTAGTTTATCAAGTTAGTTAAGAATTAAAGATTAGCGTGATTCTTGTCAGAGCCCTATAAATAAGGCTATAAACTCTTTCATAAAATCAATCAATGAAGAATTGTTTTGGCCAATAGGCAAAAACCCTAGGAGGCAGCGAAGCGATCTAGGAGGTCCGATCCCCTCGAAGAGATCGATTATCTCCTTTTCTACCCTAATCCTCCACGATAGAACCCTAGGGTCCTATCATATTTTGTATTAACACCTTAGCAATTTTTTTATCCAAGAATGATAAGTACTTTAGTGGTTCTAAGTATATCAAAATAAAGTAGTTAGTTGTTAAAAAAATAAAAAAATAATAAATATCGATGAAAAACCTATGCACTATTTTGATAATTATTGATCAATTTATTAAAATTTTATAACCTAAAATAATTGAAGAATATGTTCATATGATATTAAGATTATCTTGGAAAGATAAATTATAAGAGTCACATGAATTATATTAAGAAAGATTAATAATATTATAATATGTAGAAGAAAGTATGACATTAATTATATATAACCATTATAACTCATATTGATACTTGGACTTAATAAAATATTATTATATTTATTGAACTTATTGATTTATCTTAAAAATTCATGACTATGTATAAAATAATTTTCAAATTTTTCGTAATTTTTTATTTGATTTTAATTTTTTATATCTTATCGTTGAGCCATTCGAAACTATTTAATTGAACAAGATATATTATAATTAGATTTTTATTATGGTTATTAGCTAATTGAAGGAAAATCTACTGATAATAAAATTTATTAGGAGATGACATTCATAAGAACTCTCCTAATTATTTATTCAAAATTTTTTATTCTCATTTATAAATAGATAAAACCTGACATAATTAGTGTGATAACACAATATATAACACATATGATTATAAATCTACTCTTTATCTACTTCTAGTCTATATTTTTATCTCTTATAGTAATCCTATAATAGATAGAAAAGGAGGAGAAATAGAGTTTAGTTTATTTTAGAAATATGTGCTATTGTTAGTTACAGTGTATTTATTATACGAATCATGTAAACATATTCTAATTGATATTGAAAAGTACATATATCTAATTCTTAATCTATAGTTATTAAATTTTAATTATTGATATTAAAAATTATATAATTATAATTTTTATACCTTCACGTCAACCGCATTCGATCAGCTGCTCTAATCCCATTTTAATGAATGTTTCCTCTGATTAAAGATTTGCAGAAACTGGTACTCCAAGAAATGACGACAAGGGTGATTTTACTTTTTCGAGTATCCCAAAATTGTTTTAGCACATTTTATATCCCACGTATACATGTTTACGCATTTCCTCAAAAGTGCAGCAATCATTGCAGGGTGTAGTTTGGTTCAAAGCCGCTGTCAAAGATTTGGGCCCTGGAGAACTCTCGATAGGATTGCTGTGTAAGAAAGCTCTCATGTACGACAACCGTTGTCCCAGTTACATGTTACCTGCTCAGCGTTGGCTTTGACATTTCCAGAAGTCTATGAACTTGAGCACCTTGTTCTTTTATAAGGTGAAAATTATCTAGGGAAAGATTATTTTGTGTACAGAGATATGAATATTTTTCTGGTTTTCTACATTAGATGTGTTGAAACTAATTGATGAAATTAAGTAGTGGTACCTCAGAAAGGCAGAACTGAATTAAGCAGGTCATCCAAGGGTTTCAGGGTTATGAATAGTCCTGTTGTGTGATTTATATTAATTAATTTAGTGCTGTACATCTTTCTTTTCATTCTTTGATATCGCATTCCACATTCCAAATGAGAATAAATGCGCCAAACTATCAAATAGTCTCGTAGTTTAATTAATGCGGCTGTTAAGTGTCTGCATGCACTTGATGGTTTCCAGAACCTCATAGGAACAGTTACTAAAATTGGGCTACAAGGAGATGGAAGTGCTTTCGGCCGAAACTACGTAAGAAATGTATATATATTTTTTTTCTTTATTGTCATCCTCATAACAAATCTGTCACCGTGACGTCTCATATCCACTTATCTTGAGAAATGCTTTTGTGCTTTAATGATTTAGTTCCTTTTGCTTTGGTGCATTAACCTCACCAGCCTCCTCCTTTTCTTGTGAATTTATTTATTATATCATCTATACATGTAGACAAAGCACTGCAAATCCTCTTAATTATCCTATCTATGGAGGTTACATGTAACAACAACAGTGCGGACAATATCTATCCATTTTTGATATATTTCTATAATTTCTAATGTAAAAGAAAACAGAATTTCATTTCGGTACATTTTGGTCTCATCATTTGGATTCCATTGTACAAATTTCACATGCAGTAACAATCCAATCAGTGCTCCTCTGGCTATATAAGTCTGTATCTTTCTATTTGATTCATCTTCTTCTATAGATTGGCACCATGTAAACAGCAGGTAGCCGTTGCTGCTCTTTCGCATATTTTTATAAAGCGCTGTTAGGTGTATCCTATCAATCTAAGGCTTTACTCCTCGCATTTGCAAGATGAACTACCTTTATATTAATTTATGTGCGACCTTTCTTGTGTAACCACATCCATCCAAACTAGGTCACATCGGTGGTCCAAAGCAAGGGCCATTACACCCTCACGGCACAATAATCTGTCGGTAAGGTGGCCCCAAAGCTGACTTTGTAGCCATGTGTCATATGCAATATACATTATATATATATATATATAGACTCAATTTAAAGATAATAATGAAAATATATTTATTATTATTATATAAAAAGATAAATGATGAGTATAAGATTTAATCTATGACCTTGCTATTAACAGCAAAGATGATTATTAGATAAGCTAGCTGATAGTTTTTTTTTTTTAATAAATTATGGAATGAGAATTTGAACAACATCACGCCAACATCATAGATATGAAATTTATAATGTAAAAATATGAACCACTAATATAAATTAAGTAAATCGATTACATCATAACAAGACTATGTAAAAATTTGTGTAATGAAATTTCAAAACCTTCAATTTAAAATAAAATGTATTAGATATATCATGATCATGACCAGAGTAATATCGTAAGTCTTATGTGTAATTTTTTGTCATTTAGTTTTTGATGGAAAGTGAGTGAGCAAGTTGAGTTTGCTTTCTCACTTGCTCTGTACGGCCCTTTTAGAGGCCGTTGGGATGTCAAGCTCGTGGAGAAGACAATGGGCAATAAACCAAACGGGAAGCGGCAATGGAGAACAGAATCCAAGACTTAAAAGGCGCAAAACGACAGCAGCCGACACGACCCTGGGACAAAAAAGTCATGCACTGATCTGAATGTCACGCTACACGCCCTGTTTCCCCAGTGAGATGTCCTTATGGTCCAATCCCTCGACTATACCAAAGTGCTTATCGCTCTGTGTTTGTTCCCCGAGTCTCTAATTGTGTGTCTGTTTAAGATCTCTTAGATGTTGCCTTCATGTCCGTGTGTTCGATGAACTTAATCGCATGCTAACTGTTTGAACTTATGTCTTGCATATTTCTTCCTCAAGATCCGGTGTCTTTCTTATGCTGGATTCAGAAGGTTGCTTGACATACTTGTTATACGTTATTCGGTTGGGTTTCTCGATTCAGATGATGAAAATGGTACATTAGCTACATTGCCAGCAAATTCTTTGATCCAATAAGTCCTTAACTGCGGCTACCACGAAGCTTCATCTTCATCATAAAAAAAATAGTACTTTGATTTGTCACCTTCACAGAGTTCAAAGATAAGTTGAACACGATCAGTTTGGATGGCAGCACCAGGCTCTGTATTCTGCTTCCTCTCCTCTCATATTATTCGAGGTATCACAGCACTTACAAAAGCTTGTTCCTACCACTTGCACCAACCAGCAGTACCTACTAAATCTTTTGTTCCTTGCATGACTAGCTTGAGGATCTCCATCTGCTTTGGAGCCATGGTAGCTTGTCCTTGGCTTGAATAAACATTTTCGTCCCAGTTTAAAACATTCCAAGGTGTTAAAAAAAAAACAAAATATGCATACTTTATCTTGATATAGAATCTGGATGTTTTGATAAGTTAGAACATTCAAATAAATTAAACAAGTAACCTACTCAGCTATTGTATGCAGCAAAAAAAGGCCAGTAATTTGGTTTTGTTGTTAGTATTTTAGTTACCTCATCACCTGCCACACACTGAAGGACTTCATGTGCTCTTCTATAGAATGTAGAGTCCTCGGAACCATAGCGTTCCCTAAAGCCAATGACAATCATATGTCCTATGTCATGGAGAGAAACTTCCAACCCAACCCTCCTTTGTCCACGTCTTAGCGCTTGTAGATTGACGTGAATAGAACATTATCTAATCAAATAAACAATTTTTATGAGCAGGTGAGACTGCACCAACCTAATATGATAATCTTTTTTTTTTTTTTTTTCTATTTTGGACAATGGTTCTTCAAGGATCAGATAGTCTATCCTGATATGGGAGTGACTTGGAGAGTGCTTTGCCACTGAAATTGGTTACTATGCCATAATTTTCTTCATCAAATTTTTTATAACCTTGTTTCATGGGTTTTCTTGTGACAAAATTGTCTTGGATCATTCAGACTTGCTACAAGATTTTCCTGCTCTGATAATATCATTTCATATTGGGTGGTGGAGTAAGTATGGAGAAGCTCTTACGGACTTATATGAGGATAAGAATCTCTTGTGTCATAAATTTATTATTTTAAATGGAATAATTATGATATGTTGACATGATTTGGATCTTGTGAGAGTATGTTGATGTTCGGAACATATAAAGAAACCTGAAACAAAATGCTTTCCTTTGTCATTTTGTTACTATTTGCTATATGATTATGTGCTGTACTGACAGTGTTAACTTTGAATATGAAGTGGTACAGACTACATATCATGCTTACGTGCGGCAAAGTTCTGTGCCAAAATGGTGATAGCATTGTATTGAACTGGCTCACTGACAATGCAGGTTGGTACAAATCCCATGTTAACAGGATTTGGTGAGTATCTAAGAAACTAAGATGGGACTTTACTAGCACAAAAGCATCCTAAGAGTTTAAAATCGTTTCAAACAACCCTCAAAGCTGTCTTAATGTGAAGGAATGGCTACTAACTTCTCAACTACGTGGGGCTTGTTTAAGTGTCTTTTTTATGTCACACTTCAATAACAACATTTGAAGATATTATGAGGTTAATCCTAAGCAAGTGCTATGCCCAGTCTTATAATGATAAGCATGTGATAGTTCAAATGCCTTGTCTTATAATGATGAGTTTCGATTTAATGCAAATTACATTATAAATTTCTTCTGATGATACCGAAATTTGTCTCACGTTCAAGTATTTTTCATATCTCCTTGATTAGTTTGCTTGTGTTTATTGCTAAAAACTTTTAACAAACGAATTTTCTCCTGTCAATCAGGGGAAACCAATTATTAGTCTTGTATTGCTCAATAATTCTGGCTAATACTTTCAACATTTTCAGTGGTTGATCCAAATTTCTGCGTTAACGACTCAGAATTCTTCAGCTCTGATGGGGCGGAATTTTCTGATGTTTTCAGCTGCAATCATTTGCTACGTAATGCACTTTACCGGGTGGCTTTATCACATGGGCAAATTGTCCAAAAATGCCCTATCATATGAGTAGTAGCGGAAAAACATGAAAGATGCAATTAAATGCATTAACACACAAAGATTGGTGATATCCTTACTAGAGTTATGCATCCATTAATGTTTTTTTTTTTTTTTTTGACATAAGTTGTTTCAGAGGAAGATAATAAGTCATGCAGCAACCAGTTTTATGGTCTCACCTAAACACACATAATTGAGGGAAAACTGTTATTAATTCATCATGTGCTATAAGTACAACACAAAGTTGACAACTGAGCTAGCAGAATGTATTGGTACAAAGTAGCCACTCTTATGGGGACAGACCAGCTGTCTGTAATCATGTTCTCTTGGAGTCAAATGGAGAAACACTAAGTTGTGGTGAAAGCCATTTGATAGGTTCCTAGCTCATTTACTCAAGGAGCCACTAAAATTGAAATGATCATATGGATGTGCCATTTGATGGTGAAAGCTATACTGGATGCAGAAGAAACTGGTGCCACAATTGTTTTTGAGCTTCATGTGGAAACACCTTATTAGAACAGAGACTTCTCCATGATCAAGCATCATCAGCGGCGACGTCGGCCATACTCACCTAACGATGTTGATGTAACATGCATCAGCACTCGCTAAGTTTTTGCAATGATACGCGGTTGTCATGGAGTGTAGTTTGTCTAGATTCTGTATGTTGGTCATGGAGTTGCCTGCGGATACGTGTTTCCAGGGAGAGGGAGTGGCTTTTCAAACCCCCGAGAGATGCAAAATGTGAAGATGTTTGGCTCGATGCTTGTTGAGGTCATCTGCAACTGATCCTAGTGGGAGTTCAGTTGCTACCAGAGCAGTGAAAGATGGATCTGTGTTGGCCTTTGATCGTATGTACAAAATTATAAACTATTTCTTACTGGAGTAGTCGTCAAATTATGTCCACTGTTCATTGGCATATGCCCAATGACTTGTATTTTTATCAAATCAGTACATAATAAATACAGTTTCTAGAGAAGTGATTTACTATAATAGTTTAGTTTATATTGTACTTTCTATAAAGTCAATGTCTCAATAGAAGGAGTCTGATTTGAAGAAATGACATGTGCAATCTACAACATTAACATCCGACACCCAATAATAAGTTATCTATGTTGGATTTCATTATACATTTCAAAATTGAACAGAATCTTGGCTGGGATTGACAAAATCATTTTAGCATTTACCATAGATTGAATAAGGAGCCCTTCATTTTGCATCCATGTGGCTCATAAAAAAAGGGTGCCTTCTGCAAATGATTAATCTCAAGTGTCCAAAAACTCGATTTATGCATGCTCTTGGTCAAATAATTTATGCTGTATTCTTGTAACCCATGCTTAGAGTCCTCGCTTCCCCTGTTCCCATTTTGAGCTTTTAAGATCGAGGATAATAATGTAATGTGACCATAAAAAGGTTAAAAGGAATTACAAGTATGTATTTGATTCGTTAGCAGCATTAATAGATGCTAATACTTACTACTTTCTACTCTGTTAGTGCATCTAATGCTGGTCCATCCTTCTCACCTTAAAAAGTCATACTTCAGCATCAAATCAACCGGGTTATGTAGTGCATTCTTCAAAAGAGAAGTGCTTAGCTTTTACCAAACTTCCACTTGGA
The DNA here is from genome assembly GCA_021527575.1 of Ensete glaucum. Lineage (NCBI taxonomy): Eukaryota > Viridiplantae > Streptophyta > Magnoliopsida > Zingiberales > Musaceae > Ensete > Ensete glaucum. The sequence continues at coordinate 32,877,086 of CM038557.1, forward strand.
GATTGTTAGCCAATCCCCTACATTGTCTCCATCTAAATTTCTGCAACTTTGAATCAACTACTTAATTATATGCTTCTCTATAAGGTGGGAACAACCCCCCTTTTTCCTATTTATACCATGCGTACCAGCATGCACTTCCTCTACCACTACTCTTCTCCTTAAGCTTAGATGGGAACAACCCCACTTTTTTCCTATTTATACCATGTGTACCAGCATGCACTTCCTCCACCACTACTCTTCCTTTCTTAAGCTTAGATGGGTAGTCTTCTTCTTCTTCTTCTTCTTCAATTCCTTGTCCTCATCATGCTCCAATCCATCGATGCCCAGCCTTCTCCAGGCTACTACCCAAGTTCTAGGATCTGGCCAATGAGATTCTACCAAGGCTACAGTTACCTCTGGGGTCCTCAGCACCAATCAGTCTCCCAAGATCAGTCCTCTGTAACAATATGGCTTGATAGAAGCTCAGGTCTGTCATTCCTGCCACTTGCAGTATATGATCTTTCTCCGCTTGTGAAAACTAGCAATTGTACCTCTTTCTGCTTAGCTAAGAAGAAAATATCTATGTAGGAAGTGGATTCAAGTCGAATCGCCCTTACCGAAATGGCTACTTTGGAGCTTCGATCAAGCTCCAAGGTGGCTACACTGCCGGAGTGAACACAGCTTTCTATGTATGCTAGATAACTTAATCATGGATTCAGTAACATTTGCTGTCTCGTTCATGCCGTAGTGGCTGCGCTTGTAGCTCTCAAACAATGAAGCTCACCCTGGCTTCCATGACGAGGTGGACATCGAGTTCCTCGGCACAACTCCTGGTAAGCCATACACTCTGCAGACGAACGTGTACGTGAGAGGAAGCGGCGACGGCCGCATCATCGGCCGGGAAATGAGGTTCCACCTCTGGTTCGACCCCACCGCCGACTTCCACCACTATGCCATCCTCTGGAACCCTGACGAGATCATGTGAGTGCTCCGCTGTTTCTGTTCTTCCATCACCTGAGCACATGATGCTGAACTCGTTCATCCATCCCTGGAGATTCTTCGTGGATGATGTGCCAATAAGGAGGTACGCGAGGAAGATGGAGGCGACGTTCCCCAATCGGCCGATGTGGGTGTACGGCTCCATTTGGGACGCGTCGTCGTGGGCGACGGAGAACGGCAAATACAAAGTCGATTACAGTCACCAGCCGTTTGTTGCGAGGTTTACCGGCTTCAAGATAGCCGGGTGCTCGGCATACGCGCCGTGGAGCTGCCGCCCGGTGTCGTCGTCCCCCGCCGGCTACGGCCTCAGTTCTCAACAGTATGCCGCCATGCAGTGGGCTCAGAGGAACCACATGATCTACAACTACTGTCAGGACTACAGCAGGGATCACTCCCTCACTCCTGAGTGCTGAAGCACATCATTCTTCCAGTTTGCTTTGATGTTTCATTGGTTTCTTCCTGCAAGGAAGAGCTGCCCTGCTACTATTGTGTTTTAGTAGTTGAGGCGGTTGTGGTTTTCCTCTTCTTCTTCTTCTTCTTCTTCTTCTTCTTTACATTACAACGTTGTGTTGTCTCTGTAAAGCTATTCTACACTGAAGAGGTCTCTGCAAGTATCAATCAATATGAAAGCCTGCATTCCCATGAAGTTTGAACTCTATGGACCGAGTCATGTAATCTCTCCATGCTATTTTCATTGAAGTGGTCTCTACAAGTATTAATCAATATGAAAGCCTGCATTACCATAAAGTTTGAACTCTATGGACCAACCGAGTCATGGAGCCTCTCCATCCATTTTTACTTTCTCTGTTACTTTTTTGTTACTACAGCCGATTATTGATCTTTTTGAAGTGAAAAATATTGAGCACGCTTCGGCCAATTAAAACTCATAGCTTTTTGATCATGAATGTTGGGATATATTTTGGTTTTAGGACTCAGAAAATTAACCCAATAATTAAGTTGATTTCCCCTGCCTCTTAGCAGTCCCAACTCCTGCAATCCACCAACCAGAAGATTGTAGATCTGTTTAGGCATGGCATTTACAACAATTTAGCTCCCATGCACAATTTAGCTTTGGATAGCAATCTTCTTGAATCAAGCTGATAAAAGATGTGATTTGTAATATCAAAACTGATGAACAGAGCAACATTGATAAGAAAGAATTTACAAGAAATGCTGTGGCGAAATAAAGGTCTGGCACCACAGAAATGCACACTTCAATCTCTTCTGATGTTGATCCTTAAGCATACATTCAGAGCATGATCTTCCTGAATTGGACATCCAACTCTAATTTCACTGACTGACAAGCTTGTGCATTTAGACACTCCATTCACTTTCTTGATGAGGATGTGATAAAAGCTTTCCTGAATTAGAGGAAACATGTGATTACTCAAGTGTGAGAACTGATACTATCATTAACAGCCCATATCTTGTACGAAACTAAGCTAACAAACATATCACCGGTGCTAGCAATTCAGATTGTATCCTTCAAAGCTCAATTCACATAGCAAATCGTTACTAGTTATGTTTTTATTCAATTTGATTACTTTATTCGAGTATTACATAAGATGCACACTAGATGATTGCCTTCATCTTCAAATATTAAATTTGATGGAACCATTATGTTCTTATCTATCATGGAAATATAATCATTGCTTATATGCAACATCAACTATTTGGCTCTAACTTTGTCAATAAAAGAAACACAACTTCTTAATTAAATGCACCTGCTATCGCTTTGATATTAAAATAAAAAAATTATCAAATCTTCTAGACAACAGGTTACACGATCAATCTTTTTATAATCCACTATTTCATCATAGTTTACATATGAAAAATGTAAATAGAAATACAATTATTTAATTATAAAAAAAGTTTAGATTTTAATCGGATTAAATATTGGCCAGTGGTAGATGGATGTCTCTTTCGAATAACATCAAGCAAATTGTATTCTCTTTCCGATGTGAAACAAGTCGAGACCCAAACTTCAAATTCACTATATCATAGTTTTGCTTGTCCTTGGGCTTTGACCTTTGGGCCTATTGATCTCTCCAACTGCTCTAATTTTTTGTCACAAAAGATATCATAATTATCTAAAACCTTTGAAAACAAGCATGATGAGATTTATGGATACGAGAATATAACTTAGTTGATAAAAACTTTGATCATTAATAATAAAATCACAGGAATGAATCCCGTCTTAATTATCTTTAAAAAAATTTATGGTACATATTGCTACTCCTAGTCCATTTTCTGATCATTTAATATATCAAGAAATTAAATTTATTTTTCTATTTTGCTAAAAGGATTCATATTCCAGTATTTTATATAAAATCAGCTGTAGATAAACAATTTATGGTTTGATTTTGAGGTAGGCTTGATAGTATTTTTTTTTTCTTCTAAATATATAATGTTGGAAACTAATGTTTAAATAATTACTTTTACAGAATTTGGTGAGAGGATTTCTGCAAGTTGTTGAAAGAATTACTGAAGACGGAATATAGTTATCAAGAACTCATTTCCTCAAAATTTATGTGTTAGAACATGGTTGTCACTGTTGAAACTGTGAATAATTGTTCCACCTGAGGGTTTCTTCTAGGCTTAGGGTCTTGAAAAAGGCTATGACATCTCTTCAGTGATGTCAGGCTGGCTTTTATATGTGGAAACATGCAGATGCAATGTAGAAACAGTACCAGAAGAAAGGGATGGTCATGGACCACAGGAAGGAATGTTTATTAGTTCAGCTATTCCTAGACATAAATGACATCCGCAAGGGAGAAGATAAACTTAACATTTATCTTAATTTTGGTGAGTCAATAATCTCAATCCATAGGTATCTTCACATTATGATGTGTGTCCTGTATTTAGTTGATGGGCATATCTTTTCTACTCCAATCTTTTTTCATTTTTATATCTAGATAGATTTTGATATGATTTATTAGGATCTTGATGAGATAATTAATTTATTAATATTATAAATTTAAATTATTAATCTAAAATATCTATCAAAACCAAATTAGTTTTAGTAAACCCATTTGCTTATGCATAACTTCTTTCATGCTTGAATGACATTAATTAGCAAGAAAGCCAAATGAACTCATTCATATCACTATTAATGTCTTTATGTGAGAAGTTCAGTCATCCTTATTCTTATCAGAACACCAACGAACTTATTCATCTCAGCATCGATGCGTCTTCTACGTCACTGTACAGTAAGCTCCAATAACTCCAAGGAAGCTTACATCTCGGTATTGATGCAACCTTGCTTGCTGTCTTTCTTCTCCTTGACAAGTCGATGTTTTCTTTTTCTATTTTTGAACTTCTAATGTATTATGGACCAATTTGATTACATGAGAGCTTTACAAGTTTTATGAGTATGCAAAATCCGAGGAAAAGACCAGTTCAATAAAACTGTGGAGGAAATACTTAATTTGAACACCATCAATCTATTCTTCTTTTTATTTTTCCGTAAAAGTTCTGCGGTGAACGTTTAAGTTGTGATGATGACCTTAAATCTCGATGATGCAAACCAATGTACAAATGCTGAATATTGCGAATCACAATCATTGACATTAAGGTTATCTTTGGTGTACCGCATCCACTATATACTTTTTTTTAGAAAAGGACTCTACATTACTTTAATGAGTCAGTACAAGAGATTGATCCCGAGCATCTTAGAACAAAAAGAGAAAAGACAACAATCTATTAAAAGAACTAATAAAATATCATAAATAAAATTATAAACAGTGTTTCGATATAATAATTATATATATTAATTTTTATGATTATTTTAGACTTGTAAATATAAGTTATGTGTACATTAGTTCCATAAAGGCTGAGATGATTAAAAATAAATTATCCAGATAGTAATTTTAAAGATTTTCTAGCTTTGTAGAATAGTGTAAAGTGACAATCAATATACGTCCCAGAGTTATTTGTTAGGATCAAAGCGACATTAAGAGCGGGTTGAATTAGTATTTATGAAAATTTTGTATTGGTTTGAGTATTAGTTCGATAAAGCTTAAAGCCGAAAAGTATTTGAACTTAAAAATATTTGTAGGACAATAATGATTAAGTAAAGTAATATATAAAGGCAAGTAAACAATAGAGAGGAGAAGAGAAGTCATACCAATTTATAGTAGTTTGTTCTTGTGACCTATATACACTCTCAATTCCTCCTCCGTTGAGGTCATCAACTTCTACTATTGATCTTCCTTCAATGAGTGAAGATCAACTATCCTCTTACAGTTCTATTCTCCTTTTACAAATTCAGCATATAACATTTATAATTCTCTTAGCTCTATCTTAAACAGAAACTACACTTGGAGAAAAGAAGCGGAGCTCTCAAGAAATTACAATAGTGTTTTCACAAGTTTTTGTTCACTTCTCTTGTATCTTCAAGCAATAATGGGTAGGGTATTTCGGGATTTTCGAGGTGTTGACAGCCTCTACCCCTTGGAGACTATGTTCTAATAGTAGTACTGCTAGCCTGGGCGGTACTACCGCCTGACACAATCTCGAAGATTGTGTCTCTTTAGAGACTAGTAAAAAAATCAAAGACCGCGTCTTACCTATCCTTGGGTTACTAAAATGAGCTTTCTAATAATTTCAAATCAATCCTAATTAAGGTCTAATGATCTCTTAATTGAGTTAGTAAAACTAACTCATTACGATGCTAATTATAATACTTTAGGCAAATAATTACAATACATAATCTTTGTTGTTCGATTATTAATTGATCTCTCGATGAACTCCCGCCGAAGTCTCGACATCCTTTTGGTGAACCTCCGGTGAGCTCCTAATCTCCTTCGCCAAACTCCCAATGAACTCCCAGCATCCTTCGATGAACTTCCAGTGAGCTCTAACAACATGTTGGCGAACTCCTGATGAACTTCTCGGCAAATCTTTGGAGAACTCTCGGTGAGCTCCTGACAACATTGTTTGAACCTCGGCCAACTTTTGTTGAACTTTCGGTGAGCTCCCGACCACATCATCCAAACCCCTACTAACTCTTAGCGAGCTCCCAACTATATCGTCTGAACCCCGATCAACTCTCGGTGAAACCTCGGCGAGCTCCCGACCTTGACTTCGGCCCAATGACAAATTCTTCCATAATTGTTTTGCCTTTTTTCTAATCGTATTTAATCTTGTATTATTTATCATCAGCATACAAGTTATAAACACACCAATTGATTTCATCATCAAAATTTAAGATTCAACAATCTCCCTTTTTTTTATGATAACAACTAATTGATGACAGAGTTAACCTTAACTCCTGTTTATATGTCATAAAGAAAATAAACTTGAATTCTAATGAACCCACCACCTTTAAATTCAAGAATAGCATTTTGACCATCTTGAAATTTTTATAATTTAATCATTCATGATACCAAACATGATAAAATTTTCAAAACAAAATTTCAAACATTATAACATTCATTTCACAAACATATCATTTGGCATCATTCATACAATATTATATCATTCCTCTTCTCTTATGTCATCAATTATATTATTTCTTCTCTTTTGTCATCAATAAAAAAGAGAAATACTCAACTTATATTTGAATATTCTTAAATATTTATCATATAAAGAATTTATTTTCTCTCTATTAAAAGTATATCATATATGTATGATTAAATCATCATGATTTATCCCCCTTGTTATCAATAAAAAGGAGAAAAATACAATATAAAGTTTTGTCCTCTTTTGGGATATGCAAATTTGTAAGTTTTCTCTCCCTTTATTATTTTCAAAAAGAAAGGGAAGGGAAGGATTTAATGATGCAAAAAATTTTCATCACATGCAAAGTAAAAGACAAGTCATGAAAAATATAAATCATTTCGATAATTCTCTCTTTTTATAAATAGCTCAAAGAGAAATCATTAAGAAATTATCTTAATTGAAAAGAAAAAACTTAAGTCATGAAAACCAGGAATAATGATCAAAACATATATATAAAGAGTTCATTCATTTGGTAGATTCAACATGCTTATTTCTTTCCTAATAAAATCAAATTATTCCTCATTTTATGGCTTTGTAAAGATATCAGCTAATTCATATTTTGTATTAATAAATTCTAAAGATATATCATAGTTATTAACATGATCTCTAATAAAATGATACCTAATATCAATATGCTTGGTTCATGAATATTGAATAGGATTTTTGATAAGCATATTGCGCTCGTATTGTTACATTTTATAGGGATGTCTTTAAAACAAAGTCCATAATCTTGTAAAGTATTTTTCATCCATATTATTTGCACATAATATGTACTTGGTGTAATATATTCAGTTTCAGCTATGGAAAATGAGATAGTGTTTTGCTTCTTAGAAGACTAAGAGACTAGTGCATGACCTAGAAATTGACAAGTTTCGGAGATACTTTTTCTATCTATCTTACATCCTCCAAACTTGACATTATCATAAATAATTAAATCAAAATTTTCATATATTGGATACTATAATTTTAGATTTAGAGTTCTTTTTAAGTATATAAATATTTTTTAATTACCTTGTAATGAGATTATTTAAGATTGTATTGAAATCTTGCATATAGGGTAACATAAACATAATATATGGTCTAGTTGTTGTTAGACATAGCAAACTACATATCATTCATCAGTTTTTTTATCAAAGTTTTCACCTTCATTGTCTAAATCCAATTTTGTAGAGGAGCTTATAGGTGTATTTATAGCTTTAGCACTATCCATATTAAATCATTTTAACAAATCTAAGGTACACTTAGTTTGACTTATAAAAATACCCTCATATAATTATTTAATTTATAGTCCTAAGAAAAAGGTTAATTCACCCATTAAACTCATTTCAAATTCTTGGATTATACTTTTGACGAAAGATTCACATAAGGAGATTCACACAAGGATTCATTAGTAGAACAAAAACTAATATCATTAACATAAATTTGAATAATGAGAAAATTATTTTTAAAATATTTAATAAATAATATGATATCGATTTTGTATTTTAAAAAATTATTTTGAATAAAAAAAGAGCTAAGTCTCTCATACTAGAGGCTTCCGTCAATCTATAAAAAGCTTTAGATAATTTGAAAACATGATTTGAAAAAAGATTATTTTCAAATCAATATGGTTGTTCAACATAAACTTCTTTCAAAATGAATTAATGAAATCACTTTTGATATCCATTTAAAATAATTTGAAATTTTTAAAAGAATTATAGGCAAGGAGCATCCTTATAACATAAAACCTAACCATAGGAGCAAAAATTTCTTCATAATTAATACCTTCTTCTTAGTTAAAATCTTTGGACACTAATCTAGCCTTGTTTAGAACCATGATACCAAATTCATCTTACTTGTTTCTAAAGACCCACTTAGTATCAATTACTAAATGGTCACTAGGTCTATAAATAAACTTTCATATCTAATTTCTCTAAAATTGGTTCAACTCTTTATGCATTATAATAACCAAAGAATCATCTTTTAGGCCTTCCTCAATGCATTTTGATTCAATTTGAGATAAAAATATGTGGTTAGTACAAAAATTTTTAAATGACGAATGAGTTTGAACACCTTTTAATGTATCTCATATTATTAGCTCCTTAGGATGAGCATCTACATACTTCTTTTCCTTGGGTAAGGATTTCTTGGAATTAAATGCATCAAAGTTGTTTTAGAGAGGAGACTTATCATTTAAAATTAAAGTACCAAAATCAAAATCATCACTAAAATCAATTTTTTTCAATTCGGGAACCTCATTCAAAACAATATGGATGGATTTGTTAATTACTAGAGTTCTTTTGTTTGGACACGATGAGCTTTTGAAATTGAGGAATAACCAAGAAATATGTCTTTATCAGATTTTGCATCAAACTTTCCTAAGATATCTTTTTTATTCAACATAAAATATTTACAACCAAATAGTTTAAAATATAAAATATTAAGTTTTTTATTATTCTATAATTCATAAGGAGTTTTGAAAAGTAATGCTCTTACGAGAATCCTATTCATGACATAGCATGTCATGTTAACGACTTTGGCTCAAAAATATTTTGGTAAACTATGTTCGTTTAACATGGTTCTAGCCATTTCTTGTAAGCTCCTATTTTTTCTTTCCACACTCCATTTTGTTGTGAATTTCTAGGAGTAGAGAAATTATGGTTATACCTATTTGACTTAAAAAAAGTTTAAAAATCATGATTTTGAAAGTCACCACCATGACCATACGTATAGATGAAATCATAAAATAATTTTTATTTTTAAAAATTTAAAAAATATTTAAAAGAATCACTTTTGTATGTCAAGAAATAAGTTCAAGTGTATCTATTATAATCGTCTATAATAACAAATAAATATTTGATACCTCCTAAACTTGTAGTATCAATTAGTCCAAATAAATCCATATAGATCAATTATAATGATCGAGAGGTGTTTATTTGATTTTTTGATTTAAAATTACTTTTTATTTATTTTTCTAGTTGGCATGCACCACAAACTTTATTTTCTACAAAATTGATATTAGGTATTCCTCTTACTAGATTTTTAGTTGAGATTTGATTTAATAGTTTTATGCTAGTATGTCTTAGTCTCTTTTGTCAAATCCATATATCATCATTTAAGGAAATAAAACACATTTCATTACAAAAATTATTAATTTCAATAGTATACATATTATTGCTTCTTAAAGCAATCATAGAACTATTTTGGTGTGGTATTTCAATTATACAAATATTAGATTCAAATTTGATAATATATTCTTTATCACACAATTAGCTAATACTGAGTAGATTATGTTTCAAACCATTCAACTAATAACATATCTTCAATTAAGAAGTTTGATTTGTTACCTATGGTTCCTTTCCCAATGATTTTTTTTTGTTGTTGTCTCCAAATGTGATAAATCCTTTGTTTAGGCTAGTAAGCTTAGAGAAATGAGTTGGTTCTCTGGTCATATGCCTTGAACATCCACCATCAAGATACCATTTTGTGCTTCTAGGTTTTGTTTGGAGACATACCTATAAGAAAGGAGGTTTTGGTTTAGATATCCATTTGACTTTGGGTTCCTCATGAAAAATTCTATCTAATTTACTAATAGTATCGAGTTGTTTATGGCTTCTTTAGGAAATTAATTTGTATGGACTATGCCTTTTAAATAAATATTTATAGGCATAGTGTTAAATTCTACCACAAAAATTATATTTATTTCTAGTGAAACATATAATGTAGATCCTTTAACGAAGATGGTTGGCTTTTGTTTAGTGTTACTTACAAGGCTAATTCTTTTATTTCTATGACACGACTCTTATTAACAATGATCAATTTTAAGGATTTGTTATCTATTTTAAAATTTTCTAGTGTTTCTTGTAATAAAATATTTTCTTTCTTAAGTGTATTTAATCCTTTAACAAGGAGCTATCATATATTCATTATACTCCTTTTTGAAACTTTTAAATTCACTAGCAAGTAAAACATGATATTTTTTAATAATTTATACTTTTTACTAACTAATTTAAAATTATCAAATAAGTCATTAAATATATTAAATAATTTATCATAAGAAAATGAACACTTATTTGTGTTACTTATCTCGTTGCCAAATGTCATTAAAGCATAATTTGTAACTTTTTCCTTGTTGGTTGGCTCCTTACCTTCGGATGAACTTGAGTAGTCCCAAGTAGCTTTGAGCACCTTCTTCTTTTTTGGTTGCTTCTTCTTCACTCGGGGATATTTATTTTTGAAATGTCCTAGCTTCTTGCATTTGTAGCATACTATTGAGTCTTTTTTAAGTTCACTTTTGTTCTTAGTGTTTTGTTTTGTTTTGGTCATTGTTTTGGTCATTTTTAAGAATTTCTTAAAATTTCTTATAAGAAGGGCCAAGTCATCATCATCATCATCATCATCATCATCATCATCATCGTCATTTGAGTTCTCCCCTAAGTGGTCTTCCTTAGTTCTAAGTGCTATGTATTTCCTATTATTTAAAATGTTATTTGATAGGACCCTAGTAAGGTTGGGTCCTACTCAACCAAGTAGCAGCAATAAAAACCCTGTGAGATTGTAATAAACCCTACCTAGTCGTTTCTATCCTATAAAGAAGAGTGGTTAGAGTTTATGCTTGGGGCTTTAGGGCTTCCTAGCCGTCGCCTCCTTTACTGGGTTGGTCGGCTAGGGTTTCTAATAGGGGACCATGGCTTGTGTAGCCCCACTCCCCTTAACAGGGCAAGTCGACTAGATGGAGAGTAAAAGGGAGAGTTCACTTAGGAAGCATCCCCTAGGGCTAGAGTTTGGAGCCCTATATAAACTTGCAGCCTCCACCTCTTTTGAATAAGCAAGAGATCAGTTTTCATTTGACCATCTGGTCGACTATAAGGATGGAGGAACCTCTATAGCATTCCAAGGATTGATCCCCCTTAAAGATCAATCTACATAGAATTCCTCTAGGGTTCTATCATCTGGTATCAGAGAAGCGATCTTTCTGCCTTTGCTGCTATTTTTGCCACCCACCTTCAGCCAAGCAATTCTCATAATTTCTCTTGACATCATCATCTCCACCGTCATCTCTTACCTAGATCAAATCAATCTACTATCGCCACCTCCAATTGTATCAGAAATTTGATATTTTCCTATCACCAATACCTTTTGCTACTGTAATTTTCCATCTACAAAATACCAAAAAGAAGTTTTGATTTATCCCTTGTTGCGAATTTCTTTCGTCGTAAAAGTTATCATCTTTACGAAGAAAGAATTGCTGCAGAAAATTTTGGTCGCATATAGTGCTTTTGAGCAGATCTATTTGGTATCCTTTTTAGATAAAATTTCTCACATGTCTTATAAATCATTTTGGCTTTCATCTATGGTTGATCTGCTATGGAATTATTTTCTAAAATAATTCTTATGTTGCCACAAATTTTTATCGCAAACTGCTAAAATTTTTCAACAAGAATTCTGTGATCACAACTTATACCGAATTCCTTACTGTTATGCTACCAAAATTTCCTTAATCTAAATAATCATTATTGTTGCTACTTGAACCAAGATCTTGCTGTCAATTTTCTGTTCAAATCTCTCAGTTTTTTACTAAAGATTTCATCAAGAAACTATCATTTCTTCGATGATAATTTTGATTTGTGAGATAACACTTATAGCAACAAACTTTCACCGAATTCCATCAAACCTTTACTGCAATCACCTACAGATCCAAAACTCTTTTCCTAACCTTCATCCACCACCATCATAGCCCCAAAACCCTACCAAACTGTAGCCCCAAACTGCATCCAAAACAACCACAAAACAAGCTTAAACTGCAGCCTATACTTCTACTGATCCACCCACCTTTTCGGCCACAACCTTCCCCAACCGATTCATGCCATTAACCCAGCAACATAAGAGATATCTTAACATCACAGATTTGGAGGTTATATTATGGCATCTAAGAAGGCCATCAATACTAAATTCAAAACTTTCGAGACCCAAATGGAGGAGAAAATATGAACTATCTTTGTAAATAAAAGACTTAGTATGGGCCGACCACCAAGCCTGAAGAAATCACATAAAGGAGAGAGCTCTAATCGAAGAGATGACTTCCAAGAGAGGGGAGGCTCTATAATCGATCCCTACAATCCATGCATGAGGGTAGACTTCCTTAGATGGGAAGAAGGAGACCCGATTAGTTGGATCTCACGCGCAGTAATGTTTTCGGTATCACAGAACCATTGACGCATCTATGGTGGAAATTACGACTATACATCTTGAAGGGGATAAAATATAGTGGTCTGATTGGTTTGAACACATCCATGATGACCTCTCATGGAGATAATTTAAAGAAGGGCTGCTGATTCGCTTCAGACCAACCGATTACAAGAACGTTGACGGACAACTAGCGAAGATTCGACAAACCTCTATCGTTCAGGAGTATCAAACCAGGTTTGAAAGATTATCTAACTAAACTCATGATTAGTCTAAAAAATATCTATTATGGATTTTTATTGAGGGATTGAAGCCGGAGACCTGGGTAGAAGTTAAAGCGTGACATACGTACACGCTTATGGCAGTTATCTCTTTCACGCAACTTCAAGAAGAATAATTGAACTATAAAGCCCGGAGGACTAGGGTCACTTCCCGACCAGCAATATCGAAGCCCTCAGCCCCCCGAACCCCCCGTACTATTAACCGAGCTCTATACCAAAAAAGTTGATGAGAGAAGAGCTTGGGGAGTGATTGATAAAGGGATTACGTTGGCATTATGATGAATAGTGGAGTCGCGAGCATCCTTGTTAAAAGGGACGACTTCTTGTGATTGAACCTGTGGAAGAGGAGGTCATTGAATATCTAGAAGAGAACCTTGAACATGAATATGAAGATATGGAAGAAGTGCCATAGCTAACTGATTTTATGGTGCACGTGCTAGTAGGTTACTCTAATCTGCAAACGATGAAAGTTGGAGGTCTTTTCAAACAACAACTTATCACTATTCTCATCGACATGGGTAGCACTAATAACTTCTTAAACAGTAAGGTTGCTACTCGAATGACACTCCACATCGAAGGTTATAGTAAGTTTGACGTAAAGGTCGCTGTTGACCGAATCCTAAAGTGAGATCAAAGATGCCTACAGGTGAAACTATTACCATAAGACTAAGAAATCAATGCCAACTTCTTCCTCCTACCTATCGATGATTATTGAATGGTTGATAATGCTAGGTGACATTTTTAGAACTTTTCCAAATTGATTATGAAATTCTACTGCAAAGGTAAATAAGTCACCCTATGCGGGAAGTGTGGAAGCAACATAATAATCATTTCGACTCAACAAATAGAGAAAGTCCTACATAAGACACATGGTGGCTTTTTGATGCATCTCCAAATAGCAACAAAGGAGAAGAACATAAAATTTGTAGATCAAAACCTTTCCCAATTGCTTACTAAATTCACCAATGTTTTTGTCGAACTGTGTGGTCTTCCTCCTACCTGGCAACATGACTCTAGGATTCCAATTCTCCTAGGCAAACCATCAACGAACTCTCAATCATATCACTATCTCCATTTCTAGAAGGATGAGATTGAAAATATTGTAAAAGAGATGCTTGAAACAGGGGTGTTCGGCCAAGCTGCAGCCCTTATTCCTCATCAGTGCTACTTGTGTGCAAGAAGGATAGAACTTGGCAGATGTGGGTCGATTATCGAGCTTTAAATATCATTACTGTCAAGGACAAATACCCACTACTAGTGGTGGATGAACTTTTAAATAAGTTAAAAGGAGTTCGAGTCTTCACGAAGTTGGACCTATGATCCGGGTATCACCAAATTTGGGTATGTAAAGAAAATATTTCAAAAATTACTTTCTGAATGCACAATGGACATTATGAATTCTTGGTAATGCCTTTTGGAATCGCTAATGCTCCTTCCACCTTCCAAAGCTTGATGAACGATATTTTCAAGAGCTTTCTTCATAAATTTGTGCTGGTATTTTTTGATGATATTCCCATTTACAACCCTTCTCTTAAGATTAACTTTTAGCACTTGTGTTTTGTTTTGATGATCCTTCGGGAGAATACCCTTTTGTTAAGCAATTAAAGTGTAGCTTTCTCTATTGAAAAGTAGAGTACCTTAGGCATATAATCTCAGAAGGAGTGGTAGTTGATCCAATAAAGATTGAGGCAATGTAGGGTTGGTTGAAACCTACAAATGTGAAATCGTTGCACAATTTCCTTGGACTAACTGGTTACTACCAAAAATTTGTGAAGGACTATGGGAATATCAATGCACCCCTCACCTCTCTACTAAAAAAGAATGCTTTTCAATGGTCGGACAAAGCCTCTGCTACCTTCGACATACTTAACGTGGCCATGACGATAATGCCAGTGCTAGCGCTACCAGATTTCAACCGACCCTTCATCATTGAGGTTGATGCATATGAAATTAGAATTAGAGCTCTTCTAATACAAGATGGTCAACCACTCGCATATACCAGCAATGTGTTGTCTCCCTCCCATAAAACAATGTCAATATATGATTGGTAGGTGCTTTCAAATTAAAATCGACTATCGAAGCCTCAAATACTTTTTAGAGTAGAAGATATTATCCCTTTGAATAATAAAAATGGGTAACTAAATTTTTTGGATTTGATTATGAAATTATTTACAAAAAGATAAAAAATATTGTTATAGATACACTCTCACGGCTACCCGAACAAGTCGAAATTTCAGTCATCTCTCTTCCTACCATCGACTTTCCTGAGAACATTAGGGAGGAACGCAAGAAGGATATAGAGACCCGCAACATCATCTAAAAATTGGGGGAGGATCCAAGTGTAATAGCCCACTACACTTGGGATTCGAAGGATCTATCCTACAAAGGACACAATATGCTTATACCCGAGTCTCCATACATCAAAACCATCCTACAAGAGATACACTCCACACCTTCAGTAGGGAATTTTGGATTTTTGAGAACCTACAAAAGAGTGAAGCAAACTTTTTATTAGAGAGGGATAAAAAAACTTATTTCTGAATATGTAGCACAATGTGATGTATGTCAACAGCAAAAGGATAAAATAGTGATAAGTCCAGGAAAGCTACAACCACCACCTATACCTGACTCAGTATGGATTGACATCTCCATGGATTTTATCGAAGGGCTGCCACCTTCTAAAGGTAAAAGCACAAACCTCATAGTGGTTGATCGATTAACAAAATATGCTTATTTTTGTGCCATATGAAATCCCTACATTACTGCTAGTATTGCTCAGATTTTCATTGAAAATATTATTAAACTACATGGGATGCCAAAGTCCGTTATAAGTGACTATGATAGGGTCTTTACCGATAAATTTTAGACTAAGTTATTTCAACTGCAGGACACTAAACACAAGACAAGCACAATATACCATTCATAAACTAACGGCTAAACAAAGGTGGTGAACAAGTGTCTAGAGACGTACCTTCGATGGTTCACCTGTGACCAGCTAAAGGAGTGGACAAAATGGCTCCCTTGGGCCGAATGGTAGTATAATACTATATATCATTCATCTATAAAATGTACCCCATTTGATGCACTATATGGCCGACCAGCCCCTATGATTCCAAAGTATATAATTGGCTCGGCCAAAGTGGATCAGGTCGATAAAGATTTAATTGACAAGGACAAACTCCTACAGCTGCTAAAAGACAATCTCTTCGTCACTCAAGCCAGAATGAAGCAATAAGCCAACATGTGATAGAGTGAAAGAAAGTTTTCAGTAGGAGATTGGGTTTATCTTCGCCTATAGTCGTACAAGCAACTATCCATTAACATACAAGCCTCCACGAAGCTAACCCCTTGTTTTTATGGGTCTTACCAAATCACGGAGCGTATTGAAACTATGGTGTATAAACTTAAATTGCCTAAGGATGCTAAAATTCACTATGTCTTCCATGTGTCTTCCCTAAAGCCTAGGTTAGGAGAGCACGAGTTAGCCCAGACTCAATTGTCGAACACTATTGATGATGGAGATATTCAAGCTCAACCACAAGCCATCCTTGATCGAAGAATTATGATGTGTCGTTGACGTCTCTCTACTGAAGTACTGGTGTATTGGAATAAATTACAACCTGAAAATGCCACATGAGAATCATATCAGGAGCTGAAGACCCAGTTCCCTAAGTTCATGAAACCTTAGCCCTAAGGACAAGACTGATTTGAAGAGGACGGGCTTGATAGGACCCCAAGGTTGGGTACTACTCAACCAAGTAGCAATAATAGAAACCCTGTAAGATTATAATAAACCCTATCTAGCAGCCTTTATTTGATAAAGAAGAGTGGCTAGGATTTATGTTTGGGGCCTTAGGGCTTCCTAGCTGTCACCCCCTTTATTGGGCTGGTTGGCTAGGGTTTTTAGTAGGAGAGCATGAGTTGTGCAGCCCCTTAGGCCGCCGCCCCACTTAACAGGGCAAGTCGACTAGATTAAGGGTAAAAGAGGGAATTCACTTAGGAGGCACCCCCTAGGGCTAGGGTTTGGAGCCCTATATAAGCTACATCTTTTGAATAAGCAAGAGATCAATTTTCATTCAACCATTTGGCTGACTACAAGGAGGGAGGAATCCCTATAACGTTCTAAGAGTTTATCCCCTTCAAAGATCAATCAACATCGAATTCCTCTGGGGTTATATCATTATTCTTGAGTTCATCATATACTATACACGTCATTTCATAGGTCATCAAAGTCTCGGTTAGTTCTTCAAGTGAAAAATTATTTAGGTTATTTGCTTCTTGTATTACCGTTACTTTAGGATCACATCTTTTTGGAATGGATCTTAATATTTTGTTAACAAGTTCAAAATTAGAAAAATTTTTACCAAGCACTTTTAGACCATTGACTACATCTATAAAATGGGTGTACATGTCTTCAATGGTCTTACTTGGTTTTATACAAAATAACTCATAACTATGCAACAAAAGATTAATTTTTGACTCCTTGACTCGACTAGTGCCTACGTGTGTAACTTTAAGTGTGTACCAAATCTCATGCATAGTTTTATATATAGAAATCCGATTAAACTTATTTTTATTAATAGTATAAAATAAAGCATTCATTGCCTTAGCATCCAAAGAGAAAGTCTTATTTTCTGAATCATTCCATTCGTTTATCGATTTTAAAGATTTTTAAAAATCACTTTCAACAACATGCCATAAATGAAAATCCATAGAAAGTAAAAAAAAATCTCATTCGAGTTTTTCAATACGTGTAGTCATTCTCATTGAACATGGGAGGATGAGTGATAGAAAATCCCTTTTGATTATCAGAAAAACTCATCTCTCTTGGGTTTTAGGCCAAATAGAGAGAAACGTAACTCTAGTACCAATTGTTAGGATCAAAGCGACACTAAGAGCGGGGGAGTGGGTTAAATTAGTGCTTATGAAAAATTTATATCAGTTTGAGTATTCGTTCGATAAAGCTTGAATCTGAAAAGAATTTGAACTTAAAAACATTCGTAGGATGATAATGATTTAAGTAAATAAATATATAAAGGCAAGTAAACAATAGAGAGGAGAAGTAAAGGGACACTAATTTATAGTAGCTCGGTCTCGTGACCTACATCCACTTTCGATTCCTCCTACATTGAGGTCATTAGTTTCCACTATTGATCTTATTTCAATGGGTGAAGATCAACTACCCTCTTATAACTCTATTCTCCTTTTACAGGTTCAAGAGATAACCTTTATAATTCTCTCAGCTCTCCCTTAAACAGAAACTACACTTAGAGAAAAGAATGGGAGCTCTCAAAAAATTACAATAGCGTCTTTACAAGTTTTTGCTCACTTTTCTTGCATCTTCAAGCAAGAATGGGTGAGGTATTTATAGGCCTCAAATATGGATCCAAAATTTAATTTTTTAGAGATTTCTGAGGTGTTGACAGCTTCTACTCCTTCGAGACTATGTTCTAGCGATAGTATCGCCAACCTGGGTAGTACCACTGCCTAACACAATTAGAGAGACTATGTCTAGGCAGTACCACCACCTGACATAGTTTCGAAAACTATGTCTTCAGAGATCGTGTCTTAACCTATCCTTAGGTTACTGAATGAGTTTTTTAATAAGTTCAAATCAGCTTCAATTAAGGTCTAATGACCTCTTAATTGAGTTAGTAAAACTAACTCTCATTATGATTCTAACTATGATACTTAAGGCAAATAATTACAACACAATCTTTGTTGTTCGATTGTCAATTGATCTCTCAGCGAACTCCAGGCATCCTTCTGGTGAACCTCCGACGAGCTCCCGATCTCCTTCGGTGAACTCTCGCTGAACTCCCAGCATCCTTCCGGTAAACTTCTAGCAAGCTCTTAATAACATGTTGGTGAACTTTCGACAAAATTCTTAGCAAACCTCTGGAGAATTCTCGATGAGCTCCTAACAACATTGCTTGAACCTTGGCCAACTTCTGATGAACTTTCAATGAGCTCTCTACCACATCGTTCGAACCCTGACCGACTCTTGATGAGCTCCTGGCCACATCATCTGAACCCCTACCGACTCTCAACAAGCTCCTGACCACATCGTCCGAACCCGAACTGACTCTCAACAAAACCATGGTAAGCTCCCGACCTAGACTCTAGGCCCATGATAGATTCTTCCATAATTATTTTACCTTTTCCCAATCGTAGTTAATCCTACATCACTTATTATTAATACATAGGTTACAAACACACCAACTGATTTTATCATCAAAATTTGAGATTCAATATTATTCAAATGACCCATGGCTAGATGGGCTTTTGAAGTAGCATCTAGAATTAATTCATTATATTATTCTACAGTTATATCATGTGAGTACTCATTGAGGCTTTTGGTCGTGATAGACCACTTTGGACTTCTCATCATGTGATTGCTTATAAAGTATATATTTATAACTTATAACTTTTTTCATCCTATCCTATTACTTTTGATGAAAAAATGATCACTCCTATATGATGACTTGTGAAAAATTTACCTCTAGATTATCCTAAGATTTGATTTTTATGATAATATCCATGATGATATCTTGGTTGCTCAAGACATTATTCAACTCACTTGATATTTTTGTTAAAATTGATATCAAAATTTAATAGTTCTTATTTTCCTTCTAGGTTCATTGGATAAATATTTCAATACATTTCTTCTTATAACTTTTATTGTCTAATTAATGGTGAGTCATCTCAATCCTTCCGGAGAGACAGAGGTATGAAATAAATATCCTCTTACCTGTAGAAGTATGAGATAGGAGTATCTAATCAATATATTCTTATGGTCCGAATTTTAAATTCTATACTAAATTCTACCTTCCATGAAAACTAAAGCATACCTTTGACATTATTCTTAACTTTAGGACCAACATGATATCTTACGATAATAACCATAGCATTTTTATAACTATTAGCAAGTTATCAACCATAAAGTGAATGTTTCTAATCTAAAATTTTCTTTCCCAAGGCCACTATTAGAAACATTAAGAGAAAATTTTGCCACCAATTTAATAACCAGGTAAGTTTTACTTTCTAAATACTTTAGAATTTAGAACTTATATTGCTCCTAAACCCTATAATTGTATTTGATGTTGGCATAAAAATTATAATCATGCAAACTATTATACAAAAAATTATTATGCCAGGATTGAAATCAAATAATATGAGATTTGTTTATGATGCATACCTTTAGATGTCATCTGATTAAGATCCAATTAGATCTTCAAGAGCATCACCTGTCGGATCTGAATAATACTGAATATCGATTTGTAAGGAGAACTAGAATAGATCTAGACCTCTTCTCCTCTCTTCTTATCCTTTCACAAGACCACTATAATTGATGGTTTGGGGGAGATCGAGAGAATAACCGTAATCTCTCTAACTCTATTCCCTATTGTCATTCTATGCTTTTCCGTGCTTTTAGGTTTATAATAGGTCCTGTCTATTTATAGGTAAGAGCAAAGGGTCTAGGGTAAGTTATTAGGAGAGTTTCTTCCATCAAGGGTATCCCCTAAGATATCCCGATATAATATAGATTTTATTTAATATTAGTTAATATCTTTTATCAAAATCCAAATAATCTATAATATATCTTATTCAATTAATAAAGGGTCACATAATCTTACATTCTTTACTTGGCCCATTAATTGATAAGATATAAAAGAGATCCAAAATCAAAATAAATAAAATAAATTTTATTTAAAAATAATTTTATATAATTGGATTCTGAAAATTTTGAAAAACATTTTATACGTGGTTATGATTTTAAAAATAAGCTAATAAGTCCAATAAGCATAATAATATTATATTCAATCCAACTATCAATGTGAGTTATAGCGGTTGTATATCATCAATATCACACTTCCTTCTATGTACTACAACACTATTAGTCTTTCCTTATATAGTCTATAATGACCCTTGTAATTTATCTTGTTAAGACCATCCTTTTTTTTTGCATTCAACTATAATATTCATAATCATTACAAACAGGATAGCTGAAACAAATAACTTTAATTATGTAAAAATTATCAATAATAACATCCACTTAAACATGCATCACCATATACTTTATGGCTTGCTCACAAGTCCCATTCTAAGAACATGTTCTTTAAATATTTTACACTACAAAGTTTTAGAAAATAGATCAACAACCATCATAGTGGTGCTCAAATTTTCAATTGACACTTGTTGTTTCTCGACTCTTTCTCTAACTACTAAGTACTTTATCTCAATGTGTTGGGAACTACTAGAGTACTTGTCATTCTTAGATAAGAAAACTGCTCCAGTATTATCACAAAATATCTTCAGTGGCTTGGCAATTGAGTCGACCACACCAAGTATTAAGATAAAATTTCGTAGCCATAGAGCTTAATTTGTGGCCTCAAAGTATGTCATAAATTTAGCTTCCATCATAGATGATGCAATAAGTGATTGTCTTATAATTTTTCAAGAAATTGCCCCACCAGCCAGCATAAACACAAATCCTGAAGTGGATTTTCTGTTATCGAGGCAATTTACAAAATCAGTATCTTAATATCCCATTACTTCAAGTTGATCTGATTTCTTATATGTGAGCATATAATCTTTTGTTCATTGCAGATATATCATTACTTTCTTTGCAGCTTTCCAATATTTCATTCCTGGGTTACTCTGGTATCTACTTAGCATTGCCATTGCAAAACTAATATCTAGCCTTGTACAAGTTTGAGCATATAATAGACTTTTAATTACGTACTCATAAGGAATATTCTTTATTTAATCCCTTTCTAAGTCATTGTTCGGGCACTAGTTTTGGCTGAATTTTTCACCTCTAGTAATAGGTGTATTATTAGCTTTACAAAGCTGCATATTAAAAATCTTTCCAAGATATGATTAATATAACCTTTCTGAGATAGTCCTAACAAATCTTGAGATCTGTCCCTAAATATCTCAATGCCAATAACATAGGATGTCTCACTCATATAAACTATCTTAAAGTTCTTGTTGAGAATCTTAGTTTCGTGCAACAAACCAAGATCACTACTAGTAAGCAATATATCATCCACATATAAGACCAATATAATAAACTTACTCCCACTAACCTTCAGATATATACATTGAACAACAGTATTTTCCTTAAATTCGAAGGAAGTAATAGTATCATGAAACTTTATATACCATTGTTTTGAAGCTTGTATAAGGCCATAAATGGATTTATTAAGTTTGCAAGCCCAACTTTTCTTTCTTTTTTCTATAAATCTTTCAAGTTGTTTCATATAGATTTTTTTATCTAGATTCCCATTCAGAAATGCTATTTTCACATCTATCTGATGTAACTCAAGATCATAATGAGCTACTAATGCCATGATGATTCTCAACGAGTTCTTTCGAGAAACTATAGAAAAGGTCTCATGGTTGTCAATGCCTTTTTTCTGAAAAAAATCTTTGGCCACAAGTCTAGCTTTATATCATTCGATATTGCCCACCGAGTCATGTTTAGTTTTAAATACCCATTTATAACTGACTCTTTTATAATTAATGGGCAATTCAACAAGTTCCTAGACACCATTCTGGTCCATTGATTTTAACTTATCTTTCATTATATCATACTATTGTTCAGAATCATTACTTTCTATGGCTTGTGAAAACGATAAGGGGTCACTTTTCATTCATATATCAAAATCTGATTCTTACAGATGTACCACATAATCATCAGAAATGACATGTTTTCTTTTTCTTTGAGATCTTCTTAAATCTACCAATTGTGATTGTTCTACAAGACTATCAATGGCGACATCAACATCATGTGAGAAGTCATTAATGTTATTTTGTTATTCACCCTCATTAATTTTCTTATTGATTTGAGGAATAATAATTTCTCGAATAGGGGATAATATAAGAGAAGAACCTTGAATCTCCTCAATATCAAAATTAATCCTTTGAGACTTTTGACTCCCACTAATTTTGTTATTTTCTAGGAATTTTGTATTACCAGATTCTATTATCCTCATCTTATGATTATGGCAATAAAATCTGTATCCCTTAGATCTTTCTGGGTAACCAAAAAAATATCCAGAAATTATTCTTGGATCTAATTTCTTTTCATGTAGATTGAATACTCTTATCTCTACAGGACACCCCCCAAGTATGTAAATGTCTCAAACTGGGTTTCCTACCAGTCCATAACTCAAATTGAGTTGATGGAACTGACTTACTAGGAACCCTGTTTAGGATGTACATAGTTGTCCTAAGAGCACCACCCCACATTAACTCAAGTACAAAGGAATAACTTATCATGCTCCTAACTATATCTATAAGAATACGATTTCGCCTTTCAGCAACATCGTTCTGTTGTGACACACCTGGTAATACATACTGAGTACAAATACCCCGCTGTTCTAATAATCTAGCAAAAGGACCAATATTCTGACCGGATTTATCATATTTTGCCATAAAATTCACCACCCTTGTCAGATCTGATAATTTTAACTTTTCTATCTAATTGTTTCTCGACCTCCTTTATGTACACTTTAAGAATGTCAATGGCCTGAGACTTTTCATGTATTAGATATACATAGCTATATCTGGATAGATCATTTATAAATGTGATGAAATACCTTTCTCCACTAAAATAAGAAATATGGAATGGTCCCCAAATATCAGTATGAATAATTTCAAGAAGTTCTTTACTTCTTGTGATATTTTTCTTTGTATGCTTAGTGTGCTTTCCTTTAATGCAATCTATGAAAACATCAAAATCAGTGAAGTCTAAATTTTTTAAAATATTATCCTTCACTAATCTTTTAATTATTTCCTTAGAGAGATGCCCCAAACATCTATGCCACAATATAGAATATCTTTCATTATTAGAATTATGTTTCATACCAATACTTGATTGTAGGGTTAATAATATATTTGTAAACTCAAGAGTTAAATTAATTCTATATAAACCATCACACAGAATTACAGAATCAACTTTTATTAAATCATAAAATATACTGAGTTTACCATTATAAAAAAAAACTTAATATCCTAACTCATAAATTCTAGATAAAAAAATTAAATTTTTAGAAATTGTAGGAATAAAACATGTGTCTTTCAGATCTATCAAATGACCCCTCTCTAGGTGTAAGCGATAAGTCCCTACTAATATCACTTTTGCTTTGAAATGATTTCCCATAATTATGAATCTTTCATGTTCTTTTAGTTTTTGGATTGAAAGGAATCCTTACATATTATTAGTAACATGAGTTGAAGCACCAGAATCAATCCACCATATATTAGAAGGAACTTATGTAATGTTTGATTCAAAACATATAAAGGTTAGGTTGAGTTTATACCTTTCTTTTCGAACCAAGTTATACATTTAAATCAGTCCTTCTTTACATATCCTTTCTTGCCACAAAAGAAGCACTTTACTGTAATTGCTTTCTTTTCAATAGTCTGTGTAACACTTCCAGACCCAGCAAATTTCTTCAATGGATGATGCCTCGATTTTCTGTTCTTGTTGCAAACTCCTTGAGTAGTAGTCAGTACATTATATGAACTTTCTTGCCTTAATCTTAATTCTTCCTGAACACACATACTAGTTAACTCATTTAAGTCCCACTTATCCTTATTTGTATTATAGTGAATCTTGAATGGGCCAAACTCAGAAGGAAGAGAATTAAGAATGAACTGCATAAGGAAAAATTCATCAACATTCATTCCCAACGCCTTAAGTTTTGCAGCTTTGTCAGCCATATTGAGGATGTGATCCTAAATTCCTTGGGTACCATTATATTGAACTGTAGTCAGTTCTTTCATTAATGTGCCAGCCAATGACTTATCAACAGATTTAAATCTATCTTCAATAACCTTTAAATATTCACGTGCGCTAGATGCAACTGGTAATGAAGTCTTTATATTATTTACAATTGTCATCCTTATGAAAATTAAACTAAACCTATCAGATCTTTCCCAAGCCTTCATTTCATTAACTTGTTCCACAGTACTTTTTTCAGTTAATTCTGTGGGCTTCTCAACAAGCAATGCCAAATCATAATCTAATACGCCCAATATAAATTGTACATGTTCTAACCATTCTGAATAATTTGATCTAGAGAGTACAGGGACACTAGAAGCATAAGAATGTATGGACGAGATTACCACTACAGAATATAAAATAACATTAATACTTTGAGTTTTATCAAAATATGATGAACTATTGATATTATCAATATTTAACCTTTGGGTAAAAATATTGACATATCTAGTGTTCACTTAAGATCATTTATGGAGGACTGATACCATCCTTGTGGAATAGTTTTGCTATATTTGGGTATATAATTGTAAACTACAAGGATATCCAAAATAGTATCATCCTATCCCATCACATAATTATTTGAAATAGATTATCCTTTGGGATTATCTAAATCTCCTAATTATTTTGAATATTATTTCCTTAATGTCATTGAGGACTTGTTCATTAATGTAGTTTTATAAATCATTGATCTAGGCCACTTTGGTGACTACAAGACCAATACAGTAAAATAAAATATAAATTAAATTATCCTATGAATGATAAAACTTTAATTATATTTCATATCCTATAAGTCTACCATCTGAGGCTACTTTAGTAGTTATCGGTCAGGTATCATTTAAGGAGATGAACTACAAATAATATTCATGAAGTTTATTTGAACTAACGTATGTTGAAATAGTTTAATAATAAAATAATAACCATAATAATTATTGAACAATTAATCAGTAAGAAAAAACTCATATGATAACTGTAATCATGATAATACATAAATCATGCATTCATGTGAAAAATAAATATTATTTCATAATTACTAATATTTGCATGTGAATAACTAAATAAATATCCAAAAAATAATAATTGGATTTAACACATATAATAAATAATTTATATAAGAAAACTTATAAAGAAATAATAATTTATAAATTTTTTATTAAATTAAATTAATTAATTTTATTTAAGTAGAGATGATCATAAGTCCAATTAAATAAATTGATCAAAATAAAATATAATCAAAATATAATCATGATTAACTTTTATTAGATGATATATTGATCAATTTTATAATTAAGAAAATAAACCATAATTTCTCAATTTTATAATGACAGAACTATAATTCCAAAAGGATATAAAAAGAATTACAGAATTTATAAAAGATTATAAGATTAAATAAAACACAGAGAGTGTAAAACTATAAATAATCTTATTTAGCTGAAGGATAAAATTGTA
Organism: Ensete glaucum; assembly: GCA_021527575.1. NCBI lineage: Eukaryota > Viridiplantae > Streptophyta > Magnoliopsida > Zingiberales > Musaceae > Ensete > Ensete glaucum. The sequence continues at coordinate 32,903,252 of CM038557.1, forward strand.
ATTTCAATGAATCGTAAAACTGTAATTTGAGCACAATGGTAAAACTATATTTTTTCACTTTATGGCAAAACTATAATTTTCTTTTTTCAGAAAAGAAAACCCTAACTTCTCTTCTCTTCTGTCACATCCGCCACTACTGTATGATGGCCACTGTTCTCATCAACTCTTTTCGTTATAATAGGCTCAAGAGAGCTACAAGTTGGAGCGAAAGAATTCAAATCACTAAAAATCATATTTATCTGCTAGATCTCATAGTCATAGTATGCTGCAATGGCTAAAGATTTTTTGATGGATTTAACATGGCTACGGGTGAAAAGGTTTCATTATAGTCAAATTATTATCTTTGACGATACCCTTTGGCCACTAGCCTTCCCTTATAGGTCTCCACCTTTCTATATAGTCTAATCTTTTTCTTTAAGATCCACTTGCCATAATACCCTTTGGTCACAATACCCTTAGGTGTATCAATAAGGTTCAAAACTTTATTAAGTACATAGAATGTATCTCAGAATTCATTGCTTATTGCCACTTCTCGAAGTCTATACTCATAATAGTCTCCTCGTATATCTAAGAATCAATATCCCGAGTGTCCTCTCTATTGATATGTCTTACATATCTTTCAAGAGGGTGAGATACTTTATCAAAGCTACGTAAAGTTGGAACTTATGTACTAGGTACTTCAACATACTCAATCTTTGAAATGATGCTTAAGCTTGGTTTTCTAATCTAACTCAACTCTATCACACTCCCATTTTTTCTACCAAAAATGAGTTTCTTCTCAAGGAACACAACTCTTTTGACAACAAAGACCTTTTGGTCCTTAGGATGATAGAAATAATACTCATAGGTTTTCTCAAGATATCATATGAACTTGCATCGCTCTGTCATCGATTCTAACTTATCGAGGTTATATCATCTAACGTAGGCAGGGCAGCCTCAAATCTTAATAACCTTAAGATAAGATTTCTTCCCTTTCATATCTTATATGGTGTAGACACTACCGACTTATATGAAATTTTATTCAAAAAGTAAGCTGCGGTCTTCAGGGAATATCCCCAAAATGATATGGGTAGGTCGATGAAAATCATCATGGACCGCACTATGTCTAACAGCTTATGATTCCTCCTTTCTGATATACGATTGAGCTGAAGTGTATAAGGATGTGTCCATTGGGATAGAATCCTTTAGTCTATGAGAAAATATATGAACTCTATACTCAAGTACTCTCCTTGGTCGCTTTAGCTCATTTCCTCTTAGCCACACTTTCATTCATGATCTGTGGAGTTATATCTAGCACTATTATGCAATGTTCCTCTAGTGATGATCTTATCATCCAAAATCAGTGAATAATTATTATTCTTAAAAACTAATTTTTAACTCATAACTATCAAACATTAAATGGAGATAATATTTTTGATGATAAAAGGAATGTAATAACATAATTCTAATACAGTAGTAGCTCTATCAAGCAAATATAGGGTGACCTCATTAATAGTAAATGAATAACTCTTACTTTATTACCTATCTTACGATCTATCGCACCTCTCACCAATCTCTTAAGCCTTGTTAGAACCTGCAACAAAATATAAATATGATAAGCACTCCGGGTATTCTATACCCATGTGTTATCATAAAAATCTTATAAATAGAGACTGATCATGAATATACCTGAAGCTTCTATAAGCTTTTGTTTCACCTTCTCTGCAAAGTACTCTTTGCAGTTCCTCTTCTAGTGCTTGTCTTTGCCGTGGCAAAAGCATTAGCTTTTGTCCTTTGCCAGGTCTTTCTTAATAATCTTTATCTTTGCCAATTTGCCCTTGCCCTTACCCTTCTTAAGGGACTTATCAGTCTTTCTTTTCTTCTTGGTCTCACTAATATGGAGAACTGACTTTCTTTGTTAATGGGGCTCTCAGATTCCCTTAATATATTATGGAGTTTAGGGAGAGTAACCTCAAACTTGTTCATATTAAGGTTTATAATGAACTAAGAAAATTATCTGACAAGGACTAAAATATAAGATCAACACATTATTCTTCAGGACTATTTCTAAATCGATAACTTTCTCAATCTACTCTATCATTCTTAGGACATGGTTCTAAACCGATATCCCCTTTCTCATCCTGGCTCGGAAGAGACTCTTGGATATCTTATATTTCTGAGTTCTTCCGTATTTCTCAAATAACTAATGAATAATGAAGTTAGCATCCATGCCCTCATGTTGTCTTTGTAGCTCAGGAGTCATAGATGCCAACATATAGCACTTAGCAAAGTGGAATCATCTATATACTTTACCTAGCGAGTGATCTCATTCTTGCTTGCTCCTTCCTTTGGCATGGGCAAACTTGTATCAAGAACATACGCGATTTTCTTTGCTATGAGAATAATTCTCAAATTATTGAACCAATTCGTGTAGGTTGGACCAGTGAGGTGGTTGACATCAAGTATGCCACGTAAGGGTTTTACAAGTGACATGTTTCAAATAAACAAGATATAGTATAAATGAATAACATACATATTTTATAAAAAAAATAATAATTAAGATACATACTTCTATCTTAATCTACTCCCACTATTTATTTAGTAAATCACATAACACCCTCAGCATGTGAAACAAAATTCTTCGACAGACTTTTAGTGAGATCGGGATCTAATCGATATCTTAGTATAACCTCGAGGGTCTCGATTAATCACACTAAGCCCAAAAAGGTAGGCAACTCTTATCAATCACAACTCCTTGTGAATTTCGTCCTGTTCGACCTCTAAACCATCATTGTCTCGATGGACTCGACCAACCATGATGTTTAGTAAAGTCATCACTATCGTTACAAGATGAGTTTGATTTGATGATATGTCCTTGAGGGACTCGACTAAATATACTATGTCCTCAGGTCACTAGTGACATCTCTATGTCATAGGTAAGATCATGAATCATGAAGATACGTGAGTCTCAAGGGACTTAACCAACTCAACCTATATCGGGATCCAATTTCTATCAACCCCTAACAAACCCCCACCCCCCCATCCCCCCTCCCCATCGCCCATGACTTGAAGTATCTCATTCAAGAGGTGTGAACCTATCTTAAATGTAAAAATATTATAAGTCATTAATAGACCAAATTCAGGATCCAAACTAATATTTGAAGAAACTAAAAAAATATTCAAACTTCAAAATCCACGTCCTATAAAATATGTTCAGTTTATAATACATCACTTCACCTAAATATTTATAAAATTTAAGCCAACTCTATGAAACAATAATCACATCATAAATCCACAAGAGTGAGAATCTATATGGTCACAAAATCAACATTCACCATAAGTTCATATCGTTATATAAGTTAACAGTCCAAAATCATAAACATAAGAGGTCCTTTAAATATTTACAAGACATATCACTTCAAAACTTATCGATAACATTCCAGTAGACATAAAGTATTCTTATATAATAGAAACATATCATCTAATAAAGATTTGCCAAAAATCTTTTCATTGCGTCAGTGCAGTTTCAAATATTTCAGTAAATGACAAGCTAACCTGAAAATTTGATATATCAACAAAGTGAGCTACAAAGCTCAGTAAATAATAAACATATCCAAGGTAAAGGAGACTAGTTTCAAATAAATTTGGTATCAAAATACAAGATAGAGATACAAGAATTCATGGATATTAGCTCATTAAATGTAGAATTGCCAATGTCATTTTATTCAAAACATATTTGATTCATAACAAATGGAATGAATAACAATTGGAGTATATCAATGATGTAAGAAGTATTTTAGAGCATATCAAAGACATATGAATCAGAACATATCAATGACACATGAAATATTTTGGAATATAATAATAGCAAATAAAATATTTTGAAATATATCAAAAGCGTATGAAATTTTAGGGCATATCAATGGCAAATGAAACATTTTGGAACATAACAATGGCATTTGAAATATTTCGAAGTATGTCAAAGATGTACTATATATTTCAAAGCATATCAATAGTGTATGAATAATATCAAAGTTTATCAAATGAATAAATAAGGAACATAAGCTCAAATATCGTATCAGATATAATATTTATTTTATTATTATATAAAGCACACATATAAACTCAAAAGCAATGCTTTGGATATCATATCAAAAATATAGAGGGTGAAGTGATATTACAAATATAATATAGTTCATCCATTGCTGAATGACCATCAAACATAAGTCTCCCACATCTGGGAGCTTCATCCACCCACGTCTGAGTGAAATCAAAGGGGGCTAACAGAGCATTTTGGCCTCTAAGCATAACTCTATTTACCATTTCTAACAAAGGTTCACATTATCCCATAAACACCATAGTACAAAAAGACATAAGCAATAAAAGTGATATATATCGGAAGCACATGCGGAGCAATAAAATATACATGTACCAATCTGAAGCAACACAATATAAACATAAATATTCATAATATACAATCAGATAGGCAAAAAATAAAAAATAAGAGTATACAAGAATTCAAAGCAATAATCTAAAGCTCAATTAAAGAAATAATTTTTAGCTAAAATAAACTTCTAAGGAATGACAAGAATAGGCAAAGATCGATAAACTCTTGAATCCAATAGAATCTGAGAGGCATATTATATGAAATATTTAGATAATCATTTATACTCCAAATTACTCAAGAAATATGTCGGAAAGCTAACTTAATCTAGTTTCAGATAAAATAATTTTTATATAAATTAAAGTTTTTAATGAAGAGTTACAAATGATTTGGTAATTAAATATCATAGAACGAAAGCTCTATTATGTAGAATTTATAAGATCAAATTCAACAGATTACTGGTTAAGTATTTATATTCTAAATCTTTTAATCTAATATGTAGAAAAGATCTAGGTCTATAGTGTCTAATGAAATATGTTTTGCCTAAATCAGATTCTCAACAAGAAGATATAAGCAATTTAGTATTAAAATATCAAAAATTATGGTCCATATTTTGTAGAATTCATAAGGTCAATCGAAATAGAAATCTAAGTAGTCATTTGGACTCCAAATCTTTTAATTTCAGTATTAAAAGAAAGATCTATAAGTCTATTTTTTAATAAAATAGATTTTGTATAAATAAGATTTAAGTGTTGAAAGTTACGGCTAGAATAATGCATAAAAGTCAAAGCCTCAAAATTTTTCAAATTCCTAGTTTCACATTTAAATAAGTGAGAATTTTATTCTAAGCTATAATATATAGAAATTATTTCAAAATCGAGATGAAATCAAGAGTTAAAAGAACTATAAGGTAGGGCTAAAGAACTTGCCTTTGAAGTTGATCTCAAATATGTGGATTTATTCAAAATCCCTAAGCTCCCAAATCTATTTTTCTCCTCTTCCTTCTCTTCTTCTTCTCCTTCTCAAGTGTACGTTGTAGGAAGCCTTCTCTTTCTCAGTTTTTGGGCAGGTTTTCTCCTCTAATTACTGCTTAATTTTTTGCTAACATAAAGGTTACTAGGTGATAAACATACAAGAAAAATGCTTATATCACATATGCAAAAAACATAAGTGGCACCATCTTTAAACTAGATAATGACACATGTCTTCCCCTTTTTTTTTTTTAAATTTTATGTAAATCTTTCACAATTCATATCAAACTCCTAAATTTTATATTTAGATCCCTAGAAATAAGCTTTTAATATAAAATTATTTAATCAAGAGATTATTAAATAAATCTTGATATTTACAAATAAGTCTTTATAAATAATTTAAAATAGATCATTATAATTATTTCGAAAATGAGAGATATTACAATTTCTTCCTATAATGATAGAAGGTCACATGAGTCAATCTTATTGTCTCACACTTACTAACTTAATATTATTGTAGGAGGTGATTTTGTTTTAGTCTCTAAATTTGTCATGTCACACATATACATATTTAATATATATCTATATCACAATCAAATATATATCTAATAAGTGTATAATCAATCACATATCACATATGCATATCACACCGAATGATCATGAGCTATTATTTAATATGATCAAGCCTGAGCTAGTAGGCCCAATCACTCACAATAAGATCTATGTGTGTACCAACATATCTCCATACCGTGTGATCATTCATCTTGACATCATTAGTTTCATCGACTTCTCAGCGCATCACTATACGTCACAATTGCCCGTCTTAGTATCATGTGCCACGTTGGCACCTCCACACTCACGCTACGCCTCTTCATGTAATTACATCATAATCACATGAATGTAGGGCCAACAATAAATGAGAGAAACAAAGTCTCACAGGTACCAATAATAATAATAATGATTACATATACACACATCACATCACATGGTCCATGATCATCCGTTCACATCATACATCATATGTACACATCATCATGTAGGACTACTAAATAAATAATATTAACTAAATAATTTAATTAATTATATTTCTGAATTTAGTATATATCAAGAATTTTTATAATTATAAACATTTTTAGAATTTGGATAAAAGGATAGACCTTTGGATTTCTCAAATTTTAAGGGACAAAATCATCCTTTTTCTAATAAATACCTTAGTTCTACTCTGCCACATTCTAGTGGGCGACCTCCGTCCTTTGTGGTAGATGTCACCCCTGCCCTCAGGCGACCACGTGGTGGTCGCCTCCGTGGCGTCGCCCCTACTAGCGCCGCAAGTGACCGCCCTTGTTGATGGCCTTGGCATGCGACCACCCACAGGTCGCCTACAAGTGGCCTACCTGTATGTAGTTTACCCACGGGTGCTACCTTTGCAGCCAAGCACACACACTACCTCTCCACAAGCATCTTTGGGTGTAACAAAAATATGTAAAATAATTCTACGTCATTCAACCTTATCACATACAGTTTTAAAGCCAATCCTTGCATGAGTAACCTAGTTCTGATAACACTATTGGGAACTATGAGAGCATCATATGCATAGTGAAAAAATAAAACAAAAGGTCTCCCATATTTATCACGTTGTCACGTAATGATTGGTGCACGAAAAACCCACAACACCAATAATTACGAATTGTGTGAGATATGTTACCTAGGAAGATCGTATATCTTTGAAACTTCCTGACCCAATTCGAGAGGATCAAGGAGGTCAACTGTCCTCTTCTCTAGTGGTCTCTACATGGTGGATCGTGCTGGTTACAGGTGCCTTGCAATCCAATCACATGAGTGATGGCACGTGTGACATGCTATGTGATCTTTTTGCTTATGATTAATATTAGTATATTCTCACATTATCTGTTACATATATATTATGATGTCCTTGGTTCTATGCAATGGGAGTCGGATTGTGATGAGATCACAATAATGAGATCGATTTACCTTTAAACACAGATCCTAAATAATCCCGATCATAGGTTACTCAAGAGAGACATTGAGATAACCGGACAGATCGGTGTACTATATACCCGTCCATATGATGGAGACGATTGGTCTTATAGCCACTTATGTGGAGACACTAAGGATATAGTACAGGTGCTCATTGGAGAATAAGTTCACTGATTGATCCACTTATGGAATGTTGTATGATTAATGATACCTAATATCAAACAACGATTCCATAGTTCCAGTTGTGTATCTAGTCCTTAGATACACAACTGGAACTGTGTATCTAGTCCTTAGACTTGAGACACCAAAGATGCCTTATATGAGTATTCCTTTCTTTGACGCTAGACTTATAGGTTTGGAAAGTTCTAGATCTGGTACAATTGGTTATCGGGATTGGTAACCAACTTTACGAAGATAATTGAGTGTCAATAGAGGATCATCCACTCTCGATATCATGAGAGGAATATCTCATATGTGCTTGCTCAGATAAATCCCTGGCCAGAGTCATTTGGATTGAGAGAGAAAGAGTTCTCTGGGAGAATCCGATTAGAGCGAGACTATGACGGATTTCATATGTGACCTGATAGTACCATTTCCAATATACGATCTCTGGGATATTAGTTGGATGAGGGATTATAGATACATGGTAACTGTAGACAGACATGTACCATCTGGGATTATAGTTGGATGAGGGATTAGTTGATCCTCCCTGTACCATCTGGGAACTATAGCGTAGTGGCCTAGTACATCCATAGTCGATGAGTCAAGTGAATGATGATGGGGATAATAATTCACTATATCAGAAGGAGTTCTGATAGGAGTGACTCATGGCCAACTCAATATGAGCCTAGAGGGTCACACACATATGGTGGATGTTTCAGCGAATAGAGGATTAGATGAAGATCCAATTAACTCCTATTCTCATTAGATGAGACCCTATGCTGATGGGCTCCTTGCTTAAGGCCCAATTAGAGGCCTAAAGAGATTGTTGGATAGATATGGTGTATCAGAAAATAGGAATCGTATGCTATTAGACATGATGTGGTCCATGATGAGTTTCGTTGATCTACCCGTCTCGTTCTAGAGGTACGCCCTAGAGACCACAGCTTACCTTCTGAATCGAGTTCTATCAAAGTTGGTAGTATCTATGCTATATGAGATATGAAAAGGAAAGAAGCCCGATCTTAAGATTGTTAAGATTTGGGGCTATCTTGCCCATATTAGAAGACACGACCCTAATAAGTTGGAATCAAGGATAGAATGGTGTATATTCGTGGGATACCCAAAGGAAACTTGTGGGTATTATTTCTATCACCCCGAGGACCGAAAGGTCTTTGTTGCCAAGAGAGTCATGTTCCTTGAGAAGGAACATATTCTTAGTGAAAACAACGGGAGCAAGATAGAATTGAGTAAGGTTGGAGAACCTAGCTCAAGCACCATTCCAGAGCTTGAGTCTGTTCAGGTACCTAACACACAAGTTCCAACTTTACGTAGGTCTAGTAAAGTATCTCACCCTCCTGGAAGATATGTGGGACATATCAATGGAGATGACTCTCAAGATGTTAATCCGCAGACCTATTAGAAGGCTATTATGAGTATAGACTCCAGAAAGTGGCAAGAAGCCATAAATTCTGATACGGATTTCATGTACTCTAACAAGGTTTGGAACCTTGTGGATGCACTTGAGGGTATTGTAAACATCGACTACAAATAAATCGTCAAGAAGAAGATCGGAGTGGATGGAAAGGTAGAGACCTGTAAAGCAAGGTTGGTAGCTAAAGGATGTCATCAAAGACAATGAGTTGACTATGACGAAAACTTTTCACCTATAGTCATGCTTAAGTCCATTAGAATTATTTTGGCCATTGCAGTACACTGTGACTATGAGATCTGGCAACCTTGAGGAGGAGGTGTATATGATACAACCAAAGGGATTTATATCCAAAGAGAGTCCAGATAAAGTGTGCAGGTTGTTTAGATCTACTTATAGATTGAAGCAAGCTTTCCAAAGTTGGAACACAAGATTTGATGAGGTGATCAGATCTTATGACTTTGTTAAGAATGAAGATGAGCCTTGTGTGTAAAAGAAGGTAAATGGAAGCGCTATCACCTTCTTGGTGCTATATGTGGGTGACACCCTAATCATTAGGAATGATGTAGGAATGCTCTCCCTAGTAAAGGCTTGTTATCCAGAAACTTCTCCATGAAGACTTAGGGGAAGCATCATATATTTTGGGAATCCGGATTTATAGAGATAGATCCAAAATGATGCTTGTCTTGTCCTAGTTTAGGTATATAGACTCTATTATCAAAAAGTTTGGCATTGAGAATTCCAAGAGAGGTCTTATACCGATGAGACATGAAATATCATTTTCTAGGAGTATGTCCCCAGAGACTCCTAAAGAAAGGGCAGACATCGATAAGATACCTTATACCTCAGTAATAGGGTCTATCATGTATGCGGTGCTATGTATCAGGCAGATCCAGGTTTGGAACACTGGAAGATAGTAAAGTGTATCTTTACGTACTTGAGAAGTACTAAGGATCTTTTACTAATATATGAAGAAGGTAGCCTCCAGGTTGAGGGCTACACGGACTCAAGTTTTCAGTCCGATATTATTGATAGCAAGTCGAATTCAGGGTTTGTTTTCACCCTAAATGGAGGAGCAGTAAGCTGGAAGAGTTCCATACAAGATACTACTGCTGACTCGACCATAGAGGCAGAATACATTGCTGCAGCAGAAGCAACAAAGGAAGGGGTTTGGATGAAGAAGTTCATCAAGGATTTACGAGTCATACCAAGCAGCGTGGAGCTAACTCCCATATATTGTGACGGTGATAGGGCGATAACTCTAACAAAGGAACTCAGGTCTCAACAAAATTGTTCCGAGGAGGTTCCATTTGATTAAAGCGATCATGACCCGAAAAGATATAGCAATAAAAAGAGTTATATCCAAAGATAATATTGCAGATCCACTGACAAAGCCGCTGGCTCAGATTGTATTTAAGCGTCACAGAGGTCTGATGGGGATCAGACACATAGATGATTGGCTTTTGGTCAAGTGGGAGATTGCTGGTTACAGGTGTCTTGTAAGCCAATCACGTGAGTGATGGCACGTGTGATACACTATGTGATCTTTTTACTTATGATTAATATTAGCATATTCTCACATTATTTGTTACATATATATTGTGATATCCTTGGTTCTGTGTAATGGGAGTCAGATCGTGACGAGACCATGATATTGAAATCGATTCACCTTTAAACACAATCCTAAATAATCCCAGTCATAGGTTACTCAAGAGGGACATTGAGATAACCAGATAAATCAGTGTACTATATACCCGTCTATATAATGGAGCCGGTTGGTTTCATAGCCACTTGTGTGGAGACACTAAGGATATAGTACAGGTGCTCATTGGAGAATGAGTTCACTGATTGATCCACTTGTGGAATGTTATATGGTTAATGATACCTAATATCAGACAATGATTATATAGTCTCAATTGTGTATCTGGTCCTTAGACTTGAGACACCAAGGATGCCTTGTATGAGTACTCCTTTCTTTGACACTAGACTTACAGGTTTGGAAAGTTTCAGATCTGGTATAACTGGTTATAGGGATTGATTATCAACCTTACGAAGGCTATTAAGTTTCAGTAGAGGATCATCCACTCTCGGTATTACGAGAGGAATATCTCATATGTGCTTGCTCAGATAAATCTCTGGCCAGGGTCATTTGGATTGAGAGAGAAATAGTTCTTCAAGAGAATCTGATTAGAGCTAGACTATGACGGATTCCATATATGATCTGATAGTACCATGTCCAATATACGATCTCTGAAATATTGGTTGGATAAGAGATTATAGATACATGATAATTGTTGATAGACAGGTCCAATGGATTTGATCTCCCCTGAACTGTTTGGGGACTATGGCATAGTGGTCTAGTACGTCCATAGTTGATGAGTCGAGTGAATTATTATGAGGATAATAATTCACTATATCAGAAGGAGTTCTGATAGGAGTGACTCACAACCAGCTCGGTATCGGGCATAGAGGGTCACATACATATGGTGGATGCTTCAGCGAATAGAGGATTGGATGGAGATCCAATTAGCCCCTATTCTCATTAGATGAGACCCTATGCTGATGGGCTCCTTGCTTTTGGCCCAATTAGAGGCCTAAGAAGATTATTAGATAGAGATCCAATAATACAAGGTTAGTGGGTTATTGGATGCAGATCCAATACCCACTAAAGGCAGGAGCCCTAGGGTTTTTGGTGTCTCTCTATAAATAGGAGGGGAGACTCATGATTGATAGGTTGCAGCTTTAGCCACCACCTCTTATTCTCCTTCCTCCTTCTGAGCAAGAGTTGTAAGATCAGATTAGAGTTTTACTGCAGAGATCCATCTTGTGGATACCGCTAGAGAGGAGGACGCTTGACCTCCTTCATCTTCTCCATCCGGATCTCGAACACAGGGATATACGATCTCCCTTGGTAAAATCAATCTCTCACATATCGTGATTTTTTTGTTTTTATGATTTTTCTCACGACCCCAATCTTTTGCATGATGATTTGATCTACGTGGAAAATCGATTTTTTGTTTTGATTTCCATTACGCATATGATGCACCCGCTGAGGTTTCCCAATAGATCGATGCAGTGATGCTCCTTAAATCATAGTCAAAAGCTCATAACTTTTGTGTAACTCCTTTGTGTTGAATCTTAGATTTTGATGATGAAATCAATTGATAATGTGATGATCTAATCAGTGTTTAAGTGACACAGGACTAATTTTGATCATAGAAAGATAATTCGATTAAATTAGGAGAATCAAATGTTGGGCCAAAATGGAACATGTTAGAAGATTGGATGGCGGGCCAAAGGACTGGTCGATGTGCCAGAAGGATTTTGTGCCATGAGTTTAGGCATCGGGTTAGAAGAATCAGACGTTGCGCTAAGAAGATCAAATGTTGTTAGAGGTCAATATGCCGGTAGATAGGGTATTACGTCGAAGGAGAGGATAATGCATCGAAGGATCAGAGAAAGCGCCAAATGAACCAATGTCATGTCGGACAACATAAGATTCATGCTTGTAATCATGTGTCTAGATCGAAGTAATTTAGGTTGTAACTGAGTTGGATTTGGGTATAACCATGCCAACTCAATTAAGGGCCCATTGGGTCTTAATTAGGGCTAATTTAGGTCCATTGGGAGGCCCATTCAGTGACCTAAAGTTTGGTCAGGCGACGATACTACTAGACCAGATGGTGGAATTACCTATAAGTTTGCAATAGTCTTCTAGGCTGCCAGGCGGTGTTATTACTCAGACTTGCAGTAGTACTGCTAGCATTGATTTATGTAGGTGGTAGAATAACCCAGTGCAGGCGGTGGTATCGTCCGTACCTCGAAAAATAAAAAAAAATTAAATTTTGACTTTATCTTTTTGAATCATGTGTCTAGATCGAAGTAATTTACGTTGTAACTGAGTTGGATTTGGGTGTAACCATGCCAACTCAATTAAGGGCCCATTGGGTCTTAATTAGGGCTAATTTAGGTCCATTGGGAGGCCCATTCAGTGACCTAAAGTTTGGTCAGGCGACGACACTACTAGACCAGATGGTGGAATTACCTATAAGTTGGCAATAGTCTTCTAGGCTGCCAGGCGGTGTTATTACTCAGACTTGCAGTAGTACTGCTAGCATTGATTTATGTAGGTGGTAGAATAACCCAGTGCAGGCGGTGGTATCGTCCGTACCTCAAAAAATAAAAAAAAATTAAATTTTGACTTTATCTTTTTGAATCCATTTAGGGCCTATAAATATCTCATTCTTTCTTGCTTGAGATAGCAAGAAAAAGAGTAGAAAGGGGAAAGAGTACTTGAGAAGAAGGGTTGTAATCTCTCTTGATTTAGTAAGTCTTTTTCTCTTAGATTTAGAAGCTTTCTAAGGGATAAGTGAGGTCTAATGTAAAAGAGATGTGTGAAGATTCTCTCCTAAGCCTATGAAAAGGAGAAAGAGTTATAAGAAGGGTAGTTGACCTTCGCCCATTGAAAGAAGATCGGTAGTGAAAGCCAATAGCATCAAATGAATAGGAATCGAGAATGGATATAGGTCAGGATAACCTAACCACTATAAATTTGGTATGCTCTTCTCTTTGTGCTTTTTCATTTTTATCACTCACTGATTTACTTACTCACTACTCTTATGAACATTTAAATTATATGCATTTTCGATACAGGTTTGATTGAATGACTTTTCAAATCGATATAATTTTAGGAAAGTACTAATTCACCCCCCTAGTGCCGATATGGTCCTAACAGTTGGTATCAAAGCCTAGTTTCTCTCAGTTAGTTTAACACCAAAGAGAGATTAAATGACTTTTGTTGGTAATTAAGAGGCTTACTCTGTCACTCGTTCTCCTATGTTCAATAGGACGGACTACACATATTGAAAAACATGAATGAGAGTTTTTTGCTTTCTTTGAATTTTAATTTATGGAATGTCATTGAACTTAGTTTTTAAACAACCCCTAAACCTATGAATGAATGCAATGATCTAGATTAAAAATCATTTTTTAAAATAAGAAAGATAGGAATGTTCTATTTTGCACTTTAGACAAAAATGAATATAATTATATTTTGACTTATAAAATTGCATATGATATTTGATACACACTTAAAGATACACATAAAGGCACAAGTAGAGTTAAATGTATAATTTTGAATTGTTTCGAATGAAACCAAGCAAAACCATTGGTGACATGTATACCCGTTTTATGGATGTCGTCAATGATTTGAAATCATTTGGTAAAAGTTTTACTAATCTTAAACTTGTTCATAAAATTCTAAGATCCCTTTCAGAAAGTTGGGATCCAAAAGTAATTATAATACAAGAAACAAAGGACTTGAACCATTTTTCGCTTGAAGAATTTATCAGGTCATTAATGACCAATGAGATGACTTATATGTCATATGATGAACATAAAAACAACCTTCTAAAGAATGGGAAGGATATGACACTTGGAACAAAAGAAGATCACTTGAATGAAAAATCAAATAATGATGATGACCTTGAACTCCTCACAATAAAATTTTAAAAGTTCATAAAACAAGAGTCTAAGAATAAAAACAAACTTAAAAAGGACACAATAACTTACTATGAATACAAAAGACTGGGGCACTTCAACAGTGAATGTTCATAACTAAAGAAGAGGATGCTGACACAAAAGAAGAAGAAAATACTTAAAGCGACTTAGAATGAATCGAGTGCATCAGAGGATGAAGAGCAAACCAATGAAGATGAAGTGGTGAACTATACTTTGATGGCTCTCAATGACAAGGTAAGTGACTAAAATAAATCTTACAATGAATTACTTGATGTTTTTCATGATTTGTTTGATGAAAAAAATTTAGTATAAAATATAAATTATTTAAAAAATTAAGGATCATGTATCTCTCTCTAATAAATTTGATAAATTAAAACATAAACATAACACACCAAACAAGAATAATTCTATGAATGCTAAAATATTTATCTTAATAATTTTCGTGATAAAGCTTTTTTTTGTTTTAAACAATATTTTAACATAAAAGACTTTATGAAATCAATCGCATAAATTTAAACAAAAAAAAGGAATGCATTTTTGTTAAAAATTTCTCTATCTTTAAAGCTTTTCAATTTTTCAACAAGAGAGCCTTAGTAGTTGATGAATCTATTTATACTATTTTTAATCTCTCGAACAAATAAAGTAATTTTGATGATTTGATAAATTAAATTTGAATGAGATTTTTTTAACAGAATCATGAACTTTATCTTGATTTCTTGACTTAAGGTTTTCTTTTTTGGGATTCAAATTTTTTTTGATCATCTATGATTTCTTCTTTTTACCATTTACTAAAGAGACTTATGCAAACAAATCATGTTCTTGACTCCGTGACATTTGACTTGAGCTTTATTTTATTTGAACTAAGATCTTATTTCTCATATAATTCTTTTTGCTATGTATTTAAAAAGAGATTTATCTAACGAATCATCATCTTGACTTCTCGGTACTCTTATTATTTGTTCTTGTATTTTACTAAAGAGAACACTTATCAAAATGAATAATATCTTTTAGTATTCACGAATCTTTTATGATCTTTAATATTTATATCTTTCATGACATGATTTTCATATAACTCATTTGTGTTTATAACATGTGTACCCCATCATCAAATCAAACTTATCTTTGATATCTTTTATATGATGATTGGAACATTGATGTAAAAGATTTTGTACTCCTCTCTTCTTTTTGACAATGACAAAGGGAGAGAAAAACCACCAGCTTGCACATTTCAAAGAAGCAAAAATTGCTAAACTTGCATATCTCAAGAGAAGCAAAGAATTGCTAACTTGCACAGCTCAAGAGAAGCAAAAGAATTACTAAACTTGCACATCTCAAGAGAAGCAAAAAATTGCTAACTTGCACATCTAAAAAAAAAATTTACTAGCTTGCATATTTTAAAAATTTGCTAGTTGCATTTTTCTCCTTTTTGTTAATGACAAAGGGGGAGAAGTTATGATGATGATTGTTATGATTATGATTTATAATTTGAATCATGCATGGTATAATATACTTAGATATTTTAAAATTATGATAATTTGAAATTATGCATACAATACTTATGATTTTATGATGCATGTACAATGATATTTTAACTATGATTAAAATTGTTTCGAATTGAATTCAAAGTTTATCATTTTTTATTTGATTTTATATTATTTAAATATGTCATATTGACAGGTAGAGTTTAGCTAAAACTCCATCATCAATTGGTTGCCATCATCAAAAAGGGGGAGATTGTTGAATCTCATATTTTGATGATGAAGAAATTAATCGATGAAGTTATGATCTAATCAGTGTTTGAGGTGACGGAAGACTAACTTCGATCATGAAAAGACAAATTGATTAAAGTAGAAGAATTAGACGTTAGGCTAGAATGGAACATGTCAAAAGATTGGATGTTTGGCCAGAGGAGTGGTCAATATGCCAGAAGGACTTCATGCCATGAGTTCGGACATCAAGCTAAAAGAATTGAATGTTGCGCCAAGAAGATCAGATATTGTGGGAGGTCAACATGTTGATAGATCGGACAATACATCAAAGGAGAGGATGATGTACTGAAGGATCAGACGAAGCGCTAGATAAACCAATGATATGCCAGACAATATAGGAGTCATGCTTGTAATCATGTGTGTTTAGATCGAAGTAGTTTATGTTGTAAATGAGTTGGTTTTAGGTGTAACCATGCCAACTTGGCTCATTAGGCCTTAACTAGGACTAATTTGAGCCCATTGAGGGGCTCATTCAGTGACCCAGAGTTAGGCCAAATGGTGGCACCGCAACCAAGGCAGTGGAATTGTATATGAGTTGACAATAGTCTTCTAGGCTGCTAGGCGATGGTACCACTCAAACACAGTCTCCTAGACTATGTCAGGTGGTGGTATAGTCCAAGCTAGGGGTAGTACTACTAGCATTGATTTTTGCAGGTGATAGTACCAGCCAGCGTAGGTGGTGGTATTGTCCGTAACCTAAAAATTCAAAAATTTGAATTTTGGCTCCATATTTTTGAAGTCGTTTAGGGCTTATAAATATCACATTCTTTCTTTCTTGAGGTAGCAAGAAAAAAAGTAGAAAGGGGTAAAAACACTTGAGGAGAAAAGGGTTGTAATCTCTCTTGAGTTAGTAAGTCTCTTCCTCCTAGAGTTAGAAGTTTTCTAAGGGATTAGTGAAGTCTATTATAAAATAGAGGTGTAAAGGTTCTTTCCTAAGCCTATGAAAAGGAGAAAGAGTTGTAAGAAGGATAGTTGATCATTACTTGTTAAAAGAAGATCGATAGTAAAAGCCGATAGCCTCGAGTGAAGAGAAATCGGGAGTGGACGTAGGTCAAGACGACCGAACCACTATAAATCTGGTGTGCTCTTTTCTTTATGTTTTTCATTCTTATTACTCATTGATTTACTTTTTTACTACTATTATGAACATTTTAAAGTTAAACACATTTTTGATATAGGTTTCATTGAACGAGTTTTAAAATCAATGTAATTTTACGAAAGCACTAATTCACCAAATCCCATTCCCCCACCCACCCCCCAACCAATCCACCAACTCACAACCCCCACCACCCCCCCAATGTCGATATGGTCATAACACTTTACAGCTTTTGCGCACCACCTTATAATAAATATGGAAGAAGAATTCTTTTTTTCTTCATTGTCCTCATGCAGCAGGGAGAAGGGTGGTTGACTAAGAAGAGATAGGAGGCGGCCAAAGATGAAACCAATAACCTTGTTGACCGCCCCTACCACCTATTTATAGAGAGCTACCATAAAACCTAATGGATCTTGCCTTAGTAGGTATTGGATCTATTGGGAAACCATAAAAGAACATATGCATAGCAGAAGAACAAAACAAAATTGATTTCCCACAATTATCACATCTTTATGCAAAGATTGGTGCATGAAAAATCACAAAAATTAAAAACTATGATATGTAAAAGATTGATTACCTAGAGAGATCGTATATCACTGAAATTTTAGATCTAGATAGAGAGGATGAAGGAGGTCAAATGTCCTCTTCTCTAGTGATATTCACATGATGGATCGTTGCAGCGATGTTCCTCCAATCATATCCCAAAAGCCCGTAACTCTTGCACACCTTCTAGCAACACTAGCTACCCTCTCGCAGTAGGGTAGGACTAATCAACTGAGAAGATAAGGGAGGGAGGAGAATATGAGGGGGCGGCCAAAGATGTAGCCTAATACTATTGTGCCGCCCTTGCCTCCTATTTATAGATAGACACAAAAATCCTAATGGATCCTACCTTAGTAGGTATTAGATCTTCATCCAATTACCCTCACTCCTTAGATTATTAGATCTCTATCTAATAATCTTAATTAGCCTCTAGTTAGGTCTCATACAGGGATTCACCAATGTTGGATCTCATCCAATGAGATCAAGGGCTAATTGGATAACCTATATCTATTCATCTATTCATTGTAATTATCCACTATATGTGTGTGACTTTCTAGACTTAATATCGAGCTGGTCGTGAGTTTTTCCTTTTAAAACTCCTTGTGACTTAGTGAATCATTATCTCATAACAATTTACTCAACTCATCGACTATGGATGTACTAGGCCACTATGTCATAGTCCTAGACCGTATAAGAGATTAAATCCATTAGACATATCTGTCCTTAGTTATTATATATCTATATTCCGTCATCCATCTAATATCTCAAAGATCATAAATTAGGCATGGTACTATCAGGCCACATATAGAATCCATTTGAATATAACTCTAATTGGATTCTCCCAGAGAACTCTGTCTCTCTCAATCTGAATGACCCTAGCCAAGGATTTGTCTATATAAGGACACATATGATATTCCTCTCGTGATACCAAGAGTGGATGATCCTCTATTGATACTCATTGCATTTGTAAGGTTGACTACCAATATCAATAATTGACTATACCAAATCTGGAACTTTCTAGATCTGTAAGTCGGACGTTAGAAAAAGGAGTACTCAAACAAGACATCCTTAGTGTCTCAAGTTTTAGGACCAAACACACAATTGGGATTAAGGAATTATTGTTTAACATTAGCTATCATTAACCATACAACATTTCATAAGCAGAGTAATCAATAAACTCATTCTCCAATGAGCACATATACTGTACCCTTAATGTCCCCACATGAGTAGTTATAAGACCAGTCGCCTCTATTATATGGGCAAGTATACAGTACACCTATCTATCTAGTTATCTTAATGTCCTTCTTGAGTAACCTATGACCAGGATTATTTATGATCTATATGCGAATCAATCTCATTATCATGATCTCATCATGATCCGATTCTCATTACAAAGTAATTATAATATATATATATATATATATATATATATATATATATATGCAACAGACAATATAATGTGAGAATATGCCAATATAATGCAAAATGACTATGTAGCGTATCATATGTGTTATTACTCACGTGATTAGCTTGTAGAACACTTATAATCAGCAAGATCTCTATCCAATTACCCACATCTCTTGGATTATTGGATCTCTATCTAATAATCTCAATTCGCTTCTAGTTGGGTCTCATGCAAGGAGTCCATTAATGCTAAGTCTCGTCTAATAACAATGGAGGCTTATTGGATAACTCATATCCAATCCTATACTCACTGGAATGATCCATCATATGTATGTGACCCTCTAGGCCCAATATCGTACTGGCCATGAATTCCTCCCATTAAAACTCCTTCTGACTAAATGAATTGTTATCCCATAATAATTCACTCAACTTATCTACTATTGATGTACTAAGCCACTACACCATAGTCCCTAGATAGTATAAGAGATCTAATCTATTGAACCTATTTATTCTTAATTATTGTGTATCTAGTCCCTCATCCATATAATATCCTAGAGACCGTATATTAGGTATGGTATCATCAGGTCTTATACGAAATTCATCCAAGTCTTGCTCTAATCGAATTCTCTTGGATAACTCCTTCTCTCTCAATCTGAATGACCTTGGCTAGGGATTTGCCTAAGTGGTAATAAATGAAATATTCCTCTCATAATACCAAGAGTGGATGATTCTCTATTGACACTCAATTATCTTCTTAAGGTTGGCTATCAATCCTGATAATTGATTATATTATATCTAGAGCTTTCTAGACCTGTAAGTTTGTTATCAAAGAAAAGAGTACTCAAATAAAGCATTCTTAGTGTCTCAAGTCTAAGGACCAAACACACAATTAAAACTATATAATCACTATTTAACATTAGGTATCATTAACTATCTAACATTCCATAAGCGAATCAATCAGTGAACTCATTCTCTAATAAGCACCTATAATGTACCCTTAATGTCCCGAGACGAGCGACTATAAGATCAATCACCTCCATCATATGAATCATATGAACGAGTATATAGTATATTTGTTTGTCTGGTTATTTCGATGTCCCTCTCGAATAATCTATAACTGGAATTATTTAGGGTCTGTGTTTAAAGATGAATCTATCTCATTATCATGATCTCATTACGATCTGATTCCCATTACACATATCTAAGGATATCATAGTATATACAACATGCAACATAAATTAAGAATATGCCAATAATAATAATAAGTAAAAAGACTATACATCATGTCATACATGCCATAACTAGCAAACATCATCATTATCATAAGTTAAAATAAACATCATCATCATAAGTTAAAACATCATCATAATATTTCCATATCATCAAAGAGCACAGTCTACTTCTCTTTGTTTAACACTATTACCATGTCAAACAAATAGTTACCATTACTTCTCCTCCTTTGTCATCAAAAGAAGGAAAAATTTGTAAGCTACTACTTCTCTCTCATCTTTGTCATCATGAAAAAGAAGAGAAGAATATCATTATATCATAGTGTTACTTCTCTTTATTTACATCCATGTGTCAATTGTACAACTGCTTTGATATCACATTAAAGATATTAATATTGAAGATAAGTTCAAGTCATCAAATGTCAATTAATTGATGATGGGGTATACAAGTCATGAATACAAAGGAGTCATATAAAATAAAGCTCATATCAAGAAATCAAGATAATGATTTATTGGGATAAATCTCCTCTTTAATAAAAAAAGAATTATAGGAGAACAAATATTAAAAGAACTTGATTTATATAAAATAAATCTCAAGTTATTAATATCAAGAAGTCAAGTGAAGATCATGATTCATTTGGATAAATCTTCTCCTTAGTCATTGGTGAAAACAAAGAATCATAAAAGAATGAATATCAAAAGTTCTTAATTCATACAAGATATATCTCAAGTTATAAATATCGAGAAGTCAAATGGAAACTCATGATTTATTTGAAAAATCTCCTCTATAGTAAAAGAAAGACTAATTTAAAAAGAATTATTAAGATATCATATATTTTAAGAATTCAACATGCCAAATTCTCTTCTAATAAAATTAAATTATTCCTCACTTAGTGGTTTATTAAAGATATATGCTAGCTAATGTTTTGTATTAACGAACTCTAAGGATATGTCACGATTACTTATATGGTTCCTAACAAAAGGATGTCTAATGTTAATATGTTTTGTTCGTGAATGTTGAATAGGATTCTTTGACAAACATATTACACTGGTGTTGTCACACTTTATAGGGATATTTTTCAAGTAAAATCCATAATCTTTTAAAGTATTTTTCCATCCATATTACGTATGAACAACATGCACCTCCCGCAACATATTCATCTTTAGCTGTGGATAAAGCGACAAAGTTTTACTTCTTGGAAGACCAAGAAACAAGTGCATAACATAGAAATTGACACGTTCCCGAGGTACTTTTTCTATCTATTCTACATCCTACAAAGTTGGCATCAACATAAGTAGTCAAATAAAAAATTTTAGACTTTTGATATCATAATCCTAGATTTGGAGTTCCTTTTAAGTATCTAAACTTTTTTAACTATTTTATAATGAGATTGTTTAGGATTGGACTAAAGCCTTGCATAAAGCCCAACACTAAATATTATATAAGGTCTAGTTGTAATAAGATATAATAAACTACCTATCATACATCTATAAGTCTTTTGATCAAAATATTCTCCTTCATTGTCTGTATCTAATGTTTTAGAGATACTCATTAGTGTATTAATATCCTAGCAGAATCTATATGAAATTATTTTAGTAGATCTAAAGTATATTTAGTTTGACTAATAAAAATTTTATCATATAGTTGCATGATTTATAATCCTAAGAAAAATGTTAATTCACCCATTAAACTCATTACGAATTCTTGGCTCATACTCCTAGTAAATAATTCATATAAACATTCATTTGTAGAAATAAAAGTAATATCATTGACATAAATTTGAACAATATGAATAATCATTTTTGAAATGTTTAATAAATAGTGTAGTGTCGACCTTATTTTTAAAAAATTATTCTAAATAAGAAAGGAATTAAGTTTCTCATACCAAACCCTAAGGGCTTGTTTCAATTCACAGAGAGCCTTAGATAATTTATAAACATGGTTCAAAAAAAGATTATTTTCAAATCCAGGTGGTTGCTAAACAAAAACTTCTTTGAAAATAAAATCATTAAGAAAGCGCTTTTGACATCCATTTGAAATAATTTAAAAATTTTAAAATATGCATAAGCAAGGAGTATCCTTATGGCTTCAAGTCTAGCCACAGGAGTGAAGATTTCTTCATAATCTATGCCCTCTTCTTGGTTGAAGCATTTGACTACTAATATAGTCATGTTTCGAACCACGATGACTTGTTTATCTTGCTTATTCCCAAAGACCTATTTAGTGCCAATGATAAGATGACCAATAGGACTAGGAACAAGCATCCAAATTTTATTTTTTAAATTGATTTAATTTTTCATGTACTGCCAAGACCTATGAGTCATATTTAAGAGCTTCATTAATGCATTTAGGTTATAATTTGATATTAAAAAAATAACATTTGCATAAATATTTTTTAATAAAAAAAGTATATATACCTTTTGATGTATCTCCAATAATTAGCTCCTTAGGATGTGCATCTATATACTTCCATTCCTTTAGTAAGGTTTCTTTGGAAGTAGATGTATCCAAGTTACTATGAAGAAAAATTTTTTTATTCAAATTTAATTTATCAAATTTAAAATCATCATCAAAATCATTTTTCTTAACTTCGAAAGATTCATTAAAAATAACATTGATAGATTCCTTAATAACTAAATGTTTTTATTAAAAACTCGATAAGCTTTAGAAATATAGGAATATCGAAGAAAAATACCTTCATCGGATTTTGTATCAAATTTTTCTAAAATATCCTTTTTATTTAAAATAAAATATTTATAATTAAAACTTTAAAATATTAAATTTTGGGCCTTTTATTGTTCAACAATTCAGAAGGAATTTTATATAGTATAGGTCTTATGAGAACTATGTTCATAATATAACATTTCGTGTTACGACTTTGTCCCAAAAGTATTTGGGTAGGCTATATTCATTTTGTATGGTTCTTATCATCTATTATAAACTCATATTCTTTCTTTCAACAACTCTATTTTGTTGTGGATTTCTTGGAGTAGAGAAATTATTATCATATCCATTTGAATCACAAAATCCTTAAAAATTATTATTTTTAAATTCACCATATTATCGCTAAGAATAGTAGAAATCATAAAACTTTTCTTATTTTGAACTTGTTTGCAAAACTTTGTAAAATATTTAAAACAATTATTTTTATATACTAAAAAGTATATCCAAGTATATCTACTAGAATCATCAACAATCATGTTTACTACTTCCTAGACTTATGATATCAATTGGTTCAAATAAATCAATATGAATTAATTATAATGGCCTAGAGGTAGTCAATTGATTTTTAGGTTTGAATATATTTTTGGTTAGTTACAAGTGCCCTATAAGCCAATCACGTAAGTGATGACACGTGTGACACGCTACGTAATCCTTTTACTTATGATTAATATTAGTATATTCTCACATTATATTATTTGTTGCATATATATTATGATATTATTGGTTCTGTGTAATGGGAATCAGATCGTGATGAGATCATGATAATGAGATTGATTCACTTTTAAACACAAATCTTAAATAATCTCGGTCATAGGTTACTCAAGAGGGACATTGAGATAACTGGACAGATTGGTGTAATATATAGCTGTCCATATGATAAAGACAGTTGGTCTCATAGCCACTTGTGTAGAGACACTAAGAATATAGTATAGGTGCTCATCGGATAATGAGTTCACTAATTGATCCACTTATGGAATATTATATGTTTAATAATACCTAATATCATATAGCGATTCCATAGTCCTAGTTATATATCTGGTCCTTAGACTTGAGATACCAAGGATGCCTTGTATGAGTACTTCTTTCTTTGATGCCAGACTTATAAGTTTGGAAAGTTCTAAATCTGGTACAATTAGTTATCGGGATTGGTAGCCAACCGTACAAAGGTAATTGAGTGTCAATGGAGGATCATCCACTCTCGGTATCACGAGAGGAATATCTAATATGTGCTTGCTCAAATAAATCCTTGATCAGGGTCATTTGGATTAAGAGAGAAAGAGTTCTCTAAGAGAATTTGATTAGAGCAAGATTGTGATGAATTTCGTATGTGACCTGACAATACTATGTCCAATATACAGTCTCTGGGATATTAGTTGGATGAGGGATTATAGATACACGGTAACTATGGATAGATGGGTCCGATGGATTTAATTCCCCTGTACCGTCTGGGGACTATGGCGTAGTGGCCTAGTACGTCCATAGTCGATGAGAAGAGTGAATTATTATATAGATAATAATTCACAATATCATAAGGAGTTCTAATGGAAGTGACTCACGGCCAACTCAATATCGGGCCTAAAGAGTCACACACATATGGTGGATGCTTCAACGAATAAAGGATTGGATACAGATCTAATTAGCCCCTATTCTCATTAGATGAGATCCTATGCTAATGGACTACTTGATTAAGGCCCAATTAGAGGCCTAAGGAGCTTATTGGATAGAGATCCGATAATGTAATATTAGTGGGTAATTAGATAAAGATCCAATACCTACTAAAGGCAGGAGCCCTAGGGTTTTTTGGTGGCTCTCTATAAATAGAAGGGGAGACTCATGGTTGATAGGCTGCAGCTTTAGACACCACCTCCTATTCTCCTCCCTCCCTATGAGCAAGAGTTATAAGATCAGATTGGAGTTTCGCTATAGAGATTCATCGTATGGATACCGCTAGAGAGGAGGACGTTTGACCTCTTTCATCTTCTCCATCCGGATCTAGAATATAGGGATATACGATCTCCCTAGGTAAAATCAATCTCTTACACATCGTGATTTTATTAGTTTTTACATTTTTCTCATGACTCCAATCTTTTGCATGATGATTTAATCTATGTGGGAAATTAGTTTTTGTTTTGATTTCCACTGCGCATGTGATTCAATCGCTGAGGTTTCCCAATAGTGGTATTAGTGCCAAGGTTTTCATGTGAAAGATTAGCTTTAAACTATGTGTGATGAGATTGTATCGCGTAGAATCGTTTTATGTGTTCTTATTGTGTTTTCACAGCGTAGGCAACGAGGAGGAGGTGTTAAATCATTCTACATGTTCTTACTACATTTTCACAGTGAAGGCAGTGAGGAGGAGGGGCGGCCAGCCACGGCCAGCCCCTATGCAGGGCCGGCCACCCACGGCCAAGCCGTGGCCAGGGCCATCCCAAAAGGGAGGCCATCGGCGCCCGCAAGGCGGCACCAGCGGCGCCGCGCAAGGCGATTGCCACGGGCATGGCCACCACGACCACTGTGGGGTAGTAGCCACGGGCGCCCATAAAGGGGCTAGGCACCCGCAAGGGGCTTCCGCGCCAACCCTACCGCCAAGAGGTGCGGCGCGGGGTGCCGCCTGACGGCTACCAGCAGGGCAAGCCGCTGCGTGAGGGGCGGAGACAACGATGGCGCAGAGGGGGAAAGAGGGGTTAGGGCATCCTTTAGTGAAAAGAACGAACCTGCCCCTATGAATTCGAGAAATTCTGATGATTGTCCTCGTGTACATAATTCTCATAATACTCTCAACAATTCTGAAAATTTTGAGGATTGTCCTCTTATCTAAAATTATAAAAATACCCTCGATAATTCTAAAAATTTTAAGCACGTCTTGATTTTTTAAAAAATAATTAATTAAATAGTTTAATTAATTATTATATATCTAGTAATCCTACCTATGATGTAGTGTACATGTGATGTATAATATGGATGGATGATCATGAGTCATGTGTTGTGATGTGTGTAATTATAATTATGATTATTATTATTATTATTATTATTATTATTATTATTATTGGGGCTTGCGTGTCTCTATTTTTCTCGTTTATTGTCGGGCTTGCATGCTTGTGATTATTTGTAATTACATAGAGAGGCACTTCGGGAGCGTGGAGATGACTTGAGACCCACGATGCTGTGGTGGGAGATTATGACGCATGGTGATGCGATGATCCAACGGAATCGATGATGACGAGATCAACAATCACAGGGCATGAAGATGCATCGATGCACATATAGATCTTATTGTGAGTGATTAAGCCCATTGGCTTGGGCTTAATCATATTAGGTGACGGCTCATGATCATCCGATGTGACTTGTATGTGTGATGTGTTATACACCTACTAGATATATGTATATATATATTTGCATGTGATGTAGATATATATTAAATATATGTGTGTGACACGACATATTAGGAGATCGATAGAATCCCGATATAGGTTGAGTTGGTCGAGTCACTCGAGGCTCACCTATCTACGTGATAAGTTCTTGCCTACTTATATATCACCGGTGACCTAAGGACATGGTATGACTTGGTCGAGCAATCAAGAGCATATTCATCGAATCAAACTCATCTTGTAACGATGGTGATGACTTAATTGAACTTCATGGTTGGTTGAGCAGTTGAGACCATGATGATTCGGAGGTCGAACTTGACGGGAATCATAAGGAGTTGTGATTGATAAGAGTTTCTACCTTATGGGCTTAGTGTAGTTGGTTGAGTCCCTCAAGATTGCACTAAGATGCCAATTGGATCCCGATCCCCAATAGGAGTTTGCTGGAGACTTTTATCTTATGCGTCGAGGGTGTCACATGATTCACTAGGAAAATAGTGGGAGTACATTAAGATAGAAGTTCATATATTAATTATTATTTTTTGTAAAGTATATATGTTATTTATTTTTTACTATATCTTATTTTTCAGAAACATATCGCTCATAAATCCCGTACGTGGCATACTTGATGTCAACCGCCTCACTGGTCCAAACTATACAAAAAGGCTCCATAATTTGAGAATTATTCTTATGAAAGAGAAAATTGTATATGTCCTTAATACGATTGTGCCTATGCTAGAGGAAAGGACAAGCGAGGATGAGATTGCTCGCTTTATGAAGTATAAAGATAGACCTAAAGGATAACCTGTATGTTGATCTTATACTTCAGTCCCTACCACATTCATTTTCATAGTTCATTATTAACTTTAATATGAAAAAGTTTGAGGTGGCTCTACCTGAGCTCCTCAATATATTGAGGAAAGCTGAGAGTACCATCAAGAAAGAGAAGACCCTTAAGAAGGGCAAGGGCAAAGAATGATCAGGTAAGGCAAAGGATGTTAAGAAAGACCTGGCTAAGGATAAAGGATAGTGCTTCCACTGTGGCCAAGATGGGCATTGGAAGAGGAACTATAAGGACTACCTTATAGATAAGGTGAAACAGAAGCTTAGAAAAGCTTTAGGTATATTCATGATCAGTCTTTACTTCTCAGATTTTCATGATAACACATGGGTATTGGATACCATGAGTGTCTATCATATCTGCAATTTGTTGTAAGTTCTGACAAGACCTAGGAGACTGGTTAGAGGCGAGATGGACCTCAAAATGGGCAATAGAGCAAGAGTTACTATAGTTGCTGTTGGGGGGGGGGGGGGGTTGCGGGGGGGATCCTACACCTGCCTAGTGAAGCTATTATTACATTAGATGCATGGTATTTTGTCCCTTCTATTATCAAAAATATTATTTCCATTTCTTGTTTGACAATTAGTGAAAATAAATTAGTTTTTGAGAATAATAGTTGTTAAATAATTATGGATGATGAGATCATCACTAGAGGGACTCTTGTAAATGGCTTATATATATTAGACACTTATCCACAAATTATGAATATAAATATGTCTAATAGGAAAGGAGATGATGTGAAAAATACATACCTATGGCATTGTAGGCTAGGTCATACACATAAGGGACAATAGGCTAGGTCATACACATAATTAGAAAGAGTATTAAAACTCTTCGAGCAGATCGAGGAGGAGATTACTTGAGTATAGAGTTCACCCATTTTCTCAAGGACAATAGGATTCTGTCCCAGTGGATATCTCCTTATACACCTCAGCTCAATGGTGTATCAGAAAGGAGGAATTGCACGTTGTTAAACATAGTACGGTCTATAATGAGTTTTACTGATCTACCCATCTCGTTCTAGGGGTACACCCTAAAGACTGTAGCTTACATTCTGAATAGAGTTCCATTAAGGTTGATAGTGTCTACATCATATGAGATATGAAAAGGAAAGAAGTCTGATCTTAAGGTGGTTAAGATTTGGGGTTGTCCTATCTATGTTAGAAGATACAACCCCGATAAGTTAGAATTAAGGACGGAACAGTGCACATTCATGGGATATCCTAAGGAGAATTTGGGATATTATGTCAAGGAACTATGTTCCCTGAGAAGAAACATATTCTTGATGGAAATAGTGGGAGCAAGATAGAATTGAGCGAGGTTGGAGAACCTAGCACCATTCGAGAGCCCGAGTCTGTTCATGCACCTAACACACAAGTTCCAACTTTGCGTAGGACTAGTAGAGCATCTCACTCTCCTGAAAGATATGTGGGACATATTAGTAGAGATCACTCTTAGGATATTGATCCTCAGACCTATGAGGAGGCTATTATCATTATAGACTCCAGGAAGTGGCAAGAAGCCATGAATTCTGAGATGGATTTCATGTACTCTAACAAGATTTGGAACCTTGTAGATGCACCTGAGGGTATTGTACCCATCGGTTGCAAATGGATATTCAAGAAGATCGAAGTGGATGGGAAGGTAGAGACCTATAAAGCAAGACTAGTAGCTAAAGGATATCGTCAAAGACAAGGAGTTGACTATGATGAAACCTTTTCACCTATAGTCATGCTTAAGTTTATTAGAATTATTTTGGCCATTGCAGCATACTATGACCATGAGATCTGGCAGATGGATATCAAAGCGGCATTCCTCAATGGCAACCTTTAGAAGGAGGTGTATATGATACAGCCAGAGGGATTCATATCCAAAGAGAGTTCAAATAAAGTGTACAAGTTACTTAGATCCATTTATGGATTGAAGCAAGCTTTCTGAAGTTAAAATATAAGATTTGATGAGATGATCAGAT
This sequence comes from Ensete glaucum, assembly GCA_021527575.1. NCBI lineage: Eukaryota > Viridiplantae > Streptophyta > Magnoliopsida > Zingiberales > Musaceae > Ensete > Ensete glaucum. The sequence goes on from CM038557.1 coordinate 32,932,639, forward strand.
CTTATGACTTCGTTAAGAATGAAGATGAGCATTGTGTGTATAGGAAAGTAAGTGGGAGCGCTATCACCTTCTTGGTGCTATATGTGGATGATATCATAATCATGGGGAATGATGTAGGAATGCTCTTCACAGTAAAGGCTTGGCTATATAGAAACTTCTCCATGAAAGACATAGGAGAAGCATCCTATATTTTGGGGATCCGGATCTATAGAGATAGATCCAAAAGTATACTTGGCTTATCTCAGTCTAGGTACATAGACTCCATTGTCAAAAGGTTTGGTATGGAGAATTCTAAGGGAGGTCTCATACCGATGAGATATGGAATATCACTTTCTAGAAGTATATCCCCAAAGACTCCTGAAGAAAGGGCAGACATGGGTAAGATACTTTATGCCTCAATGATAAGGTCTATCATATATGTGATGCTATGTACCAGGCTTGATATAGTACATGCTCTGAGTGTCACGAGTAGGTATCAGGCAGATCCAGGTTTAGAACACTGGAAGGCAATAGAGTGTATCCTTAAGTACTTGAGAAGGACTAAGGATCTGTTACTAGTATATGGAGGAGATAGCCTCGAAGTTGAGGGCTACATGAACTCGAGTTTTCAGTTCAACATTGGTGATAGTAAGTCAAATTCAAAGTTTGTTTTCACCCTGAATGGAGGAGCAGTAAGCTTGAAGAGTTCCATGTAAGATACTACTACTGACTCGACCATAGAGGCAGAATACATTGCTGCAGCAGAAGTAGCAAAGGAAGAGGTGTGGATGAAGATGTTCATCAAGAATTTGGGAGTTATACCAAGCAGTGTGGAGCTGACTCCCATATATTGTTATAGCGACAGAGCGATAACTCTAGTAAGGGAACACAGGTCTTATCAAAATTGTTCTGAGGAGGTTCCATCTGATTAGAGCAATTATGACCCGAAAAGATATAGCAATGGAAAGAGTTCCATCCGAAGATAACATTGCAGATCCACTGACACATAGGTGATTGGCTTTTGGTTAAGTGAGAGATTGCTGGTTACAGGTGCCCTGCAAGCTAATCACGTGAGTGATGGCACATGTGACATACTACGTAATCTTTTTGCTTATGATTAATATTAGTATATTCTTACATTATATTATTTATTACATATATATTATAATGTCATTGGTTCTGTGTAATGGGAATCGGATCGTGATGAGATCATGATAATGAGATCGATTTACCTTTAAACACAGATCCTAAATAATCCCGATCATAGGTTACTCAAGTGGGACATTGAGATAATCGGACAGATCGGTGTACTATATACTCGTCCATATGATGAAGATGATTGGTCTCATAGCCACTTATGTGGAGACACTAAGGATATAGTACAGGTGCTCATTGGAGAATAAGTTCACTGATTGATCCACTAATGGAATGTTGTATGGTTAATAATACCTAATATTAAACAACGATTCCATAGTTCCAATTATGTATCTGGTCCTTAGACCTGAGACACCAAAGATGCCTTGTATGAGTACTCCTTTCTTTGACGCTAGACTTATAGGTTTAGAAAGTTCTAGATCTAGTACAATTGGTTATCGGGATTGGTAGTCAACCTTATGAAAGTAATTGAGTATCAATAGAGGATCATCAACTCTTGGTATTATGAGAGAAATATCTTATATGTGCTTGCTCAGACAAATCTTTAGCCAGGGTCATTCGAATTGAGAGAGAAAAAGTTCTCCGGGAGAATCCGATTAGAGTGAGACTACGACAGATTTTATATGGACCTGACAACACCATATCCAATATACAGTCTCTAGGATATTATTGGATGAGGGATTATAGATACATGGTAATTATGGACAGACAGATCTGATGGATTTGATCCCCCATGTACAGTATAGGTGCTATAGCTTAGTGGCCTAATACGTCCATCGTCAATGAGTCGAGTGAATTATTATGGAGATAATAATTCACAATATCAGAAAGAGTTATGATGGGAGTAACTCACGGCCAGCTCAATATCGGGCCTAGAGGGTCACATACATATGGTGGATGCTTCAGCGAATAGAAGATTTAATGGAGATCCAATTAGCCTGTATTCTCATTAGATGAGATCCTATACTGATGGACTCCTTGATTAAGGTCAATTAGAGGCCTAAGGAGATTATTGAATAGAGATCCAATAATGCAAGGTTAGTGGGTCATTGGATGAAGATCCAATACCCACTAAAAGTATGAGCCATAGGGTTTTTTGGTGGCTCTCTATAAATAGGAGGGAGACTCATGGTTGATAGGCTGCAGCTTTAGCCACCTCCTCTTATTCTCCTCCCTTCCTTCGAGAAAGAGTTGTAAGATCAGATTGGAGGAGTTTCGCTGTAGAGATCCATCATGTGGATACCGCTAGAGAAGAGGATGATTGACCTCCTTCATCTTCTCTATCCGGATCTGGAATCCAGGGATATACAATCTCCCTAGGTAAAATCAATCTCTCACATATCATGGTTTTGTCGATTTTTACGTTTTTCTCATGACCCCAATCTTTTATACAATGATTTAATCTGCATAAGAAACCAATTTCTGTTTTGATTCCCACTACACATGTGATGCACCCGCTAAAGTTTCCAACACTTTTATATGTTTTCGTAGTTGTCATGCATCATAATTTTTATTCTTGATAATTAAATTTTAGGTATCCCTCTTACAAGTTCTTTAGTTCTAATTTATGTCATTAGTTTTATACTTGCATATCATAATCTGCTATGCCAAAGCCATGCATCATCATTTAAAACTAAAAAGCAAGTTTCATCACAAAAATCATCAAGTTCAATAGTATAAACATTATCACTTCTTAAAGCAATTATATATTTATCTTATTTGGTATTTCTATGATGCAAATATTAGATTTAAATTTAATATTATATCCCTTATCATAAAGTTAAATAATGCTTATTAAGTTATGTTTTAAACCATCCACTAAAAGAGCATCTTCAATCAAAAGATTCGATTTATTACCAATATTTTCAATGCTAATGATCTTTCATTTATTGTTGTATCTAAAAAGTAATGTATCCTCCGTCTCAGTTAGTGAGCTTTGAAAATGTGTTAGATTCTAATCATATACCTTGAGCATCCACTATTAATATGTTATCTTTTACTCTTAGCTCTTGTTTAAAGACATGCCTCATCATTGAATGCTGTCAAAACGTAGTTTGCCACTTTATCTTTATTGATTTGCTCTTTATCTTTTGATATACTTTATTCATCCCATGTTGCCTTGAATGTCTTCTTATTCTTTTGGGTTGGCAGCTTCTTCTTCAATTGTGGATACTCATTTTTAAAGTGCCCTAGCTTTTTTACATTCATAATATATGATTACATCTTTATTAGGTTCATATTTATTCTTACCTTCTTGTCTTATAGAATTAGTTTTATTTCTCCTCATGAACTTTTTGAATCTTCTTGTAAGGAGTGCAATGTCATCATCATCACTTGAGCTTTCGCTCAAGTATTATCCTTTAGTTCTAAGTGTAATATCCTACTTATTCTTGGAAATATTTTCTTCTTGTTCATCATGTGTTTTGCAGGTCATTTTATAGATCATTAAAGATCCTATGAGTTCTTTAAGAGGAAAGTTGTTCAAATTCTTTATTTCTTAGATAATAGTTACTTTTGGATCTTAACTTTTTAGAAGAGATCTTAAAATCTTATTTACCAATTCATGATTAGTATAACTTTTATAAAGAGCTTTTAAACCATTAATAATATCTGTAAAATAGGTGTACATGTCATAAATGGTTTCGCTTGGTTTTATTTTAAATAATTCATAACTATATATCAAAAGATTAATTTTAGATTATTTAACTCTACTTGTGCCTTCACGAGTAACTTCCAATATTTGCCTAATACCATTGCAGTGTCACAAAACAAAACATTCATAGCTTTAGCATTTAAGAAAAATATTTTTTTAAATATTCTATTCATTCATTTGTTTAGAAGATTTTTGAAAACCAACTTCAATGACATTACATAGATCAAAATCCATAGAATCAAAAAGATTTACATTCATGTTTTTCAATATGTATAGTCCATCTCATTGAACATAGGAGGACGACTCTCTTGGTTGCCCAAAAAAGCCATTAACTTTTCTTAGATGTTAATCCAACTAAGAGAACCAAGCTCTAATACCAATTGTTAAGATTGTAATGACACTGAGAGGGAAAGGGGGTGAATTAATGCTATAACAATGTTAACCAATTTTAGAAGTTTAATCAATAAATTGATATCAAAAATATAATTAGTAAAAAAAGCGAGTAAGTAAATTAGAATACAATAATAAATCAAGGCAAGAAACAGAATGCAAACTGATTTAGAGTGATTCGATTGTCCCGGTCTACGTCCATTCCTAATTTCTCTTCTCTCGAGGCCACCAATGTTCACTATCGATCTTCCATCCAACGGGCAAAGATCAACTACCTTTGTTATAACCCTTCTCTTTTTAACGGGTTCAAAAGAGAACCTCTATACTCACTATTTTATAAGAGACTTCACACCTCCTATAATGAAGAATCACCTCTAAACTCAAGGACTAGGAAGAGACTTAATCAATACTCCAAAAGAGCAACAATCCTTACAAACCTCATAACTTGTTTCTTGCTTCAATCCAGGCTTTGGTGGGGGTATTTATAACCCCAAATGGCTTTAAATTGGAGCCAAAAAATTTAAATCATAAAAAATTTTGGGATTTAGATGATCCTATAGCCGTAACTTTTGACGTCATAATTTTAGACTTTCGAACGGTATTACCACCATAAATTAGAATTTTGGATAGTACTACTATCGCCCCAAGTGGTACTACTACTGCCCTAGGTGATACTTGTTGGTTACAAGTGCCCTGTAAGCCAGTCACGTGAGTGATGACACGTGTGACATGCTATGCTATCTTTTTACTTATGATTATTATTGGCATAGTCTCATATTATATTATTTGTTGCAAATATATATTATGATGTCCTTGGTTCTATGCAATGAAAATTAAATCATGATGAGATTATGATAAAGAGATCGATTCTCCTTTAAACACAAATCCCAAATAATCTCGATAATAGGTTACTCGAGATGGATATCAAGATAACCGGACAGACCGGTGTACTATATACCCATCCATATGATGAAGGTAGTTGGTCTCATAGCCACTTGTGTGGAGACACTAAGGATACAGTACTCGTGCTCATTGGAGAATGAGTTCACTAATTGATCCACTTATAAAATGCTAGATACTTAATGATACCTAATATTAGGTAACAATTTCATAGTCCTAGTTGTGTATTTGCTCTTTAGACTTGAGACACCAAGGATGCCTTGTATGAGTACTTCTTTCTTTGACATCGGAATTACAATTTTGGAAAATTCTAGATTTGGTACAACTGATTATCAGGATTGCTAACAAACCTTATAAAGGCAATTGAGTATAAAGGATTATCCATATCACGAGAGGAATATCCCATGTGTTCTTGTTCCGATAAATCCCTGGCTAGGGTCATTCAAATTTAGAGAGGAGTTTTGTAGGAGATTCCAATTAGAGTGAGACTCAAACAGATTTAATTTGTGGCTTGACAATATCATGTAGAATATATAATTTCTGAGATATTAGTTGGATGAGGGACTATAGATTCATAGTAACTGTGGATAGACAAGTCCAATGGATTTTGATCTCCCTATACTATTTTAGGACTATAGCGTAATAGCCTAGTATGTCCATAGTTGATGAGTCGAGTGAATTATTATGGAGATAATAATTCACTATATCATAAGGACTTCTGATGGAAGTGACTCACGGCCAGCTCGGTATCGAGCCTAGAGGGTCACACATATGGTGGATGTTTCAATGAATAGAGGATTGGATAGAGATCTAATTGGCCCCTATTCTTATTAGATGAGACCCTACACTAATGAGCTCCTTGCATGATGCCCAATTAGAGGCCAAAGGAGATTATTGTATAGAGATCCAATTATGCAAGGTTAGTGAGTAATTGGATGGAGATTCAATACCCACTAAGGTAGGACCCCTAGGGTTTTTGGTGGCTCTCTATAAATAAGAAGGGAGGCATATAGATGATAGGCTACATCTTTGGTCATCTCCTCCTATTCTCCTCCCTCCCTTTGTGCAAGAATTACGAGACTTAGGATTATAATTAAAGGAGGATCATTATAGTGATCCATCATGTGGATATTGCTAGAGAGGAGGATGCTTGACTTCCTTTATCCTCTCAATCTAGATCTAGAAAAACAAGGATATTTGATCTCCTTAGGTAAATAATCTCTCACACGATGCATTTCTTTGATTTTATGGCTTTCCCGTGACCCAATATTTTGCACGATGATTTGATCTGCGTGAAAAATATATTTTGTTTTAAGCTTCTATTATGCATGTGATACTCCCGCGTGGTTTCCCAACAATGGCATCAACGCCAAGGTTGTTCATATGAAAGATAAGTTTTAAACTGTGTGTGATGAGATTACATTGCATAGAACTTTTCTACGTGTTCTTGCTATGTTTTCACAATGAAGGCAGCGAGAAAGGGGGTAGGCACCTGCGGGTAGGCCCCCTGTAGCTAGGCCATGGCAAGGGCTACCTACAGCCGCTTGCAAGGGCGATCGCCCATGACTAGCTCATAGTCAGGCTACAACAGGGTTGCCTACAAGGGGCAGTCGTCCGTGGCCAGGCCATAGGGGCAACCATCCGTGGCTAGGCCGTAGGGGCAATTGCTTACGGGCACAATTGCCGCTTGTAAGGGCGATGTATGTGGGCATAGGCAGTGCTCACCCACCCGCTGGGAGTGTCGCCTAAGGGCAGTGATGCCTGCCATAGGGGTGGCCGCTGACGGCATGCAACACTGCCACCTTCACAGGGGCAACAGTGGTGGCGACCGATCGAAGGGGTAAATGGTTAAGGATTTCTTTTCTATGGCAAAATGATGATTCTACCTCTCAAAATTTAAGAAATTCTAAGGTTTGTCCTATACCCAAAATTTTAAAAATACCCTTAAAAATTCTAAAAATTTTAAGGTCTATCTTTCTATCCAGAATTCTAAAAATACCCTCGATAATTTTTAAAATTTCTATCATGCCCTAATTTCTAAAAAATAATTAATTAAATAGTTCAAATAATTTATATATCTAGAAACCCTATATGTGATGTGATATATGATATAGATCGATAATCGTGAGCCAAGTATTGTGATGTATGCAATTGTGATTATTATTATTATTATTGGGACCTCCGAGCCTCCATTTTTTACGTTTATTATTGGGCATGCTTACTTGTGATTATTTTATAATTACATGGAGAGACGCGATGGGAGTGTGAAGGTGATAGTAGGACTCACAATACCGTGGCGAGAGATTATGATGCATGGTGATGCGACGAGGATATGATAGAACCGATAATGATGAGATCAATGATCACAGGGCATGGAGATGTGTCGATGCATACATAGATCCTATTGTGAATGAACAGGCCAATTAGCTTGGGCTTAATTATATTAGGTGATGGCTCATGATCATCAGATATGGCATGCATATGTGATATGTGTTATACACAAACTATACACACACACACACACACACACATATATATATATATATATATATATGCGATGTTAATGCTTGGTCGAGTCCCTCGAGACCATGATGGTTTGGAGGTCGAACATGATGAGAATCACGAAGAGTTATGATTTGCAAGAGTTGCTTACCTTTTAGGCTTAGTATAATTGGTCGAGTCTCTCGAGATAGCATTAAGATGACAATTGGATCCCGATCCCTACTAGGAGTTTGTCGGAGACTTTCGTCTCACGTGTCGAGGGTGTCATATGATTCACTAGGAAAATAGTGGGAGTATATTAAGATAAAAGTCTATATCTTAATTAGCTTTTTCTGTAAAATATGTATGTTATTCATTTGTGATATATTTTATTTGTCAGAAACATGTCGCTCGCAAATCTAATCACCTCACTAGTCCTAACTACACAGATTGGCTCTGCAATTTGAGAATTATTCTCACATCAGAGAAAATTGTTATGTCCTTGATACAATTATGCCCACGTCAGAATAATGGGCAAGCAAGGATGAGATTGCTCATTTTATGAAGTATATAGATAGTCCTAGAGGATAGCCTATTTGTTGATCTTATACTTTAGTCCCGACCATATTCCTTTTCATAGTTCATTATTAACTTTAATATGAATAAGTTTGAGGTGACTCTTCCAATGCTCCTCAATATGTTGAGGGAAGCTGAGTGCTATGAGATCAATAAGAAAAGAAAATTTGATAAGACCCTTAAAAGAGGCAAAGGGCAAGGGCAAACCGGATAAGGCAAAGGTTGCTAAAAAAGACCTGACAAATGATAAAGGACAGTGCTTCCACTTTGGTCAAGATGGCACTAAAAGAGGAACTGTAAGGACTACTTGCAGATAAGGCGAAACAAAAGCTTGAAGAAGCTTCAGGTATATTCATGATCAGTCTCTAATTATCAGATTTTTATGATAACATATGAGTATTAGATATTAGGACTGTTTATCATATGTGCAATTTGTTGTAGGATTATTACAATACTAGGAGATTAGTTAGAGGTGAGATGGACCTCAAGATAGGTAATAGAACAATCGTTGCTACAGGTGTTGTTAGGGAGGTTACCCTATATCTGTCTAGTCAAGCTATTATTGCATTAGATGTATGCTATTTTGTTCCCTCTATTATCAAAAATATTATTTTCATCTCTTGTGTGATAATTAATAGATATTAACTAGTTTTTTAGAATAATAGTTGTTTAATAATTATGGATCGATGATGAGATAATCACTAGAGGGACCCTGATAAATGGCCTATAGTGTTAGACACTTCTCCACATATTATGAATATAAATACGTCCAAGAGGAAAGGAGATGAGATAAATAATACATACCTATAACATTATAGAATAGGTCATATACATGAAGGAAGGATTCAAAAGTTGTTCAAAGATGGATACTTAGATCCATTTGACTATGAGCCTTATGTAACTTGCGAACCTTACCTTTGTGGGAAGAAGACCAACTCTCCATTTAGTAGAATTAGAGAGAGAGCTACTAAGTTATTATAATTCATACATAGTGATATATGTGGTCCCATGTCAACTCAGGCTATAGACGGTTACTTATACTTTATTATATTCACTAATGATTTCTCTAAGTATGGGCACATGTACTTGATGAAATATAAGTCCGAGGCTTTTGAGAAATCCAAGGAATATAAGAATAAAGTAGAGAACCAAATTTGAAAGAGTATTAAGACTATTCGATCAGATCGAGGAGGAGAATACTTGAGTATAGAGTTCACCCATTTTCTCGAGAATATTGGTATTCTATCCCAGTGGACACCTCCTTATATACCTAACCTTAATGATGTATCAGAAATGAGGAATCACATGCTATTAGACATGGTATGATTCATGATGAGTTTTACTAATCTACCAGTCTCACTCTAGGGATATGTCCCAGAGACCGTAATTTACTTTTTCAACAGAGTTCCATCAAAGTTGATGGTGTCTACATCATATGAGACATGAAAATAAAAAAAGTCCAATCTTAAGGTGGTTAAGTTTTGGGGTTGTTTTGCCCATGTTAGAAGACACAACCCTGATAAGTTAGAATCAATGATGGAATGATACACATTCGTGGGATACCCTAAGGAGACTTTGGGGTATTATTTCTATTATCCCAAGGAGCGAAAGGTCTTTGTTGCCAAGAGAGTCGTGTTCCTTGAGAAAGAACACATTCTTGGTGGAAATAGTGAGAGTAAGATAGAATTAAGCGAGATTGGAGAACCTAGCTCTAGCACTATTCCAGAGTCTGAGTTTGTTCAGGCATGGTACACAAGTTCCAGCTTTACACAGGTTTAGTAGAGTATTTAACACTCCTAAAAGATATGTGAGATATATCAATAGAGGTGACTCTCAGGATGTTGATCCTTAGACCTATAAGGAGTTTATTATGAGTATAGACTCTTGGAAGTAGGAAAAAGCCATGAATTTTTTTGAGATAGATTATATCTACTCTAACAAGGTTTGGAACCTTATGGATGTACCTGAGGGTATCATACCCATATTGGTCAACATATACCTATCATTAAGTTGGCTAGGTGGATATTTGAGTTTATTGTAATAAATCAGCCAAATCCAATTAGGATTAGGATTCAATTGAACTAGAGTCTAGTTGGGAGTCGGAGTTAGATTCGAATTGGGGTCAACCAAGTTAAGCTTATAATCAACCCAATTGGTCGCCCACCTTGATGATGGGAAGTCGATTAGGGTTAAGAGGAGGTGGCTAGGTTTTGATATGGGAGTGTTTCACTTTAATTAGGAGTTGTAGTTTTCCATTAAGAAAGAGGTCGGCTAGGTAGAGGGGGAGAGTTCTATGTAACTAGGGCTCTCTGCCCTTGATTGAATAGGAGTCCCCTATAGCCGTCGACCACCTAATTGGCTAGGGGTTAGGAGTTAAGGGGACGAGGAGTCTTAGTTTAGTAGGAGTCCTGATTTAATTAAAGAAGTTGTCCATTTATAAATTAGAGTTTTGAGTCCCTATATAAACTCATGTAGCTACCACTATTTTATCATAAATAGATCAAATTCCTTTCAGCTATTGTGTAGAAAACCTTAGAGGAGGAAACCCCTATAGAGTTCCAGGAGGCCGATCCCCTATAGAAATCAACCTTAAGCTTAGCATCTGTAAGGGTTCTAATATGGTTATAGGTTGAGTTAGACCAATCGAGTCAATTATAAGTTTAGTTATAGTTGGTTATTACTTTTAGCTAGGATGGAGTCAGTTATTATTTTTAGCCCAATCATGATTGGCTTGTAGGGCACCTATAACTAGCAATCTCTAACTTGACCAAAAGTCAATCACCTATGTGTCTAATCCCTATCAGACCTCTGTGACACTCAAATACAATCTGAGCCAGTTTCGTCAATGGATCTGCAATGTTATCTTCAGATGGAACTCTTTCCATTATTGTATCTTTTCGGGTCATGATCGCCCTAATAAGATGGAACCTCCTCAGAATAATTTTGATAAGACCTGGGTTCCCTTGTCAGAGTTATCGCCCTATCGCTATTGCACTATATGGGAGTCAGTTCCACGTTGTTTGGTATAACTCCCAAATCCTTAATGAACTTCTTCATCTAAACCCCTTCCTTTACTGCTTTTGTTGTAGCAATGTATTCCACCTCTATGGTCAGTCAGCAGTAGTATTTTGCATGGAACTCTTCCAGCTTACTACTCTTCCATTCAGGGTGAAAACAAATCCTGAATTTGACTTGCTATCAGCAATGTTGGACTGAAAACTCGAGTCTATGTAGCCCTCAACCTGAAGGCTACCTTCTCTATATATTAGTAAAAGATCCTTAGTGCTTCTCAAGTACTTAAGGATACACTTTACTACCTTCCAGTGTTCTAAACTTAGATCTGTCTGATACCTACTTATGACACTCAGAGCATGTGATATATCAGGCCTGGTACATAGCATCGTATACATTATAGACCCTATCATTGAGGCATAAGGTATCCTATCCATGTCTGTCCTTTCTTCAGGAGTCTTTGGGGACATACTCCTAGAAAGTGATATTTCATGTCTTATCGGTATGAGACCTTTCTTGGAATTCTTCATGCCAAACCTTTTGATAATGGAGTCTATATACCTAGATTGGGACAAGCCAAGCATCCTTTTGGATCTATCTCTATAAATCTAGATCCCTAAAATATAGGATGCTTCCCCTAAGTCTTTTATGGAGAAGTTTATGGATAGTCAAGTCTTTATTGTAGAGAGCATTCCTACATCATTCCTAATGATTAGGATGTCATCCATATATAGTACCAAGAAGGTGATAGTGTTTCCACTTACCTTCTTGGACACACAAGGCTTATCTTCATTCTTAGCGAAGTCATAAGATCTAATCATGTCATCAAATCTTATGTTCCAACTTCGGGATGCTTGCTTTAATCCATAAATAGAGCAACCTACACACTTTATCTGGCATACAAGGCATCCTTAGTGTCTCAAGTCTAAGGATCAGATATATAACTGGGACTATGGAATCACTATCTGACATTAGGTATCATTAACCATACAGCATTCCATAAACGGATCAATCAGTGAACTCATTCTCCAATGAGCACCTATACTATATCCTTAGTGTCTCCATATAAGTGGCTATGAGACCAGCCGCCTCTATCATATGGATGGGTATATAGTATACCGATCTGTCCGGTTATCTCAATGTCCCTCTTAAGTAATCTATAACTGTGATTATTTAGGATCTGTGTTTAAAGGTGAATAGATCTCATTATCATGATCTCATCACAATCCGACTCCCATTGCACAGAACCAAGGACATAACAATATATATGTAATAGATAACGTGAGAATATGTCAATATTAATCATAAACAAAAAGATCACACAGCGTGTCACACGTGCCATCACTCACGTGATTGGCTTGCAGGGCACCTGTAACTAGCATATTATACCCATATTGCCCAACCTATACCTAACATTAGGTTGGCTAGGTAGATATTTGAGTCAATTATAATAAATCAGCCCAAATCCAAGTAGGATTAGATTCGATTGGACTGGAGTCTTATTAGGAGTCAGAGTTTGATTTGAATTGGAGTCAACCAAGTCAAGCTTGTAATCAACCCAATTGGACGCCCACCTTGATGATGAGAAGTCAACTAGGGTTGAGGGGAGACAGCTAGGTTTTAAGATGGGAGTGTTTCACTTTAATTAGGAGTTGTAGTTTTCCATTAAGAAAGAGGTCGACTAGGGTAGAGGGGAAGAGTTCTATTTAACTATGACTCTTTGCCCTTGATTGGATAGGAGTCTCCTATAGCTGCTGACCACCTAGTTGGCTAGGGGTTAAGAGTTGAGGGGAAGAGGATTCTTCATTCAGTAGGAGTCTTGGTTTAGTAAGAGTCTTAATTTAATTAAAGAAGTCCTATTATGAATTAGAGTTTTGAGTCCTTATATAAACTAATGTAGCCACCACTATTTTATCTTCAATAGATTAAATTCCTTTCAGCCATTGTTCAGAAAACCTTAGAGGAGGGATTCCAGGAGGCCGATCCCCTATAGAAATCAACCTTAAGCTTAGCATCTGTAAGGGTTCTTATATAGTTATAGGTTAAGTTAGCCCAATCGAGTCAATTATGAGTTTGGTTTGAGTTGGTTATTCTTTCTAGTTAGGATGGAGTCAGTTATTATTTTCAGTTAGGAGTTTATCGGTAGTCTAACCGCCGCCTACTACCCGAATACCCAGACAGCGATGGTACAACCACTGGCATGGGCGATACAACTGCTGCCTGCTGCCCAGATTGTTGGGCGGTGATAGTACAACTGCTAGGATTTCTAGAAAAGTAATTTCTTTCACTTTTTCAATCTCGACTTGTACCTCATATTGACCAATTTTTTAGGTCAACCAATTAATCTCGACCTAAGCTCAATCTATCCCCTTAGTCGACCCGGTTAGCCTCATTTAAGTGAATTTGGATCCCTTCCAAATCTAACTCAAACAGGACTTAATCTTAATAATGCTAACTATGACTTGATTAATGATAATTAACATGACCAACAAATCTACTTCAAGACCTTCCCAATTCCCGATAAGTTTTTTGACTACCACCGACAATCTTCCAGTGAGTCTCAGTCTTCTACTGACAATGAAATGCAACAAGTTCTGGTTTTATACCTTACTGTTGCTGCTATTTAGTTATCCTTATTAAAAAAATAACTAAAAAAAATTGTTCCTATCTTACTACATAAACATTTCATCACAAAGTTTCCATCTCTCCGATGAAAGTTGCACTGTAGAATTTCAACCGCATAGCACTGCTTATTCGATCTTACTACTGCATTCTCTATGAAATTTTCATAATGGCTTTGGCACTTTCTAACAGCATATTTGCTTTTGATTTAATCAAAAAATTATCAATATCTAAACTACTACATTTTGGACATAAAATTCTACCGTAGTTCATACTCGTGATCTTTGATTTTGCCAAACCTTTTGCTACCATTTTCTTCCATAAATTTTTTGTTGGTATTATCTTTCCCTTGCTAGCAGATTCTCCTTAAGTTTTACTCAAATCCTTATTTTCAACTGCTAGAAAAATATCTCATCTATACTACTAAAATTTTTTCAATGAAAAGATCTACTATTGTACCTTTGTCTTTCTTCTTCTCTCAACCCACTAAAACCCTACCAATCTTGCTATCATCTTTAGGGCACCCTCTAGCCTTAAGACACAACCATCATAACATATTTTTAGAATCCATAAGCAATCTAAACTGTAGACAAAACCATAGCCCAAACAGTGGTCTTCCATAGCCACTGAACCTTCCATCGATCCTTATCTTCCGTAGCCACTTAACCTTAACAAATTGGTTGCTGCCCCCAATAGCAACCCTAAACCTTTCTTGCCAACCTCAAACTACTACCACAAAAATCCTTTGTAGCCTCCATAGTACCCTCAAATCGTAGCACTAATAGTAACCTAAATCATAAGCTATCAACCCTAAATCGCAACCTTGAGTCATCACCCTTTTAGCCACCAATCCCATCCAAACTGGTTGCTACCATCAATAGCAACCCCAAGCCACTCTTCTAACCCTAAACCTCTATCACCAAACCCCCCTTATAGCCTCTACAATAGCCCCAAACAATAGCATCAATAGCACCCTCTTTGACGAAAAATTTTTGCTACACTACCTTCGGTACTACTTGTTGCATCCACACCCGATCCCTACCAAACCGGTTCCTACCATCAACAGCATCCCTAAGCCACCCCTCTAACCTTAAACCTTGACCATCATACCCCCTATACGACCCCTACAGCAGTCCTAAATCATAGCTGCAACAATAACTTGTCAGCCCCAAACCGCAGCCATTTACCCATGATCCACCATCCCTTTCGGCCACCAATCCACCCAACTATTTTATAGCACTGACCCAACAGTAGGATAAGGATCTTGACATCTCAAATCTAGAGGTATATGTAATGGTATCTCATGATTCAAATGATGCCAAGTTGGAGGCATTTGAATTACAGTTTGAATCACGTATATAGGACAGATTACGCGCCTTATTCGTTGAATTTAGATTGGGTCGCTCTCTGAAACTAACAAAATTCCAGCAAGGAGAAAGTTCATAGAGGCCTACATAGAAGGAGGGACAACCCTTATATATAATACAACCATGCATGAGGGTGGACTTCCCTCGATGGGAAGAAGGAGACCCGACGGGATGGATTTTGCGCGCCGAACATGACTTTCGCAATTACAGAACATCAGAGGATTCCATCTTGGACACCACTGTCATCCACCTCGATGGAGATGCAATTTAATGGTGCAATCAGCTTGAATACACCTATGGGTCTCTGATATGGATACAATTCAAGAACGCTTTGGGTCGACTAAGTATGAGAACATCAATGAACAACTTGCCAAGATCTGATAAACCTTTATGATCCAAGAATTCTAGACCAGGTTTGAGAAATTATCTTACTTTGCTCATGATTGGTCTGATAGACAATTATTAGGGACGTTCATCGAAGGACTCAAGCCAGAAATTAAAAGAGAGGTTAAAGTATGATAGCCCCGCACCGTAAAGGCTGCAATCTCTTTTTCCCGAATCCAAGAGGAACAACTGAACCAAGATACTTAGAGGATGAGAGCCACTCCTAGACTAGTAGTATATAAATCTCCCTCTACTCTGAGTCATTCTTCAATGTCAAAAAGATTGACGAGAGGAGAGCTACGCGATAGATTAGCAAAGGGCCTTTGTTGGCATTGCAACGAACTTTGGAGCCACAATCATCGCTATAAAAAGGGTGAGCTTTCTATGATAAAATCTATTAAAGAATCTGAAGAAGAGGTCTAGAAACCTGAGGAGGAGAACATGAATGAAGACCCACAGCCGGCCAATTGCACGACTCATGCTTAAGCTGGCCATGTAAACCTGCAAGTAGAAAAAGTTGAGGAATCTCTTAAGCAATAGCCCTTCACTATCCTCATCAAGACTAGGAGCACCAACAACTTTATGAACAGCAAGGTTGTTACCCAATTGATGTTCCAAAATGTAGATTGTAGTAGGTTTGATGTTATGTTCATCGATGACCAAATTTTGAAGTGTGACTAAAGATGCCCGCTGATGAAATTGTTACGGTAGGACCAAGAGATACTTGTTGATTTCTTCCTCCTTCCTCTCGATGATTATAAGTCCATGCTTGACATTAAATGGCTGACTACACTAGGTTCCCTAGAATTTTTTCAAATTTATCATAAAATTTTTTAGCCATGAGAAATAGGGGATCCTATGCGAGAAACATAGGTGCCATGTAACAACAATTTGTATGCAGCAAATAGAGAAAGTTTTGCATAAAGTGAACAATGGTTTCCTGATGCAACATTAGCAGCATTCTATGGCAGATCTAACAAAAATTGAAGACCCAAACCTTCTCCAATCACTTACTAAATTTTTAGACATTTTCATCGAATCATGTAGCCTATTTCCTACCCGTCGGCATAACCACCGAATTCTGATTCTCCTAGGTAAACCAGCAGCAAACACTCAATCATATCATTATCCTCACTTCTAGAAAGTTGAAATAGAGAGGATTGAAGAAGAGATGCTGGAAACATAGGTCATTCATCCAAGTTGCAGCCTGATAGAACCTCAGAAGGAGCTCTATAGATTTTGATCTTTGATGAGGATCAACCCTTGGAACACTATAGGGGTTCCTCCCTCTTAGTAGTCAGTCATATGGTTGAATTATAGATTAATCTTGCTTGACAAAAGAGACGAGGCAGTTACATCATCATATAGGGTTCTAAACCCCATGGGGGTGCTAGCCTAAGTAAAATTACCCCTTTACCCCTCCTATAGCTGACCTAGCTAAAGGAACCCCTGGCTGACCAACCTAGTAAAGGGAATGGCGCCCACTAAGCCCTAAGGCCCCAATCTAAACCCTAGCCATAGGATAGAAGTGGCTAAGTAGGGTTTTATTACAATCCCACAGGGTTTTTATTGATTACATCTAGGTTGATTGAGACTTAATCCTACTGGAGTCCTATCAAGCCCGCTCTCTTTGAATTAGCCTTGTCCTCAAGGTTGAGGGTCCATAAACTTTGGGAACTAGGTCTTCAGCTCCTTATAAGTCTCCCACGTTGCATCTTTGGATGGTAAATTATTCCACTTCATGAGTACTTCAATTGAAGGGTGTCGACGGTGCATCACAATCCTTTGATCAAGTATATCTTATGGTTGAGCTTGAATCTCGTCATCATTTGTAGTGCTCGGTAACTGAGTCTAAGCCAACTCACGTTCTACCAACTTTGGCTTTAGCAAGGATATGTGAAAGACGGGATGGATCTTAACGTCATCTGAAGGCTTTAATCTGTATGCCACGGGCTCTATACACTCTAAAATCTAGATCCATAGAATCATAGAGATAGTTTCATCAACGCTCTAGTGTTGATTGACGACTGATTGTATGGTTGTAGGCGAAGGTAGACTCGATCTCCTACCATAAATTCTCGCTCGCTCTGGTAAGTGTCTACTTGTTGCTTCATGCAGGCTTGGGTGGTAGTTAGGTTGTCTTTCAGTTAGCTATAGAAGTTTGTCCCTATCAATTAAGTTTTGGTTGACTTGATCCACTTTGGTCGCACTAATTATATATTTAGGTATTACAGGGGGCGATCCGCCATACAATGCCTCATAGGGGTACATTTACTTTATGAATGATAAGTTGTGTTGTACCACCATTCAGCCCAAGAAAGCCACCTTGCCCACTCTTTGAGCCCATCACTAGTGAAGCACCATAAGTAAGTCTTG
The DNA here is from genome assembly GCA_021527575.1 of Ensete glaucum. NCBI lineage: Eukaryota > Viridiplantae > Streptophyta > Magnoliopsida > Zingiberales > Musaceae > Ensete > Ensete glaucum. Next base: position 32,950,534 of record CM038557.1, read on the forward strand.
AGACATCTGTTCACCACTTCTATTTAGTCATTTGTTTGTGGATGATAGGCTATGCTCATCTTCAATTGGATGTCTTATAGTTGGAAGAGCTCGGTCCAAAATTTCTGGTAAACATCCTATCATAGTCACTTAAAATTGACCTTGGCAGCATGCAGTTTTATAATATTTTTAATAAAAAGTTGAGCAATACTGGCAATAGTATAAGGATGTCTCACAGCAAAGAAATGAGCATATTTAGTTAGACGATCTACCACCATAAAGATCGTGCTTTTACATTGAGATGGTAATAGCCCTTCGATGAAGTCCATGGAGATGTCAGTCCATGTTGAATCCGGTATAGGTAGTGGTTGTAGTTTTCCTGGACTTGCCATCATTTCACCTTTTTGTTGTCGGTATATGTCACATTTAGATATGTAATCATAAATCGATCTTTTCATGCCTTTCTAAAAGAAGTTTTGCTTCACCCTCTTATATGTTCTCAGAAATGCAGAGTGCCCTGCTGAAGGTGAAGAGTGCATCTCATATAATTTTGATGCAAGGGGAAGAAGAAACAATCACAATTCGGTCTTTGTAGCGCAGGTCCTTCAATTCCAAAGTATAGTGACCCATGGAACCCAGATTCCCCTCCAATTTTTCTATAATGTCTCAGGTTTCTAGGTTACTCTTATATTCCTCCCTAATACCTTTGAGGAAGTCGGTGGAGGGAAGAGAGATGGCTGAAATTTCTGCTTGTCCCGGTAGCAGAGATAGAGCATCTATAATAATATTCTCTTTTCCTTTTTGATAAATAATTTCATAATCAAAGCCAAGAAGTTAGTTATCCATCATTGTTGCACCGAGGAAGATATTTTCTACTCTAAAAAATGCTTGAGGCTTTAGAGGCCGGTCTTAATCTGGAAGCGTCAGTTGATCAAGTAGGGTCTCCACTTCCTAATGGCATGTACGATGGCAAGCATATCTTTATCATACATAGATTTTTTAAGATGGGAGGGAGATAAAGCCTTACTGGTGTAAGCAAGAGGTCAGCTATATTACATTAAAATAACCCCAATTCCAACTCCGGACGCATCAGTCTCAATCACAAAGGTACAATTGAAATTGGGCAACGCTAGGACCTACATTGTCGTCATGGCTTCCTTGAGTCATTTAAAGGCTGTAGAAGTTTTATCCGACTATAATAAGGAGTCTTTCTTCAATAGGGGCGTGATTGGGGCATTGATCTTGTTATAATCTTTCATAAATTTTCAGTAGTAGCCCATGAGTCTAAGGAAGCTACATAGCGATTTTATGTTCGTAGGTTTCAGTCATCATTGCATTGCTTTGATCTTTGTCAGGTTTACCACCACTCTATCCTTTGATATAATGTACCCTAGATACTCCACTTTATGATATAAAAAGCTACACTTTGATTATTTAACATAAAGGGTATTCTCCCGAAGGATTATTAGAACAATTCGTAAGTGCTGAAAATGCATATCAAGTGTAGGGCTATAAATAAGGATATCATCAAAAAATACCAACACAAACTTACGTAGAAACCTTGGGAAATATCATTCATCAAGCTTTAAAAAGTAGAAGGAGCATTCGTAAGTCTGAAGGACACTACCAAAAACTCATAGTGGCCATTATATGTGTGGAATGCAGTTTTTGGAACATCTTTAGTGCATACCTGAATATGATGGTATCCAAAATGAAGATCCAATTTAGTGAAGACTTAGGCTCCTTTTAGTTCATCTAAGAGCTCATCTACTACTGGTATAGGATATTTGTCTTTGATGGTGATAGCATTCAAAGCCCGATAATTAATACACATCCGCTACGTACCATCCTTTTTGCGCACTAACAACACCCGCAAGGAGTAAGGGTTGCAACTAGGTCAAATCAGTTCGGTGTCGAGCATCTCCTTAATAATGTTCTCAATCTCATCCTTCTATAAGTGAGGATAGTAGTATAGTCCAAAATTTATTGGAGGTTTGCGCAACAATATAAGAATGCAGTGGTCATGCGACCGATTAGGGGGATGCCCACGTGGTGCCATGAAAATATCCATGAATTTATCTAGCAAGAGGGCAAGCTTAGGATCTGAATTTTATATGTTCTCCTTCTTTGATGGCTATTAGATATGCATCAAAAATCCATCATATATCTTGTGTAACACTTTCTCAATTCGCTGCATCAAAATAATGAAGATATCGCCCCTGCGCTTGCCTCATAATGTGACCTGTCTCCCTTTACAATAGAACTTTATGATTAGCTTAGAAAAATTCTAGGAGATGTCACCCAATGTTATGAGTCATTCAATCCTAAGCATGGCTTCATAGTCATCAATGTGTAGGAGAAAGAAATCAGCTACCACTTCTTGGTCTTATAGGAGTAATTTTATCCGCGGGCACCATTGGTCACAATTGAGGATTCGACCGTCGGCGACCTTTACGTCGAACTTGTTGCAACCTTCAATTTGAAGCACCATATTTGCAACAACCTTATTGTTGAGAAAGTTATTAGTGTTGCCTGTATCTATAAGAATGGTGATAGGTTACTATTTAAGGAGTCCTCCAACTTTCATCGTCTACGGGTTGGAGTAACCAGCCAACGCATGCACTGCATAGTCAGCCAGTTGGGGCTCTTCCTCCATGGCTTCATCTTCAAGTTCGAGGTCTTCTTCAGATAGTATGATGTCCTCATCCTCTACTAGTTCAATGATGAGGAGTCGCCCCTTTTTGCAGTGATGTTCTCAGCTCCATGGTTCATCACAATGCCAACACAAACACAACCCCTTGGCTGATCGTTTATAAAGCACATCTCTTGTTAATTTTTTTGGTGTAGGGGCTCAGATGGTAGTAGAGGGGGATGAAGGCTTTGGCATGGCTAGTTGAGGAGTGACCCTTGTCCTTTGTACTTTATGGTTCGCTTGTTTTTCTTGGATTCTTGCAAAAAAAATCGTTGTCATAAGAGTGTACGGTTGTTGCGTCTTTACTTCTCCTTGAATCTCTGATATTATGCCCTCAATAAAAGTCCCTAGAAGTTACTTTTCAAACCAATCCATAGTTTGGTTAGATAAATATTTAAACCTTATTTGGTATTCTTATATTGTAGAGGTTTATCGAATCTTCATCAATTGTCCATCGATGTTGTCGAAATCGGTTGGTCCGAAGCAATTTAGTAGTTCTTCCTTGAATCGCTACCAAGAGAGACCTCTTGGGTGTGGTTAAACCAACTGAACCACTGAATGACATCTCCCTCGAGGTGGATGGTAGTAATCTCCACCCATGTAGCATCGGCTATTCGGTAGAATCGAAAATAGTGCTCCGCATGCGAGATCCATTCGATGGGGTCTCCTTCTTCCCATCTAGGGAAATCAACCTTCATGTATTGATTATTTGGATCAAGGATGATGTGACCACACGCATGAGGATCATCTTTCTGATCTAAAGTTTTGCCTTGCTATGATTTCCTTGGGCTCGATGGTCGGCCCATGTTAAATTCGATGAAAAGGGATCGGATCTTATCCTCCATGCGGATTTTAAAGGCTTTAAACTATAGGTGTTCCTCCCTCTATAGATTTTGATCTTTGAAAGGGATCAACCCTTGGAACACTATAGGTGTCCCTCCCTCTTAGTAGTCTGCCATATGGCTAAACCGTAGATTGATCTTGCTTGATAAAAGAGAGGGGGCAGTCACATAATTATATAGGGTTCTAAACCCTAGCCCATGTGTCACGCCCCCCCGAATTATATCATATTCGAGAGGTGTGATCTTATCTTAAAAATTGATAATATTATCAACAACATAATCTATTGAGGATCCAAACAAACATTTGAGGATACTAAGAAAAAGATGTAGAGTCATTCAATCACTTTTATAGAAATCTGTGCAGATTATAATCTCTTCACATTTTCCTAATGAATCATAAAATCGATCCGAAACCAACGTAGCTAAATAAAATTCACATTCATAAAGTCCACCAATACAATAAAATTCATATGACTTTCAAAACAACCATATACTACCACTTCATATATTATATAATAAGTTTAACATTCAAGATCTCAAACAAGACGGTACTTTTAAAACCATTACATAGTTATCCCTCTTCAAAATATGCCTACAACTTTACTTTAGACACCAGGTATACACATACAATGATAACATATTATCTAATAAAGATTTAGTCTAAGAACTTCTTACTTTCCCATTGCTTTAGCCCCGTATCAAGTATTTTAATAAATGTGAAGCTAACCTGAAGAAGATTATATAGTAACAGAGTGAGCTAAGAAGCCCAACAAGTATCAAACAGGGTTAAGGCAAGGAAAGGTGTTTATAAATTGAACCTGATATAAGAGTACAAGGTAGAGAACATAAAAGTTTTCACATATAGCATCAAATTATATTCATAACCACAAGATTCATCTCGTTCGAAGCATATTTAAATCCATAGCAATTTGGAAAGGTAATTGGAGCATATATTGCAATCAGAAGTATTTTGGTATCTATCAATGACATATAAAGTTTTATAAATATATCAATAACACATGAAATACTTCTGAACATGTCAAGGGAACAAATATCAAACTTAAGCTCGTATGTCACATTTGAAGTTGGATGCATATCATAGGTGTAAGAATGTCAAGCAGCATATCAATGGTAAACAAAATATTTCAGAGCATATCAATGAGAATATGAAACATTTTCGAGCATACAAAGAGATATAGGGCATTTCGGAACATATCAGTGATGTGTGAAATATTTCAGAATATATCAATAGCAAATGGAACATTATAGAATATATCAAAAAATGTATACGACATATTTCGAAGTATATCAATGGTGTACAAATAATCTCAAAAGCTTATCAAATAAACAAGTAACGAGCAGAAGCTCAAATATCATTCAGACATAACATTCATTTCATTCTTATCTAAAGCGCATGAAACAAACTCATAAACAATGCTTTAGATATCATATCAAAAACATAGAGGGTAAAGTGGGACCATAAGCATAATGTAGAACATCCATCGCTGAATGACCACCAAACATAAGTATCCTACATCTGGGAGCTCCATCCACCCATGTCTGAGTGAAGTCATAAGGGGCCGGCAAAGCATGCAAGCTCTAAGAATAACTCCCTTTATCATTTTTGGCAAAGGTTCACATTGTCCCATAAACACTGGAGTACAAAAGGATATGAGTAATGAATTTGGCATATATCGAAAGCATATGTGGAACAATAAATCATACATGCACCTAAATAGAATAATATAATATAATATCGATTAATACATAACATATTCTAATATGTAAGAAAGTCAAGGACAAGAGCATTAGATATTTCAATTTTGAAATGAAGGAAGCAATTATAGGCAGAATTGATATAATCCCTATTCTGGCAAAATTCTAAAGGCAAATTGTAAAGTTATTCAGATGATCAAACATGCTCTAAATTACTTAAAAAGGTGTTGTTGGAAAGATAAATCAATATTTTTTAAATAAAATATTTTTTATATAAATTGAAGGTCTCTACAAAGAGTTATTAATGATTTCGCAACCAAAGGTCAGGAGTTATGATCCCTATTTTATAGAATCCATAAGGTGTAACAAAATAAAATTTTCAATAGTTATTTAGAATCCAAATCTTTTAATACTAATATCAAATGAAAGATCTATGAGTTTATTTTCTAACAAGTTAGATTTTACATAAATCAGGAACCCCAACAAGAAGATATAAGCAATATATTGATAAAAGGTCAGGAGCTACATTTTATAAATTTCATATGCTCAATTGAAATAAATGTTTGGGCTAGCAAATGAACTTCAAAATTTTCAAACTTAGGTTCAAAAGAAATATATTAAATCTATTTTTGAAGAAACTAAGTTTTATCTAAATCAGAGGCATGTACTAAAAGTTATAGCAAGAACAAGGCAAACAGGTCATAATCTTGATAATATTATAGATTCATACTTAAGCAGCCAACAAAAGATTTCGGATTTGTTCAGAATTTTTTTATAAATCAAGGCAAAAACAAAGATAAATTTAAGTAGGAGAAAGATAGAACACTTGACTTTCTTCTTCTTTCTTCTTCTTCTTCTCCTCAAGTTCATGTTGCAGCCAAAACCCATTTTTTCTCTAATTATTAATTATTTAATCTAACATATGGGTTGATAGGTGGCAAACATGCATGCAATGTGCTTATGTATTACCTATGCACATACACAAGTGGTATTATTTAAATAAGATAGTGAAACATATCCTCACAATATATTTTTTTAACTTAATATAAATCTTTCATAATTTATTTTATATTTTTAAGATTCACATTTAGGTCCCTAGCAGTCAACTTTTAATATAAAATTATTTAATCAAAAAATTAATAAATAAATCCTCAAATTTATAAATAAGTTCTCATAAATAATTTTAAATATATTATTATAAATATTTCAGAAATGAGGGATATTACACTCTCCCCCTCCCCCCCCTAAAAATAAAATTTTAGTCCTTTAAATTTATAATACCTCCATCAACGAAAAGATGACGATAGATTTTCTTCATTTCTTCATCTAGCTCCCAAGTTGTTTCATCTATAGAATGATGCCTCTATATCACTTTAACTAGAGAAATGACCCGATTCCTTAGTATCTTTTTTTTCTTATCAATAATATGCATAGGTTCTTCCACATAAGATAAGTTATGATCGATTACAATCGACTCATACTGAATGATGTGAGAAGGATTGTGAATATACTTTCTAAGCATAGAAATATGAAATATATCATGGATACGACCCAAGGATAGTGGCAAGGTAATCTTGTAAGTGACAGAACCAATCCTCTCAAGGACCTCAAATGGTCCAATAAATCTAGGGCTTAGCTTTGCTTTCTTCCCAAATCTTACCACGCCCTTGGAAGGATAAACCTTCGAGAATATAAAATCTCCTACTTGAAACTCAATTTCTTGTCTTTTATTATCAGCATAGCTCTTTTGACGACTCTAAGCAGTCTTTAGTCTTTCTCTTATAATTTGAATCTTTTTTGTAGTCTCCTACACTTTATTGGGTGCTAACAATTTCATATCGCCAACTTACTCCCAACAAATAGGCGTTTTGCACTTCCCCTATATAAAGCTTCATAAGGAGATAATTTGAATACTAGACTGGTAACTATTATTATAGGTGAATTCAACAAGAAATATCTTTATCCCACTCACCTTTCCAATCCATGATATATGCTCTAAGCAAATTCTCAAGTGTTTGAATTGTTCTTTTTGATTGACCATCGGTTTGAGGTGATAAGCAGTGCTAAACTTAACTTTAGTGCCCAAAGATTCCTGTAATCTTCTCCATAATCTAGAAAGTAAACTAGAGTCTCTATTAAAGATGATCTCCTTTGGAACACCATGAAGTCTTACTATGTTACCAATATATAACTCAACAAGCCTATTCATAGAATATGTCATATTGATCGGTAGGAAATGTGTAGATTTGGTTAACCTATCAATTACCACCTATATAGCATCATGCTTTCTGGAGGTTCTGGGTAGACCTGAAATAAAATCTATGGTGATACTTTCCCATTTATATTCAGGAATATCTAAAGGTTGTAACAACCCCCCAGGTCTTTGGTGTTCAACTTTGATTTGATGGCAAGTTAAACATTTTGATATATATATATTGCACTCTCCTTTTTCATGCCTTCCCACCAATAATGACTTTTAAGATCTTTATACATTTTTGTGCTACCTGGGTGCAATATAAATTTGGAACTATGACCTTCCTTCATGATTTGATCCTTAATATTTGGGTCATTTGGAATATAAACTCTATTCCTCATTCTCAATAGGCCATCCTCTAAAACATGAAAACTAGGCTTTGATCCTTTTTCTACTTCTTTCCTTAAGTGAATTAAACGTGGATCTCATAGCTATCTCTCTTTAATTTGTTGAATAAAATCAGATTGAACCTAGATAGAGGCCATCAATATCATTGAGTTTTGCTCATTCCTGATAGAATCCTCATCACCATTTTCTTTCAATAATCTCTAGTGTTTAACAACTAAACTAGCCATAAAATTTACAGATTTTCTACTAAGTGCATCAGCTACAATATTGGCCTTGCCCAGATAATATCGGATGGTACAATAATAATCCTTTAGAAGTTTCATCCATCTTTGTTGCCTCATATTTAACTCCTTTTGATTAAACATATACTTTAGACTCTTGTGATTGGTAAATATTTCAAATGTCCGCCCATATAAATAATGCCTTTAAATCTTTAGTGTAAAAATAATTGCTGCTAACTCCAAATCATGGTTTGGATAATTTAGTTCATAACTCTTCAGTTGTCTAGAAGCATAAGCAATTATTTTTCCTTCTTGCATCAAAACACATCCAAGGCCCTTCCTAGAAGCAACAATGTAAACTACAAATCCTTCATTACCACTGGGAATTGTGATAATAGGAGCACTAGTCAATCTTCTTTTTAACTCCTGAAAACTTTATTCACATTCATCACCCCATTCAAATCTCACATTCTTTGAGTTAGCTTAGCGAGGGGGTTAGCAATTCATAAAAAATCCCTCCATAAATCTCCTATAATAGCCTACCATGCCCAAGAAACTTCTAACTTCGGTTACATTTATTGGTACTTCCCACTTAACTATTGCTTCAATTTTCATTGGATCAACAAAGATGCCATTGCTTGAAATCACATGACTTAAGAAGGTAACTTCATTTAACCAAAAGTCACATTTACTGAACTTTGCATACAACTTCTTTTCTCTCAGTATGGATAATATATTTCCCAAGTGCTCCTCATGCTCCAGATCATTCCTTGAATATACTAATATATCATCAATGAATACGATAACATAGTTATCCAAGAGTGAATGAAATATCCTATTCATTAATTCCATGAAAGTTGCAGGGGCATTAGTCAAACCAAAAGGCATTTACTATAAATTCATAGTGGCCATACTGAGTTTTGAAAGAAATTTTAGGGATATCTTCTTTCTTGATATTCAATTGATAATAACCTAACCTTAAGTCAATCTAGGAGAATACTTGAGCACCCTGCAATTGATCAAACAAATCATCAATTTTAGATAGAGGATACTTATTTTTGTATAGCAATCAATACTAGCATGATAGAAAGATAGTCAATCCATACCACGTATAATATTAAAGCCTTGGATCTCTAGGAGAATTAAATCAGTAAGGAGTTCATGTTCGTCGATAAAAATCAAGCGAGACGGATAAAGCAAGTTTGTTGTAAAAGTATCCCCAACTACAGTAGTTACATACAACTCATAATCCAATGGTTTAGGTTGAATACCCAAATGATAAGCAGAGGTTTGTGAAACAAAAGATAGATTGGACCTGGGATCAAACAAAACCTTTGTATTCTTGTTAAAAACATGAATAATACCTTCAACTACTAATTTAGAAGCCTGAGAATCTTGTTCAGTGATGGCATAAACTCTAGTATAGACTATCATTCTAGGTGGTAATGGCTCCTTCTTCTTATTCAGTGGGTAATCCTTTACTTTTATGATCTAGTTTCCCATAAGCAAAACAAGCTCCAGTCACCCGAAAGCATTTATTTGTTTCATGATTATATCCACATTTTGCACATGACTGAGTTCTTTGTGGTGGCTTTCCCTTCCCTAATCCTAACATCTTGACCCTCTTATTATTATTTTCATATTTATCTACTTTCTTACTTTTGCTTGTAAACTTGTCTTTGTAGTTCTTTCCCACAATTTCCTATATCTCCTCTAAGTCTCTTTCAATTATTAAGGTCCTTTCTACCACATCAGCATATGAAGGAAGTTTTAAGGCTGATATCCGACTTCTTTTCTTCTGGTCTTAGACCTCTCTCAAATCTTTTTATTTGTCAATCACTCAAAAAAATTACTAAACCTTAACGTATATTCCCAATATGATATATCTATCAATATGTCTTAGTGATCCTCAAACCATACTCTGATACCATATGTATCATGCCCCTCCTTAAAACATCACATTTGAGAGGTGTGACCTTATCTTAAAAATTGATAATATTATCAACAACATAATCCATCCAGGATCCAAACAAACATTTATAGATACTAAGAAAAACATGCAGAGTCATTCAATTACTTTCATAGAAATTTGTGTAGATTGTAATCTCTTTATATTCTCCTAATGAATCACAAAACTGATCTGAAACTAATGCAACTAAATATAATTCACATTCATAAAGTCCACCAATACGATAAAATCCATATGACTTTGAAATAACCATATACCACCACTTCATATATTATATAGCAAGTTTAACATTCAAGATCCCAAACAAGAAGGTACTTATAAAACCATTAGTTATCCCTCTTCAAAATATGTCTACAACTTTACTTTAGACACCAGGTATACACATACAACGATAACATATTATCTAATAAAGATTTAGCCCAAGAACTTTTTGTTTTTCCATTGATTTAGCCCCGTATCAAGTATTTCAATAAATGCCAAGCTAACCTGAAGAAGATTAGATAGCAACAGAGTGAGCTAAGAAGCCCATCAAGTATCAAACAGGTTCAAGGCAAGGAAAGATATTTACAAATTGAACCTGATATAAGAGTATAAGGTAGAGAATACAAAAGTTTTCACATATAGCATCAAATCAAATTCACAACAATAAGGTTCATCTTGTTCGAAGCAGACTTAAATCCATAACAACTTGGAAGGGTAATTGGAGCATATATGATAATCAGAAGCATTTTGGTATATACCAATGACATATGAAGTTTTAGGAGCATATCAATAATACATGAAATACTTCTAAATATGTCAAGGGAACAAATATCAAACTTAAGCTCGTATGTCACATTTGAAGTTGGATATATCATAGGCGTAAGAATGTCAAGCAGCATATTAATGGTAAACAAAATATTTTGGAGCATATTAATGAGAATACGAAACATTTCGATACATATCAAATAGGTATAAGACATGTTGGAACATATCAATGATGTGTGAAATATTTTAGAATATATCAATAATAAATTAAATATTTTAGAATATATTAAAGATGCATAAGACATATTTTGAAGCATATCGATGGTGTACAAATAATCTTAAAAGCTTATCAAATGAATAAGTAATGAACAAAAGCTCAAATATCATTCAGACATAATATTTATTTTATTCTTATCCAAAGCACATGAAATAAACTCATAAACAATGTTTTAGATATCATATCAAAGACATAGAGACTGAAGTGGGACCATAAGCATATTATAGAATATCCATCATTGAATGACCACCAAACATAAGTCTCCTACGTTTGGGAGCTCTATCTACCCACGTATGAATAAAGTCATAGGGGATCAATAGAGCACATGGGCTTTAACCATAACTCCCTTTACCATTTTTGACAAAGGTTCATATTGTCCCACAAACACCGGAGTACAAAAGGACATAAGCAATGAATTTGACATATATCGGAAGCGCATATGGAATAATAAATCATACATGTGCCTAAACAGAATACTATAATATAACATCGATTAATACATAATATATTCTAATATATAAGGAAGTCAAGGACAAGAGCATTAGAGATTTTAGTTTTGAAATGGATAAAGCAAGTATATGCAGAATTGATACAATCCCTATTATGACAGAATTCTGAAGTCAAATTATAAAATTATTTAGATAATCAAACATAATCCAAATTACTTAAAAAGTTGTTATTAGAAAGATAAATCAAACTATTTTCAAACAAAATAAGTTTTATATAAATTGAAGGTCTCTACAAAGAGTTATTGATGATTTCGTAACTAAAGGTCAGAAGTTATGATCCCTATTTTACAGAATCCATAAGGTCAAACAAAATAGAAATTTTGACAGTCCTTTAGAATCTAAATCTTTTAATCCTAGTATTAAATGAAAGGTCTATGAGCCTAATTTCTAACAAATTAAGTTTTATATAAATTAGGAACACCAACATAAAGATATAAGCAATATATTGATGAAAGGTCAGGAGCTACAAACTCTATTTTATAGATTTCAGAATGAAAGGTCTCAGAATCTATTTTTGAGAAAATTAAGTTTTGTCTAAATCAATCTTTATACTAAAAGTTACAGCAAGAAAAAGACAGATAGATCATAATCTTGATAATATTACAGATTCATACTTAGGTAGCCAAGAAAAGATTTTGGATTTGTTTAGAATTTTCTTCATAAATCAAGGCAAAAATAAATATAAATTTTAGTAGGATGAATATCGAACACTTGCCTTTGAATAGGAAAGCTTCACTACCATTAAAGAACAGCCACGTGCCAACCCACGGAAGAAAGAAACAACTGACCAACAAACACCGTAGTAAAAGAAAATTTATTATTAAAGATCGAGCCTTCCTTCATCTTCATCCCTACCAGTAAGAATTTGTCAATATTCGAGCCTCACGGAAGTGATCTCCTAGTTTCATTAGACCCTATAAAATTGGAGATCACATTGGAACTATAACTTATGGATTAGATCGACACACTAATTCAAAATTATAATTGATCCTGCAGGTATCTCACCCCAAATGGAATTTAGAGAGGATGACTCAGTCCAGATCTATCCACCCAACACCCAACTTAATGAGGAGGCCCAGGTTTGGCTAATGATTACATGGGATCGCACGATCACGACACATCACCATCTAGTCACTACTACTGATGTTGGACCGGTTGGAGTAGAACGCGCCTACTATAGGGGCTGCGTGAGGAGTTGCAGATCAAGACCTAGAGACATGGAGTTCAACCTTGAGGACAAGGCTAATTTGAAGAGGGCGGGTCTATTAGGACTCCAGCTAATAAAGTCTTAATTTTAAATTTATTGAGGGAGCACACATGTAAAACCCTATCTGGCCAGCCCTATTAATAGATTAAGGGGCCAGCTATGTTGGGGTCTTGGGTTAGGCATTGGGCTTATGTAAACCTTAACTAGCCACCCTATACTAAAGATAAATGGGTCAACTAGGGTGAGAGATTAAAGTAGAGGAGGATTAGGGCCAAAGTATAGAGGATTAGGGCCACCCCTAGTTTGGGCCGATTATGAGTTGATTCTGATAGTTGGAGTAGCATTTGGTTCTTAGGATTGAAATAGGAGTTGTTAGGAGTAGGAGTCTTAAAGTATGAGTTATTAGGAGTAGGAGTCTTGAAGTAGGAATCCTATTAGGAGTTAGGATTTAGAAGGCCTATAAATAGCCTTGTAATAAGCCTCTTTTCATCATTAATAGATTAATTTCTTTTCAGCCTTTGTGTAGAAAACCAAGGAGGGAGGAACCCCTATAGAGTTCCATGGAGGTCGATCCCCTATACAGATCATTCCAAGCTTAGAATCTGTAAGGGTTCTAACATCTTACCAGCAAGACTCGAGCCTTACGGAAGCGATCTCCCAATTTCTTTGGACCCTACAAAAATGGAGTCATAACTTGTGGATCAGATCTACACACTAATTTAAGATTATATATGATCCTCTAGGAATCTCACCACAAATGGAAGTTTAGAGATGATGACTCATCGCATATTTATCTACCTGACACCTAAGTAGATGAGGAGGCCCCGGTTCAGCTGATGATTGCTGGGATCATAGGATCACGACGCATGACACTACTATGGATACTGGACTGCAGGAGCATGGTGCACCATCTAAAGAAACTACAAGGAAGCCTCATGAGGAGTTGCAGATCAGGACCTAGAGTCATGGAATCTCAGTCTTGAGGTCAATGATGATTTGAAGATGGTGGGTATGTTAGGACCTCAACTGAGTCGAGCCCTAGTCAATTAAGTTGAGTCCTTAGATTGGTGCTAGGTGAAGATTTGATTCTATTGTAATAAATCAACCCAAATCCTAGTAGGATTAGGATTTGACTGAACTTGAGTCTGATTAGGAATCAGAGTCTGATTAGGAATCTGATTAGGAATCGCTAGGAACATGTTGGGAGATCACCGGAATGAGCTAAGGTCAACTTAAATATTATGGTGTTTTTGGCTAAGTAAAATATCTTTGTTGAATGATTGATATTTTACTATGCTTCTGACGGGCAAAGCCCGCGTCAGCCTTTTATCTAATAAATGCATCCCTTCCGGAAGTCGGGGTTTGTTGCACGTATTAGCTCTAGAATTACTACAGTTATCCGAGTAACACATACCATCAAACAAACTATAACTGATTTAATGAGCCATTCTAATTTCTTCAAAGTAACAGCGTCGGAGGCACGACCCGACCAGTTAAGGCCAGGCACGCATCGCCGACCGAAGGGATGGGATGACCGGTGCACACCGCGAGGCCGACCGACCGACCGACCCATCCCAAAGTCCAACTACGAGCTTTTTAACTACAATAACTTAAATATACGCTATTGGAGCTGGAATTACTACGGGTGCTGGCACCAGACTTGCCCTCCAATGGATCCTTATTAAGGGATTTAGATTGTACTCATTTAAATTACCAGACTCGAAGAGCCCGATATTGTTATTTATTGTCACTACCTCTCCGTGTCACGATTGGGTAATTTGCACGCCTACTATAAAAGTATATGGGTTGCATGATAAATTATTATTATTAAATGATAAAATTGGAGCATAGAATAATATAGAAAAAGGAGAGAAAAATCATACTTATTTTTCTAGTGATTTTGAAAAATTATATTGATCATGAAAATTGCATTTTTATGATAAAAAATAAAATGTTAGACTTAGATCTAATGCTTAAGATAAATCCTTTATATGCTTTTAAGAAACAATAATGTATATCTTGATGATTTTATATTATTTTTTATTTTGATTAAAGATGCTTCATGTTCAATGAAAACATGTTTGATGATTTAATGATGCATAGTGATGAGTTTATATTTCCAAATTATGCATGATGATCCTTGTGATTTATGGCTTATTAATCTTTGCCATAATAAAATTATTTTTTTTGGTTTTAAATGAAAATGTATGTTTTTATTTGGCTTAAAAGATAAAAACATTCTTGTATGAAATAAAAAGGGAATACATTTTCCTTAAAAATTTCTCTATCTTATAAATTTTTCAAAAAGAGATTAATGAATCAATTATGTTATTTTTTATGAATCTCTTGAACTATGAAAGTGATTTTGATGATTTGAACTTGAATAAGTTATTATCATGATTTTTGGTAAGTTTAGAAAATGAAACTTGAAATCTTTACATAAATACTTTGATTATGAACTTTACATAAATTTCCTAATTACTATTTTGACAATGACTAAGGGAGAGACAAAAGTGATATTTTGCAATAATGAATTTAAATACTTTGATTATGAAAAACCTTCATTGGATGAGGAGCGATTTGCCAAAAAGAAAATTATAAATTTTAAATATATGAGATTTGCATGATTGGATTTCTATTTTACTTAGAATTTTGAATACATAAGATTTCTTGATTACTTCTATTGAAATTCACAAATAAGAAGGAGTGGTAAATTTATTAAATTAAATTATATCTTTTGGTACTTAAAGATTTAGTTTTATGACATGATCTCCTTATACTTTTGGACATAATTTGAATATAAATATTAAGAAGAAATTATGGAATTATTTTTTTTTTTGACAATGACAAAAAGTTGGAGATAAAATTACCAATATGGTTAGAAGCAAATTGGATATGATAATATTAAATAAGAAATAATTTGCTTAGAAGAAAATTTTAAATTTTAAATTTTTTAAATACATGCAAAATGCATAATTTGTTTAATTTGCTACATTGCTTGAAATTTGCATAAGCAAATTATGTGAGTAGCTCTTGATTTTTTTTCTTAGATTTTAGAATTTATATCTATAAAATTAAGTATTTTTATGGTTTTTTCACTTCTCTAACTTGATTCTACCTTCTTGTTCACACAAAGTGGAAAAAGTAAATCACTAGCATTTCAAGAATGATAGAACCCCAGATGGAGCTTTATATATTTTGATCTTTGAGAGGGATCAACCCTTGGAATGCTATAGAGGTTCCTCCCTCCTAGTAGTCGGTCATATGGCTTAATTGTAGATTGATCTAACTTGATTAAAAGAGGTGGAGGATATATGCTTATATAGGACTCCAAACCCTAGCCATAGGGGGGTGCTTCCTAAGTGAATTCTCCCTTTTGCCCCTCCTATAGCTACCATGCATAAATAAAGGGGGTTGTGGCCTAAGTGGCTGCACAAGCCATGCCCCTCTGCTAGAAACCCTAGCCGACCAGCCCAATAAGGGGGGTGGCGGCTAGGAAGCCCTAAGGCCTCAAAATAACCCATAGTCACACTTCTTTATAGGATAGAAGTGACTATGTGAGGTTTTATTATAATCTCACAGGGCTCTTATTAATTACTTCTAGGGTGATTAGGACTCAATCCTGTTGGAGTCCTATCAAACCCACCCTCTTAAAATCAATCTTGTCCTCAAGCTGAGGTTCTATGAACTCAGGGAACCAGATCTTCAGCTCCTCATCAGATTGGGTGTCAATTGGAAGAATTTAGGTTGAGTCATCATCTTTAAATTTTCATCTAAGGTGGGACACCTAGAGGATCAATTATAATCTTGATATGGTGCACGGATTTGATCTTCATGTTAGGGTCCCAATGTGATCCCCAATTTTATAAGGTCTAAAGAAATAGGGAGATCGCTTTCTTAAGGCTTGAATTTTGTGCTGGTGAAGCTGGAGATGAAGGGGGACTTGATCTTTCTCAAAAAACTTTCTTTTACTCTAGCGTTTGTCAGGGGGAAGTTTCTTCGTTGCATGGTTGCCACGTGGTTGCTCTGTAAGAGTAGTTGTGTCTTCTTTTGGAGTAAGGGCTATCCTTTGATAAAATCTCTAGTGGTGTGAGCCTGATCTGAGTCTGAGGTGGGTAGGAGTGATAATTTTTCGGGGCCCATTTTCACTTCTTCGTGTTGTTGATTATTTTATATGAGGATGGTGTTGACCCCCACTCTAGATGTGTCTACTCCAATAATAAGCATCTGGCCACGATTTGGTGTGGACGACATTGTGGTCATGAGGGCTATAGTCCCACTTGGCCAAAGTGGTATATCTTTCTTTATAATGAGATGGATGATATTTATGCTTCGTTGAGTCTTGCGAATGATCCTTCCCCTTTTCTGATTTTGCCACTAGAGGGGCTCAATTTTCTTGCAGTCTTGGACTATAGATTGAAGGTCATCATCATCAAGGAAGTCTTTAAGCATCATGGTCTAATCCTGGGGAAAGTCGTGGAAGTCACATGAGATCAGCAACCATGGTGAGTTTGGCGGGATATAACACTTTAGAAGTAGCTTATCTCCGAGGAAAAGGATGTAGGGATATGTCATAGTGGGAAATAAGCATGGCCAAACAATCTATATCTTTATCATCTCTTGAACGATCATTTTATCTTCGACCTTCTAAGGTTGTAGGAAGTAATATAGCTGAGCAACAACCGATAGAAGTTTTGGCCTATTTAGCATAAGGGGGTCGAACAGCTTCAGAGGAGGTAATCGGCTCGGTTTGGTAGAGATGCCCAAAATTTCAGCAAGTTGTTGGAGATGGTTCTTATCTTCAATCTCATGAAACCCTTGAATTTGAATTAGGAAACCACTGGATTTTTCTTTTGATACCCCTTCTAAGTGTTGTATTGTATTTGTAGTCGCTGGGCTCCCTCGTAAAATCACTTGCTTTACTTTTTTGAAAAATTTTATAATTAACTTCGAAAAATTTCATAAAACATCTCCAATCATGAATAACTAATCAATGCCAAGCACTATATTAGAACTATCAAGAAAGATGAGGAAAAAATCAACAACTACATCTTGCTCCTATAGGATCAATTTTACCTACGGGCACTTCTGGTTGCACTTTAGAATTTGGCCATTAGCTACCTTGACTTCAAACCTGATGTAATCTTCTTTTTGGAGCATTAAGTGGGCAGCAACCATATTGCCCATGAAGTTTTATGTACTCCCAGCATCAATAAGGACGATGATGGACTGCTGCTCAAGAAACCTTTCAATCTTCAATTTTTGTAGGTTGGTATAGCCAGCTAAGGTAGGGACCATGTGGGTGGCTGGTTGTGGTGTATTCTTCTCCTTGAGCTCGAGAATCATATCTTCAAGTTTAGGTTCTTCTGTTGATCCATCATGAAAGTCTTCTATTATTAATTTCTTTGGCTAAGGGGATCGGTTGATAGTAGGGGGAGGTAAAAGCTTTGGTGTTGCTAGTCGGGGAGTGACCCTAGTCCTCCAGGCTTCATAGTTC
Source organism: Ensete glaucum (assembly GCA_021527575.1). Taxonomy (NCBI): domain Eukaryota; kingdom Viridiplantae; phylum Streptophyta; class Magnoliopsida; order Zingiberales; family Musaceae; genus Ensete; species Ensete glaucum. Next base: position 32,968,792 of record CM038557.1, read on the forward strand.
AACCGCTCTTCTTAATATCGTGCGAAGGAGATGGCTGGCTTATGTGTGTATGGCTATCGTGCTTTAACTTCTTCATGAATCTTCGGCTTTAAGCCCTCGATAAAAGTCCTCAATATCTGCTTTTTAGACTAATCATAAGTTTAATTAGATAATCTTTCAAGCCTAATTTGATACTCTTTGATGGTAGAGGTTTGACGGATCATCGTTAGTTCTTCATCATGGTTCTTACAATCAATTGGTGCTGAAGGTTTATATGCTGTTGGTTGGGATATAGCTCTCATGCTCTAAGCATCTTGATTGAGGTGCCCTTCTTGAAGTTATGCGAAGGAGGTTGATGTCACTGAGGTGTAGGGTTGTCATGTCTTAACTTTATTTCTTATCTCCAGTGGGTTCTTTTTATAATATGAATTTGCATCATGTTGTGATATCCTTGGGCTCGATGATTGGTCCAATCTAAACTCCTCGAAGATAGCCCATAATTTAGAATCTATATGTGTCTCGAAAGCCTCCAATTTAGCTTCGAATAAGCCCACCGATGTTATGACATAAGGATCTCCAACCTGTCAAATAAACCAACTGAAGAGTGTAGCTACAAATTTTAGGTTGAAGGTAGAAAATGGCAGTAATGTTGGGGCTGCAGTGGTGAAGTCTCTAAGTGGAGGCTGGCAATCAAAGGTAGTAGCGACAGTAGAGGAATAAGATGGCAGCAGCAATGTCGATTGCAGTCCTTTGGTGATTCTGCAATGTTGATGCTGCAATGTCGTTGAGGCTATGACTTTTTAGGTGGCTGATATATATCAGAAGATGACAACCAACAGATCCGAGTCGAAAGGCAGCAATGACGATGGAGGAAGAAGAGGGCAGCAGCAATGTCAGTTGCGGCTACGTTGTGACTTTGTGGCTACAAGTGGCGTCGGTTGCAGCAAGGGTATGGTTACAATAGGAGGAAGATGGGTAGTGGTGTGCACAATTGTTGCAGAGGAGGGTAGTAGCGATATGGAGCGAGAGATGGTTGTTGTCATATTCAATTTATTGTTGGCCACGATCAAGATATTTGGCAGTGAACGATTGTTGTGGGTTGTTTTGTCTCAAGGATCATTACTGGTTGCAATGAAGGAGGATGGCAGCGAGAAGTTGTTGTTGATAGCATTATGCAGTGAAATGCAGTGAAATATGCATACTGTGGTTAAAGGGATAAGGGAGATTAGGTGGCTGAAAGGTTGGTAGATCGAAGGCTATGATTTTTACGGTTAGTTTTATGTTAGTTTTGGGTGCGGTTAGGGGCTACGATTTTGTGGAGTTTTAGCTGTGATTTGATATGGTTTTAGGGTTGTGATAGTAGTGGATAAAGATTAGGAAAAGGAATTTTAGATTTAAGATAGATGACATTAAATGTAGGTGGATCGATAAGGAAGTTTGGATGAAAAGGTAGGTAGATCGATAAGGAAGGTTGGCTATAATTTAGGATTGATTTGGGTGGCTATTTAGGATCGATTTAGGGTGCGGTTTGAAAAAAATTTTGGTGAGGATGTTAGGGTTTGTAGATAAGAGAAACAGAGTCTAAAATCCTACAAAAGGTAGTACTCAAAATCGATGAAATTTGATGAAGAAAGGTGCTACGATGTATTATCTTGCCGAACTGATTTTACGTCAGAGAAACGATAAATTCTCGACATAAATTCTAAGGAAAATACAACTTCTTTGGTGCTAATATGTGTTGGGATTAGTCAATATTTTATATTTTTAAAAATGATATAAGAAAAATGATCACACTTTGGTAAACTTCATGATTGTCATATTTTTTTTGTGATATCTAGTGTTAATATATTAGGATAGGTCAATATTTTATGTTATTTAAAATGGCATGTGAAAATTGATTGAGATGGCACAATGAAAACTGATTGAGAACATATTTTGTGTAAACTTTATGACTATTATATTTTTTTTGTAAAATAATGTCCATATGACTTCTCTGGTGCTAATGTGTTGGGATAGTTTGATATTTGACATATTTGAAATGATGTGAGAAAAATCAGCCGAACCTCCACTTTGTGCAAGTTTCTTGTAATATATTTTATTTTAAATTATTTATAATATGATTTTTTATTATTTTAATATAGGAATTTATTTAATAATTTCTTACATTAAGTGGTTATATATTGAAAGATTAATGGTAGAGACCAAATTATGAATCCAAAAATTCGAATATAGTTCATAAAATGTTCATATTAAGTTGGTGGAGGAGAAAAATATCAAAACAAAAGAAAGAAAGTTGGGGGCATATGTCATTAGCTAACTAAAGTTGTGTATCACCCATATATGCTGCCTTATTGGCACCCATACCTTTTTGTTGCATGTTTATCATATTATAACATTTTATGTTATCTAAACACTTATAATTAGAGAAGAAAAGTGAGAAAAATTTACCAAATTAGAGCCAACTGTCATCTACCTTGTATTAATGGAGAGAAGAGAAGAACCGAAGTAGTAGAAGAAGAAATCTTCTTACTTTGGCAAGAGGATTTGACTAGTTCAACACCTTTAGGAATTAGGTCTTTTTATAAGGTAGGTCTTTTTATAAGGTAAGTATTATATCCCAACCTACAATAATTCTTATCTCTAGTTTATTTATTTTTGTGAGTAATTTGTAAAATTTTGCTCTTTTTAGTAATAACAAACTCAATTGAGCTACAAATTTGTTATTTTTGAATTTAAGTGAATTCTGATCTATCTATCTCATTTTAACTATAAAATTTTATATTAAATTTTTATTTAAGAAAAGTCTATTTATTTAGAAATTAAAATATTAGATCTTTCTTTCAATATCTTATTTCAATGATTTGTACAAATGATTATTCAGACATTTATTATAATTGACCCCTTGATATCTATCAAATAGCATCTCAAATGAAAATCTAAAGACAACAATTCAGTTCAAATTTTTTCAACTAATATCCAAGCTAATGAGGAGCTGAAGACCCGGTTCCCAGAGTTCATAGACCCTCAACCTTGAGGACAAGACTGATTTTTAGAGGATGGGTTTGATAGGACTTCAACAGGGTTGAGTCCTAATCTTCCTAGAAGTATTCATGAATTATATACTATATCACCAAATTAATTTTTTCATAATATCTTTTATGTAATGATTGGAACATCAATATAAAATATTTTGTGTCACTGTATTCCTCCCTTCTTTTTGATAATGACAAAGGGGGAGAAAAAATTGCTAGCTCATACATTTCAAGGAGAGAGTTTTACAAGATTACACATCTCAAGAAGAAACAAAATTTACTAAGCTTTCACATCTCAAAAGAGAAGTAATAAATGTTACCTTGCACATCTCAAAAGAAATAAAAATTTACTAGCTTGCATACTTAAAAAAGAAGCAAAATTTACTAAACTTGCAGACAAATTGATCTTACCAATCTGCAGTATTTTAATTATAGTACTTTGTACAAAATTCTGGTTTAAGTATTTTTTATTAGAAATTAGACTCTTGTATCTTTCAGTTAGTAACTTATTTGAATAATTTAAAGCATAAATGTCAATCTAAATATTAATGTCAATTGATCCCTTAAATCCTGCTAAGTAAAGATAAGTTGATTCTGACCTATCCATACTCAGTTATGTAGAACTTATTGCAGACAACTCCAATTTATACAAAGCTTATTTTATATAAAATTAGACTTGCATATCTTTCTAATAATACCTTATAGATTTTGTCAGAACAAATTCATTCTTAAATTTACTAATTTTTACTTCTACCTTTTTTAACTTGATTTTAGCAAAAATTTCTTCATTGAATGAGTATTAAACTCTTATATCTCTTATTACTTGTTTTTATTATAACTGAAAGAGTTGTGCACATGTTTATGTTAGCTTGATATTACCTTATGTGTGCACATGTATGCTTTTATTATTTCACAAATGCTTCTTATATAATCCTACTTTTTTAGTTAGAATATCCTTATTATATAATGGTATTTGTGGGATATTGTAGAACTTTAGTTCGAAATCAAAAGGGGACTATATAGACTATGATGATTTTGTAGATCCTAATGACTTCATCAAACCATGGGTGAATGAACTCCGAAACGAGGGAGACCAATGGACACCCAAACTGTTATGACTAAAATCGACACTAAGAAGGTGTGTGAATTAGTACTTTTGATAAAACAACATCAATTTAAAATTTTGTTCGATAAAACTTATATTAAAAATGAGTTTAAATATAGAGACATTTGGAAGAGTGCAACCAAAGGTAGTAAACAGTTAAATAAGAAAGCAATGAAAGTAAACAATAAAAAAGAGGAAGCATACTAATTTTATATTAGTTCGATCCACGTAACCTACGTCTACTCTTGATTCCTCTTATGTCGATACTATCGACTTTCACTATTAATCTTTCTTCAAAGAGCGAAGATCAACTACCCTCTTATAGCTCTATTTTCTTTTTCACATGTTTAGGAGACAACATTTACAATTCTTTTAGCCCTCCCTTAAATAAAATTCACACTTAGAGAAGAGGAAGAAAACTCTCATATAATTACAATAATGTTTTCACAAGTTCTTATTCTACTTTCTTACTATCCTAAGCAAGAATACCTAAGGTATTTATAGACCCCGATTGGCTTCACAAATTGAAGCCAAAAAATCAAACACTCTGAGATTTTGGGGTACGGGTGATACCACCACCAGCACCGACGATACCACTGTTTAACAGAATGCATGTTTCTAGGCACGGGCGATACCACCACTCGGAATAGGTGGTACTACTACTGACTGATGGTACTACTATCGACAGTCGATGGTACTACCACTTAGGATTCCCAAAAAAGTACCTTTTAATACTTTTCATACCTAAGCTATATCATCTCTCGACCTGGATGTATCTCCTTCTAAGTCAAAGAAATGAGCCTCCTAATGGGCTCAAAACAACCTTCATTAAGGTTTAATCAAGGCCCAATAACAACTTAATTCAGTTGGCATGGTTACACCTAAAATCAACTCAATTACAATCACAATTACTTTAAACTAGACATGATCAATTATAAATAAGAATACTTTGTTGTCCGACATATCATTTGTTCATCTGGCGCTTCATCTAAACCTTCAGCACATCATTCTCTCTTACGGCATATTGCCCAATTGGCAGGTTACCTCTGCAACATCCGATCTCCTTAGTGCAATATCTGATCCTTCTAGCCTGATGCCTGAACTCATGGCACAAAGGCCTTCTATTAGCACGTCGATCATTCATTTGGCCCGATGATCAATCTTCTGACATGTTCAATTCTAGCCTAACATCTTATTCCACTACTTTAATCGATTTGCCTCTCTTTGATCGGAGCTAGTCCTACATCACTCAAATGTATATTAGACCATAACTTTATCAATTGATTTCATCATCAAAATCCGAGATTCAACAATCTCTTCTTTTTTTATGATGACAACCAAATAATAATAGAGGTTAACTATACTCCCTCTATCAATATATCACATTGATAGAAACATAGAATTCAGAAAATCATGACTATTTCATCATTACATACATCATGAGAATTGAAAGAATTAATTGATCACATCATTACATGCATCATAAAATCATGCTAATTCCAAGGAAAATAAACTTTCATCATGCATGATCATCATCATACCTTCTCCCCCTTTATCATCAATAAAAAGAAGTGTAACTAGTAAGTTCATGAAACATGCAAGCTAGTAAGCAAGCTTTACTTTATTTTACATGATATCAAATTGGAAAATTTTACTTCTTTTAAAGTATAAAAGCTAGCAAGTTTTTTAGAATGTGAAGTTAAAGCAAAATTTTTTGCTTCCCCAGATGTACAAGATAGCAACTTTTGCTTCAAGCTAGCACTTCTCTTTAGATATGTAAGCACTTTAGGTTCTCTTGAGATGTGACAGCTAGCATTTTTGCTTTTCTTAATATTCTAGTAATTTTTGATTCCTTTACAATATGCAAACTAGCAAGTTTTCTCTCCTTGAAATGTGCAAGCAAGCAATTTTGATTTTCTTTGTGATTCGCAAGCTAGCAAGACTTTCTCCCCCCTTTGTCAATGTCAAAAAGAAAGTGAAACATGAACAAAATAACATCAATTTATGTATACAATGTTCCAAACATCAAAGCATATCATCTCAAGTTATGAAAAAATTAATAAAACATTATGATTTGGACAAATATTCTCTTTAATAAAATGAGAGAGTCATAATGAATAATCTTGATTTTTATAAAAATCTCAAATTATAATTACAAGAAATCAAAAGACAAATCATGATTCATTTGGATAATTCTCTTTAATAAAACGAAATAGCCATAGTGAACGATCTTGATTTATATAAAAATCTCATATTATAATTATCAAGATCATAATTCTCCGATTTAGTAAATAGCAAAATGAAGAAATTATAGAAGTTAAAAAATTTTAATTCTCATAAAAGATACCTCAAATTAAGAAAAGGGAAGTTCATGATTTTGTTTTTTTAAGAAAAATCTCATTCAAATTCAAATCATTAAATCACTTTTATAGTTCAAGAGATCCAAAAATATCATGAGTAAATTCATTAATCTCTTATTGAAAATCAATAAGATTGAGATTGAGAAATTTATAAGAAAAATAATTTTCTCTTTTTAGTTGTTTAAATTCAAGCGATTGATTTCATACAAGCATGCCTAAGTTTTTATTTAATGTCAAAACCATGCATGATGTTTAAAACTGAAAGGCAAGCTTTATCGTCATAATCATTTAAGCATAAATCATCTTTAATGAAAATATTTATTAAAATAAAATCATTGTTTCAATCAAATATATAATTAATTAATTATTTTTTAATAATTTACATTTCTTACTAATTTTTTTCATTAAATAATTTATGAAAATTATCAAGTAATTTATTATAAGATAAATAAGATTTGCTTGAGCCACTTACCTTGTTGTTGTGAGCCTCATCTTCACTTGTTTGCTCCTTATTTTTGGATGCACTTAATTCGTTCGAAGTCGTCTTGATCGCTTTCTTCTTTTTTTGCAACTTCTTCTTCAATTGGAGATATTCACTTTTGAAATGCCTCAACCGTTTGTATTTATATCAAGTAATTATATTCTTTTTTGTTCATTTTTATTCTTACATTCATATTTTATGAACTTTTTAAAATTTCTTGTGAGAAGTTCAAAGTCATTCTCATCACTTAGCTTTTGCTCGAGTGGTCTTCCTTCGTTCTAAGTGTCAAATTATTCATATTCTTTGGAAGGTCGTTATTATGTCCATTTAAGTGTTTTACATCTTAAATGGCTTTGACTTTTAGAGCCCAACTTTTAGGAATGAATCTTAGAATTTTGTTAACGAGTTCAAGGTTAGAAAAACTTTTACTAAGTACTTTTAAGCCATTGATGATATCTATAAACTGAGTGTACATGTTTGTAATGGTTTTGCTTGGTTCCATTTGAAGGAATTCAAAACTATGCATCAAAAGATTAATTTTAGAATCTTTAACTCTACTTGTGTCTTCGAGTGTGATTTCAAGAGTGTGCCAAATCTCATATGTAGTTTCACATATTAAAACTTGATTAAATTTGTTTTTATCAAGAGCACAAAACAAAGAGTTCATTACTTTAGTATTCAAAGATAAAGTCTTCTTATCTAAATTATTTCATTCATTTATTGGTTTATAAGACTTTTGGAAACTATTTTCAATGATATTCCATAAACTGAAATCCATAGAAATCAAAAATACTCTTATTCAAGTTTTCCAATATGTGTAGTACGTCTCATTGAATATTAGAGGACAAATGATAAAGTAACCCTCTTAATAGCTGAAAAAAGCTATTTAGTCTCTTTTAGGTGTTAAATTAATTGAGAAAAACTTAACTCTAATATCAAGTATTATATCCGAAATCGACACTAAGAGGAGGGGTGAATTAGTGATTTTAAGAAAATGATGTTGATTTAAAAATTTGTTCGATAAAACCCATATTGGAAATGCCTTTATATGTAGAAACGTTTGGAAGAGTTTAAGCAAAGGTAGTAGATAGTTAAATAAGAAAGTAATGAAGGTAAACAATAAATAAGAGGAAGCACACTAATTTTATAGTGGTTTGGTCCACGTGACATATGTCCCCTCTTGATTCCTCTTCCGTCGAGGTCATCAGCTTTCATTATTAATTTTCTATCAATGGACTAAGATCAACTAATCTCTTATAACTTTATTCTCTTTTTCATAAGTTTAGGAGACAACCTTTATAATTCTTTTAGCCCTCAAATAGAATTCACACTTAGATAAGAGGAAGGGAACTCTCAAAGAATTATAATAATATTTTCATAAGTTTTTCTTCTAATTTCTTGCTATCTCAAATAAGAATATCTAGAGTATTTATAGACCCTAGTTAGCTTCACAAATTGAAACCAAAAAATCAAACACCTTGAGATTTCGAGGTATAGGCAGTACCACCACCAACACCAATGGTACCACCCCCAAACAGAGCCTAGGTTTATAGGCACGGGAGGTACCACATGGTACTACCATCGATTGGGTGTACTACCATCGGTAGCTGATGGTACAATTGCCTAGGATTTTCAAAAAAGTACTTTTCAATACTTTTCATACTTGAGCTATACTATCTGTTGACCTGATTGTACCTCTTTCTAAGTCAATGAAATGATCCTTCTAATGGGCTCGAATGATCCTTAGTTAAGGCTTAATCAAGGCCCAGTGGCTCCTTAATTCAGTTGGCATGGTTACATTTAAACTAACTCAATTACAATCATAGCTACTTCAATCTAGATATAATCGATTACAAACAAGAATACTAAGTTGTTCGGCATGTAATTGGTTTATGCAGCACTTCGTCCAAACCTTTAGCGTATCGTACTCTCTTGCGATGTATTGCCTAATCAACATGTTGATCTCCGCAACATCCGATCTCCTTAGCGCAATGCCTGATCCTTCTGGCCCAATGCTCAAACTCATGGCACAAAGTCATTTTGACTGCACGTCGATCATTCCTTTGGCCCGATATTTAATCTTTTGACATGTTTAATTCTAATCCAACATCTAATTCCACTACTTCAATCGATTTATATCTCCTTCATCGAAGCTAGTCCTACATCACTCAAACGCACATTAGATCATAACCTTATCAATTAGTTTCAGTATCAAAATCCGAGATTCAACACAAATAATGGAGAAATTGTATTATGTATGATCCCACCACACTATTTATGTTTCTTGATATGATTCCAAAGGACATGCATATATGTTGCTATAGCTCCCATAATATAAATGAATTGAATGAAATATTAGATATGTCTCTTGAACTCATGCCTTGTATTTGTTATTGATATGCTCACATGATGCTCTTTTGTATTAGGATCAAGTTGACACTAAGAACGGGTGGTGAATTAGTGCAAGTATAAAAATACTCGATTTAAAAAACTTACCTAAAGTAAAAAAGAAATCGAAAGCATTTCTTAGACTTTGTTGAAAGCGAATAAGTGAGCGATTTAAAACAAAGTCAAAATATGATACTTGTGTCTTTCTTTAAACTAATTATGAATAATTAAATGTAATATAAAATGCAAGACTAGAGATGCTCATAGATTTTATAGTTGTTTGACCAAAACTTGAGCTACGTCCACTTTTCAAAGTCATGCCCATCGGAGTCCACTAAAGAATCTTCTTCCGTAGGTGAAGACCAAACCTCTTACACTTTTTCTTTTTCACAAGTTCAGGAGAGGAACCTTTTACAAGAGTTTCTCACTTCCCTTAAACTCACTTTACACTTTAAAGCACTCAAAGGAAGATCTCGAATTTTACAACTCTTTAACAGAATTTTATCCACTTTTTTATTCATCACCCTTTTTTCTCCAAGCAAAAAAACTTGGGATATTTATAGACCCTAATTGGCTTCAGAAATCAACCCAAAATTTAACCAATCCCAGAAAAATTTGGGTACTGGTGGTACTACTACCAAAAGCATCCCTAAAATAGGGGTAACGATCTGGGTTGTACAACTATTGCTAGTGCAGTACTACCATCGAGAATCCCACAAAAACCACTTTCTTTATACTTTTATATACCTGACTTGTACCTTCTGTTGACCCTTTCCATGTTAACAAAATGAGCTCAACCTGAGCTCAAATCCAACCCAAAGTGGACCCGGTTGTCTCACATTGAGTTAATTTAGATTTATTCCAAATCTAACTCAATTTGGATTTTAAACCAAATCGATGCTAATTACAACATACTAAGGTATATAATCAATCTGACCAATGTGTCAAGTAACTTTCCTAACTCTCGATGATCTTCTCGATAACCTCCGATGAACTTTCGATGAGTCTTGGTTATCTTCTGGTGAACCCCTGAGGCATTCCCAGCAAGTTCTCAATCACCTTCAGCGAGCTCCCGACGAACTCCCAATAAGCCCCCAATCACCCTCGGTGAGCTCCTAGCGAACTCTCGGTAATCCCTCGATACCTTCAACAAACTTTCAATAGTCTCCCAACAAACCACCGATACCTTCGATGAGCTTCTGACAATCTCCTTGCAAGTTTCCACTATATCGTCCAAACCCTGGCCCAATACCCGAACTTAACTCCGGCCTAATATCTAATTGTATTGCTTTGTCGGAGTTAATCTTACATCATTAATCTCTAACATATAAGTTAGATAATAAAACTCATCAATTAATCTCTAACATATAAGTTATTTTTATTAATTAATTTTATTATAAAAATAAGATAAATATATTAAATAAATTAACTTATTGTCTTTCATATGACATTGATTTACTTATATGATGCTTTTTGCTCCAATGGCATGAAATGTCAAACATGACTCTTTAGCTCATATTATTATCCTAAATTGCTCATATGTTATTTATTATATGCTTGTTTCATATCAATGAATCAAATGAACTATTGAATATGATTTTATACTTGAGCTCATGCCTTGCATTTGTTCTTGATTCTCATATATTGCTCTTTGCCACCTTGTTAAATATAATGAAATGATATTTATTAACTCATCCATGCTTTGCACCTTGATGCTTATGTCACATGATATGTTATCTCTATATCATATTCTTTATAGCTCATATTATTATTATATAAAATTTTACAGTTTCACTTGCCACTTATACCAATGCAAAAAGTTTATAGCAAGTTTTGCGATGGTTTAATATGACGTTACAGTAACTAAAAATCTAAGTTGGTGTGTGTTGTTGTAAAGGATAAAAGACGTTTTATATTTTGGAGGTTAGAATGTTAAATATAATTTTTTTATGTTGACATGAATTGTGATAAATTTTTTATTTATGGTTATGGTGTTTCGTTGATCTTATGAGTTTATAATCAGTTGGTAATAAATTTTTGAGTTATCAAGTAATATGTTAAATGACTATAAACTGCATCCGTTTTATAGTGTACGTGAGAATCAAAATTAAATGTTCTTGGCGTCCTAATGTTATGTTTTAGATCCTGAATTTAGATTATAAATGATTAAAATTTTTCCTTAATTTAAGATAGGTTCACACCTCTAGAATTTCTTCTTAGAGGTGTGACATTAATAACTCATTTTTATTCATGAAATAACATCCATATGACTTCTCTGGTGCTAATATCTTTGAATATGCCAACAATTTATGTTTTTAAAATACTACAAGGAAAATTAAGTACACTTTTATGCAAAGTATATGACTATTGCATTTTTTTTCACTAAACAATGTCTATATGACTTCTCTATTGTTAATATGTTGGGATAAATTAACGACTTCTCTAGTATTAATATGTTGGGATAAATTGACATTTTATATTTTTGAAATGATGTGAGAAAAATAATCGAACCTCAACTTTGCATGAACTTATTTATTAGTTTTTCATGAAACAATGGTTATACGACTTTTTTAGTGCTAATATGGTAGGATTTATTGACATTTTTATAATATTTGAATGGTGCCAAGAAATTTTATTAGACCTCCATTCTGTGCAAATTTTATGATTGATGTATATTTCGTGTAAGAATGTTCATACAATTCTCTAATGCTAATATATTAAGATTAGTGGATATATTGTATTTTTAAAATAATGCAAAGAAAATCTATGGAACCTACGTGAAAACTATATGACTATCACATTTTTTCATGAAATAACATCCATACAACTTCTCTAATGCTAATATGTTAGGATAAGTTGACATTTTATATACTTGAAACGGTGTTACGATCTAACCTCCACTTTATGCAAATTTTATGAATTTTATATTTTTTATAAGTTCATATGACTTCTTAAGTGCTAATATATTGTGATTGGTCAACATTTATATTTTTTAAACTATTGAAGAAAATTGATTGAATGTCCACTTTATGTGAGACAATTTATCGTCTAATTCAAAGCAATCCTACGATGGCGTGGGGCGAAAGCTGATTGGCAAGGGATGCACATGGTGGTAAGCTCTATTGTGGAGTTGGTGGTGACTGTGCAAAACGGGGGTTAATCATTTTGTCTTTCACTTTGGGATAAATTGGACACGTAATGTCACATGCACAAGATTCCATCACAGAAACATATGACATTGTTAAAAATGGAGTCAATAATAGCAATTTAAAACTATAAGGATCTAAATGTAACTTATCAAAATACATGGATTATGATGCTAAAAGGGCTGAAGTATAAGAGAAAATTTATAATTAGCCGATAAGAAGGCCACTAATGGGAGTTAGAATCTTAAAGCTCATAAGTTAAATTTTAGAACCCTAGATGAGTAAATGGGTTGATGGCTTAAAAAAATAATTTCTTAACGTGTTAATTATACCCATCTCGTTCTTGTCTTAAGATTTTGGTGGCATTATGTGATCCTTGTGAGCCTGCAATCTCCCTAAACATAAGTTTATTTTATAATAAGAATGTAACAAAAATAATTTTGGGTAATTTACCAAAAAAATCCTATTATTGGGCTTTTATGATATGATACCAATATATATGGTTTTTATTAAGGATTTTTTTTAAAAAAATTAATAATACTCTTGAAACTAACTATTTCAAGTCATAAATAGATAGGTCGATTTTAATAATACCTTTTTCTTAATAAATTTAGGATGATTAGTTTTTAAAATAAGATATTTTTATGTTGAATTTATTATCGTGTATAACTTGAGTGTAACTGTTTGAATTTTTATTAAGCTTAACTAAACTTTTTTTTAAGGCTAAAATTTTTATTGACCCATTCTATTATGTCTCAGATCAAAATCACCTCTCATATTTTAAAACTTGTTTAAGTGACCTCCATTTAAAGTCACCTCCTATACTTTAAAACTTGTTTAAATGACCCTTTCGTACTATGACTTAAAATCAAAATCACTCATTCGTACTTTAAAACTCATCTAAATGACTTCCCCATACTATGCCTCAAAATCAAAATCATCGTCGTACTTTAAAACTCGTCTAAGTAACCCCCCGTATTATGTCTCAAAATCAAAGTTACCAATGTACTTTAGAACTCGTCTGAGTGACTCTCCGTACTATGTCTTAAAATTAAAGTTATCCACATACTTTAAAACTTATATAAGTGACCCCCTCTGATAGAAATAAGGTTACGCTGTTAGGTTAAATAATTTAGGAGATTATTTATCAATAAAATAATTTAAAATTTAAAAAATCTCATATATTTTTATCTTTAATTTATTTATTAATAAAATTATAGAAATCATAGATCTTAAGCAAAGAAAAAATAGAAAGGCAGAAAGACAACGAAAATACGAGCAAACTAGCACCCAAGAAAAAACAAGAAAGGTAAAAAGTGTAAAGACGAACAAACTAACATCGATAGAGGTTGATGAAGAAAGATAAAGATCAGAGTTACAGAAAAGAACGGCAATAGAGGTTGGAAAAGAAAAAAATAAAGGAAAAAACAGATTAGGGCATTGGGACTATTTAGTTATAATTCTTAAATAAAAATAATCTCCTAAATTATTTTATATAATAGTGTGATCTTATTTCTAACAGAGAGGGCCACTTTAATATGAAATTATAATATGGGGGGTCACTTAGACGAGTTTTAAAATACGAGTGATAACTTTGATTTTGAGACATAGTACGAGGGATCACTTAGACAAGTTTTAAAATATGGTGAGTGACTTTGATGTGAAATCATACTACAAGAGGTCACTTAGATGAGTTTTAAAATACGAGGATGACTTTGATTTTTAAACATATTTATGTTGGATCAAAGATAATTTTATATTAAAATTAAATATATTTTTAATATGTTTTATGAATGAGTGTAACCCAAGTATAATAACTTTTTTAGATAATGTTGGATAATTTTATATAAAATTAATATATTATTGAGATAACTGAAGTTTTTAGTTTTATTATAAATTTAGAATATTTTTACATTAAAATTAATATTATTTTAATATATTCTATGAATAAGTGTAAGTCTGAATGTAATAGCTAATCTAGATAAACTTACGAGGAAGAGAAGAGGAGGGAGGGAGAAGCGGAGAAGTAGAAGGAAAAAGATGAGGAAGAAAGGGTAAGAGAGGTAGATTCGGGAGAGAGGGTGTGGAGGACAATGTCAAGGGGGAGAGGGAGGAGGTGGTGGTGGAGGTAGAATGTGAGGAGGAGACAAAGGAAGAGTGGGAGGAGAGATAGGAGGAGGAGGATGAAATAAAAAAAGATGGTGCGGAGGGAGAAGCCAATGGGGAGGGAGAAGGTGATGGAGTGGAGGGAGTAGACGGCGGAGGTGGAGAAAGAGGAGGGGGTGAGGAAGGTGAATGAGAGAGGGAGAGGTGAGGAGATAGTCAAGGGGGAGGGAGTGAAGGTGATGGTTGTGGAGGTGGAGTGGAATAAGGAGGAGAAGGTGAAGGTGGAGTGGAATAAGAGGGAGGAGGAAGGGGAAATTCAAGGGGGAGGATGAGGAGGAAGAAGCCAACGGGAAGTAGGCAGCATAGTGGGAGGAGTAGACGATGGAGGTGGAGTGAGAGGAAAAGGAGGTGGTGGTGGAGGACGAGGCAGGGTAGCGATGGGGATAATTTAAATTTTTATTGAATCGATTTGATCCTCATGGCAAATAAACAGTTTCAGTCCAAATAACCTAGAGTTTACTAGGTTCAATGGACATTGATTTAGTTTTTAAATTTTATAAAAAATATTTTGGTTATAAAATAAAAAAGGACCGCCCTTTGATTAAGATAAAAACACAGAGAGTCGTTTGATAAAATCTTATTTATTGAATTTGTTTTGAAATAAATTGTCAAACTCTATTATTGGGTTTTTTTATTGAGATAAATTGGCCAATACTTTTTTATGGCTAATTCAAGAAATGTAAAACAGTCGCAAGAAATCCAAACCAGAACCCAAATCAGGAAGATCCGTGAAACAGAGTTGCCATACCTCTGTTTTCCTCTCTTGAATGCCGTAAGCCAAGTAACCAACACACCCTACTGAAACGTTTGCCATTCTCTGAGACTTCGGTGAGCTCAGAGAAGTGGAGAGGAGGAGATGACTCGACCGGCGTTCTCCAGGAGGGGATTGCACGCCGACAGCTTGCCCGGGCATTTAAACGACGGTGCCGGTGGGCGGTCGCCACAAGATCGGAGGAATCGGCTTCCGCCGCGGAAGGGGACGGGGTGCCGGTGGACGCACGTCCTCCTGGGCGGTCTCGTCCTCGTCGTCCTAGCGTTCTTTGGCCTTGGGATCTGGCAGCTGACGCTGATGACGAACGCCGGCGGGCCTGGGGAGTTCGTCTCCCGCATTGGAGGCGGCGGGAGGCGCGCAAGGCCGGTCGGCAGTGTGCTAAGATTCGTGCCGTCGGATCTGATGCGGAGATTCGAAGAACAGCGAAGCGCCCTCGATAGGCGGAGATCTGATGGGAGGCTCGGCTTTCGGCCGCCTAGATTGGCGCTTGTAAGTGTATCCTCATGTTTGTGCTTTAGGGTTCAAGATTTTGGGCGTATACGCGGTTCTTGGTGGTTATTTATTTTTGCGTTTGATCGGCGATCTTGCACCTCAATTGTTTTGCTTCTTTTTCAGTGCTAGAAAGTTTGATGCGATAATGTTGTAGAAGTGCATCTTGTTTTTCCTACTGAAATTCTTGATGAAATACGTGTTGTTTGTACTAGTTTCTATGCCTATATTGTTGCATTTTCCTACAATTCATAATTGGATATGTTGTCTATTAACCCTTTCTCCAACTATGATCTTGTTGGTTAATAATTCATTGGTCAACATGCAACCCTGGTACCTTGTAGTATACTATTTTCTTGATTTTTTTGAGCAAAATGACATTGGATTTTTCAATTAAAAAGCAGATGGGTTTGCTATTACTTGCCATGCAACTGAATGAGTTATGACAAGAATAAATCCTTTTTGGAAAAATGCTATTCAGGTGGACAAATCATGGTTAGAATGAAGTGTTCTCGCACATGTGGGCCCCACACATTAGAACTGAAATGTGACATCACCCATCACAGTTTTGATGGATGATCCGGTTTGCAGAAGAAAGGATCACTGGGCAGAGCTTAGAAGCTAAATATTCTTCTGCTGCACCTATAAGATTAATGTTAACATCAAAATAACAACTAGGCTATGAACACTTCAGGGCTCATTTGCAAGTTTTTACATGATTGAATTGGTTAAAAGGCAACCCGGAGAAAAGGCAACCTACCTAAAATTCCCTTCTTTGATTGACTATATTATTTAAGTATAACTTAATGCTGCTTTGTGCTTTAGATCTTGTATTTCTTGCTCCAATGAAGAAGTTTGAACTAGTTGTTGAATTACTTTTTGTTGTCTATCTCAGTGAACACTTCAGGGCTCATTTGCAAGTTTTTACATGATTGAATTGGTTAAAAGGCAACCCGGAGAAAAGGCAACCTACCTAAAATTCCCTTCTTTGATTGACTATATTATTTAAGTATAACTTAATGCTGCTTTGTGCTTTAGATCTTGTATTTCTTGCTCCAATGAAGAAGTTTGAACTAGTTGTTGAATTACTTTTTGTTGTCTATCTCGGTTCTGTTTCTTCTTTCCCTTTCTCATTTTCTTTCCTTCTTTTCCATTTGAGTGGGTAATAATCACTTAACGTTGTATTTGGAGACTAATTTACCCTTATATCCGTTAGCCATTTGTCTATGTGTTCAAATGATGGAAGTATAGTTGATGGACCTTTTTTCATCTTATTATTTATTATGTCAGTGTGATCTCATTCTGGCCATATAGTAATAGTTTTATATTATAGTGAGAAAAATGTTCATCTACCTAGTTGTTTTTAACATGCTTTTGTAATGCTTATGTATTATCAGCAATCTGGCTAGTTGTTAACATGCTTATACAAAAGAAAAAAGCGCATGCTTATACAAAATTGAAAATTGTTTGTTTCCTAACTGTAATCTGATGCTAATGATCTCAGGTTATAGGAGCCACATACAAGGATTCAAATTCGTTGATGCTTTTAACTTTGGTGAAAAGTCTTGTGGACCTGGGATATACATTTATGGTTAGTTTCCTTGACTGACCTTGATAATATTGCATCCTTCTTGAGGTGTAAACTTCATAAATTAGTGTGTTTATATGCAAATAATGCTTGCTAAATTCATGTTAGCACAGTTTTTTGCTTTATTGTGATAAACCTAATGTTGATGTGTGACGTGGTGAGCATATGATGCTCAAAGGCTTTCATGTGTGGTGTCACATACCATTCTTGCATAGTACTAGCTGACTTACACAATGTATGTGACACTAAGCTTGCTGAGAAACAGGGTGTTGGCAACAGTGCTTGCCTTAGTTGGCATGCTCCCCATTTCAATTTATGTTGATTAGCATGTACTTTAGTATGTTACAAATACAAAATGTGCTGCAAAATTGTTCACATGCATTGGGCTTTTCCATTTCATCTGCTCTCATGAATCATCAGTGAGTATAATCACCTATGTAACTAGCCCATACCTTTTCTACTAATCCAAGGTATGCAATGTAACAATTCTTCTTTTCTTGCCATGATGTGGTCTGGACTAATAGTTCTTCTATTAAGCAGATTTTTACTCTAGAGAACAATGAAGCTCATTTCTTGTGGCAAACTATTGGTTGTCAAATATCAGTTCTAGACTCTGACAGTTTGGGATCTGTTGACTGGTCAAAGTGAGTATCCACCTATGATAATTCTGATTCAGTTTCCTTTATTTAGTCAAGTCTAGATGCTTCTGGAGAAGAAGTATCTTCTATATGGAAGAGGCACTTTTTTTTTTGGGTCATTTGTGAAATTTTTAATGAATTTTGTTTGTTATTTGTTTGTTCCCTTGGCCTAGTTATGAAGGTGTCATTGTGAGCTCTCTAGAAGGCAAGAAGGTCATTCCAAGGTATTTATGCTTCTTTTTTGGATTTGGATTAGACAGCTGCTAGCCCTTAGGATTTCAAAACTGTTTACTATATACATGGAATGGGACTACAAATGCAAAAGTAGTTTTTTTTTTACTTGTTTACTGGTTGGGCAACTGGAGCAAAAATTATATCAGCTGCTTCTTGAATAGTGAATTTTCTACTTGTGATTTAGTTTGAACTTGTATACATTGGAATACCAAATATTTTGGACTAATATGCTAGTGATTCTATCAGATAACCTCAAATTATGGAATATAATAATCTAGCTTCAATATAAATGTTACATTTGCATACTAATAAAGTTGGGAGCACCACAAATGTAAATATATACAACTTTGCAGTGTAAATATAAATCAGCCCAATTTTCTACATCTACTACTTACTGATACCTATAGAGCAAGGTTTTCCTTACCGAGCAGTAAGGCCTCGTACTGCCTGGTACATACCGGTCCGGCAGTTGATTGGTACGCGGATCGGCCACTACCGGACGGTACCGCTAAAATCGACCGTCGACGGTTGATTTTGGCTGTGAACGGTCGATTGATGGAGAAATCGACTGTCGGTGGTCGATTGAAGAAGAAAAAGGGAAAAGAAGAAGAGGAAAAGAAGAAAGAAGAAGAAGTACCTGGCCGCCGTCCTCGCCTGCACGAGGCCCGTGCACCCTCGCCGCGCGGGTTGCTTGCGAGACGTCGCCACCCTCGCAGCCTGCGGGCAACTATCGTCCCCAAGCGGGGAGCATCTCCCCGCATTGGGAGAGACACCAAGGAGGTGACGTCACCCATTTATTTCTTTTTTAATATTTTAGTATTTATAATATTATATTATATAATATTATAATAATTTAATAATACCAGGTGGTATGCACTGTGTATACCGCCATGGTGCTGGTATCGACAAAATGTCGGTATGCTGGTACGGACCGGTAAGTAAAACGTTGCTATAGAGTGCCCTTTTTGGAGGTCCAAGAAGTTGGGGACTTCAAGGCTCAAGAGCAAACTCCTAGAAATAGAAGTGGCCCTCTGCAAGGCATCTTGGGTGATGTAAGAATGGATGGGTGCAGGGATTTTAAATGATAATTGAATCATTCTTTCTCTTTTTTAATGAGTTTAATCTCATCAAAAAATCTCTCTGTAATTCATTGGGCCATTGGTGAGGCCTTGTGGTCATTTTGAAGAGGATGTTTTCCCCACTCTCAAGAGTTGTCTTTCTTCCTTTTTTTTCTGGATAGTTATTTTTTAAAATTTTCTAATACTGAGAGTTGGAGAGCCAAAACCTAGTAAAGAGCTAAAGGTCAACCTTTTCAACAAAGGCATCTTTAAGGGTCCACTTGGAAATGACAAAATCATGCAGAGCCCACCTCATAATTGACAATTCCTAGCTGGTCAGAGTGTTTGCACCAATGATGACTTGTGTTGTACCTCACTGGATGGTAACCCATAGAGGCCTTTGTCCCTACTGGAGGTTTTAATGAGGCTTTATTTTGTCCCACATTGGCTCAAAGAATTAGAAAGTCAATGCCTTATAAGGAGGCAAAGGTCACTCTTCTCCCATGCCTACCTTGGGGTCCACAACAAAAGGCCAAAACTATATGGGGCTATCTCAAAATGGACAATTCGTTGCAGTCATAGTTCTCGCACCAATTCGTTACCGAGAAGAGAGATGAAAGAGATCCGTTTATCCATCTTTAAAACCTTAAAAGATATCTTGGTGGGTCTGTTTGGTGCTTGGGACTGGTAAGGGAGCTCATTGTTAATCTAGGTACGGTAATGGGCAAACACTTAGGAATAAGCCTGATTTAGGAAGGTTATTGTCTCCTAACTACTAAACTGCCCTCAAACCATCTGAAAAGGGGTGGTCTGCATTGTTGGGTCATACCTAGACTAGTAAATTCTCTCGTGGTATGTATTGGCAGGTGAGGGATTATGTTATTGATGTAGGACGAGCTTTAGTAACAACCTGATGAAATCTCAATGAACAAAGGTGGGTTTTTTTAATAATAATAAAGAAAGGTCTAGATAATAATATGAAAAGAAAATATAGTATTTATTTATAGATTCTTGGTTTGAGGTATGATCACTTGTTCTTATTTTGCAAACCCCAAGTACAAGGAACAAAAGAAAATATAGTATATTTAAATAATACAATTAATCAAAGAAATCAATGACTTTTTCCTTCTTCAAATAACAATTCTTTATATGATTTCGAGAATAATATTCTTTTTCTGATGATATTTATGATTTTATGATTGCTAGACTTCCTTTATATAAATAAACTTTAGAAAAAAATTTTTTAATCAAGATTTGTAATCTTAAATTAAAATTAAAATTTGGTTTGTTCTATTTTTGTATTTATTTATTTTTCTTCTCCTTGAGTAATTTAGGAAACTTAGATAGGACAACTCATGAAAATTGCTATATAAGCCTAAACTAATTGAAGTTATTTAAACAACAAATAATTAAAATGGTTTTGCATCATTTGCTTCCATTACGTGGAAACTCGCTTGAGTTCAAATAATTGAAATATGGATTAATATTAAAAGCTTTGATTAATACAGGACAAACATCAGCACCTATCCAATGTAGGATGAGAGTTCGACAAACAAAGGAAGTTTTCTTTTGTTATAATAAAGAAATATTTGATAATAATAGAAAACACTAATACAAAATGATAGTTATGAGTCCTGTCACTATGGATCAAGGGGAAAACTCATATAATGAACTCATGGACATACTTTTGCATGTCTCATATGATATAAATATATCATCGAAAAAAAGGAAAATACATTAAATTAATATATTACAATTATATCAAGTCAATAAATCAACTTTTTTTTCTCAAATAACATTAATTTCCATACATGATTCAAAGGATATTATTCTATTTTGTATTGCCCTTGATTGATAGATTCTATCTTTAAATTGAATCTTAGATAAAATCTTCAATCAAGATAAATTTTTGGTTTCTTCTATTTTTGTGTATTTGCTTTCTCTTCCTTCCTTGAGTAGCTTGGGGAACTTAACTAAAATAATTGAAGATGTTGCTATGTGGCAACTTATGACAATTATAAAATAGCCCATAAACTAGTCAAATTTATTCAAATAAGACATAATTAAGATGGTCCTATGTCATTCACTATCACTATATAAGAACTCATTTGGAGTACAAATAATTAAAATATAGATGAACCATGATAATATAACATCTTGGTTAAACTAGAAGCTTTGGCCTCAAATCTAATATAGGACAAGCTCTAATACTTTATAAAGGATGATATCTCAACGAACCAAAGAAGGTTTTTTTTATGATAATAAAGAAAGTACTTAGAAGATAATAATAGAGAATAATAATAATACTCACTTTGAGGGAAAAAACTTGCAAGATGAAGGACCCATTCTTCCATACTTCTCATGCATCCATGATGGAATCATACAATCAAAAGTAAGTATATGGCCTTACACCACTCATATATAATATGAGAAAAGAATTTTAATTTGTTGCTCCATTCTTTGATATCAATTATATTCCCTTGTTTCCATTTTATATGCCCTAATTATAAGAGAAAAAGGAAAAATATATTAAATGAAAGTCATGGTTCGCCTTATTGATCCGTATTAGTATATCGACCGATTGTCAGTATGGTATATACTGACATATCGACACATGGTACGGTGGGGTGTATTGACAAACCAATGTGTATCGCCCGAACTGGTCCCCTATTGGACTGGTACATATCGTTCATATCGAGTGGCACATTATGGTACAGTGAACCTTATGAAAAAGTACAATTACATCAAATCTGATAAATCAACTACTTTTTCCTTCTTTAAAGAAGATTATTTTACATATATAATTTGGAGGATAATGTATTTCTGATGAAATCATTGATTGGTAGGCTTGCATCTTTTAGGGAAGAATCTTTTTTGTAGAGATGAAATCTTCAATCAAAAAGCGTTTAATTTTTTCATTTTTTTGTCATATTTCTTTTCTCCTTGAGTAATTTTGGGAACTTAACCAAAAATATTGAAGACAACCTATGACAATTACAACTAATTAAATATATATAAACACAAATAATAAAAAAGGTGCTTCAGGCAAATAGAAAATGTTATAATTTGTTCCTTATTCATTAAAATGGGGCAGTCTAGTGTGTGAGGCTCTTAAAAGTGTAGGATATAGGAAGGGTCAATATATACAATCTTATGCTTGCAGATATGTTGAATATATACATGACTTGAATATTGGTTTCTTGGCTGCAAATGATTAACCTCATTATATGATAGGACAAGGTTTGACTTACTGGTCCGTACCGAGCAGTATGCACAGTGCGTATCGCCTGGCATATTAAAATATAATATAAATATTTTATAATATAATATTATATAATATAATATTAAATATATTAAAAATAGAAAAGAGAAAAAGGCGACGTCGCCTCGATCTTTCTCCCACACGGAGAAAAAGCGCTGCGACCATGGTGGTGACTTGTGGCGAGCGCCGCAGGTGAGGAGCTTCGGCGATAAGTATTCTTTTCTCCTCTTTTCTTTTCTCTTCTTTTCTTCCCTTTTTCTTGCTCAATCGATCGCCGATGGTCGATTTCTCCTTCATTCGATGTAGAAATCGAATTAACGATCGATTTTTGCGAATCGCCGATAGTCCGTCTGCAACCTAGCGGACTAGTATGTACCGCCCGTACCGGGCGGTAAATGTCAAAATTGCAAACCTTGTGATAGGACTCCAGCAGGGTTAAGTCCTAATCTTCGTAGAAGTAGTCAGTAAAACCCTATGAGATTGTAATAAAACCCCACCTAGCCATTTCTATCCTATAAAGAAGTGTGGTTAGGGTTTAGATTGGGGCCTTAGGGTTTAGTGGCCGTCGCCCCCTTTATTGGGCTGGTCGGCTAGGGTTTCCCTCTGCTTAGGTCGGCTATAGAGCCAACCTAGCCGCCACCTGTTCCTACTTAGGCAGGTCGGTTATAGAAGGGGCAAAGAGATAATTTTACTTAGGCAAGCACCCCATGGGCTAGGGTTTAGGACCCTATATAATGATGTTGCCGCCCCCTCTCTTTTAGCAAGCAATTATCAACTTTTATTCAGCCTTGTGCCGAGTCTAGGAGGGAGGAACCTCTACAGCGTTCCAAGGGTTGATCCCCCTCAAGGGTCAAAATCTATAGAGCTCCTTCTGGGGTTCTATCATCTGGTATTAGAACCACGTTCCTACTGCCTTGTAGCCATCTATGCTGCCTCCATCTTCCTAAGCAATTCCCAAAATTGCTTTTGACATTGCTTCCACCGTCGCCCACCAAGCCGCAGATCCATCAATCTACTGTCGTCCTCTGCATCAACATCTAGAAATCTGGTATATTTTTATCACCCACGTCTTTTCAATACTGCAAGATCCTTTACCTTACACGTTGAAGAATTTTTTTAAATTTTATTCGCAGCAAATTTCATTCGTCGCAAACGTTATCGTTATTGCAAAGGCGAAACGTTGCAGAAATTTTCAGCCGCCTATTTGCCTCTTGAAATCGGTTTATTTCTTCTCCGTTTTGGTCGTAATTTTTATACAATTCCATAAATCAACTTAGTTTTCATCTGAGATTGATTTTTGGAAAAAATTCCTTTTGGAACCGGTTTTATTGTGCCTTCTTTCATCATCACGCGGTGTTGGAATTTTACAATGAAGGATCTGCCTTCTGTCTTTTGCCCTATTTTCCTACTGTTATGTTATCGAAATTTTGTCAAACTTTTTTCTGGTATTGACCACATTTGAACCGAGCGTTTCTGCATATTTTTCTTGAATTTTCCTCTGGAATTTACGTCGAGAATTCATCGTTTCTCCGACGTAAAATTTGTTCGGCAGGACAACACATTGCAGCACCTTTCTTCGTCTTGAGTTTTGTGGGATTTCGGACTTGAGTGCTATCTTTTGTGGGATTTCGGACTCTCTTTCTCTCATCTGCAAACCCTACCATCCTCACCAGAAACCCTTCCAAACCACACCCTAAACCGATCCTAAATAGCCACCCAAATCACCCATAAACCGCAGCCTACTCCTATTTAAACCGATCCACTTATCCAATCGGCCATCCCCTCTCCAAAAATTCTCATACCACTAACCTGATAACAAAAGAAAGATATCAATATTACAGATCTAGAGGCATACACCATGACATCAGAGGGGGCCATCAACGCCAAGTTTGAAACCTTTGAAAGCCGCATGAACGAGAAGGATACGCCACAACCGGCCACCCGCATGGTCCCTAACTTAGCCGGCTACACCAACCTGCAAAAATTGAAAATCGAAGGGTTTCTCGAGTAGTAGTCCGTCATCATTCTCGTCGACGCCGGGAGCACACACAACTTCATTAGCAGTAAGGTTGATGCCCACTTAATGATCCAAAAAGAAGATTACAACAGATTTAAAGTCAAGGTAGCTAATGGCCAAATTATGAAGTGCAACCGGAAGTACCCACGGGTTAAACTAAGCCTACAGGAGCAAGACATAGTTGCTGATTTTTTCCTCCTCCCTTTTGTTAATTTTGATATAGTGCTCGACATTGATTGGTTGTCCACGATTAGAGATATTTTCTGGAATTTTTCGAGGCTAACCAAGAAATTTTTCAGCAAAGAAAAATAGGTGGTCCTACGAGGGAGCCCAGTGACTACAACCACAACATCACACTTGGAGGGGGTACCAAAAGAAGAATCCAGTGGTTTCCCAATCCAAATTCAAGAGTTTCATGAGATTGAAGATAAGAAACTCCTCCCATAGCTTGCTGAATTTTTGGGCGTCTCCACCCAACCGAGCCGACTACCTTCTCTGAAGCTGGCCAACCCCTTATACTGAAGTGGCCGAAACTTGTACCAGCTAATGCTTGGCTAGATTGCTTCCTACAACCTCAAAAGATTGAAGCTAAGAGGACCGCCCAAGAGATGATAGGGACATGGATTGTCCGGCCATACTTATTTCCCGTTACGACACATCCCTACAGCCTTTTCACCAGGGATAAGTTACTTCTGAGGTGTTACATTCAGCCGAACTCACCATGGTTGCTGATGCAACACTTCCAGATCTCAGGAGACTTTCACGACTTTCCCCAGGATCGGACCATGATACTTCAAGACTTATTTGTTGATGACCTCCGATCTATGGCCCAAGATTGCGAGAAAATTGAGCCCGTCCAATGGCGAAATCAGAATAAAAGAAGGATCATTCACAGATCTCAACAAAACATTATCCCTCTCACTGAGAAGAATGATTGGCCATTACTAAAGACTAACCACATGGCAGCACTTGCAAAGAAGAAATGACCTCCCGACAATCTACAGAATGGACGAAAAATTGAAGATCAAGTTTTCCTATACCTCCAGCCCGATCAGTAGGAGACTCGAGCCTTAAGGAAGTGGTCTCCCTATCTCTTTGGGCCTTGCAAAATTAGGGATCACATTGGGGCCTTAACTTGGAGATCAAATCCACGAACCAGATCAAAATTACAGTTGATTCACTGAGTATTCCACCTCAAATGAAAATTTAAAGAAGACGATTCAGTCTAAATCCTTCCAATTAACACCCTAGCTGATGAGGAGGCCAAAGTTTAGTTGATGATAGCATGATAATCATACGAGGAGATGAAGACCCGGTTCCCCGAGTTCATGGAACCTCAGCCTTGAGGACAAGGTTGATTTTAAGAGGGCGGGTTTGATAGGACTCCAGCAGGGTTAAGTTCTAATCTCCCTAGAAGTAGTCAATAAAACCCTGTGAGATTGTAATAAAACCCCATATAGCCACTTCTATCCTATAAAGAAGTGTGGTTAGGGTTTAGATTGGGGCCTTAGGTTTTAGTGGCCGTCGCCCCCTTTACTGGGCTGGTCGACTAGGGTTTCCCCCTGCTTAGGTCAGCTATAGAGCCAACCTAGCCGCCACCTATTCCTACTTAGGCAGGTCGGCTATAGAAGGGGCAAATGGGTAATTTTACTTAGACAAGACCCCATGGGCTAGGGTTTAGAACACTATATAATGATGTAGCCACCCCCTCTCTTTTAGCAAGCAATTATCAACTTTTATTCAGCCTTGTGCCGAGTCTAGGAGGGAGGAACCCCTACAACGTTCCAAGGGTTGATCCCACTCAAGGGTCAAAATCTATAGAGCTTCTTCTGGGGTTCTATCATCTGGCATCAGAACCGCGTTCCTACTGCCCTGTAGCCATCTTTGCCGCCTCCACCTTCCCAAGCAATTCCCGCAATTGCTTTTTCTGTACTCCTGTTGGCACATCCTTTTGGGTAGCTTATGTAATCATGACATAGATTTAGTGCAACCCTAAACAATTTGCATCAATACATGATGAATGTATGCATTTCTCTGAACACTTGTTGGAAAATCCTTTTGGTAGCTTCTACGGTAATAGTGTAATGTGGCTTAGGTCTTAAAATTAGATTTCTGGAATCCAAAGAAATTGCAGTTAATAAATAATCAATATATAACTCAACATGAAAACGATGCTAGTTAGTTGGAAAATGAGGACCTTAAGGTAATCTTTAAGAAATAAGAGAAGGTAAGAGGACATTGTCAGGGACACCAAAACTCTTGTTTTGTATGTCATATTTTTACTCACATATTTGCCTACTCTTGTATGATTATGGAAAGTACTTATTAATTTATTATCTGCAGACTTATGCAAGAGCCTTTCATGTCTGTGCCACTTATATGGATTGTTCATGAAGACATCCTTGGGAAACGTCTTTCACATTATGCAGAGTTGAGCTGGAAAGATCTTATTAACGAATGGAGAAATGCTTTTATCAGGGCTGATGCTGTTGTTTTTCCTGATTTCTCTCTTCCAGTAATAACCTTTCCTTTCAATTTCGATATAGAGACCATTTTTATTGTTTTTTTGTGAATATCAATTTGTTATTTGATATGCTTACTATATCTTTGTCAGATGCTGTACACGTTGCTAGATAATGGAAATTTTTTCGTGATTTCTGGATCTCCAGTAGATATATGGGCAACTAGTGCCTATATTACAAGCCATTCCCGAAATCAACTGCGGGGAAATTATGGGTTTGCTGAAAATGACCTATTGATACTAGTTATTGGTAGCTACTTTTTCTACGGTGATCCACCATGGGATTACAGAGTGATGCATGCCTTGGCACCTCAAGTTAAAAGAATAAAGGAATTGATTGGAACACTAAAGTTTGTTTTCTTGTGTGGGAACTCGACAGATGCCTATAGCTCTACTTTCCAGGTATTGGTAAAATTCAATAGTATGTCATGTTTTCATTTTAATTAATAATCTGTTAAGTTCAATAGTAAATCTAGATATCTGTGGTGTACGGAAACTTAATTAAGTGCCAATGCTAGAAATATCTTGAAAGACTATGCTGATCAAATGATGGTTGCTCAGAGTCATTCTCCTTGTTTTCGTTTGCTTTGAAAACATTATATTTATCATTCTCTAGTATACATGCCTCGATTTTGGTCTCGTAATGTAGACATTTCTGTGTGACCTATACACTCCTTAAGAAAGTATGGTCTGCATGCATGGTACACATGACAGGGTCTGCCTTGTTATTTGAGACAGATGTCATGTCTTGTGAATGTTATTGTAGCATTTTTTTGGCAGAACTTGTATACATTCGATGCCAATAAATTCCTTCTCAAGGAATCACATTGTGCCAGCTTCAGGTTGTCATGGTGCATGTCATCAGCATTCCTTATATTTGACCAGCATAGTTATGCCATCAACAAAGAGAAGAGAGAGAGTGATAGAGAGGTGGATGGGGGGGTGTGTTAGTTGCATGTCTATTTAGGCTGATGGATGTAGTTTGCCGGTAGCTAGTAATCATTGACTAATTTTGAACAACTAAGGCGTAGATTATTGGTGTTGCTATTCATGTCTAGAGGACAGTCACTTGAGGAGCTGATGACCGAGCCCTGAGTACAATTATTCAGTCAATTGAGTAGCTCAAATTGAACCCATTTGATCCTGCAAGACCTCAGGGCTAAGTAAAGTGGTATGTTGGTAAAAGATGATTAAAAGTGCATTGCATGGTATGGGGTGATGTTTAAGAAAGGCCATTTCATGCTGAGTACACACTTCTTATGCTACAAATTTAGCTAGCTCAACGATACATGTATCTCTAGGTAGTTATTCAAAGATTTAAAATTGCCCTGTATTTAAATTTCTCACAAGACATGAGACAATTGTTTACGTTTATAAGATTATCTATCTTCACTTCACTGCATTTGTACATCACCATCAAAACTCCATGCAGATCTCAGTCAAGATAGAAAGTGCATGGTGTATGTGCTGCATTTTCTCTTACTGTATTATGTATCTAAGCAGTGCCATTTCATAGTGGAGGCATAACCCCCAAGTCCAGCTAGGACCTCTCTTATTTCTTGGTCGTTGATTTCCTAGCTTCTTTTTTCTAGATGCTCAAATTAAAATCATAAACTATCATCTCATGATATGGTTCATATTGAAGTTCATGTGTTTCTGCTGAAATTCTCTTGCATTTATATGCTTTAAAATTATTATATTTGATTATATTTATTATATTTTTTCCATTTTAGATTTACATGTTTATATGTTCTTTCAGTTCTGGTAGATTTTAGCATTAGATACGAAATTTCTGTCTTTACA
This sequence comes from Ensete glaucum, assembly GCA_021527575.1. Lineage (NCBI taxonomy): Eukaryota > Viridiplantae > Streptophyta > Magnoliopsida > Zingiberales > Musaceae > Ensete > Ensete glaucum. The sequence continues at coordinate 32,997,831 of CM038557.1, forward strand.
GTACATTCTTTAATATTTGTATCATGTGAAAACTCAAGAACAACTAATGTCACACTTCTGGAACAGGATGTTGCTTTACGCATGGGATTTCCAGATGATTCTGTAAGGCATTATGACATGGATCATGATGTGAACAATTTTCTATATATGGCTGATATAGTTCTTTATTGGTCATTCATTGAGGAACAAAACTTTCCTCCACTATTGTTGCAAGCCATGTCCTTTGAAATTCCCATTGTTGCTCCTAATATGACTGTAATACAGAAATATGTGAGCTTAATGCTGAACCTTAGTGCTTTAATTCTTTGGCTATAAATCTATCTGTGTTCTTTAACTAAAACATGTCTTTTAATTTTCAGGTTGTCAATAATGTCCATGGCATTCTTTTTCAACCTAGTACACCGGACACGTTGGTTAGAGCATTATCTCTTCTAATAGGAGATACAGAGTTGTCAAATATAGCCCATTCTGTTGCTTCACGTGGGAAGTCACTCTCCATGAATATGCTTGCTTCAGAATGTATCTCTGGTTATGCTGAGCTTTTTGAAAGCATTCTCCATTTTCCTTCGGACACACTGCTCCCAAATTCTATCTCCCAAATTCAGCAGAAAACTTGGTTGTGGGACCTGCTTGACAAAGAAATTAAACAAACATATACTTTTACAGAAAATGAGAATTTTTTAAGAAATGAGTATTCTAGACAAAGATCGAGCATTGTATATTTGCTGGAGGAACAATTTTCTAAAAGGCTTATGGATAATGATTCCCAACTTGTAAATGAGACTTATGCAGAGGACTTCCCAACTCTATTAGATTGGGATGACATTAATGAAATGGAAGCTTATGAGGACTTTGTGAGTCGAGAAATGCAGGAGGTACTGTTCCATGCTTGAAATTGCCAATTTGCTCTGAATTATTGGTTTAAAAGATCAAGTTGAAATCTGCAAGCTAGTTTTTCTTTTTGGTTTTATGATTTTGTAGCTTGATGAAAGAATGGAGAGAACTTCAGGATCATGGGAAGATGTTTACCGGAATTCACGGAAAGCTGAAAAGCAGAAAGCCGAAGCATATGAGCGTGACGAAGGGGAATTAGAAAGAACTGGACAGCCATTATGCATATATGAAGTGTATACTGGAGAAGGAGCATGGCCTTTTTTGCACCATGGTTCTATATATCGTGGGATAACACTTGTACGTTCAGCCTGCTTGATGCTACAATGCATGAGAGTTTGTTATTTTGTCCTCTATATATGCATAAATTTATGCATATGCCATATAATTGACCTCCAATCGTATTGCATTTCTTAAACTTGTTTAATTGAATTTTCCTCTGTTTTCTGTTGAAATATAGGGCTTAAATATTTTATTAATTTATTTATCCTTCTAGTCTATTGGAATGTTTCAGATCATCAAATAGGACTATCTGATCAGATTAGATAAAAAAAATTATGAGGGTTTGATTAGTTTAATTCTAGGAAAGTGTTTGGTCTCAAACTTCTCTTATTTGCTTGAAAGTAAATTCTCATTAAAGCTTTCATGGATTGTTTTCTGTTGGAAGTTAGACAAAATTGCATGTAGAGTGCAAAATGTCAGATGGTGAAAGCTTGAGTATTGTCATTACTAAATCAGTTCTTCAGAAATTCACTTAAATCAATGACTAAACAGAACCTGTTGTAATTAATGAACTGTTTTAAACTTAGAGGTGTATTTTGGTCATCATGTTATTCAACAGTGATTCTTAACAATGATTAAAATCTCAGTTCCATACTGACATCCAACATTGGCTGGACCGGTACAATACTAATACTACACCATACTATGTGGATATCAATAGAACCTGCTGGTATTGGTTCCAGAACCAAAAGATCCCCATGAAACATTGATTTTCAGATTTGATTTGCCTTTATAGTAATAAAAAAATGTTTCTAAAACTTATTATAAACCATGTGAAGAACAACTTGAATAGGCAGGGAGGAGAGAACAGGCTGTAGGGCTTTTCTCAATCGTAAGAACATCAGTTCCTAGCTTGGTACTACTACTTCAGCTAATTTTCTCCTGCTGCAGCAGCTTTTCTCCTACAGATAGCTTTCTGCTAATGGAGCATTGCTATTAAAGCAGAAGCAGCTTCGCTCCTACATAAAGCTATATTTTCTAGCTTAGTAGTACTACAATAATAACCTTGCTCCTAGACAAAGCTATTTGCTAGCTTATGTGTCAGAAATATATGCTGACTTGGTATTACTACAGTAGGGGTAGCAACTTTGCTTGTAAATAAAGCTAGACACTAGCTTAGTACTACAACTGCAACAAGAGCAGTTTTGCTCGTATATAGACTTATTTTCCAGCCGAGTACTTTTGTTGCAGCAATGACAGCATAGGTGATTCACCATGCAAACTTGGTTCCGCTCTTTCTTATTTCAGATACCTAAACTCTCTGAATCTTTAGCTTACAAATTGATCACTTTCTCATATGAGTAGCTTTGTTTGGTTAATTGTACTGCCAAAAGAATTGTCTATGGAGTCTGTCCACATATGCTAGAATACCCTTTGGTAGTAAGAATGCCACCAACTAATAAAGGGATAGAGCTGAGAATAGAACATATAATCTCAAGTCTCCCAGCATTTGAAAGCATTCAAGTTCTCCAAGATTTCAATCTCTTCTTTATCTTGTTGATGATAGGCTCACAATGAGGTTTTTTGAGAGCAGAGGAGATTAAAGGTAGGCCAAGGTATGGAGTAGGTAGATTACCTTCCTTAATTTGAAGGTTCTTTAAGATCATTGCTGTATGTGTCACTAGCTAAATAAAAGAGTGTGCCAACCATGCCTACTAAATTGTTGACACCTATGATGCCTTGTTGCATGCTTCCCACATTACAACCTTTTGGGTTATCTATACATTTGTAATTAGAGAACAACAGCGACAAAAAAAACCAAATTAGAAGCTTGTTGGCTTCTACCTAGTTAAGGGAAGAATGGGAGGAGGAGAAGTAAAATCTTCTTGCTTTGCTTGAGGAATTTGGATTAATTCAACATATATGGGATTAGCTTTTTAAGACAAGTGTTCTATCCCGTGCTATAGTGTTTCATATACTGATTCCTTCTTGTTTATGAATAATTTGTAAAGCTTTGCCTCTTTCCGATAGCATCAATCTGAATTAAGTTGGAAACTTGCAATGCTGGAATTCTAAGAATTCTGACCAATCTGTCTTGTTTCAACAAAAATATTCTGTACAAAATATTTTTGACCAATCTGTCCAATCTGTCTTGCAGTAGGCTTAGCAGCCCTAGTTTGATTTGCTTTATGGCGAAGTTTGGTTTGTAAATACAAGTGTGTCTTATAAGCACTTGTGGGGACTTTGGTCTGTAATGGACCATTATCCTTTGTGTGCAACCTCTCTGAGTTTGTAATGCCCATGGGTGTAATTTGTATTTGACTTTATAAAGTGTTTTCTTAAGCAGTTGCTTGTGGATCCCGTGGGAATTGCTTCTTCTGGCCCGTTTTCTCTTTTGTAAGTCTAAGGGACTCTAGGAGATCTCGGGGAGGGCTGACATTTGCGGACGGACACGCATGGGTGTCGCACGGCTTAGGCAAAATTAGCTAAGCCCGTGACAATGGTACCGCAGAGGTGGGACTTTCGTGGAGTCATCGATCCCTTACTCTCATGGAGGGAGAGCACTGGTCATAAAAGGGGTCAAGGAGGTGGAGTATGCAAAGGCAAACTCCAAGTACCAAGATAGGGCAGAAGGGTAAAGGCCAAGGAACTTTATAAGACCAGTGTCGATGAGCTTCTCATCAAGATAGCCGAAAATGAGGGACTTCGGGTTGATGCAGGAGTGCTCGACTAAGGAACGAAGTAGGCAGTACGCGGTACTATACCTTTTCTACTCGGAGGAGTAGGCAAAGGTGATGAAGAAGACGGTACAATCCCGAGGCGACGGATCTATCAAAGACTTACTCCAAGTTGGGGACTCCAAGTTGGGGTAAACTTTACTCTTTTCGCAAAACTTCTTGCATTCCGTAAGCTCAATGGCAATGGGAAGGCGAATCACGAGCTAACTCAACGCGAGTGCAAACACTTCAAGTGCTTGAGTGTGAGCAAAGAGCGAATGTTAGTAACTAGCTCAATGCATGAAGTCCAAACTCGAGGAGGCAAGCGAAATCGAGTAACCTTTGCCTTCTCAACTCGAGAGAATGGGCGAAACCGAGTACCCCAATTCTCTTAACTCGAGGAGGTGAGCGAAGCTACGTAACCTTGCCTTCTCAATTACTGAGAGAATGGGTGGAGTCAAGTATCCCAGTTCTCTTACTTATTCAACAGAGGAGCTCTACGTAAGTTCAGTGACCTTTCAAAGAAAGCTTATGGAAGACAATAGTTGTCAAATCCTCACCATTGGTGATCAATACTACTGAGAGTAGATTGTCCACTTCATTTCCCAATTGACTAATCGAAAGCGGGAGTGATGCGAACATACTTGGAAGTGACAACTAAATGTGGAAGAAGGATCAATAGGCAAACATTATGGAGGAAGGACCTAAAAAAACCTTAAAGTCTGCGACGCGATGCTCGTCAAAGTTCCAACAAGCATCCACCCAGTTCAAGCAACATGAGTAAACTGCGATACTAGCGTATAATAAGGCAGGTCTTTTCCTTCATCAGAAGGATCCGCGAGAACCAACAAGGATCAACACAACTAAGCCAACCCCACACCAGATTCATCATTGGTGAGTTGAAGCAACATGGCGGATCAGAGTTCGACTACTCAACAATAGCGACGGAGAGCGGCTGGGAGCCAAAGGGGCGTGTTACAGTCAAAATAGAAGATTAAAGATTTAGCATAATGCGAGGAGATGCAGCGTCTACAGTGGCTTCGACGAGGACGTCGAAGGAATAAGTGGGGGGAGAATGTCACGGACAACAATGTAAACAAGGTGTTCGATGAAATGCTCATGTTTGTCCGTGTCCTTCGGTTTAGGTACATACCTTGTACAGCAAGTAGCAGGCTTGCAGTAGGTTTAGCAGCCCTATTTTGGTTTGCTTTGTGGCCAATTTTGGTTTATAAATACGAGTGTGTTTTGTAAGCACTTGTGGGGACTTCGGTCTGTAATGGACCATTATCCTTTGTGTGCAACCTCTTTGAGTTTGTAATGTCTATGGGTGTAATTTGTATTTGGCTTTATAAAGTGTTTGCTTGAGTAGTTGCTTGTGGATCCCGTGAGAATTGCTTCTTCTGGCCCGTTTTCTCTTTTGTAAGTCTAAGGGACTCTAGGAGATCTCAGGGAGGGTTGACCTTTGCGGACGGACACGTATGGGTGCCACACGGCTTAAGCAAAATCAGCTAAGCCCGTAACATTTTGGTGCAGGCTGAAACTAGGGTCGACTGTGGACTTAATGGCTGTCTTTTGGTTCTTATTCCTGTTGCTGCCAAAGGCCTCTTTGAAAGCTATTAAGGCCGACAACAACTCAGGAAAGATCTCTGCAGTAAGGTGGTGGTAGGTAGGAGGAAGGGCTGCTGAACTTACAAACTCCTTCCTCTCTTCTTAGCTTAGGGATAACTGGGAACTTAACAGGTGGCATGACTTGGATTGCTTTCAAGGGGCTACAAGGGCTGCAACCCCTTAGATTTATAGGATCGAGAGCATCCAAAGCCCTAGTCTGATTATGAGTTCTCCTTAGTTCTTTGCAGTCACAAGAGTCTCTTATTGGAGCCTGGCCTAATCCTAGTTCTACTTGGATTGGGATTGAGCTGATTTAGGAATGCTTTAGATGGGTCTCTTCTCTCTCTTTATAGCTGAGGTAGAGAAGTCCTAGCTAGGTTAGAAATTGGAGAGTCCTATTGCAAGTAGGACATGGAGAGTCCTAATGCAGTTAGGGTTCGATAGTTCTAATACATTTATGACTTGCAACTGACTTGAATTTGCTCTTTGAGCTCGAGATTGGGATTGGTCTTGTTCTTAATTGATCAGGGATCAAATTGGAGTTCGACTGGAACTCCAGTTGGGCTGAAGTGGAGTTTGGCTAGAACTCTGCTAGATCATCCCTGATCAATGTCAAATAACACACAAGAAGTTACAAGATATAGTTAATGATCCATGGAACACTAACTTTGGGCATTACACTAACTCACCAAGGCACACTAACTCACCAAGGCACATATTTGAAAAAAGAAAGCACAAGATATATTTAATTAAGGATGATGGTAATTGTACAAAGGGTCATCGATCCAATTTATGTTGAAAAAAGTTTTTGAGAAGTCATGTATCCCTTAAACATAAGGACAAGGGACTCTGATGCTTAGGACACATGACTGTGAATGTCAAATAACATATAGAAAGTTACATGATATGAATTTTTTTAGATATTCTAGTTTTATTTTTTAGTTTTAACTATTTAAAACTCTTGGACTTATTTTATCCCAATTATTATTAGATCAGTAGTTTCCTTATTTCCAAATTTCCGATTAAATTTAAAGGTTATACTTTAACTAAATTTTGTGGTCCTATTTTAAGTTTGATTAATCGTGTGCAAGGGCATTGTGAGAATGGCAAATTTTTGTATTCCAATGTTCTCAGGAATGTTGTATTATGAAATCTTTCCACATGTAATATGATATGCTTTGAAGTTTTCAATGTACTTAAGGTTTTTAGATAATATTTGCTTGATGGTAATACCATTTTCTCTTTAACTTAAAATGGTGTAATTTTTCTATGGATTTAGATTGATTTGACAGAATATTTATGTTTATGCAACTTTCTAGAGAGTTACAAGCTGAATTTTAATGTGCATAACTTAATTGAAGTGTCAGATGTAAAATTACAATCATTAAGAAATTAAGAATATTAAATTCTTTATGTACTAATATGTAGCTAGGTGTTTTCAAAAAGCACTCGAGCCTCACCTAGACGCTCGAGCGAGGTGAGACCCAAGTGCCTCACAACACCTTAGTGCGAGGCGTTTTAATGAAGCACCACTCAGGTGCACGCTTGAGTCAAATAGGGTCAACTTTGAGCCTGGGTTTGATTGGACGAGTCAGTTGATTCAATTGAACCAACTAATGTCACTTATATGCTCCTTTATATGTCACCTTTATATGCTCCATTTGCCACTACAACTCTGTTCGCCACTGTAGCTCTATCGACTTTGTTCCTCGTCGGTAACCTTGTTCGCCGCCTTTGTCCGCATTGTCTGCTATCATTCATCTGTCACCTTTATATGCTCCATTTGCCACTACAGCTCTGTTCGCCACTGTAGCTCTATCGACTTTGTTCCTCGTCGGTAACCTTGTTCGCCGCCTTTGTCCGCATTGTCTGCTACCTATATATGTTCTGTCCGCCGCTATGACTTCATCTGTCGTTATTGGCAACCTCGTCTGCTGCCTTTGTTTGCTTCATCCTTTGCCTTTGTTCGCTTCATCCGTCATTACAGTTTCGTCTATTTGCCATTGTAGTTTTGTTTGTCGCTACAACTTTATTTGTCACCCTCCCCAACTTCGTCCATCGCTGATTTCCACCTTCCTCTATAGCCACCGATTACTTCTCCATCTTCTTAATCCTCTTTTATCATTTTATAGGTAATGGTTTCGTTGATTAACTTGCTACACCATATTGAGGTGGTGAACTGTTATCCTTTTAGCAGGTAGAACTTAGGAATTTTTGGTCAGTTAACTACTACCAAAGAGTTAGAACTCTTTATTATACAGTGTTACCATATTAAGGTCGGTTAACTTGCTGTCCCATTTTTATTTTTTGTGATTGTATTTAATTATTTATCAATGTAGTATATATTTTTACATTTGAACTTTTGGGAGCGTTTCGTTTTACTTGAGTCTGTGCGCCTAGGCTGTTTTGGGACCTTTGCACTAACGCTTTTAAAAACACTAACCCTACTATCCATCGCTTCACATCGATGTCTCTTTTCCTTATGATCGGCAGATTCATCACTACGACATTGTGGCACTCCTCTGAGTCCACCTCCATTATGATTGTTGCTTATTTTTGGGTAGCTAAGTCCTTTTGGTTCGTCATCACTTGTCATTTTTCAACCATATGCTTCAACACCTTTGTATTCTCCAAGCAATTTACCTTGGTTGATGAAACGATAAACTACAACTCCTATGCATAGCCTCCACCATAATGTTGTAGGGCTCGTGCTTATTCTATTTACCTTTACATCCTTGGTAACAACATTTGCTCAGCCTTATCCACTAACCTAGTGGGCTCTCTCGAGTGAATATAAGTTCTAGAGCAATCCACCCTCCAATAGTTGTGACCATACCCCTATATGATAAAGTCTATTATGAGACTTACTAGTACTTGCACTTGGAAGATCCACTTTTATGGTTTGGCCCTCCATTTGTTGATATCTAAGGCTTTCATCAGATACAAAATTAAATACACATATAGAAGACTCACCTCCAAAGAATTATGATATTTACTCCTTAAATCGATAGCCCCTCTTGCTGTTCTGTTACTCATCGTAGCGGAGCTCCTAGCACTTCTTGATGTCTCCATTGGACTCTTATCTTTAGTATGCTGAACTCGGACTTTGATATCTCCCTATGGCCTTCGCCAAACTATCGTAGGGCCTTTGCTACTTTTGATTATGCTTGCTCTTTTAGTAATCGACCTTTGTTTACTTACACTTAGGTCACTCATAGATGAAGTGTAGCTCTAGGTGAGTTCGTCGCCTAATAGCTCTAAAGTCCCCTGACTTTGCTAAAAATTGGTGCACCATTAGCTAGGTCCTGGATCCCCGCCTCTAGCACAATCTCCGTTGTGTACTTGCCTCTATTGTGACAACTCGAATAGCACCACATATTCTTTAAGACCACTTGCCTCCGTGGCCTCTTGCCCCCATGCCTTTTGACTTCCAACTTCACTGTTGCAAGTTGGGTGAGTCCCTCATCTTATTACTTTCATCAAATTGTCTCATCGAGTAGTGCATGTGTCTTGAAGTCTCTTTTAATTTTGGCACCATGCAAGATGTGTTTGCTCAATCGGAATTAGGAAAGTGAGGAACAACATGATTTCACTGTTGCCTTTACAAGAGTTCATGTTCTCGAACTCTGTCTGATGAAATCCTCATAAAGTTAGTGCTTCTGCTCTATATTCCTTATCACTTGCTTGATTCTAACCCCCTTCGAGCTTTGTGGAGCTTTCGTCTTTTGGTACCTCTCAATATGTGCAGTCCGCTGCATATAAATCCTTTGTCGGAAAACCTAAGACTTTTTCCTAGATACTTGTCCCATTGGAACAATTTATCTCTTTGCATACTTTCCTTTAGAGGTTTTAGAGACCACTATCTCCTTAGATTATCTTGAAAACAAACTATTTGCGGTTTTGCCATTACGAGTGTACTTGCTAGACTATGAATGCACTTGCTAGATTATGAACGAACTTGCTAAATCATGTTGCTTCACTAATGCAGCCTTTGCTGTGCCCAATAAGGCCTAGCAAGAGCATGCTGCACAATTCAACATTTCATATGATCGGGGGTGACCAAACCTAGTTCGAGTTATACTCCAATTCAGCTCAATCGGAGTTTGATTCAAACTCTGATTCAATTCCAATATGGTCGAACCAAGCCCAAGCTTATATCCAAGCTCAAGGGTCGGAGATTCGATCAGCTCAAAGAACCCATTCAGCCTAATCCGAGTCAAAACTTGGATTAGAGGGAGAGTTGGACTCAAAATTGGAAGTCGAGTTGGACTATGATTGAGAGTCCAACCCTAGCTAGGAGTCCTCTATAATCTTAGCTAAGACCTCTCCTCTTAAAGCTAGGAGTCCTCTCCTCCAAAGCTATAAAACCAAGGGTGGTATAACCTTAAGGAGGCATCAAAAGCTTGCAACAATAGCAACAAAAGAAGCAAACTAGAGCCTCAACCAGCCTTGGAGACATTAAAAGCCTACAATAGCAACAATAATTGAAGCATCCTAGAGCCTTAGCTGACTCTAGAGACATCAAGAGTCTGCGACACCAAGCTTCTTTAATCTTGCGCCAACAGCTTCTTTAATCGTGTGGCATCAAACTACTTCAATATATGCTTCTTCATTATTCGTAGCCCTCTTCCTCAACTCGCTACAGGCGACAACAACAACTCCATCAGTAGTCGGCCATAGAAAAGGAGAGAAAGCTTGAGGCAACAACCTATAGTCTCAAAGAAGTTAGCGCTTATGTGTGAGAAGTGCGTGCTTTATTGCTCATAAAGTCCTTTCCATAGTTTCGTGGTTAGGTATTTCTTTTCAAAAACAAAATAGATTGTATTCCTTTTTAGAATATTGTCTTCCTATAACAATCTTCTTAAATCCTCTGCAAGACAACTCTACTCAGTAGAGGGATCGAAATCGAGTCCTTCCTCCAAACGGATCAGGTGGTATTAGAGGAATGATCCTTGCCTGTGGATAGTTTACCATGAGGCAAGTATGTAAATAACCTAAAGAACTTAAAAATTTAGACTTTCAACCTAATTCATCGATGCAAAGAGTTGACGTGATGCCAGGAAGCAATCTAATAGCATTGTCGGACCTTGTTGCCTTAGTCGTAGCAGTCACGTAAAAGAGGAGAACGTTATGGATTGGACCCAAGCCAACATGATAGCAAAAGATGGAGATAGCATGTCGCAGCGAAGGAGAAGGTGGCATCTTCGTCAAACATCCAAACCGATTTGCCGAATATGCATCATGAAGACGACATAAAACCAATGGCAAAGGCAAGGGTCCAACCTTTCTGAGTCGAGGCTTGGATTGACATCCCAACCTTCGATGACTCCATTAATGTAGAGATGTTAGATGCATGACTTGATTAATTCGACACCAACTTTTTCGAGGAAAGAAGTGCAAACAAAGTTGCACATGAGCGATTGAAGTTGATCAACCATGCGCTAGCATGGTCGAACGACTACCTGCAATCCTATGGTGATGAAGAGGTGCCATGGAGGTAATTTAAAAGACTCATCCAACAAGAATTCTATCCAATAGGCTACCTCAAAATAAAAAAAGATGGCATGGCTCGTACCAAGGGCAAGACCAAATGGTGCAAAACTACACCATTGAGTCTCGACGACAATCAGTGGCACTAGGAATTTCTCTCGACAACCACTCCACAATCATGAAACATACCACTAGTTTGAATGCACGGATCAATACTGAAATGAGCCTTTATAAGGCTTATGATATCTCGAGCTCTAGCGGGATAACTATGACAATCGAGAAGAACTGCACCTGCAGCGAGAAGACTATGAAAAGGCAAAAGGGGGCCACTTGAAGGCTAAGAAAAACTCCATGAATGGTAAGAATTCTTCTTCCTAAAAGTGGTCTTTTCTGTGATCACTTTGAAATTGCAGGTCATATGAGGGAGAAGTGTTGAAAGGTTCATCTGAAATTTTTCCCGAAAAAGTAGAAAAAGGACAACCAAAGTCATGGACAACAGCTGTGATTGTTGGCAATGACTCTACTAAACTTGCATCGGTTGATCATGCGGACCCAAGTCTATCATTGGTTGCAAGGCCGACGGTTATAGACTTATAAGTGTGGGAGCTGCCCATTAATGACACATTGAAAGGAGGGAGATGAAATATAAGCATAGATCCATTGGGTAAAATTCATAAGGGTAAGGACATGTAGGATGACATCCTAGAAAAGTCTATCAAAGGCTTTTGCAAATCACTTGAGATGATTTGTTTGAGGGGAGCCAAATGATAGTTATGAAGGTATTGAAGCTACCAGAGGTCAAGGTCAAAGGGGTGAGCGATATCTAATGAAGCCTCAAGAGTAGTGATGGCCTCGAGGATAGAGTCAAGGTGATGTTCTAATTTCCCATGGGAATATTTACTCCAATGATAAAAAAACACGCTGCATTCTATGATGTTTTAATGGAATTGGATGAGAGGATCACTATGTTGAGAAGAGATTTCCAAACCGCATTGACCAGGTCAGAAATTACTGAATATTGAGTCCAAAAGTTTGCAAAGCAGAAAAGCTTGGTAGGGGGCAGAAATATGCTTAAGCTTTAGAGGAGCATGACCAGGAATATGCTTAGTAAATGGAAAACTGAAGATTGACCAAAATATTGAAATATTGCAGCCACATAAAATTACTGAAAACATGATCAAGCCGAACTGAAATGCAAGTGGAACCAAGATAATTATTGCACCAAGTGTACTTAGAACCAAAAAAACCCAAATCAATCAGACCACAATGTTAGTAAAGTCTTGAAAGAAACAAGTAGAATGATTGGCATGTTTATTAAAAGAATCTAAAATACTTTGGAATCCCCTAAAATGCACAAAAGTTAAATCAGAAAAGTTTAACTCCATAAGAGTTGACCAAAATTGATTGCATTAAAGGAGAGGAGTAACTGTATAAATACCAAAGAGAACCCATGGTTTACTATTTGGAAATTGGACAATAGCATGAATTAATTGAGGTTGTGTGGATGTCACTTGGATATACCTACGCAGAGAGAACCAAGCAAGCAAAATACATCGAAGAGCCTCTTCTGTCGGTTGGTAGGGTTCATGCCAAGACTTGCCAAAACTTTTGACAAGGTGTTCAAATTTAATGATAGGAACATTTACTGTAACAAAATCAAAGTAGGGCTATGATCCTACGAACATAAGTGAAGAAGTCTCTAATCAGTTTCCTCCTTATGCCTTTACAATTACAATTAAACTTAATCATTAGTAGAGGGAGGAGGTATAATAGACGACCCGACAGAAGGGCATAATATAGAGTTTAACAAATTAGAGACAACAAGATTTTTCTTGAGCTTCTTAGCCTTAATGGCCCCATTGTTTGCCTTTAGGTTGGCATGGGTAGGAGATCTTAGGAGCCTTGCTTCTAAATAGTCAAGTCTTTCTTCGTTTGATCGAGAATCCTAAAGCGGATCACTATCTTAGAAAGAATGGGTAGAGGTGGGAGATCCATAAGAAGAGTCATGGGCAAAAAGGTCATTCTTCATATAGTCGACCATTTGGAGTGCTTCCGGTGAGCTCTCATCAAGAAGGAGGTATATAATGGGATAATGGCCATTTTAATAGCATCGCCTCCCCATGCATCATCATTAGGCTAGTCATTTATGGCCATGGCAAATGGCACATGCGACATTAAAGACAAATCTCCCTCAGGCACTACAATCGATATGGTGACAGACATCATATATATAGGGATGATAGCCCACACATGTGAAGATAAAGAAGGATCCCTCTCGAGCCTTGCAGTCGATATGGTAGACATTGTAGGGGGGCATAGTTGTGTCAAGTGGTAATTATAGGGGAGGAGTCATTTGCCAAAGGCATCTTCAATGACATTATAGAGACAACAGGGTTAACAACATCTAGTGATTATATCATGTGAATCTAACATGTTGAACCAACGAGTCATTGCTCCATCTTTGATGTCGACTGCTTCGTCGAAGGCTTTTTACAAAGACGGTGACGTTCAATATGAATAAAGGGACCAAAACTCAGTCTATCAAGTGGCAATTATAGGGGAGGAGTCATTTGCCAAAGGCATCTTCAATGACATTATAGAGACAACAGGGTTAACAACATCTAGTGATTATATCATGTGAATCCAACATGTTGAACCAACGAGTCATTGCTTCATCTTTGATGCCGATTGCTTCGTCGAAGGCTTTTTACAAAGAGGGTGACGTTCAACATGAATAAAGGGACCAAAACTCGGACTATCAAGATTGTCCTCCATATCTAAAGCTAGTTGAGAATCTACTACCGTAGGTGGAGGATCACCATCCTGGGATGGGTACCCGAGAGAGAGAGAGAGAGAGAGAGAGACGGGGGGGGGGGGGGGAGGGAGGAGGGATGATTGGTGATTTAAAGGGACAAACATTAGTTTTCATGACCTAATCGACTATATTTGTAATATTAAAGAGGTAGGTTTTTGTAGGAGCGAACTTAAAGAGTTTTAGGAGGCCCAACACAAGCATCTTGTTTAAGGCGTTAGGTAACATCGGTTTCTACACAAATTCGAGCAAACCGACTACATCCCAATTGAAGATATCGCGGATCAATTTTTAAGAAGGCAATCAAGCAAAGAAGTGATACGAAATAGGGATTATGTATCTTAGTATTCCATCGGCGAACCCGATAGATGAATCCACAGAAGGGCAATATCAATCCTTTTGGATGAAGGTTAAAAGTTAGGATGCCGGGGAATTAGTTAAAAAACAACACCATGAAGATGCCAAGGTCCCCTAGAGTGGAATCGAAACAAGAAGAAACCGGCTTAGGGTGGGGTTTAGAGTAAAAAGAGGCCAAAGTTTAGGAAGATGAAATTTAAGAACAGTAAAGGACATAGGACGATTTAGAAACTTTTCGATGAGGCAGAAAGCCCACATATGCCATCAGGTGAGGAATTTGTCTTCCTTAACTTGAACGAAGTTGGTGGAGGATGATTTGATGCACTCCTGCGATAATTTGTGAAGAAGGTTGCCAAAGTTTGCTATGCTGATGGGGTGGATAGTCGAGAGAATGGAGGCCTATGAGGGCTTTGTGATGGTAGAGGAGGGAGTGCTCCTACCACAGGAAGATGAGGATGGGGAAGGGTTTTTCCATGGGTCAGGAGGCTTGGGAGGCACCGAGTTAACAAAGGCCGAGGGGGGAGGATCTCATCCAATTGGCCTACTATTTGACTTACAAGGTCACAACCCATGATCCATTTACGGAAGAAAAATAAAGACGGGAGGAAAGAGGAAGAGAAAATAGGAGCCGGGAGAGAAGAAGAAAAGACTAAAAAAAACAAGTAATTGGTGAAAGAACAAGAAGAAAAAGCCAAAAGAAAAAGAGATTAGAAGAGAATAAATTAAAATAAAGAGAAATTTATTTTTCACAAGATTAGCTGTAGTAAAAAATGTTTTTAATTTTAAAATTTTATAATATATTATACAAAGCTATATATATACATAAATAAATAAATATATATATATACATACATATATATACATACATATATATACATAATTTACATATATATATATATATATATATATATATATATATATAATATTTGGCAGGCCTCCTACTTCAATTCTCCACTTACAACTGTGTCCATCTTGCTTTCACTTATGGCAACTAAGGTCATGTAAACAAATCATGGGGTATTTCCTAATTCTAGAGATTATAAAGTCATTGGCTACTTTCTGAATTTGCAACAGAAACAAATGGGATTGTATAAGTGCCTTTTGTTTTTCCCTTCTGACAGACCTCATCTGCTCCAGTTAATGATTAAGTCTCCAATTGTGAAAGCCTTTGTTTAGAAAAAACAAGTTGTCCAATTATGTTCAGTTTTCCAGGTTATGATAGGAAGTATCATAGACCAACTAATGTTTTGTACTGTTATTAAACAAATTTAAGTTTGACCAGCATGCTAACATGCTTCTCAATGAAATTACATGATAACATTCTTATTGCAAAGTTTGCAATGCTAGGTTTCATTCTTGTTTTACTACATTCTTTTCTTCTATTCTACCAAACTCCTCCTTTTCCCCTCTTTTGTTTGTCCCTTCTTATTTATTGCTTGTGATGAGATTGCAAGTTAGGTCAGTTGCATTGTACTTATTCATTAGTATTAGACTCAGGTTGTTACTAATTCATTAGTATTAGTATTAGACCAGATTGCAACTTTCTTCTTTTCCCCAATTTCCACCTGCATAATTGTCATCTAAGCTTCCAGCAAAATTAATTTACTCTTGTCTGAAGTTTTTTTTCTATATATAAAATTGAATAAGCTTGCAATTGGATCATGCTTTACCACCTTCACCTTTAATCTTTTTTACTTCAGTCATTTAGAGCCCGAAGATCAGAATCAGATATTGATGCAGTTAGCCGGCTTCCTGTCCTGAATGATACATACTATAGGGATCTTTTATGTGAGACTGGCGCTATGTTTGCAGTTGCGAACAGTGTGGACAGCGTTCACAAGTTACCATGGATCGGTTTCCAGTCATGGCGTGCGGCTGGAAAAAAGGTATGCATTATATTTATAACATAAATATAGCCAAACCTTTGTATCTTCTATGGCATACAAAGTCAGTATTTGGGTCAACTTTACAAACTGTTCGACATAGTTTTTTATATTTACTTATTTTTAACAGTCATCAGGCTGAATTGTTGTCTCCCATACTATAATAACAAGAACAATCACCCATAACTGTGACAGAAAGAAATATTCAAAAATATTTTAGTTGTAAACCTGCACTTATTGCCAAATAGTTCTTTGACAAGTACATAATGTCACATAGTAACTACAAGAACATACAAAGTATTGATCATAAATGATACATCCTTATCTCTAATTGTGTTGGGTTGGTTACCATTGTCCTCTGCTGTCATTATGTGTTACTAAGAGCTGCATCCAGCCCTGAACATATGGGTTGTGTTTGTTCTAGAGGATTTTATTCATCCTAACATGAAGTAGAAGACCTTTCGAAACAAGGAAAATACAACACATATAAATCATATGGATTTGAAAAAGGTTCATATGTGCACAAGTAGATAAATAAACCAAGGTTCGTCAAACCGTACCATATCGGCATACCGAGCTTAGCCTAGTATGGTATGGTACACTGGTACTGAGCGATACATCTAGGTGTACCACTCGATGTATATATATATATATATAATAAAGTTAAAAATAAAAAAGGGCGATGTCACCTCATTCTTTTTCCCCGTGCAGGGAGAAGCGCCTCGTTCTTTTTCCCCACGCAGAGAGTCGTTTCTTCTCCCTGCACGGGGAGAAGAAATCGCCCACCTACGGTGGATCGTGGGTGACGGGTCGCGCGGGTGGCGGACCACGAGCGTCGGATCATGTGCGTGAAGAAATTGCCCGCGGGCGACGGATCGCACGAGCGAAGAAATCACCCGTGGGCGATGGGTCGCGCGGGCGAAGAAATCGCCCACAGGCGACGAATTGGGATCGGGAGACCAACGTCCGACTCCAGGTTCTCCCTCCTCTCCTAGAAATAATGTTTTTAAAAATTATTTCTAGGAATCAAGGTTTGAAGTTTCAAGTACAGGATTCCATTAGACCTTGGCTTGATCTTTACGGGTTTGGTATACACCAATGTAGTCATTTCAAAAGGCGCACGAGTGAGACAAGGCGAGGCCCGAGCACCTCATAACATGGTCAGGCGAGGAACTTAAAGAAGGCATCGCTCGGGCATGCTTGGGCCTAGGCATTGGGTGACTTAAGTGAGCACCCGATCAAATCAAGTCTTGATTAGCTTAAGTCACCCAATCAAATCGAGTCCAAATTAGGTTAATTTTACATTGGTGGCTACTGAACCAACTAGACATAGCACTTACCTCCTTGTGTCCCAACCCCCCCCCCCCCCGATCCAATGTTAAGTATTAGAAACCCTATCGCAAGCCGCCTTCGCACTTTGTTGCCAAATGTTGAGCCTCATTGCCCTATGCCGCTTAACCGTAAGCGTACATCATTGGACCGAAACCTTTTTCTCCCTACATCATTGGACTACAAGCCCCCTTCACCCTACGCCATTAGACCACGAGCCTCCTTTGCCTAGTTGTCGGATCGCGAGCCTCCTCCCCCTACGCCACCATCTACAACTTTGTTTCTTTGTTGTGTGTCTTACGCTGTCAACTAGCTTCATTTTGTCGTTCGGTTGTCAATATCCTCTGCCCTAACCACCACCTTCCACTTTTGTTTTGATAGGACTCCAATAGGGTTGAGTCCTAATTACCTTAGAAGTAATTAATAAGAACCCTGTGAGATTGTAATAAAACCCCATCTAGTCACTTCTATCTTATAAAGAAGTGTGGCTAGGGTTTATTTTGGGGCCTTAGGGCTTCCTAGCCGCCACCTCCCTTATTGGACTGGTCAAATAGGGTTTCTAGCAGAGGGGCGTGGCTTGTGCAGCCACTTAGGCCGTCGTCCCCTTTATTTAGGCATGACAGCTATAGGAGGGGCAAAAGGGAAAATTCACTTAGGAAGCACCCCCTAGGGCTAGGGTTTTGAGCCCTATATAAGCTTGTAGCCTCCACCTCTTTTCATCAAGCAAGATCAATCTGCAATTGCCATATCGTCGACTACTAGAAGGGAGAGAACCCCTATAGCGTTCCTAAGGTTGATCCCCCTCAAAGATCAAAATTTATAGAGCTCCTTCTGGGGTTCTATCATCTAGTATCAGAACAGTGTTCCTACTTCCCTTGTTGCCATCTCTGCCGCCCCCACCCTTCCAAGCAATTCCCACAATTGCTGCAACACGCGCCTCCATCGTCATTCCTAAGCCGCAGATCAAATCAATCTGCTGCTGCCCTTTGCGTTTGAAATTAGAGATCTGGTATATTTTCATCACCCAAGTCTATTTGCTACTGCTATTCCTTTGCCTTACACATTGGAGAAGTTTTTTCATATTTTCCTTGCTGCAAAATTCTACTGTCGCAAATGTTATCATCGTTGCGAAGGGGAAACGCTGCAGAAAAATTTCAGCTGATTGTTACTTCTTGAAACCGAACTTTTGCTTGTCCTTTTTGGCTAAAACTTTTACACAAATTCATAGATCATCTTAGCTTTCATCTAAGATTGATCTCTGGAAAAAATTCCTTCTGAAACCAGACTTATAGTGCTGCAATTCCTCGTTGTGCATTGCTGGAATTTTACGACGAAGAACCTGCCTTCTGACTTTTCATCCATTTTCCTACCGTTATGTTGTCGAAATTTTGTCGAACTTATTTGCTGATATTACCCACATGTGGACCGAGGTTTTGTGACAAATTTCTGCATATTTTCCTCGGGTTTTCCTCTGGAATTTACGTCGAGTTCGTTGTTTCTTCGACGTAAATTCTGTTCGGCAGAACTGCACGTACGCAGCGATCTTTCGTCGAATCCTATCAGATTTTCGCTGCTGCTTTTCCAGATTTGAAACTCTCTATTCCTCATCTTCATCTCCTACCACCACAGCCTCAAATTTCACAAATTTTGGCTGGAATTTTCATTGAGAAACTGTTGTTTCTTCGACGACAATTCTGCTTCTGCAAGGCAGCATACACTGAAGTGAACTTCGTCGAATTCAATCAAACCTTCACTGCCATCTCTTCTAGATCTGAAACCATCTTTCCCTAACCTTCACTCTCTACCATCACAGCCCCAAAACCCTACCAAACCACAGCCAAAACCATACTCAAATCAGCCATAAAACAGCCTAAAGCCGCAGCCTTCTACAGCACCTATTCACATCATACCCCCACTGATCCCTATCAAACCTCTACTGCCATCTATCCCAGGTCAAAATCCTTTTCCTAACCTTGATCCACTGCTATCACTGCCCTAAAACCATACCAAATTGCAGCCAAAACTCCACAAAACTACAGCCCCAAACCGCACCCAAAACAGCCACCCAATCTCCCTTATCCCTTCAACCACAGCATGCATCTCTCGCTGCCATCTACCTTGATCGCAACCAGCAGCAGCTTGATCACATCCAGCAGCGATCCCTCGCTGCACAATGTTGCAAACATCGACCTCTAGCTGCCATCTTCCTTGATCACAGACAACAGCGATCCTTTGCGGCAAAAAGCTACTAGCAGCGATCTTTCACTGCAATCTGTCTATATTGCAGCCTGCTGCAATCTTTCGCTGCCAACTGTCTTGATTGCGGCCAGCAATGAATTGAACACAACCAATAGCGGTCTCTCGCTCCATACTGCCGCTGCCCTCCTCCGCAACAGCCGCGCACACTGCTGCGCCCTCCCCACCCCCACAACACACCCCCCAAACACCCCCCACACCCCGCACCCTTGTTGCAACCAACGCCACCTGCAGCCACGAAGTCAAAGCGCAGCCACAGCTGACGTAGCTGCTGCCCTCTTCTTCCTCCACCATCACTGCTGCCTTTCGACTCGGACCTCTCGGCTGCCATCTTCGGACAGATATCAGCCACCTGAAAAATCGCAGCCTCGAAGACATTGCAGCATCACCGCAGAACCGCAGCCGACGTTACTGCTGCCATCTTCTTCCTCCACTGTTGTTGCTACCCTTGGCTGCCATCCTCCACTTGGAGACTTCACCAGCGTGGCCCCAACATTGCTGCCATTTGTCGCCTTCAACCTGAAGATTGTAGCTACACTCTTTAATCGATTTATTTGACAGGTTGGAGATCCTTATGTCATGACATTGGTGGGCTTATTCGAAGCCAAATTGGAGGCTTTCGAGATGCGTATGGATGCTCGATTATGCATTCTCATCGAGGAGTTTAGATTGGGCCGATCACCGAGCCCAATAAGATCACAACGTGGTGCAAATTCAGATTGTAAAAAGAACCCATCGGAGATAAAGAGCGAGGATAAGACATGGTAGCCCTACACCTCAACGACATCGATCTCCTTTGCACAACTTCAAGAAGGGCACCTCAATTAAGATGCTCAGAGCATGAGAGCCATATCCCAACCAAAAGCATATAAACCTTCAGCACCAATCAATTACAAGAACCTTGACGAAGAACTAGCGATGATCCGTCAAACCTCCACCATCCAAGAATACCAAAACAGGTTTGAAAGGTTATTTAATCAAATTTATGATTGGTCTGAAAAGCATATATTGAGGACTTTTATTGAGGGCTTGAAGTCGGAGATTCCGGAAGAAGTTATAGCGTGACAGCCGTACACACTTAAGGCAGCCATCTCCTTCGCGGGACATCAAGAGGAGCGATTGAAATATGAAGTCCAGAGGACTAGGGTCGCTCCCCGACCAGCGGCACCAAAGCTTTCACCTCCTCCTACTGTCAGCTGACCCCCTCGGCCGAAGAAATTAACAAGAGAAGACCTTCATGACGGATTGGCAAAGGGCCTATGTGGGTATTGTGATAAGCTGTGGAGCCTAGAACACCAATGTAAAAGGAGACACCGCTGATGATTGCGCTCATTGAAGAACCCAAACTTGAAGATACGACTCTCGAGCCCAAGGAGAAGGATACACCACAATCGGCCACTCGCATAGTCCCTACCTTAGCCGGCTACACCAACCTGCAAAAATTGAAGATCGAAGGGTTTCTCGAGCAGCGGTCCATCATCATTCTCATCGACGCCGGGAGCACACACAACTTCATGAGCTGTGAAGTTACTACCCACTTAATACTCCAAAAAGAAGATTACAGCGGGTTCGAAGTCAAGGTAGCTAACGGCCAAATTCTGAAGTACATCCAGAAGTGCCCGCAGGTAAAACTGATCCTATAGGAGCAAGACGTAGTTGTTGATTTTTTCCTCCTCCCTCTCGATGAGTTTGATATAGTGCTCGACATTGATTGGTTGTCCACGATTGGAGAAGTTTTCTGAAATTTTTCGAAGCTAACCATGAAATTCTTCAGCAAAGGAAAACAGGTGGTTCTACGAGGGAGCCAAGCGACTACGACCACAACACAACATTTGTAGAAGGTACCAAAAGAAGAATCCAGCCGCTTCTCAATTGAAATTCAAGAGTTTCAGGAGATGAAGCCAAAGGAGATTGAAGATAAGAATCCTCTCCCATAGCTTGCTGAAATTTTGGGAGTCTCCACCGAACTGAACCTATTACCTTCGATCAAGATGCTCGACTCCTCTATGATGAACTGGTTGAAATTACCACCATCTGATGCTCAGCCAGATTGCTGCCCACAGAAGATCAAAGATAAAAGGGTCGCCCAAGAGATGATAGAGACATGAATTGTTCGGCCATGCTTATTTTCCGTTACGATACATCCCTACATCCTTTTCCCCATGGATAAGCTACTTTTAAAGTGTTACATCCTGTCGAACTCACCATGGTTGGTGATGCAGCACTTCCAGATCTCAGGTGACTTCCACGACTTCTCCTAGGATCAGACTATGATGCTTAAAGACTTTCTTACTGATGACCTCCGTTCTACGACCCAAGACCGTGAGAAAATTGAGGCTCCTCCAGTGGCGAAATCAAAATAAGAGAAGGATCATTCGCAGATCTCAACAAAACATCATCCCTCCCACTGTGAAGAAAGATGTACTACCTTGGCCGAGTGGAACTATAGCCCTCAAGACCATGATGTTGTCCACACAAAGTCGTGGCTAGATGTTTATGATTGAAGCAGACACATCCAGAGTTAGGATCGACGTCTCCCTTATACAAGATAGTTTATGACACGAAGAGGAGTAAGCCTAGGAGAATTACAATCCATGCTCACACCAGATTGAGCTCTCATCATTCTGAACCATACCAGAGAGCAGTCACCATTCTAGAAGAATGATTGGCTATTACTAAAGACTACCCATATGATAGCACATGCAAAGAAGAAGCTAGCTCCTGACAAACTTCAGAATGGACGAAAAATTAAAGATCGAGTTTTCCTACACCTCCAGCCCGATCAGCAGGAAACTCGAGCTTTAACGGTCTCCCTATTTCTTTGCGCCTTGCAAAATTGGGGATCACATTGGGGACCTAACTTGGAGATCAGATCTGCGCACCAGATCAAAATTATAGTTGATCCTCCAGGTATTCCATCTCAAATGGAAATTTAAAGAAGACGCCTCAGCCCAAATCCTTCCAACTAACACCCAAGCTGATGAGGAAGCCAAAGTTCAATTGATGATAGCATGAGAATCATACGAGAAGCTGAAGACCCGGTTCCCCGAGTTTATGGATCCTTAGCCTTGAGGATAAGGCTGATTTAAAGAGGGCGGGCTTGATAGGACTCCAGCAGGGTTGAGTCCTAATCATGCTAGAAGTAATTAATAAGAACCCTATGAGATTGTAATAAAACCCCACATAGTCACTTCTATCCTATAAAAAAGTGTGGCTAAGGTTTATTTTCGGGCCTTAGGGCTTCCTAGCTGCCACCCCCCTTACTGGCTGGTCGACTAGGGTTTTTTGCAGAGGGACGTGGCTTGTGTAGCCATTTAGGTCGTCGCACCCTTTATTTAGGCATGGCAGCTATAGGAGGGGCAAAAGGGGAATTCACTTAGGAAGCACCAAGATTAATCTACAATTCAGCCATATGGCCAACTACTTGGAGGGAGGAACCCCGAAAGCCTCTTTCTCCCTACATCATTGGATTAAAAGCCCCCTTCACCCTACGCCATCAGACCACAAGCCTCCTTTGCCTAGCTGTCAGATCGCGAGCCTCCTCCCCCTACGCCACCATCTACAACTTTGTTTCTTCGTTGTGTGTGCTACGCTGTCAACTAGCTTCATTTTGTCGTCGGTTGCCAATATCCTCTACCCTAACCACCACCTTCGTCTGTTGTTTACTTCTCCATCTCCTCTTTCTCAGTTTATAGGTAACAGCATGTTTGTTAAATGATCTCTTTCCTGCATCGTTAATGATCGCCTATTTCGTATTTGTATTTTCTACATTGTTAAATTTCCAACATCAACTTGAGGTGGGTACACTATTAGGAGTTAAAATATAACAGAACATATACTATTAAGTAGGAACATCGTAGGTATCTGGGTTTATTTTCGTACAATGTAAGCATACTTTATATAATTGTCATCTTTTTTTGTTACCATATTTATCAATCTATTATGAATTTTAATATTTGGGAGTGCTTTGCTTCATTCAAGCGGGAGGCTGGGCATTTTAGCACCTTGGTGCCTAGCATTTTTGAAAACACAACACCAGTGTACTTATACATAATATGGATGAACATGCCACGGTACTGAGAGGGTGGATGGAGGAGGGAAAGGTGGAGAAGAGGAGAAATAGAAGAGGAAGAAGAGGAGAGGAGGAGAGAGAGAATTATTGGCCAAGGTGGGCGATCTAGGCGGCGACAACATGCCCCACATATTAAGGGCTCAGGTTTGATACACACACATGATATACAGAGAGAGGAAATTTAATATACTTTATATTATTCAAAGTGATCTGGATTTGAACCTCCAAAATGGGTTGGTTAACGAGCTGGTATTTTGTCAGATTGGTATTTTTCACCTGGTTCATATCGGTTGGGATGGTTGTTCTAAACTATGCTAGTAATGATAAATTAGGTAACATGGTCTAGACTATGTTTGATCACAATTAATTAGGTAACATGGTCTAGACTATGTTTGATCACAATTAATGATATATAGTATAGGCTAAAATGTTTTTAATTTTTTCTTAGATGAATATGGTTTTTTTGTTGCTTATTCTACTTTCACGTGGTCTGGTTCCAATGGCCATAATATTATGATGCTGTTTGTCCTAATGTGATTGACAAGAGGAGATCTTGAAGACTCTTGCTTTAAAATTTTGATGCCCTGATATGTAGCCAAATAATTATGCAAGATCTTGAGAATTACAAAATCAGTTGAAAGAGATCATAAATTGATCTAGAATTTACAATAATTATGCAAGATCTTGAGAATTACAAAATCAGTTGAAAGAGATCATAAATTGATCTAGAATTTACAATAAACAAATTTAAATGAAACATCAAATAGTTTGAACAGGGAGCTTGGCGCAGATCATGACATGCATCTTAAATAATGGATTTGTTGATTGTTGCCTAATGATGGATGTTGCATCTTTTGGGCTGACAGACTATGTTTAGTCAGTTTGAACAAAACTTCTATCTCTATAGTTTGTAACTTATTAAATGTTGCATAAGACCATGACATGCATCATAAATAAAGGATTTGTTCATTGTTTCTCGCTGAAGGTTGTTGTGCCTTTTGTGTTGACAGATTATTTTTGGTCAATTTGAACCAATTTCTATCTCTAGAGTTTGTGACGTCCCAAATGCTGCATGTGTTTTTTTTTTTTTTCTGTTTTGAAATTAATTTGTCTGAATCAAACATTGCAACTTTATGGTATGTTTACATCATTATATTCAATAACATAGTTACAAGTTTTTCTTCTTTAGCACATTCTAGTCCGGATGGCATATGCATTTTCAGATAGTCTTGTCTTAGGTCTCTTTGATTACAAAAACAAAGATTAACTAATTTTTGCTTTGGAAGGTTGGATGCTATGAATCTTATCTCTATCACTGTGTCATTTGGCAAAAATACTTTTGAAAATAATTATTTACATTAATGTGTGTGTCCGCTTTGCGTGTTGTTGGTCCTTTATATAATATTTATCTCACACTCAAATAGTTGGTATTTTGCTCACAAATGGAACATCATTGTATATATCCCCTCATTCTCCTATACAGCCTACTTTGACTCTTTTCACCTCCACTTCTACTTTCATCATGTTGCTCTTTCTTCTAATCTGTTTGGGGAAAAATTCGATGATCTTGATCCTCCCTTCGTGCTGACTTATACTTTGTGGGGGCATGATAACTGAAAGGAAAAAATGATCTAGATTGCTTTTGTAGGGAAATACCTAAACAATGAACTAAAAAGAGACTTCTTGAGTAACAAGCTCAGACTTCTTGAGCAATAGCTCAAACTTCCCGAGCAATAGCTCAAACTTCTGAAGACCACAATTCTGCTATCGCTGTTCTCCTCTTCTTTCTATCTGCCAACTCTTCTTTTTTAGGTCACTGCTCATGTCCTCTTTAGGGTTGTCGCACTGCACCCCTCTTCTTAAAGTTGTAGAGGGGAGGACTCCTAACTTGAGTACGACTCTTAATCGGAGTTCAACTCTTCTTCCAATTAGAATCCAACTCGAATTGAGTTGGATTGGGTCTTTGAGGTAGCCGAACTTGAGCTTTGAGCTTGGGTTTGACTTGGCTAGATTGAGTTGTGTTTGAGTATGACTCGAACTAAGTTTGGACTGAATTGGAGTATGATTCAAAGTGAGTTTGAGTTGAATTGGAGTAGGACTTAAACTGAGTTTGATCATTCTAATCATGACTCCTTGAGTTTGGTGATTCAGATTCTGTTGAATTTGAAATTGAAGATTGGGAAACTTTGCTTCACCAGCTTCCTTCATGAACCACCTTGTTGAACTTGGCTTTTGTCCTTTGCGTCCTACCCAAAAAGCTGTTTTGATGCCTTATATTATGGTATGACGATGGTGTCTTCTTTTAGTCTTCTCTTGGCTGATCACCAAGTCATCTATCAATGGCTTGAACACCTTCAAGTTTTTCATGTCCATAACTGAGTACATTTCTAGGTACAGAGGTTGGCAAACATTGTCTCCAATCCGCTTTAAGATTTTGAACGATTAATATTGGCAGGGCTTGAGTTTCTTTTCTTCTCTTTTCGGTCGTTCCTTCCCTAGGTGCAGCGCGATGAAGTCACCTTCTAGGAAATGGCCCTCAGTACGATGTCGGTCATGTTTGTATTTCTGTTGAGCCCATTGAAGTTGTTGTTCAACTTCCTTGTGCACCCATCAGATATGCTCGAGAAATTTTTGTGCTTCTAGCATTATGTTCCTTTTTTGGAGGTTTGTGACATTGAATTGATCACAAATTGGACATCAAAAGGGCTTTGGGGCAAGTAGCCTAAGCATACCTCGTACGACGGTTTGATCATGGAGCTATGCACCTCGATTTGAGATCCAATTTGGTGAAGATGGTGGTCTAGCATATCTAAGGCGCGGTATTTATGCTCATGCACCATCCTTCGTCCTTCAGCACCATCACCGCCGTGTTTTGCAAGGAGAACAGCTTGGTTTGATAACACCGCTCTTGATTAGCTCAGCCACTTATCATTGGTTTTCTTCATTCTCCAAAATTGAGTTCTGATACATGTTGAGATTTGGTAGTGGTGCTTGGAGATGAGTAATATTTTGTGCTTTACCATTCGTCATGGAGGTAGTTCGTTGTTTTTGGTAAAAAGTGCTAATGAGCTCCTGGACCATACAATCATCCTCTTTCTTACATGTCGTTGATAAGGATGACTGTTAATGATGGAGATTGCGAAGCAATACCTCATCAATATACTTACTAGTGATGGTGAAGCAAAATTTCCATAGTCGATCTATCCTTATCTCTATATCTTTTTGGATCCAACCCAAGTCGTATGAGTTTGGATGAGGTATGATTTGTAGGCCAAGCTTCTGGACCAAGCTTGTTGAGATGAGGTCTATCTGATTCTCAATGTCGATGTTGGCGTCAATGACTTGTTCACTTGAATTTTCAACATGAATAGCTTTTATGGAACTTTTGGATCGATGGATGGAATCAAGTTTGTAACCTTCAGCATCACCATCAATGAACTCGAACTCGAATCTACAGATGAATTAGCACAAGCTCAATGGGATCATCGTCGATAGTCACAGCTATTGTTCGTCGACTTTGGTTATTCTTCTTTCACTTTTCTGGAAAGAGTTTTGGGTGAACCAACATTTCTCCCTTGTATGCCCTATAAATTTTAGTGATCTTAGAAGTGGTCACTTCTCTTCAAGGAAGAAGAATTTTTACTGTTGCTGAAATTTTTTTTATCTTTAAGTAGCTTTCTTCGGTCGTCTTCATAGTCCTCTCGCTATAGGTTCTATTCTTCATTTCCATTGCCATGGCTATCTCGCTGGCACAAGATGTCATGAACCTTGACGAGGCTCAATCCATAGTTTATCTGGGTGTGCAAACCAACAGTAAACTTCATGTCATCGCTTGTTGTTGGAACTCGATGGTGTAGTCTTGCATCGATTGGTCTCGTCCTTGGCATAGGTTGTGCCATCTTTTCCATCGATCTTCGAGGTAGTCCATTGGGTAGAATGTTGAATAGGTCTTTTAAATTGCCCCCACGTTCTCTCTTCATCATTGTAAGTTAACAGTAGGCATTCCATCATGCTAGAGCATAACTTGTCAATTTGACTCGCATGAGTGCAACTTTGTCTTTACTACTATACCTATATAGGGTAAAGTAGGTGTTAAGTTGATCGAGCCACGCGTCTAAGAACTCTATGTTGATAAAGCCATTGTAGGTGCAGATGTAAATTCGGGCCTTGATTCGAAAAGGTCAAAACCATTCCTTCGCTACTTTTGTAGTGTTGATGTCATCGTCGTTGCATTGTGTCATCGAGAAACGAGTTTTGGTATTTAATGAAGATGGCTACTCCTTTGTTGTGATGCGCTTATCTCCATCGTCGTTCATTGATGTGTTGGATTGGGATTGGATCCAACCCATCATGACCATCTTCTGTGTAAGCAATGTGATTTGGGTAGGAAGATCCGACGATGCCACTGGGTACTATTTGCCATCGTGTCGTCTCTTTTCGTCAGTAAATTAGTGTTGAATCTCTAACTCCTGAAGTTATTCACTTGAATTTTTGTATCCTTGCTTCATGATGACCATCCATGGTAGGAAGTAGGAACGTCACTCTAATACCTCCTCCTAGTCGGTTTGGGAGAAGGATTTGGTGATCTTGATCTTTCCTCCGAGTGGATTTATGCTTTGTGAGAGAATTGTTAGAGATGTTGGAAGAATAGAAACTTGAAAGAGAAAAGAAAATATAGATTGCTTCTTGACAAAGGAATATCTAATTTCACAATTGCAAAGAGATTCTTTAGCAACTAGCTCGTAGTTTTTAAGCAATAGCTCTAACTTTATGAGCATGCAAGCTCGACTTCTTGAAGCTTCTCTCTTTCTGCCGCCTCTCATTTTTCCCTTCTTTCCTAGGGCTGCTGATCCCCCCTTTACTTATAGTTGTATAGGAGAAAGACTCCCAACTAGAGAAGACTCGACATTCCTACACAAGAGACTCCTAGAATTCTAACTAGAGGACTCTTAATTGGAGTCCAACTCTCAATCTCACTCCAAGAACACCTAATAAGTGAAGTCTTCTCACTTCGAGCACAACTCAAATTGAGCTCAGGCTTGAGTCTTTGGCTACCCGAACTTGGACTTCAGCTGGGTTGACCCCGATCCAATATTACCTTGAAGGTATGATAAATCAATGTGTATGTAGATCATTGTGCATGTCAGTTTCTGGGACTAAAGTTCTAACCAAGGATTGCAATAATGGGTGGTATCACATGTACCGAGTGGTATACCAGTCCGCTAGTTGATCGATGGCGGATCGCTCATCGGGCGATACCGCCAGTCTTGGTTGTTTCGATCGTTACCACCGATCGGTAATCGGCCATGCTGTCACGGTGAGTCGATTCGACCGTCGCCGGTCGATTTC
Source organism: Ensete glaucum (assembly GCA_021527575.1). Taxonomy (NCBI): domain Eukaryota; kingdom Viridiplantae; phylum Streptophyta; class Magnoliopsida; order Zingiberales; family Musaceae; genus Ensete; species Ensete glaucum. The sequence continues at coordinate 33,026,817 of CM038557.1, forward strand.
GGATGATATCAGTCGAGGAAGGAGAAAGAAGAAGAGGGAGAAGGAAAACTTGGAGTCCTCTTTGCTCACATGATCCATCGCCCACGGGCGATTTTTCTCCCTATGTGGGGAGAAGGAACGAGGTGACGTCACCCTTTTTTTTTATTTTTAATTATATTATATTATATATATCGAGCAGTATGCTGTGTGTACGATTCGGTACCGGCATACCATAACGTACCGAGCTGAGCTCGATACGCTGGTATGGACCGGTACGGTGAACTTTGGTTCTAAGAACTGCTTTGTCCAAGAATTTCACTTTCATGAGTAAAGGATCGCTTATTTGTTTAACCTAGTTTCTAGTTCATTTCTATAAAGGAAATCTTTATAATTCTATAACATACTTGGTGAAAGTTTATCTTATTGGGAAACAGGTTTCTTTGTCTCATGCTGCTGAAGAAGTATTGGAGAAGACAATACAAGGACAAAGCAAAGGGGATATAATCTACTATTGGGCAGTTATGGATGTGGGCCTGAACAACGTTGATATGAACAGAAAACTTGACTTCTGGTCCATGTGTGATATCTTAAATGCTGCAAATTGCAGGTACTTCATCTTTTTGCATTTACTTCTATTTGATCTGTTTATATGCTGGTTTGCAATAGTTGCCCTATGTAGTAATATGCATGAATTTAGTGTTAATATCAGGGATTTAGTTGCTGGGTCTGCTAGTCAAACCACTTGCATTTTTGCCAGGTCTTACAGGTTGGCACATGGTTCCATGCTATGTGCCCATCACCTATGAGAATTGGACATTTTCCATGCATAGGCATTCCATGACACAATGTTGTTGGTATGTGACATGACACATACAGTGTGAATGGCCTGAAATGGGCACAGCAGGTTATATGTTTGATTTTTGTTAGAACTGTAGGTTTCTTCAGGAAAGTGTAGATCAATGATGAAACTGTAACTTATATGAAAGCTCTGGTTCGATTCAGGAATTCTTTGAAGACTTAAAAAAGTTGTCAGATTTAAGAAAAGCTTCAACTGTGTTGTAAATATAAATCTGTGATTCATCATTAATTTGAGATTGATAGCTTTATGTCAAGAAAAACTGTTTTGCTGTTGTACGTTGGATCCTTCGAATCTTCTAAATTCAGCTAATCTCAGTGGAAATTCAACCAGTTTCAATGGTCCCTTGCAGACCCTTTGCACCTTGCCAACACCCACTACATTCGTCCGGTTGATAGTCCTTTCTCTGTGACCCATTCCACACATCATCAGCTGGTGATCAGCTTTACTTGAGTTCCTAAAAGATCTAGACAGAAAGAAGAGGGAAAAGGTCCTCTTTGGTCTCTACTATTTCTGGCAGTATTCCATAAGTTACTAGCGACCAGTATTCTACTGACTTGAAAAAAATTAAATAAATAGTCTGGTATTTGATGTTATTATAGGCTATATGTTATAAACACAATATGTTATTTATTTCTGTGGATATACATGTTCTAGTGACTCGCTATATCAGCCTGAAATTTTCTCATGCTAGGATATCTTAGGTTCACTGGACACCAGCAATATTGACCAAGTTTTCTGTCACTAGTTAAATGTTCTGTTGTCATTGACATGAAGAACTGTTAAATAGCTTTATGCTTGTGTAATTGAGAAGGTGTTATCTGATATCCTGTTACTAGATGTATTGATGCTTCAACTAGCAGCAGATACATCTCCTTGTTTGACAATATTCTTTCAACTCAGAACAAAATGGAACTATTTACTATATTTTTTTAATCAGCTCTTTGTATTGACATAGAAATTGTGCATGTGACAAAATTTGGTTGGTTCTAGGGCTTAGTAGATTTGGTAGTTGGTTCAATTAAATTTTTTGAATATGAACTACCAGAGAATATGAACTACCAGAGAGGAGGTGCAGATCGAGGAGGAAGGCACACTACCGAGAGAGAGATAGAGAGAGAGAGAGAGAGAGAGAGAGCTGCAATCGCTTACTAGTGGAGAATGGTGGTGGCTCCTCCCACTTACCAATGCTTCCTCCCACTTATGGAAGCAATCCTCGGTGGTCGTCAGTGGATTTTTTAGTAGACGGTGGAAGTTCGAGACAAAGTCGTGAGGATGCATGTTAGAACTCTGCAGGATTCTAAGCTCGGATTGATTTCTGTAGGAGATCAGCCTCCTTGTAACTCTATAGGGGTTCCTCCCTCGGTATTTGACTACAAGAGCTGAAGAAAAGATTGATCTATTCATGACAAAAAAGGTTATGGCTACAAGTGTTTATATAGGGTCTCAAAACCCTAATCCTAATAGGACTCCTACTTCAACTAAACCAAAACTCCAACTCCTAATTTAACTCCTAATCAACCTTAGAGAGACTCCTAACTAAATGGAGCTCTCCCTTTTTAACCCTAGCTGGCCTCCCCTAATATGAGCCACATAAAAAACATATTTGTTTCTAGGGCTAAGGTTGGGCCACCTTATTTATTGTTATAGACATATATTGCTGCTTCAAGAACTTTTCAAGCCTAAGATTAATGTGATAGATTGTCTACACTGGGTCTTTGTCAATATATCCACTTCTATAGTATACTAATCAATATGATCAACAAGAAAACAAAAAGAAACTAAGAACAGTGTCATATAGCTTCTGTTTGTCGAAGGGGATGACATATTATAATGTGGAATCTACATGCTAGCTATAATGCATTTTGATCCACTGTTTGACATACCACCCAAAATGGTGCAAAATAACAGTATGTACTGGTCTATCAGCTAACCATTACATGGATCAGCTCATTTCAGGCAGTATGTAGGTAACAGGCCAAGTATTGGCTGTATGGATGATGTATCAATCAATATAGTCGAAACCAAGGTTTGCAATTTCAATCTGTACCATTCGATACGGACGGTATATACCGGTCCACCAGGTTACCGGTATGTGGACCGTCCACTACCGGGCAGTACCACCAAAAATTGATCATCGGCAGCCAATTGAGAGAGAAATCGATCGTCGGCAGTCGATTTCGGTCGTCGACGGTCGATTGAGTGAGAAATCGACCGTCGGCGGTCGATTGAGGCAGAAAAAGGGAAGAATAAGAAGAAGAGGAAAAGGAGAGGAGAAGAAGAAAGAAGTACCTCCTTTCTTTACGCCGTCGCCGCCCTCGCCCGCCAGCGATTTTTCTCTGCGCGAGGAGAATGTCTCCTACACAGGGAGAAAGATCGAGACAACGTCGCCCCTTTTCTTGTTCTTTTCTTAATATATTAATAATTTTTTAATATTATATTATAATATATTTTAATGTATCGATTAGTGCGCACTATGTGTACCGCCTGGTACTAGTACCGAGAAAGTCTCGGTATACCACTAAGGACCAGTATATCAAACCTTGGTCGAAACTCATTATATCGATTGATACAAGTTGGTACATGCCATAATTTGACTGATATCGACCCAAATTGGGTCAAGTTTAACCCTAATAGTCAACCGTTAAGCCTCTTTTCCATCCCCCTCTTTCATTCATTTTCATTCAATCTCTCATTCTCACTCTTTATCATATTCTCATTTGTGATTAAAGTTCCTAATAAACAAATAGTGGTAATCAAGCCGATTCAAGATTTGTAGAAGCAACTTCCTTTAACAACAGATGATTGTGAGACAAAGTTACTTGACAGATAGGAAAAAGATAAAACTTTCTCATCCTTATAAGTTATAACTAAGGTTTGCAATTCCGATATTTACTGCCGTGCAGGCGGTACATACTGGTCCGCTAGGTTGCCGGTAAGCGGACCACCCACTACCGGTGGTTCAGCTAAAAATCAACCATCGACAGTCGATTGAAGGGAGAAATCGATCGTCGACGGTCGATTGAGCGAGAAAAAGGGAGGAAGAAGAGGAAAAAGAAAAAAAAGAAAAGAGGAGAAAAAGAATATCTATCGCCTCCTCGCCATCTGGTGCCGCTGACATGGTCGTGGCGCTCTTTCTCCCACGCGGGGAGAAAGATCGAGGCGACGCCCTTTTCTTCTTTTTTTTATATTTTAATATTTATATTATATTATATAATAAAAATATTTATATTATATTTTAATATATCGGATGGTATGCATTGTGAGTACCGCTTGGTACCAAGATCATCTTGATGAGATGAACTCGATGCGTCTGGATGGGTCAAACCTTGCTTATAACATATAATTCCTATTCATATATGCCTCATATACACTCTATTTTTATTAATACAATTATTATTAAATTACGATAAAAATCCTAACGAGGGTTTTACTGTGAATTTACAATCATTTTTAGTCTTTTTTTGAAAGCCAATATGTATCAGCATACTGATATATTGCCACGAACATAGCTGATTTTGTCTAAGTCGTGCAGCACCCTTGCATGTCCGTTCGCAAAGGTCAGCCTCCCCGAAACCTCCTATGATCTCTTAGGACCTACAAAAGAGAAAATGGGTTAGAGAAAGCGTTTCACACGAGATCCACAAGCAATCATTTCATCAAACACTATATAGCCAATGTAAATTACAACCATGGACTTCACAAGTTTTGAATGGTCACACACAAAGATCATAGTCCATTGTAGACCGAAATCCCCACAAGTGTCCATAAGACATAACTCCCATTTACAAAGCGCCACAGCTAATCAAACTAAGAACAATATTTTTCTCCGTCTGATGTATCGACATTTTTGATCTTGATGCGAGGCGATCGTATAGTGCATCGGTATATTAAATATATTTTATATAATATAATATTATAATATTAAAAATATATTAAAAATGAAATAAAGGGGTGACGTCGCCTTGGTCCTAGCGCAGGGAGATGAAATGTTTCCCTGCGCGGGGACAAAAGTCACCCGCGGGCCACGAGGGCGGGTGGCAAGGGCGCGTGGGAAGACGCGCAGGCGAGGACGGTGCGAGGTACTTCTTCTCCTCTTCTTCTTCTTTTTCTCTTTTTCTTTTTCATCTTTTCTTCTTCAATCGACCACCGACGACCGAAATCAACCGCCGACGATCGATTTTTGCGGTATCACCATGGCGGTTGGTCCGTGTACCGATCACCTGCTAGACCGGTACGTACTGGGCGGTACGAGGCCTTACCGCTCGGTAAAGAGAACCTTACTGCCAAGCCTACTACTAGTCCGTTATTTGCTGTACAAAGCATGTACAAAGACCGAAAGACATTGATATATATGAGTATTACATCGAGCACCCATTTTTTTTTTCTCCATAACATTCTCCCCCACTTATTCCTTCGATGTCCTCATTGAAGCCTTTGTAGACACTGCATCTTCTCACATTTTGTTGAATCTTCAATCTTCTACTCTAGCTACAACATGCCTCTTGGCTCCCAGTTGCTCTCCGTCGTTGTTATTGAGTGGTTCAACTTTGATTCACCATGCTGCTTCAACTCACTAATGACTTACTTTGGTGTGAGGTTGGCTGAGTTGTGCTGATTCGTGTTGATTCCTGTGGATCCTTCTGATGAAGGAAAAGACCTTCCTTGTTATGCGCTAGTATCTCAATCATCTCATGCCGCTTAAATTGGATGGTTGCTTGTTAGTCATCTCTGGGATTGTACCATCTTCTCCATCATCTTTGCTGCCTACTCCTCTGAGTTGAAAAAGTATAGCACCACGTACTGCATACTTCGTTCTTTAGTTGAGCACTCTTGCATCAACCTGAAGTCCCTCACTTTCGGCTTTCTTGATAAGAAGCCCATTGACATCGGTCTTATGAAGTTCCCTGGCTTCTTGCCTTTAGCCTTGTCTTGATACTTGGAGTTTGCCTCTACATTCTCCACCTCCTCGGCCCCTTTCATGACCAACGCTCTCCATCCATCAGAGCAAGAGATCAATGACTCCATGGAAGTCCCGCCTTTGCGGTACCATGGCGGTGCCAAGCCCATGGACTACTATCTGTTGTCACCTCGATGAGAAGCCCGTTGACACCAGTCTTAAGAAGTTTCCTGGCCTCTGCTCTTCAGTCTTGTCTTGGTACATGGAGTTTGCCTCTGCTTTCTCCACCATTTCGGCCCCTTTCACGACCAATGCTCTCTCTAAGAGAGCAAGGGATCGATGTCTCCACAGAAGTCCTGCCTTTGTGGTACTATGGTGCTTCCATGCCCATGGCACTACTATCCATTGCCTCGTATTTTCGACCCTTTCTTCGCGATCGGTAGATTCGCCTCTACGGCACTGTGGCACTCCTCCGAGTCCACCTCCATTCTGATCAACACTTAGCTTTTGTGTAGCTGAGCCTCTTTGGACTCGTCATCGCTTCCTTGCCTCTTTCGACCACCTCTTCAACACCTTTGTGTTCTCCGAGCAATTCCCCTTGCTCGATGGAAAGACAGATTGTAACTCCCATACATGGCCTCCGCCATCCTGTTGCAGGGCTCGCACTGATTCTGTTCTCCTTAGCTTCCTTGGTAGCAACGTTCGCTTACTTAGCCTTATCCTTTGACTTGTCGGCTCCCTTAAGTAAATATAAGCACTGGAGCAGTCCAACTCTCTATTCGCTCCAATCATATCTTTATATGATCAAGTCCCCCCTATGAGGCTCATTGGTATTTGCACTCGGAATTCTCCCTCGGTGGTATACAGTCTCCATATGCTGATGACCAAGGCCTTCATTTAGATGCACATACGGAAGATCCGCCTCTGCGGTACCATGACATTCACTCCTTGAATCTATAGCCCTTATTGCGTTGTGTTTTTCATCGAAGTGGAGCTCCCATTAGCTCTTAATCATATTTCCGCATGACCAAGTCCCTCATGGGACTTCTCTCGCGTGTGTAGTATTGCCTCGAATTGTTCACGATCCGTTGCACCATGTCACTTCCTGGTAATATCTTAATTGCATTCAGATTCTTGTTGGATGAACTCGGACTACGATCTCTCCATGTGTGACCTCTGCCAACACCTCGTAGGGCCTCCTTTACCTTCGATTGTATTCGCTCCTTTGGCAATCGACCTTCGTCCACCCATTCTCGGGTCACACCCGAACAATGAATCGCTTTAGGACAGTCCGTCGCCTAGCAGCTCTCAAAGTCTAGAAACCTTATTGAAATTGGTGCACCATTATTTGGATCCTGGGCCTCTATCTCCCATCAGCATAATCTCTATTGTGCACCGCTTTCTTCATCACCACTTGAATGACAGCACTATGGTATATTATTTAAGAGTACCCGCCTCTGTGTCCTCGTGCCCCGTGCTAAGGCCTTCTGATCCCAACTTCGCCTTAGCCAGTTGAGTTGCCTTAGTTCCTCCGTCAAATGCTTCTCTGAGATAAGGTGCATATATCTCGAAGCTCCCTTTGTCTTTGACACCATGCAGGATGAGTTCGCTCTATCAGAATGAAGATCCCATGGAACAACACGATCCCGCTCTTGCCTCTGCAAGAGTTCATGTCCTTGACCTTTGTCTAAGGAATACTTCGTGCCTTCGCTTCATGTTCCATCTTCTACGTTGACTCCCTTCATGCGGCTTAGGCATTTCACCAAGTTCCACCCAAGTTGCTCCGCCTCTCGATTTGCATTGAGTTGATGGTGGCCCTTGCGCCCACCATTCCACGGGTTAACCCTCCGTTGAGTTTGATTTTCACATCGTCTCTAAGTGTGCCTTCATTTGATGTTGCCATGCGTCACTCCGCCACTTGATTTCGCAATGCATCCACCAAAGCATTACCTCATACGAGATCATACAACAACTCCTCGTTGCTCGCTCAGTTCGTTGAGTTTTGTGGAATTGTTGTCTTGAGGTACACCTCAACATGTATAGTCCGTTGCACATGATTCTCCCTCTGGAGAACCAGGACTCATCCCTCCTAGATACGTCCTGTTGGAGCAAATTTCCTCTTCGCATTCTTCCCTTCGGAAGTTCTAGAGACTACTATCCCCTTGAACTACTTTGCCTTGTTGAACAAACCGTGCATTGTTCTGCCCCCGTAAATGCACTTGCTAGATTGTGAATCTTCGTTAATATAGCCCTCACTGCACCCATCAAGGCCTGGTAACATGCTGAACTTGTTGCACACTTTAGCCTCCTACGGACGTACCCTTCCCATGCCAAGAGAAAATTCCAATGCTCCATGGCACCGATATTTGATCGCCTTGGCATGGCCACAAACACTCTATTGTTCGCGTACAAGCCCTTGCATGAGTATTGAATTCTTCGAATTAGCGTTCCTCACCTCTATGAGCTTTGCACAACTCTTTTTGGTCATTGTGCAACTCATCTCATTTTGCACGGTCTCATCATTGCCATGAGCACCGTCAAGTTTTTAGTTGCCAATGTTAAGCCATAGCTCGAACTTAACAATTCCAACCTTTGTGCGCTATACATTCTTCCTAGCTTGCTTGTCCTCGTGGTGCCTCTCGCACAAAAGGTTGGTCATTCCTCTGATTGCCAATCTTAGATGCCCGCTCCTTTGAGCAACTCCTTTCCCAACATCTCAATATCCATTTTCCCCAAACGGTTGCGCGTGTTGGCTGCCCTCCACGCAACCCAGCTAGGTCCGCCACGTTTGCATGCCAAGTGTTTCTGTTGGGAAACCTCAGCGGGAGCATCACATACGTAGTGGAAATCAAAATAAAAATCGGTTTCCCACACAGATTAAATCATCGTGCAAAAGATTGAGGTCGCGAGAAAAACAAAAAAACTGAAAAACCACGATGCGTGAGAGATTGATTTTACCTAGGGAGATCGTATATCCCTGTATTTATAGATTCGTATGAAGAGAATAAAGGAGGTCAAGCGTCCTCTCTAGCGGTATCCACACGATGGATCTCTGCAGCGAAACTCCTCCAATCTGATCTCGTAACTCTTGCGCAGAGGGAGGGAGGAGAATAGGAGGCAGTGGCTAAAGCTGCAGCCTATCAACCATGAGTCTCCTCTCATATTTATAAAGGGCCACCAAAAACCCTAGGGCTCCTGCCTTAGTGGGTATTGGATCTCCATCCAATTACCCACTAACCTTGCAGTATTAGATCTCTATCCAATAATCTCTTTAGGCCTCTAATTGGGCCTCAACCAAGGAGTCCATCTGCATAGGGTCTCATCTAGTGAGAATAGGGGCTAATTGGATCTCAATCCAATCCTCTATTCGCTGAAGCATCCATTATATGTGTGTGACCCTCTAGGCCCGATATCGAGCTGGTCGTGAGTCACTCCCATCAGAACTCCTTTTGATATAGTGATAATAATTCACTCAACTCATCAATTATTAACGTACTAGGCCACTACGCCATAGTCCCCAGACGGTACAAGAGGGATCGAATCTATCAGACCTGTCTATCCATAGTTACCGTGTATCTATAATCTCTCATCCAACTAATATCCCAGAGAAAATATATTGGACATGGTACTGTCAAGTCACATACGGAATCAGTTTGTCTTGCTCTAATTGGATTTTACCGGAGAACTTCTCTCTCAATCCGAATGACCCTGGCCAGAGATTTGTTTGAGCAAGCACATATGGGATTTTCCTCTCGTGATACCGAGAATGGATAGTCTTCTATTGACACCCGATAACCAGTTGTAGCAGATTTGGAACTTTCTAAACTTGTAAGTCTGGCGTCAAAGAAAGGAGTACTCATACAAGGCATCCTTGGTGTCTCAAGTCAAAGGACTAAATACACAACTAGGACTATGGACTCGCTGTCTGACATTTGGTATCATCAACCATACAGCATTTCATAAGCAGATCAATTAGTGAACTCATTCTCCAATAAGCACATGTACTATATCCTTAGTGTCTTCATGTAAGTGGCTATGAGACCAACCGCCTCCATCATATGAACGGGTATATAGTACACTGATTTGTCCGGTTATCTCAATATCCCTCTCGAGTAATCTATGACTGGGATTATTTAGGATCTGTGTTTAAAGGTGATCGATCTCATTATCGTGATCTCATCACAATCCGATTCTCATTGCTCAGAATCAAGGACATCACAATATATATGTTACAGATAATATGATGTGTGAATATGCCAATAATAATCTTAAGCAAAAAGATCGCATAGCGTGTCACACGTGCCATCACTCACATGATTGGCTTGCAGGGCACCTGTAACCAGCAGTTTCTACGTGTGCTTGTATCTCTTTGATACCATCTGTCACGAACTTGGTTTTGTCTAAGTCGTGCGGCACCCTTGCATGTCCATTTGTAAAGGTCAGCCTCCTTGAAACCTCCTATGGACCCTTAGGATCTACCAAAGAGAAAACAGGTTAGAGAAATCATTTCACACGGGATCCATAAGCAATCATTTCAGCAAACACTTTATAGCCAATGCAAATTATAACCATGGACTTCTCAAGTTCTAAACAGTCACACACAAAGGATCATGGTCCATTACAGACCGAAGTCTCTACAAGTGTCCACATGACACAACTCCTATTTACAAGCCGAAAATGGCCACGAAAGCTAATCAAACTAGGGCTGCTAAGCCTACTGCTAGTCTGCTATTTGCTGTACAATGCATGTATAAAGACCGAAAGACACAGACATATATGGGCATTACATCAAGCATTAGATACAGTTTGGGAAATGGAGTTTTTTTTTTCTTTCTTTCCCATCAAAGCAATGATATGCAACTTATAACACTGTCCTGTTTGACATTTAACTCAAAGGATGAGAGTACTGGTTCACCAGAATTTCACTTTTTAATGGTTTTCTGGTGTTTTAACCCCATTTCAAACTTTCTTTAATATCACAGGTTAGGAAACAGTTTATCAAACTCTTTTTTACTACAATTTCTTGCAGGGTGATGTTTGAAGATGCTTTCAGACAAATGTATGGGCTACCACCTGACATGCTGGCTCTGCCCCCAATGCCCCTTGATGGTGACCATTGGTCTATTCTTCACAGCTGGGTGATGCCAACACCCTCCTTCCTAGAATTTATAATGTTTGCAAGGTATTCTTTCTTTATCTCTTTTTCTAGTGAAATGCTCCACATATGTTTCATTGACATGTTTAATTTGCTGAATTACAGATTTTTTGCTGATTCACTTGATAGTTTAAATCAGAACAACAGTAGCCTGACATATTGCATTCTTGGATCATCAAGACTCGAGGTAACTTAATTATCCTGCACCAATCAGTTTCAATTTTACTATGTAATTATTTATTGGTCAATCGTAAACTCAGATAAGGCACTGCTACTGCCGTGTTTTGGAAGTGTTGGTCAATGTCTGGGCTTATCATAGTGGTAGAAAGATGGTTTACCTTGACCCCTTTACTGGGGAGCTAAAAGAACAGCACCCTCTTGAGCTCAGAGATATGTGGGTGAAATACTTCAATTCAGATCTACTGAAGAGCATGGATGAAGATTTAGCTGAGAAAGCAGATGATGGCATGCATCCCAATGGCAGATGGTTGTGGCCTTTAACTGGTGAGGTGCATTGGCAGGGGATCCTTGACAGGGAAAGAGAGGAGAGATTGAAGCAAAAGATGGATAAAAAGAAGAAAACAAGGGAGAAGCTGTTGGAGAGGCAGAAGCATGGATACAAGCAGAAATCATTGGGACAGAAAGAGAAATCACCATAACAAGTTCAAGATTCCCATTTATTAACCAATCAAGACCTATAGCGTTATACTGACAGAGAACAGAAATGGTGGATGCGGGAATAAGAAGCAATTTGGTAATAAAGGGATCACCATATAAAGTTCAGGTTTCAGTTTTATTAACCAAACAAGACCCGATAGTGCTACACAAGACAGACCAAAAATAGTGGATGCAGGATGTGAAGCAATTTGATAAGCCATTGGATCTTGCCCTAATGTTTACATATACACACCTCTTCCTGCATTTTATGCTCTGAAGGAGTAGATAAGGTCATGGCAATCATAGCTGCACAGGTATCTTGATATATTTTTTGAAAAAAATTTATTTTGTGATTGTAAGTCAGGAGTGCAGAGATTACTTATGCTTCTGGCCAAGTGATATTCTTTTCCACTGATTCATCCAAGAGGATACACCAAAATGAACTGTATTTGGTTGAGTCACGATTTGTCACTGTACATCAGGGAAAAATGGAAAGCATTTATGAATGAGAGATAGAATTTTCTTTATGAGAATTTTTGTTTTGCCCTTTTGCATCATTCTGCACATTTTCCCAGAACGGTACCTGGTTTTTACAACTTGAGTTTCAGAAATATTCCATTAAGATGTCGGATGTATGTTTCATCTACTGTGCTCGTGTACAATGCTTCGTCCTGGTCTGTGTCCAAGATCTATTGGAGCCCAGATTACAACCATCAGGTATTGGCAAAAACTTTGTTTCAGTATCGTAACTAAAATTATGTCAACAGTATGCTAGGCTAATCTAGTGTCCACATCTACGGACGGAAAAAAGTGTTCTAAAACAGAAATATGCTGATTAACACAATAATTGCACAAGAAACTGCAGCAGTGTGCAGCTGCAGTTGACCCTTGTTTATCCTTGTAGGATGTTGAATTCCTTCATGAGAATTTAGTCAGATACACAATACTGAATTAATGCAAAAAAATAATTAAGAATTGAAAATTCGATACATTTTTTAAAATGCTAGTTGGTAAAAGCATGGACTAAGATATTGGGATCAGATTCTTCCCCATTTACCCTTTGCAAAAGAAAATAATTAACACCGAAAGAGATGGGAAGAACTGTGTTGAGGACGATGATACTCATCTCTAATGTATAAAAGAAAAGCGAAAAAGATGAATCACTAACAGTGTGATAAAATGATGAAAGTATTTGTTTTCAGGGGTTCTCTTGATTGATCAATTAGGATGTCAGACCTTTTTTTAAATGGAGAAAGCTATCCTCAAAATGACCAAATAAACTAGTTATGGTTCATTTATCCAGTTTGTAAAACTATTGCAAATAAAGCAACTACTAGTATCTTCTCATCAAAACGCCATCTCAAAGAAATAAATGATGATAAAGCAGATTATATGCATGACTTTACGATCTTAATATGGTGTATTAAAAGGAAATCAAATTTATTTGAAGGCTTATATTGACACTAGAATCAAATTAGGTATTTTCTTTACTGGAATTCCTTTGTTGTGTCTGCAATACCGTTTGGGCTTCTAGTATGGTCCTTTTATCCACTTTGCAAAATTATTGCAAATAAAACGACTACTATTATCTTCTCATCAAAGCGCCATCTCAAAGAAATAAATGATAATGAAGCAGATTATATGCGTGGCTTTACAATCTTAATATGGTATATTGAAAGGAATTCAAATTTATTTGAAGGCTTATATTGACACTAGAATCAAATTAGGTATTTTCTTTCAGGTATGTTACTCAAATTCTTTTATTGTGTCTGCAATACTGTTTGGGTTTCTATCTGAAGTCTCCTCTGTTTGCTTGTGAAGTACACTGAACAATCATTGATGCAATTTGTTTGTGAAATAATACAACAGACTGTTGCTAATTTCTTATGTTAGTTATGGAAAAGACTTTGTGATCAACTTGATTTTCTAATTAATGTTTCATAAAAAAAAAGGGGGCTCCATTTTCAGTGTTCATTACTTGCCTGCATATAGTTTCAGAATGAACTCTGTGGACTGTTAAACACTTTGTTGTATCAAACTAGTGTTTCTCAAAAATAGAACTTAAAGTACTATCAAGTGGCATTTAATTCAAACTATAGATTTATATTGTCTGATTTGTTGGTATGTAGCTTTCGTCAAGAAGTGGAATACATAGATTTAATTCAAACTATAGATTTATATACATATTTTCTATGGAATTGCCCCCAACTGCTATTTTACCTGTCAAGATAGAAGCGGTGTGGGACTAATTTTGGTTTGTAAAGATGTTATAAGAGAACTTTTTAGCCATTTTTATGGTAATCTTTCACAAGTATACAACTCTGTGACAATCTCCGTCTGTTGGTACCCAGTGAACTTGTTTTCTTCATTAGGATACTGACAAGCTTCGAATCAAGCTTTTCCATTTCATTTGATCCATTTATCCTGGCATTTTAATGCATGGATTTCCCCTTGAAATCTCGCGTCAATTATGTTTCTTTCTGTTGTTCTCCTCTCTGCTCTTCACAAATATTATATTAGTTTGACAGATATAGGTTTGGAGGTAATTTTCAGAGGCAAAATGAGTTGTTATATCAATCTTGGAACAAGTGTCATCTTCAATCAGTAGGCGAGCAAACATTATAAGTTCCTAGAATCACTTCTTTCCTCCTTTTGCCTTTGTTCTTGGATCACAGAAGAATCATTTGATTAATTTAATGCCATTGCATCATTCTCAATCAACTTGCTAAATTGCTTAGGAAAGCAATTGCGCCAACCATCAAGCACCTGCCACTATTTATAGGACCAAAAAATTTCTCTTGGATAAATATTTTAAGCAGTGAAATAGATTTTCCTTGGGGAGCTTGGTTCCAAATTGAGTTTTAAACCAGTGAATTCATGTGTCAGATTTGGAAAAACATTACTTTTAGGGAGAGGTTCAAACACACACTGATTGCAAAAAGAACAGCTACTCAGAAGCTAGTCTGCTTCCCGTCTGCATTGAGTAATTAATATTACAGTAAGAATGGAATTGGATCTCTCTTTTGATGGGATAAATGTCACAACCAAATTCATGTTGCCTGACTGTAAATTTAAGTTTTGATTTATTCAACAGAATTTCATGAAGATGCGATAACAGTGTAGAACAGAACTTATTTCTATTATGGCAACAATGGAAGGGGTATTTAAGTAGATAAACAGTGCACACTGATCAGTTGCATAAATTGAGGATCACAATGGATTTTATCTTCAATATATAGCAAACGTAACATATATTGCGGTATCAACAGGCTTTATACAACAGCAGCACAAGTGCTTGTAAGACTGGATGCATATAGAAACAGGAGTTGGCACTATACTTGTTTTTCTCTCTCTATAATTTAACATATGATGTCAAAGAGTTGTCCCTTATCTCCGAGATCTTTAGAAGAGACAAAGTTACATATTTAATGCTACATACAAGAGTGAAAAAGGTAAACTATTATTTTCTTACTCCCGTTTCCTTTGGCCAGTGGATGAATACACACAAGTGCTGCACAAAAGAATAACCTAATGACGAGCTTCTTGACTGCACCATATCTGAAATAGGCCAAAGTACCCAGAAGGGATGAGTTCTGATACCAATTACTCCCAACCCATCAACATCTTGGTCATTCCCTCTATTATCTTGTTTTGTGATGCACACAACTTAAAATCATCACAAAGGAGGAATCTATATACTTCCCACTCCCTATCACCAATGACATGCCTCCCAATCTCTGCCTGAAAATTCGAGAGCATATAATTTATTAAGATTTGTGAATGTCATCTTTGTTGTTATGAGATCCATATAGCTATACTAAAAATGTTATGGATGTTTTTGCTAGGTCATTTGAAAGGCAAAAATTATAATATGACATCGAGGTCCGGGTGCAGAAAACATCAGCAGGGCAATAACTTAATATTTGACATCCATCTGCCCTGGTGGAGGATTAGTGGTTGAATGTTCAGAGAGATATTTCCCATAGTTTACAGGGTGACTCCTAAATTATCCTATAATGGTAGTAAATAGTTGCTTGCCAATTGCAAGGGGAAAATGTGGTCATCATGTGCTATTATGGTTTATAAGTCACAAAAAATTGTAACGGGAAACATAACTGTTTATGACTGCAAATCCGAAGATTGGAAGACATACCAAAAATATGCGAATCTGAAGCATTTTGAGAGCAAGAGTGATGTCATAGAACACAAGCGGGCAGCCTTTACCAGATAGTTCAATAGGATTGGCAACCAGAAGCTCCATGTCAGGGCCACGGCTAACTACAGTAACTTGGAGGGGACGGAGTAGCTCCATTCTCAAGTGTGAATACAAGGCTCTCTGTTTGCTCTGATCAATGATCTTTTTCCCATCCATTTGCATCACAAACAAATCAATCTCACATCTTCCATCCTGGCTTGAATAGAATTGGCCATAGCAGATCTAACAGGAACCATTTTAAGTGCATTTAGCATCATCAGCAATAGGGAATTTGACGACCAAAACATCATCTTGTCATAAATAACAAGGAAGCATCTTATAATGAAGCACATAGGAGTAAGCTATAGTAACTAAACCATTTCATGATAAAAGGTCGAATGCATAGCAAAATCATAGTTTAAACGAACTAGTGAAGACAAGGTAAAATGAAATGATGATTACTATTTGTTCACGTTCATTTTGGTTAGCATGTTCTTGTTAATTGTATTACCTGGACATTGTAATCCTTTAGAATCCTCATTATGTCATAGAGAAGTCCTTTGTGGTCACGACCAAGGATCTGAATAAGTGTATGACTGGGGCTGAGAGAGTTGTCCATGGTCACAGAAGGATTATTCGATGAGGAAGGAGATCCAACAGGCAATTCTTCAGAAAGTTCTAAATTCAATAATTCTTCTGTGATTGCAGGAGGCAGAAAAGGCGATGCTTGCAGGCACACAATAATCTGTGCATTGGCTGGTTCGATCTCACAATTTGTCATGGAATCCCCTAAAACAGCTCTCAATTTTTCGCGGGCCTCTTCCTTTCTTCTTTTTGTATGCAGGAGTTCCCTGAAGCAATATTTTCATTTTAGAACACAAGAAATATGTGGACAGGATGTATATTGAGAATAACAACACGAATAGTCCTGCACAACAATTGATTTGTCTTGATGAAAATTCAAGTACAAAATTGATCGGTTCGGTTCTTATGTTTAGCTCAATAATTTTCTATTGTAAAAACCATAAAATAATTTAAAAACTTAGATGCCATAAAAGTAAAAAAATCATCCATCAAAGTGAGCAACAGAATTTAAGAAAATATATTGAATCACAACAGCAATTGTGCACTTAACTTGCTAGGACATTTAAATATAAGAATATTTTGAAGTTCAACGATATTGCTGACAAGAACCCTGATGTATTTACATGATTGGGAGAATTGCTAAGTGTGTAATAAATATATCATAACTTCTTTGCAAAAACGTTGCCAAAAAGGGATCGTAATGCTTACATTGGACAACTTTGGCTTGTTCATGCCCATTAACCTTTTCAAAATTTTAAATGGAGATGTACATTTTAGCTATTCTAGATCATACTAGTAGATTGTACAGCATAATTTGCCTCCTGCTGATTCCCAGTTCAATGTAGTAATTCAGGCCACACCAAAACAAATCTTGACACTTCTAATTTAACAACAGAATTTACATTTAAAAGAAAACATTATGTTTACATACAATTAATATATGTACAAGGCAGTTGATGAGATAGTTCACTATAACTAAATATCCTTTACTACGAACCAAATTAGAAGAACAGCTACTTAATGCAGAACCATGGGCCTGTTGTCATCATGGTCATATAATCTCCAAGCAAACACACCAGAAATCTGGGACAACTGACATTAATCATTAATAGTAAACTTTGGTGATTAGTTTTAATATAACTATGATTTACAATCAGAACATCCTATTTGAATTCTTGGTATAGTGATTAGAGATGCATAATAATAATGACAAATTATGAAGTAGAATTGTTCTAGTGTCAATTGGTAAATACCAATAGATGCATTGTCAAACCTTGTGTCACTGATGAAAAAGAGGTCCATAATTCTCCCATCTGGAGTGGTGGAAACTTTTACCCTCCTTATAGTGAGTTCCAGCTCGCAGAGTACCTGTGTCACATCTGCCAAGGGCCACAAGCATTATTATTAGCTCTAAATATTACAGAGCTATAAGCTTCCAAGAAGATGACCAGATATGTCCAAAGAGACAGTATACACACACTTGAGAACTAGGAGTAGATGTGCTCCAGTGACAGTACATGCACACTTCAGAATTAGGAGTGCACCATGTACAATGGAGAACCACTTAAATCTTTGTCTGTTCAATGCAAGAGCAAAAAAGAGATACAAAAACAAGAAAAGAAATAAGAGAGAAAAGGACTTGTAGACTGAGAATTGAGAATATCCTCTCAGAAAAAAAAAAGTTTATCAGTAAAAGCAAATTCCAATTGTAAGCTCAGAAAAGTAACCCTAGAAAGATTCTCAGACACGAGACCTGAATCTTCTTTTCTTTTGGATAAACGGGGTGAAACAAGCAGCAATAACTCTGCGAAACTACGCAATTAAGATTCAGGGAGGAAAAGAAATTGAGGAGCTACCATGCAACAGACCCATCCGATCATTGCAAGAGAACTTGAGGAGGAAAACTTGCGGCGGCTGCTCCTCCATCCTCAGCTCCTGCGGACTGTAGCAACAATTGTACAGTCCCGATGCCGCTGAAACGGCGGGGCACCTCGCCAGCAGCCGCTTCTTCAGCAGTCCCCACCGGGTCTGCCGCCCGCCCCTCTCCTCCACCCAGAACACGGTGTAGCACCACTTCCCATCCGTGCTCACATCTACAACAGAGCACAACCAGACAATCACCAAATCGGCAAATCCACGCGAGGGGTCACCCAGAGCTCCAACTTTTAGCAGCAAGATAGGAAATTTCCAGCGGTGGGAGCCTCACCTCCGCGCAGGATGCTCAGCCCGAAGAAAAAGATGACGCGGCAGAGGTCGCAGCCGAGGCCGGTCTTGTCGGGGCAGCTGATGGTGATGACGCTCGGCTTGCCAGCCATCTCCGGCGCCTGAATCACCACTACGTCGTCGGACGGGACGCCCATCTCCTCTCCTCTTCGTTCTGCCTTACGAAAGCTCCAACCTTGCCGGTGGCTTCTCTCCACCTGAGGGGTCAGAGAAGGAGATCAAGATTGGAGACCACCAAGGAATGCTTGGCAAGGCAAACTCGGAAGAAGAAGGGGAGCACGGGAATCACAGTGGTTGTGCACGAGGTTACTGCCGGATCAGAGCTCCTCCACCGCAAAGTATGGTTATACTTGTAGCTGCTGTGGCGAAGCTGTACTCGCAATCGGAGCTTCGTTGGATCACAAGAGCGATGCCGTAGTGCGTTACCGTGAGATGGTTCCACTCGATAGCAGCTTGGATTTTACATCTTCAGGAGACAATATCGTGATTATCGAGGAAAATCCTCTCGAAATAGGGGGTATATTAATTAACTTTTATTATATTTTTTTAATAATATCATAACCTCTCTTTTAAAAAGAGCTTCTCGACCTTTCCCTCGGACGAGAACAAGGCCATCGGCGTTGTTGGCCACCTCATGCGCACCTCTCTTCTTTTTTCACCCCCAAAGAAAGAGAGTGGTGCTCTAGTCATTTCCTTCGAACTCTCCACGATAAAAAGGGATTTACTCAAGAAGTTCTTAGAGTCTTGTGGCACGCTGTAGATTGTCGGCGATAGTTTCCGGATACCCTCCTTCCTCCTCCTTTGTGCTCCCTCTGTTGCAGCACCCCCACAGCTAGAACGTCGCCTGTGCCCTCCTCACCATCCGGACCTCCTCCGCTATGCTCTCCCCTCCGCTAGTGGTAGCCCCTCGGCCCCTTCTCCTGCTTCCCAGCCGTGCCACCATTGTTCGTTTGCCTCGGCTTCTCCCTCTCCAAGCAACAGTACCAACCCCATCTCAGTGATTGTCTTGCTGGTTCTCTCGACGGTGATGGCAGGCTTCGGCTCAGAGGGAGTAGGCGGCTCTTCAGCGGGAAGGAAGCTTCTGCCCCCTCCCTGAACTTACTAGCATTTACTGCTGCCTTGTTGCCATAGGTGGAGGAGTCCTGGTTCCCCCATCTCCCCCTCCCTTGATTCTTCTGATGCGTCCTCAATGCACTACACCCGGACGAGCCCCGGTTCGGCGCCCTCGGCCTCGACGACTTCCTCGTTCTCTTCGCCACCATCCTTCACCTACTTCAACCTAGAACAACCCACAGAGTTCGTGAGCTCTGCACACCTATCGTGTCCAACTCACATCATTTTCCAAGAATATTGTCAGTTAACACATCTATGCCGAAGATTATCTGACACAACATTATTGCAGCCTTCTCCCACTATCGTTCGCCCTATATTAACATCAATTCTGATAAAAGAAGCAGGGGACAATCGCTTGTGCACTCGCAGATTTCCAACAGTAAGTGCACGCACCACCGCCACATTCCTTCTGCAGCAACAAAACTTGCAGCCTTCGCTTGACAACTTTCTATTGCAACTCTACCACTACGACATCAGCCCAATGAGTAGCGGCGCTACTGTGTGTGGCTTCTGTTCTGACGGCATCTTCCACTTCCGTGACTGTATTCTTTGTCACTCTGTGAATGACTTGTGTCTCTAATAGCATCTTTCACTTGTCATTGTTGCCGCTACCGACAAAGAGATCGCCCGATGTGTCGTCTCTGCACTGGTCGTATCACTCATTCACTTAATCAAGAATAATCGTACTTGTTGGCTTCGAGAACAACAGGTACAGTTTACATCTCAACAGCTGCTAATTCTAATGGACATGTGTTAGCTATCCAAGTTTTAACTCGCTCCATCATAATTTTCTCCTACTACTGAGGTAATATCCTGTGAGTCGCAACTCCTATCTTTATCTTCTTATCTCATAGATCTAGTAATACTAATGTTCCTCAGTCTTATTTGTGTCATGCTTATGATTTTTCACCACCTATGTCACTAATACAATCTACCACATATAACATATTCCAAAAGTGATAATTTTAAACCACGTCAAGCCATTGACTATATAATAGCACAAAATCCTCATCTGACACCATCGAACCCACTTTTATTATTCAGGCTCAGAAATCTCCACACTAGCATAAAGCCATATGGGAAGAATATGATACTCTATTTCATAACTCTATATGGACCATTGTTCCCTTTCACCAAATACAAAATATTATCGGGTGTAAGTGAAATTTTTAAATTAAATGGTATCTTTAAACCATGTCAAGTCATTGACCTACATGGTAGCATAAAATCCTTACCTGACACCATTGAACCCACCTTCATTATTCAAGTCCAAAAATCTCCACACTGGCATAAAGCCATGTGCGAAGAATATGATGCTCTACTTCATAACTCTACATTAACCTTTGTTCCCTTTTATCACACATAAAATATTATCGGGTGTAAGTGGGTCTTTCGAATTAAGTAGAACCCAAATGGATCAATTGCCAGATACAAAACACATCTAGTGGCCAAAAGATTTCATCAACATCCTGGGGTGGACTTCATAGGGACATTCAGTCTCGTTGTTAAAACCTATAACAATTCGACTTATCCTCATTTTGGCCATCTTAAAAGGCTGGCACTTCAATAAATGAATATTAACAATGCCTTTTTATATGGAACTCTAATTGAAAAGTCTTTTTACAGTAACCTTCTGACTGTATTCATCCTTAGTATCTAAAGCATATTTATAAACTTCAAAAAGCTACTTATGGACTTTGACAAGCTTGAGAGCCTGGTATATCGAACTTGGCTCATTTTTGAACTCAATTAGTTTCATCAACTCGAAGTCTGATACCTTGTTATTTTTACGACAAAAAAATGATAATACAATATGTCTTCTTATGTATGTGGATGATATTATTATCATAAGTAGTAATCCCATGTAAATCCAAGCATTCCTCAAGCAATTGGCAACTTGATTCTCCCTTAAAGATTTCAGAACCTTGGCTACTTTCTGGGAGTGGAAGCAACATATACATCTTTCAGATTCTTCCTCTCATAAAGAAAGTATATTCAAGATCTTTTATTAAAAAACAAATATATATGATGCAAAAGAGATACAACTCCCCTCTCTACTAGTGAATCACTCAATTTGTGTGATAGATATTTTACTATAGATCTAACTCAGTACCGATAAGTAGTTAGCTCCTTACAGTACTTAGTTCTTACACGTCCATACATCTCATTTGCAGTTAATAAATTATCATAATTCATGTATCGACCATCTATTGTGCACTGGCCTGTAGTCAAACGAATCCTATGCTATCATAAAAGTGTTAGAAATAGAAATGAGAGAATAAAAGGATGAATATTATTGATAAATGCATCATCTATTTATATAGGGGTGAGGAAAGATTTTTCTCAACTAATGAAGATTTCTCTCAACTAATGAACGAGATTTACCTGCTCGCATGATTTGTAGAGACTTAGTCAAAAGATTTCCCTCAACTAATGAGGATTTCCCTCAACTAATGAACGAGATTGACTGGTTCAGTTATAGAGTTGGCGATAGAATTAGTCAGCTAACTGTCCTCGCAAGATCGAGCTTCTGTCAAGGATGTCGACCTTAGACCGATGCAATAAAAAGGGCTTGTGGGCTAAAGACTTTGTGAGGGAGTCAGCAAGTTGATCAGTCGTGTGAACATGAGAAACAGGAAGCTGCTGACGAGCAACTTGATCCCGCACAAAATGAAAGTCGATAGCCACATGCTTCATGCGATAGTGAAAAACCGGGTTCGCACAGAGGTAAGTTGCACCAAGGTTATCACAATAAATAACAGGCAGAGTAGAAGAAGAAACGTGAAGCTCCTTAAGCAAGTTGGAGATCCAAATAAGTTCAGCAGCAACAGCAGCTATAGCTTGATATTCAGCTTCAATCGTAGACCTGGCAACTATCTTTTATTTCTTAGAACTCCAACTGATCGGATTGGCAGCAAGAAAAATAATGTAGCCAGATGTGGAGGTTCAATCATCAACATTGCCGGCCCAATCAGCATCAACAAAGACATGAAGTAGAGGGAGAATGTTTGCGAAGAAAAATACCATGATCAATAGTCCCTTTAAGATAACGCAAAACGCGTTTGACAGCAGTCCAATGGAAAGCAGATGACCGATGCATGAACTGAGACAGTTTATTAACTGCAAAGGAAATATCTGGGCGAGTAAGGGTGAGATATTGTAGGGAGCCAACTAACTGTCAAAACTGAGTAGGGTCCATAGCAGGACTACCATCACATAACTTCAGTGATTCACTAGAGGATAGAGGAGTGGCAACCTCTTTTGCATCCTGCATAGCCGTCTTGAACAACAAATCAAGAATATACTTTCTCTGTGAGAGAAAGAGACCAAGACGTAGATGTAGCCTCGACTCAGAAAATAATTTAGGTGACCAAGATCTTTAAGAGAGAATCGACCAATTCTGAATAAATGCTTGAACCGCCATAGAGTTATCATCGATAATAATAATATCGTCCACATAAACCAGAAGATAGATAGTAAACCCATGTTGGTAGCGTAGAAAAAGAGAGACATCAGATTTAGAGTTAATGAAGCCAACCGAAGACAAGTAGAGACCAAGCTCGATACCGTGCTCGTGGAGCTGAAAGGCCATAAATGGTTTTTCGTAATTTACGACATGCCAGATATCGAGGATGTATAAAACCCGGAGGTCTTGCATGAAAACGTCTTGAAGTGTTCCTTGCAAAAGGCATTGTTAACATCGAGTTGGCGTAAGCACCGTTGGAGACGCCAAACTCGTGATAAGCAATGGTAGTAGGTTTGACAGGACTAAATGTCTCAGTGTAGTTAAGACCAGGACATTGATGAAAACCTTTAGCCACAAGTCGAGCTTTATAGCGAGCAATCGAGCCATCAGAGTTTCGCTTAATGTGACAGACCCACTTACACCCTATAATGTTTTGCGTGGGGTGAGAGGGGGTAAGAGTCCATGTACCATTACGAAGAAGCGCATCATATTCGTCACTCATGGCTGTACGCCAGTGTAAGAATTTTTGGGCTTGAGTAAAAGATGATGGTTCAAGATAGGCTAGGGAAGAGTTGGTGCTGACATGTAAATTAAGAACTTGACGGGGTTTAAAGATACCACTTTTGGAGCGGGTTTGCATTGGATAGCTTGAGACGTAAGGAGTAGCATAGGGTAAGGATTGAGGGTGATCACTAGTGGAGGTGGACGCAAGGACGGTAGAGGAATCAGGATAAGGTGAGGACAAAGGCATTGGCTCTGGAGGAGAGGAAGAAGTCAGAGAAGAAGACGAAGGAGGAATGTGCGGAATCGAAATAACAAGAGAGTGTGGATTTTGTAGAGGCACGGGGGAGGAGGAAGATGTATTAGAGAAACTCAATGGGATGATACAATGACCTTGATCTCGAAAGGGAAAGACAGACTCCACAAAAGTGACATGTCTGGAGACAAATACTTTAGCAGATAGAGGATCATAACACTGAAAAGTATTATGTTCAAGAGAATATCCGATGAAAATACAAGGACGAGATTGAGGCTGTAGTTTATGAGAATTGTAGGGGCGTAACCAAGGATAACACGACAGCCAAAAACTTTTAATGTGTGTAGGTTAGGGTATTTTTAAAATAGCTTTTCAAATGGTGACTGATACTGAAGAACTGGAGTGGGCATACGATTAATGAGGTACACCGCAGTTTGAAAGGTGACAGACCAAAAGGCAGAAGACATAGATGGTGGATGAAGCAGAGTTAGACCAATTTCAACAACATGACGATGTTTACGTTCGGCAGAACCAACCAGTTGAGGAGTATACGGAGGTGACTTAATATGTTGAATACCACAAGTAGATAGATAAGATGCAAGAACTTGATATTCACCTCCGCCATCAGAATAGATGGTTTTAATAGTAGTTTGAAAATAGTTCTCAACTAAATTCTTAAATTTAGAGAATACAACAACGACATCAGATTTTTGATGAAGAGGATAGAACCATGTATATTTCGTAAAATAATCTACGAAGACAATATAGAATCTAAACTTGTCAAAGGAAACAACCGATGCAGGACTCCAAACATCAGTATAAATAACCTCAAACAACTTAGAGCAAGAAAGAGAGGAAGTACTAAAAGGTAATTGATGACTTTTATTACTAAGACAGACATTACGGTGAGTAAGAACATTGCTGGATTTAAAAACAGGAATGGAATAACGGGAAAGCAATTTTTGTTGAATAGAGTTTGAGGGATGACCAAGACGACAATGCCATATATCGACTATTCTATTGACTATTCTACACAATCCAAAGCATATCAATTGTATAATCCTATTAGTGGCAAAGTCAAGATTTGTAATATTAAGATCTTTTTTCTATTGTTGGGTTAGTGACATTGGAATTTTGGAGAAGGGGTGGCCGTTTGGAAGGTGGATCGGTTTTGGTGGAAGTAGGCTACGATTTAGGGCAGATTTGGGGCTATGGTTTTGTGGAGTTTAGGCTGTGAATTAGTATGGTTTTAGGGCTGTGATAGTAGTAGATAAAGGTTAGGAAAATAGATTTTAGATCTGAGATAGATGGTAGGAAAGGTAAGTATCTCGGTAAGGAAAGTTAGCTAAAAAGATAAGTGGATTAATAAGGAAATAGGCTGTGGTTAAGGCTGATTCGGGTGGCTGTTTGGTTTTGGTTTAGGGTAGGGTTTTGAAGAGTTTTTGGAAAGAATGGTAGGGTTTGGTGATGAGGAAAAGAGAGTCTGAAACCCCACAAAAAATAACACTCAAATCTAATAGAATTTGATGAAAAGAAGTGTTGCGATGTGCTATCCTGCTGAATCGATTTTACGTCGGAGAAAAGATGATTTCTCAATGTAAATTCTAAGAAAAGTTTAAGAAACTTATTCAGAAACCCTTGATTTAGATGTTGTCAATACAGTAGAAATTTTGATGAAATTTTGGCAGCATAACAGTAGGGAATTAGGGCAAAAGATGCAAGGTAAGATTCCTTTATCGTAAAATTCCAAAACTGTATGATGGTGAAAGATTGTACAAGAAAAGTGGTTCCATAAGGAGTTTTTCTGTAAAATTAAATCCTGATGAAAGATAACTTGATCTTGAAAATTGTGTAAAAATTTAAGTCAGAAACGATGAACAAAAGTATGGTTTCAAGTAGCAACAATCGGCTGAAAATTTCTGCAGCATTTCACCTTTGCAACGATGATAATGTTCGTGAGGGTAAAAAAATTATAGTAAGGAAAATTTAGAAAACTTCTCCCACATATAACATAAAGGATCTTGCAGTATTCAAGAGGCATAGGTTATAAAAATATACCAGAATTCCAGATCAAACACAGGGGGTAGCGGCAGATTGATTTTATCTGCTACTAGGGTGGAAGGTAGAGGCACGTGTCATAGAAATTATGAGAATTACTTGGGAAGGTGGAGGCAGTTGAGATGGCTATAGGATGGCAAGAATATGGCTCTAATACCAGATGATAGAACTCCTGAAGGAGCCCTATAGATTTTGATCCTTGAGGGGGATCAACCCTTGGAACACTATAGGGGTTCCTCCCTCCTAGACTTGACACAAAGGCTGAATTGAAAATGATAATTACTTATTTAAAAGAGGAGGGCGGCTACATCTTAAATAGAGATCAACGTCTTAGCCTAAGGGGGCACTTGTCTAAGAGGAATTATCCTTTTGCCCCTCCTATAGCCATCCTACCTTAATAGAAACAAGGGGCGGCTAGGTTGGCTCTATAACCGACCTAAGCAAGGGGAAACCTTGGTCGACTTGCCCAATAAGGGGGGTGGTGACTACCAAGCCCTAAAGGCTAATCCAAACTCTGGCCATACTCTTTTATAAGATAGAAGAGGCCTTATTACAATCTAGCAGAGTTTTTACTAACTTCTATTGAAATGATTAGGACTTAACCCTGTTGGAGTCCTATCATTCAACCGAATCCTAATTCTACTAGGATTTGGGCTAATTTATTACAATGGACTCAAAAACTCCACCTAGCTAACCTATTGTCAGGTCTAAGTTAGCCAACAAGGCTCAATCTAAAGACTCGACTCATCGACTAGGACCCGACTCAACTAGAGTCCTAATAAATGAATTACCTGACGAACTGAGGGAGCACAAGTTTTTGCTAAACTAGATTTATAGTCTAGATACCATCAGATTCGGGTGCACGAGGAAGACATACTGAAGATCATTTTTCATACACACAATGGCCACTATGATTTCCTGGTAATGCCTTTCAGCTAACCAATGCCCCTTCCACCTTTCAGAGCTTGATGAACGATATTTTTCAGGTTTACCTCCGTAAGTTTGTACTAGTCTCCTTTGACGATATCTAGATTTATAGCTCCTCCCTCGAAAGCCATCTCACATTTGTGACTTATTTTGATGATTCTCCAAGAACACAGCTCCTTTGTCAAGTAGTCGAAGTGCAGCTTTTTGCAAAGAAAGGTAGAGTACTCGGATACATCATCTCAAAGAAAGGAGTAGTAGTAGACCCCTCAAAGATCGAAGCAATGCAAAGCTAGTCGTTGCCAAAAATAATTAAAGCACTATGAAGATTTCTAAGGCTAACTTGCTCCTACCACAAGTCTGTGAAGGATTATGGCAAAATCAATGCCCCCCCTCACATCATTACTGAAAAATTATACTTTCCAGTGGTTGGATGAAGCAACAGTAGCCTTCGACGCCCTCAACAGTAGCCTTCAGTCCCTACCTTAGCTAGCTACACCAACCTGTTAAAATTGAAGATCGAAGGGTTTCTCGGGCCGTAGTCTGTCATCATCCTCATCGACGTCGTGTCACGGGCTTAGCTAAAGTTTGCCTAAGCCGTGCGGCACCCTCGCAGCACTCCCGAAGACTTAGCTGAAATTGCCTAAGTCATGAAACACCTAACGCGTTTTCTGTCCGCAAAGGGTCAGCCCTCTTACAACCTCTTAAGGTCCCGTAGGACCTACAAAGAAGAAGTTGATTAATTCAGAAGCGAGCGACGGACACGTCCCGACGTCTCGCAAGCGGAAAGTCAGACAAGCAATTTATCGAACACCTTGAGTGCAGCAAATAAAAGAGAGAAAGAGAGCGAAATAGGACTTTGGAGGGTTGTAGGAACGGTCGCAAGTCCACAAACGACGGTTCCCAAGGTATCGGACGCAAGACAAGTTCAATTGCTGATGAATGCCTACGCCCGACATATACCCGGAACCCCATCCAGCCCGGTGCCACCCGGGGGTTCCAAGGTGCTGAAATGGCTAACATTTTGCACCGCTCAGAAAGGTTACCGCGGCACATGAAAAAGGCCCAAAAACAGGGCTGTTTTAATGCTTTGGCTCAGCGAGTGATCGCTCAGAGCCTTCTACACTACTTTCGCTCATATTTCTTAGGTAAAAACACATAAGCTCAAGGCAAAATAAGCTGCCAAACATATGTACAAGCAAGAAAAGTGACGAACGGTTCAAGGAGCAAAGGCATTACGGTTGAGCGACGACCGTTCGTGACATTCTCCCCCACTTAAACTATCGACGCCCTCGTCGACGCTTGTTGGTAGGCTTTGATGCGAGCTTCTTCATGTCGTAGGGTGTCTTCTGGTTCCCAACTGGCTTCTGTTTGAGGAAGCTTTTGCCACTTCACCAAGCACTCTATTTGCTGCGCTCCATTGGGTAGCTTTATTTTACGATCCGCTAGAATAGTTTCAACTCGCTTCTCGGAAGAGGCTCTGGTGGGGGGTAGTCGAGTTGGAACATTTCGAGAATCATCTCGCGGATCTGAGTGGTAGGCTTTCAAGTTGCTCGCATGGAAGACATTGTGAATTCTGAACCATGCTGGCAGTTGCAACTTGTATGAGACTTTGCCTACTCTGCTGATGATTGGGAAAGGCCCTTCATACTTGCGTACCAATCCTTTGTGCACTTTGTGTCTAAAGAATTGGAGTGATGCTTGTTGGAGCTTCACCAACACCATGTCACCAACTTTAAATTCTTGTGGTCGCCTTCCCAAGTCTGCCCACTTCTTCATCTTTTTGGCCACCTTCTCCAAGTAAGCCCGCGCAATATCTGCATTATGATACCATTCCCTTGCGAAGTGATAGGCTGATGGGCTACTCCTTGTATAACCAATAACCAGGATATGAGGAGTTGATGGTTGTTGTCCCGTAATAATCTCAAATGGGCTCTCGTTGGATGTAGAGCTCCGCTGCAAGTTATAGGAGAACTGGGCTATGTCCAACAGCTTCACCCAATCTCGTTGGTTGGCACTCACGTAGTGCCGAAGATATTGCTCCAAGAGCGAGTTGATTCTCTCTTGGCCATCCGTTTGAGGGTGGAGGCTTGTGGAGAAGTATAATTTAGACCCCAACAACTTGAACAACTCAGTCCAGAATCGTCCCAAGAACCGAGAATTCCGATCACTAATGATGTTGTGTGGGACTCCCCAATACTTAACCACATTCTTCATCATCAACTTAGCCGCCTCCTCCGCTGAGCAATGTAGGGGTGCAGCAATGAATGTTGCATACTTCGAAAATCGGTCAACTACCACGAGTATCGATCCAAGTCCCCCTAATGCGGGCAAGCTTGATATGAAGTCCAAAGAAATGCTCTCCCATGGCCTCTTTGGTACGGGCAGCGGTTCCAAAAGTCCCATTGGCTTCTGTTGCTCTATCTTGTCCTATTGACAAGTAAGGCATGTTCGAACATATTCCTCCACATCTGTCCCCATCTTCGGCCAATAGAAGGCCCTCTCCACGAGAGCCATTGTTCGGTGGATACCTGGATGTCCAGCCCAAAGGGAATCGTGACACTCTTTCAAGAGTTCACGCCTCAAGTTATCCGCTCGTGGGACATAAACTCTGTTCCCCTTGGTGTATATGAGTCTCTCATGGACCCAAAATCATCGTGTCTTGCCCTCTTTGATGAGTTGAATCAGAGTCACTGCTTGAGGATCTCGGTACAGTCCATCCCTGATCCTGGAAAGAAAGTTGGAGCGCAATTGACTTGCTTGGCCTCCGCCCTCCAACCGTATAGCATTCACTAGCTCCACTTTCCGACTCAATGCATCGGCCACGACATTTGCTTTTCCGGGTTTGTACTCCATCACCATGTCGAACTCAGCCAAGAAGTCTTGCCATCGTACTTGCTTTGGGGAGAGTTTCTTTTGAGTTTGAAAGTAACTCAATGCGACATTGTCGGTCCTTAGCACAAATGGTGCTCCCAGAAGGTAGTGTCGCCACACTCGTAGATAGTGGACCACCGCTGTCATCTCCTTCTTATGTACAGGATATCGCTCGGTCTCGTTGAGCTTGCGACTCTCGTAGGCCACTAGATGACCCTCCTGCATAAGAACTCCTCCAATAGCAAAGTCAGAAGCATCGGTATGGACTTCAAAAGACTTTCCATAGTTCGGCAATCTGAGTATAGGTTCTTCTAACACAGTAGTCTTCAGGTCTTGAAATGTCGCCTCACATTTGTCCGACCATCTCCAAGACTGCTCCTTTTTTAGCAACTCCGTCAGTGGGGCTGTGCGCTTCGAATATCCAGCTATGAAGCGCCGATAATAGTTGACAAACCCAAGGAAGGATCTCAACTCTGGCACCTTCTTTGGTGTTCGCCAGTCCACCACAGCTTGCACCTTAGCCTTATCCATTCGAATGGACCCATTCCTAATTCGATGCCCCAAGAATAAAATATCTGTTTGGGCGAAGTAGCACTTTTTCCTCTTCACAAATAAGGTGTTCTCCCTGAGAACTTTGAAAATTGTTCGGAGGTGTCTAACATGCTCCTCAAGTGTTTGGCTATAGACGACGATGTCGTCTAAGTAGACGACCACAAACTTATCCAGATATTCTTTGAATAGCTGATTCATGAGAGTGCAAAATGTGGTCGGAGCGTTGGTTAAGCCGAAAGGCATCACCAAGAACTCAAATGCTCCATACCTGGTCACACAGGTAGTCTTCGCCTCATCACCTTCTGCGATGCGCATCGCCAATACCCTGACCGAAGGTCGAGTTTGGAGAAGTACTTTGCCTTGCCCAATTGATCGAACAAGTCCGCAATGAGTGGGATCGGGTACTTGTTCTTCACCGTCATCTTATTGAGGGCTCGATAATCAATGCATAATCGGAGACTCCCATCTTGTTTCTTCTGAAAGAGGACTGGAGCTCCGAAAGGTGCTTTGGAACTGCGGATGAGACCACCGCTTAGCAGTTCATCTAACTGCTTCCTCGCCCGCCAACTCGGAGGGGCCATGCGGTATGGTGGTCTCAGGAGGCTTAATTCCTGTGTCCACTCAATATGATGATCCACGCCTGTGGTGGTAGAGTTCTCGGCAACTCTGTTGGCATCACATCCGAGAACTCCTTCGGATGTTCGCCACAATAGCAGTTCTGAATGGCCTCCCGTCAAGTGTCTCTAGCTTCATAGCGCTAAAAGGTTAATTCACCTTTTCGCACTTTCTTCAATTGTAAAGCCAATATTTGTTGTAGGTCCTTGGTTCCTACTCGAGAACTGGAACCATGCAGGATCATCGCCTCCCATTAGACACAAGAAGTTCAGGAACGGTATTGGCACCAACTTTGCTGCGTGCATAAACTCCATTCCGAGAATCACTTGGAAGTCGTCCAATGGCACCACCATCAAGTCTGTGCTCCCGTTCCATGTCCTGATCTTGATGGGGACCCCCTTTGCTTGTCGGGAGATCCGCTTGGCCTCCGAGTTCACCGCCTTCATACGACTTGGGCTCTTCTCCAAGATTAGTCCCAGTCGCTTAGCTTCACGATTGGCAATAAAATTGTGGGTCGCGCCCGTGTCCACCATTGCACGGGTTGTTCGGCCATTGAGCTTGATGTCCACATACATCAACTCGCTGCTTCCTGCCTTCGGTGGCTTCACCTCTGTATTCTCCCCCACTTGACCCCGCAATGCATTCAACAAACGCATTGCTCCCATCCTGGGTCCTTGCGATGCCTCACTGTCGCTACTGGAGTCAGAACTACTCGAACTAAGGGCGATTGCTTTGCCTTTGTCTGACTTATGGGGTAGAATCGATGTCGTCAAAGCATTGAGTGCCTGTTTTTGTGGGCACTCCCTCACCATGTGCGGTCCTCCACACAAGAAGCATCCAGTAGGCTTTGGGACTCTACCTCTTGAGCCCGGTTCCTTGAGAAAATTCTTCTTCTTTTGCTCACCCCCAGACTCCTTCACTCGAGAGTATTTAGATGGGCGATTTCCCGAAGATTGTTTCTTCTTTCACAAATCCTCCGAAGAAACAAAGTCAGTTAGCCTTTCCGTGGCTGTAATTGCCCCGACTACATCAGTGATATTCCTTCGATGTGATTCTTGTTGTGCCCATGGCTTCAAGCCATCGAGGAAGCTGAATAGTTTATCTTTCTCAGACATGTCCCGTATATCCAGCATCAGTGCTGAAAATTGTTTCACATAGTCTCAGATTATTGTACTTTAGCGGAGTTGTCTCAGTTTCCTTCTTGTGACAAACTCTGTGTTCTCTGGTAAGAACTGAGTTCTCAACTCTCGCTTCAAGTCTCCCCATGTATCCACTTGACATCGACCTTGTTGGATCTCTTCCCAACGAGTTCGCCACCAAAGTTTTGCATCCCCATTCAGATACATTGTTGCTATAGCAACTTTGGTTTCTTCAGAATCAAGCCTTGTAGCACGGAAATACTGTTCCATGTCGAACAAGAAATTTTCAAGCTCTTTGGCATCTCTAGCACCTCCGTAGCACTGCGACTCTGGTGCCCTGAAGTTTTGTGGTGGTGCAGCGCGGGTGTTGTTCCCTCCCGCATCAAGAGTCCTTGTTAACACCATCACCTTAGCCGTGAGTTCCGCCACAACTTCATGTAGGTGTCGTACGGAATCTTTGGTGTCCTCTCGTTGATCCATCATAGATTCAACTTTCTCGATCCGAGATTCAACTTCTTCTAGCGAGCTCTCTACCCTAAGTAGCCCTCGGCCTTGGTAGAGTTCCTCCATGCTCGCTTCAAGAACATCAAGGCGGGTCTCCGCTATAATTCTCTCCTTGTGACTCTTTTTCCCGGTTGGCACTCGGATGGTGCCTCCTCCCTCGTGGAGAATACCCAACTTCACACTCGTCTTGTTCACGAGATCTCCTCATGAGTCACTCCCATAGTTTGCGGCGAGTTTGCACTTGCCCACCGCGCGAGCAAGGGTCCGCTTGCCCATCTTGCTCGATTCACCACGATGTTTCACCATGGTGAGATTGTGAATCTTCTTCATGAATTGCTTGCTCGCTCGATACCGACTGTCACGGGCTTAGCTAAAGTTTGCCTAAGCTGTACGGCACCCTCGCGGCACTCCCGAAGACTTAACTGAAATTGCCTAAGTCATGAAATGCCCAACGCGTTTTCTGTCTGCAAAGGGTCAGCCCTCTTACAACCTCTTAAGGTCCCGTGGGACCTACAAAAAGAAGTTGATTAATTGAGCGACGGACACGTCCGACGTCTCGCAAAGCGGAAAGTCAGACAAGCAATTTATCGAACACCTTGAGTGCAGCAAAGAAAAGAGAGAAAGAGAGCGAAATAGGACTTTGGAGGGTTGTAGGAACGGTCGCAAGTCCACAAACGACGGTTCCCAAGGTATCGGACGCAAGACAACTTCAATTGCTGATGAATGCCTACGCCCGACATATACCCGGAACCCCATCCAGCCCGGTGCCACCCGGGGGGTTCCAAGGTGCTGAAATGGCTGACATTTCGCACCGCTCAGAAAAGTTACCACGGCACATGAAAAAGGCCCAAAAACAGGGCTGTTTTGGGCTGTTTTGGCTCCGCGTAGTGAGCGATCGTTCTGTAGCCTTCTACACTACTTTCGCTCATATTTCTTAGGTAAAAACACGTAAGCTCAAGGCAAAACAAGCTGCCAAACATATGTACAAGCAAGAAAAGTGACGAACGGTTCATGGAGCAAAGGCATTACGGTTGAGCGACGACCGTTCGTGACATTCTCCCCCACTTAAACTGTCGACGCCCTCGTCGATGCTTGTTGGTAGGCTTTGATGCGAGCTTTGATGCGAGCTTCTTCATGTCGTAGGGCGTCTTCTGGTTCCCAACTGGCTTCTGTTTGAGGAAGCTTTTGCCACTTCACCAAGCACTCGAAATAGGACTTTGGAGGGTTGTAGGAACGGTCGCAAGTCCACAAACGACGGGTCCCAAGGTATCGGACGCAAGACAAGTTCAATTGCTGATGAATGCCTACGCCCGACATATACCCGGAACCCCATCGAGCCCGGTACCACTCGGGGGGTTCCAAGGTGCTGAATGGCTAACATTTCACACCGCTCACAAAGGTTGCCGCGACACATGAAAAAGACCCAAAAACAAGGTTGTTTTGGCTCCGCGCAGTGAGCGATCGTTCTGCAGCCTTCTACACTACTTTCGCTCACATTTCTTAGGTAAAAACACATAAGCTCAAGGCAAAATAAGCTGCCAAACATATGTACAAGCAAGAAAAGTGACGAACGGTTCAAGGAGCAAAGGCATTACGGTTTAGCGACGACCGTTCGTGACAGCCGGGAGCACACATAACTTCATGAGCAGTAAGGTTCCTACCCACTTAATGCTCCAAAAAGAAGATTACAACAGGTTCGAAGTCAAGGTAGCTAACAGCCAAATTCTGAAGTGCAACCAGAAGTGTTCGCGGGTAAAACTAATCCTAGAGGATCAAGATGTAGTTGCTGATGTTTTCATCCTCCCTCTTGATGGTTTTGATATAGTTCTTGGAATTAATTGGTTGTCCACGATTGGAGATATTTTTTAAAATTTTTCAAAGCTAACCATAAAATTTTTCAGAAAAGGAAAGCAAGTGGTTCTACGAGGGAGCCCAGCGACTACAACAAACAACACCACACTTGGAGGGGGTACCAAAAGAAGAATCCAGTGGTTTTTCAATTCAAATTCAAGAGTTTCATGAGATTGAAGCTAAAAAACCCCTCCTACAATTTGCTAAATTTTTGGGCATCTCCACCCAACCGAGCCGACTACCTCCTCTGAAGTTGGCCGACCCCCCCATGCTGAACAGGTTGAAACTTCTACCAGTTGTTGCTCGACCATATTACTTCATACAACCTCAGAAGGTCAAAGATAAAAGGGTCGTCCAAGAGATGATAGAGACACAAATTGTTCGGCCATGCTTATTTCCCACTATGACATGTCCCTATATCTTTTTCCCTAGAGATAAGCTACTTCGAAAGTGTTGCATCCTGTTGAACTCACCATGGTTGCTGATGCAGCACTTCTAGATCTCAAGTGACTTCCATGACTTTCCCCTAGGATCGGACCATAATGCTTAAAGACTTCCTTAATGATGACCTTCAATCTACGGCCCAAGATCGCGAGAAAATTGAGCCCCTCCAATGGCGAAATTAAAAAAAGGGAAGGATCATTTGTAGGACTCAACAAAGCATGAGTATCATCCCTCTCATTATAAAGAAAGATGCACTATCTTGGCCGAGTGGACCAATAGCCCTCACGGCCACGATGTCATCCATACTAAATTATGGCCAAATATTTATTATTGGAGTAGATACATCAAAAGTAGGGGTCAACACCATCCTCATGCAATATAGTTAATAACATGAAAAAGTAAAAATAGGCCCCGAAAAATCACCACCCCTACCCACCTCGGACTCAGATCGGGCTCAGACCACTAGAGATTTTATCAAAGGACAACCCTCACTCCAAAAGAAGGCATGACTACTATTACAGAGCAATCACGTTATAGCCCATGCAAGGAAGAAACTTCCCCCTAACAAATACCAGAGCAGAAGAAAGTTTCCTATGAAAGATCAAGTCCCCCTTCATCTCCAGCTCAACCAGTATGAAATTCAAGCCTTAAGAAAGTGGTCTCCCGATTTCTTTAGGCCTTGCAAAATTGGGGATCACATTGGGGCCCTAACTTGGAGATCATATCTGTGCACCAGATCAAAATTATAGTTAATCCTCCAAGTATCCCACCTCAAATAGAAATTTAAAGACGATGACTTAGCTCAAGTTCTTATAACTGACACCCAAGCTGATGAGAAGCTGAAGACCTGATTCCCTGAGTTCATGAAACTTTAGCCTTGAGGACAAGGCTGATTTTAAGAGAGGGGGTTTGATAAGACTCCTGCATAGTTGAGTCCTAATTTCCCTAGAAGTAGTCAATAAAACCCTACTATATTGTAATAAAGCCACTCCTATCTTATAAAGGAGTATGGCTAGGGTTTAGATTAGCCCTTAGGGCTTAGTGGCCATCGCCCACTTACTAGGTTGGTTGGCCAAGGATTCCCCCTGTTTAGGTCCGCTATAGAGTCAACCTAGTCGCCCCCTGTTCCTATTAAGGTAAGTTGGCTATAGGAGGGGTAAAAGGATAATTTTACTTAGGTAAGTACCCCCTTAG
The DNA here is from genome assembly GCA_021527575.1 of Ensete glaucum. NCBI lineage: Eukaryota > Viridiplantae > Streptophyta > Magnoliopsida > Zingiberales > Musaceae > Ensete > Ensete glaucum. The sequence goes on from CM038557.1 coordinate 33,062,858, forward strand.
GCTAGGGTTTTGATCCCTATATAATGATGTAGCTATGCCATTTCTTGAATCAAGTAATTATCAATTTTATTTCAGCTTTGTGCCGACTCTAGGAGGGAGGAACCCCTACAGTATTCCATGGGTTAATCTCCCTCAAGGATCAAAGTCTATAGGGCTCCTTTTGGGGTGTTATCAGAAGGATGCAATAAGTTCGACATAAAAATCATTAACGCCCGAAGCCTAAATTGTGACTAATGGTGTCTGTGGGTAAAATTGCTCTTACAAGACCAAGAAGTGGTAGCCAATTTCTTCCTCTTACCCATCGATGACTACAAAATCATGCTTGGGATTGAATGGCTGACAATATTAGATGACATCTCCTTAAATTTTTCTAAGCTAATCATGAAGTTTTATTATAAAGGAAGACATGTCACATTGCGAGGCAAGTTCGTTTTGACACGGCGAATGGGGAGATAGTACTACATAAGATATATGGCGGATTTTTGATACATATCCAATAGCCATCAAAGGAGGAGAACGTGCAAAATTCAGATATTATGCTTCCCCTCTTGCTGGACGAATTCACGGATATTTTCAAGGAAATGTGTGGGCTTCCCCCTAACCGACCGCATACATATATTGTCGAGTAAACCTCCAGCAAATTTGAGACTATACCATTATCCTCACTTGCAGAAGGATAAGATTGAGAACATCATTTAAGAGATACTTGACACTGGAGTAATTCGACCAAGTTGCATCCCTTACTCCTCGTCGGTGTTGCTAGTGCACAAGAAGGATGGTACATGACGGATGTGTATTGATTATTAGACTTTAAACACTATCACCGTTGAAGACAAATATCCCATACTAGTAGATGTAAGGTCTTGGATGAACTAAAAGGAACCCGAGTCTTCACTAAATTCGATCTCCATTCCTGATACCATTAGATTTGGGTATGCACTGAAGATGTTCCAAAAATTATATTTTGCACACATAACGGCCATTACAAGTTTTTGGTAATGCTCTTCGGACTTACGAATGCACCTTTTACTTTTCAAAGCTTAATGAACAACATTTTTCAAAGGTTTTTACATAAGTTCGTGTTGGTATTTTTTTCGTTTATAGCCCAACACTCGATATGTAATTTCGGCACTTACAAACTATTTTAATGATTCTTCGAGAGAATACGCTTTATATTAAATAATCAAAGTGTAGCTTTTTATAGTGTAAAGTGGAGTATTTAGGGCACATTATATTATAGGATAGAGTGACGCTAGACCCGCAAAGATCAAAGCAATGCAAGGATGGTCGAGGCCTATGAATATAAAATCGCTACGCGGCTTCCTTGGACTCACGGGCTACTATCGAAAATTTGTGAAAGATTATGGCAAGATCAGTGCCCCACTCATATCCCTACTAAAGAAAAACTCCTTCTTATGGTCAGATAAAGCTTCAACAGACTTTGAATGACTCAAGGCAGCCATGACGATGACTCCGGTCCTAACATTGCTTGATTTCAGTTGCACCTTTGTGATTGAGGCCGACATGTCCAGAGTTAGAATTGGGGTTATTCTTATGTAAGATGGTTGACTCCTAATTCACACTGAGGCTTCCCCCACACTCTATACGAGGTTTTTAAAAGGGATACTAATTGCTACCAAATTTAAAATTTGACTGGATATAGGTCCATGGCACGAAATAGGAGTCAGCTTAAAAGAATTACAATCCATTCTCACACCAGGTTGGGCTCTCATCATCCTAAACCATACTAGAGGGCAGTCACCATTCTAGAAGAAAGGTTGGCTATTACTAAAGGCTAACCACATGGCAACACATGCAAAGAAGAAATGGCCTCTAAACAAACTACAGAATGGATGAAAAATTGAAGATCAAGTTTTCCTACACCTCCATCCCGATCTATAGGAAACTTAAGCCTTAAAGAAGTGGTCTCTCTATTTCTTTGGGCCTTGCAAAATTAGGGATCACATTGGGGCCCTAACTTAGAGATTAGATCCATGCACTAGATCAAGATTACAGTTGATCCTCCATGTATCCCACCTCAAATGGAAATTTAAAGAAGATAACTCAGCCCAAATCTATCCAACTAACACGCAAGCTAATGAGGAGGCCAAAGTTCAGTTAATGATTATATGAGAATCATATGAGGAGCTGAAGACCCGATTCCTTGAGTTTATAGATCCTCAGCCTTACGGACAAGGTTGATTCAAAGAAGATAGGCTTAATAGGACTCAAGTAGGGTTAAGTCCTAATCACCCTAAAAGTAATTAATAAGAACCCTGTGATATTATAATAAAACCCCACCTAGTCACTTCTATCCTATAAAGAAGTGTGGCTAAGGTTTATTTAGGGACCTTACGGCTTCATAGCCGCCACCGCCCTTACTAGGCTGGTCCGCTAAGATTTCAAACAGAGGGGCATGGCTTGTACAACCACTTAGGCCACCACCACCTTTATTTAGGCATGGTAGCTATAAGAGGGGAAATTGGGAAATTCACGTAGGAAGCACCCCCCCTAGTGCTAGGGTTTTGAGCCCTATATAAGCTTGTAGCCTTCTCCTCTTTTAATCTAGCAAAGATTATCTTTTATTCAGCCTTGTGCTGAGTTCTAAGAGAAAGGAACCCCTATAGTGTTCCAAGGATTGATCTCTCTCAAATATCAAAATCTTTAGAGCTCCTTCTGGAGTTTTATCATCTCGTATCAGAGCCACGTTCCTGCTGTCCCTGCTACCCCTGCTGCCATCTTTGTCGCCTCCACACTTCCAAGTAATTCCCATAATTGCTACAACACGTATCTCCATCTTCCACCGTAAGCCACAGATCGAATCATTCTGCTACTGCCCCTACATTTGAACTGAAGATCTAATATATTTTCATCACTCATGCCTATTTATTACTACTATCATAGCTCTACAACCAGCACCTATTCGTAGCATACCCCCACCGATCCCTATAAAACCTTTACTGTCATCTATCCTATATCCAAAATCCCTTTTCTTAACCTTCATCCATTACCATCACAGTCTCAAATCAGCCCTAATCGTAGCCTACTTCCATCTACCCAATCCATCCATCGAACCTACCACTTATTCTCCAAATATTCTCATGCCACTAACCCGACAACAAAAAAAAAGACCTCAACATGACATATCTAGAGTCCTATGCCATGGCATCATAGGAGGCCATCAACGTAAAGTTTGAAGCCTTTGACAGCCACATGGAGGAAACGATCTGATCCCTTTTCGTCGAATTCAGCATGGGCCGACCATCGAGCTCAAGGAGATCACAGCAAGGAGAAACTTCATATCAACAAGATGATCCTCAAGAGTGTAGTCACATCATCCCTGATCCAAATAATCCATGCATGAAGGTTGATTTTCCTAGATGGGAAGAAGGAGACCCGATGGGATGGATCTCACACACGGAGCACTATTTTCGATTCTACCAAACCGCCAACCCTATACGAGTAGAGATTACTACCATCCACCTTGAGGGAGATGCTATTCAATGGTTCAATTGGTTTGAGCAACCCATGGAGGTCTCTCTTAGCAATGATTCAAGGAAGGACTACTAAATTTACTTTGGACCAATCGATTTTGACAACATCGACGGATAATTGGTGAAGATTTGACAAACCTTTACAATACAAGAATATCAAATAAGATTTGAACGTTTATCTAACCAAGCTGTGGATTAGTCTAAAAAATAACTTTTAGGGACTTTTACTGAGGGCCTAAAGCTAGAGATTCGAGGAGAAGTAAAAGCGCAACAATCGTACACTCTTATGGCGATGATTTTCTTCGTAAGAATTCAAGAATGATGATTTAACCATGAAGTACGAAGGACAAGGGTTATTCCCTGACTAGCCATGCCAAAGCCTTTAGCCCCCCCTACTACCATTTGAGCCCCTGCACTAAAAAAATTGACAAGAGACGAGCTTCGTGAATGATCGGCCAAGGGGTTATATTGGCATTGTGTTGAACCATAGACCTGAGAACATCACTGCAAAAAAGGGTGGCTCCTCATCACTGAACTATTAGAGGATGAGGACACTATACCATGTAAAGTAGACCTCGAACTTGAAGGTGAAGCCACGAAGGAAGAGCCCCAATCGGTCGACTATACAATGCACACGCTGGCCAGTTACTCTAACTCGCAGACGATGAAAGTTGGAGGACTCTTTAAACAACAACCCATTACCATTCTTATAGATACGGGTAGCACCAATAACTTTCTTAATAGCAAGGTTGCTACATGTATAGTTCTTCAAATAGAAGGTTGTAACAAGTTCGACGTAAAGGTCACCGACGACCAAATCCTCAATTATGACCAACGGTGCCCGCAGGAAAAATTGCTCCTACAAGACCAAGAAGTGGTAGCCGATTTTTCCTCCTAGCCATCGATGACTATAAAGTCTTGCTTGGGATTGAATGGCTCATAACATTAGGTGACATCTCCTTGAATTTTTCTAAGCTAATCATGACGTATTATTGTAGAGGGAGATAGGTCACTTTGCGAGGTAAGCGCTAGAGCCATATCTCCACCATTTCAATGCAATGGATGGAGAATGTGCTACACAAGACATATGGCAGATTTTTTATGTATATCCAATAGCTAGCAAAGGAGGAGAATGTGTAAATTCAGATCCTTAGCTTGCCCTCTTGTTGGACGAATTCGTAGATATTTTCACGGAGCCATATAGGCTTCCCCCTAACAGGCCATATGACCACCACATCCCTATATTATCAGGAAAACCTCTAGCAAACTTGAGACTGTACTATAATCCTCACTTGCAGAAGGATGAGACTGAGAACATTATTAAGAAGATGCTTGACATTAGAGTGATTCGACCAAGCTGCAGCCCTTACTCCTCGCCGGTGTTGCTAGTGCACAAGAAGGATGGTACCTGGCAGATGTGCACTGATTACTGGGCTTTGAACACCATCACCGTCAAAGATAAATATCCTATACTAGTAGTAGATGAGCTCTTAGATGAACTAAAAGGAGCCTGAGTCTTCACTAAATTGGATCTCCATTCTGGATACCATTAGATTTGGGTATGCACTGAAGATGTTCCAAAAACTACATTCCGTAAACATAACATCCACTATGAGTTTTTAGTAATGCCCTTTAGAAGTATGAATGCTCCTACTTTTTAAAACTTAATGAATGATATTTTTCAGATGTTTCTATGCAAGTTCATGTTGGTATTTTTTTTATGACATCCTCATTTATAGCCCTACACTAGATATATATTTTCAGCACTTACGAACTATTTTAACAATTTTTCGGAAGAATACCATTTATGTTAAACAATCAAAGTTTAGTTTTTTATAGTGTAAAATGGAGTATCTAGGGCACATTATATCAAAGGATGGAGTGGTGGTAGACCCGACAAAGATCAAAGCAATGCAAGGATAGTTGAGACCTATGAACATAAAATCACTGCGTGACTTCCTTGGACTTATGGACTACTATTAGAAATTCATGGAAGATTATGACAAGATCAGTGCGCCACTTATGTTCCTACTGAAGAAAGACTCCTTCTTATGGTTGGATAAAGTTTAAACAACTTTTGAACAACTCAAGGCAACTATCACAACGACGCTGGTCCTAACATTGCATAATTTTAGTCGCACCTTCATGATTGAGGCTAACGCATCTGGAGTAGAATTGAGGTTGTTCTTATGCAAGATGGTCGACTCCTAATTCATACTGAGGCTTCCCCTACACTCCACACGATGTTTTTAAAGGGGATCCTGATTGCTACTAAATTTAAATTTTGGTTGGATACAGGTCCATGGCATAAAAGAGGAGGAAGCCTAGAAGAATTGCAATCCATGCTCACACCAGATTGGACTCTCATCATCCTAAACCATACCAAAGGGTAGTCACTATTCTAGAAGAAAAGTTGGCTATTACTAAAGGCTAACCATATTATAGCACATTCAAAGAAGAAATAGCCTCTCGATAAACTATAAAATAAATAAAAAATTTAAGATCAAGTTTTCCTACACATCCAGCCCGAACAGCAGGAAATTCGAGCCTTAAGGAAGTGGTCTCCCTATTTCTTTAGGCCTTGTAAAATTGGGGATCACATTAGGGTCCTAACTTGGAGATTAGATCTACATACCAGATTAAGATTACAGTTGATCCTCTAAATATCCCACCTCAAATGAAAATTTAAAGAAGTTGTCTCAGCCCAAATCCTTCCAATTTATACCCAAGCTAATAAGGAGGCCAAAGTTCAGTTAATGATCGCATGGGAATCATATAAGGAGCTGAAGACCTGGTTCCCTGAGTTTATAGATCCTCAGTCTTGAGGACACAGTTGATTCAAAGATGGCAGACTTGATAAGACTCCAACAGGGTTCAGTCATAATTATCCTAGAAATAATTAATAAGAACCCTATGAGATTGTAATAAAACCTCACCTAGTTACTTCTATCCTACAAAGAAATGTGGTTGTGGTTTATTTTAGGGCCTTAGGGCTTCCTAACCACTACCTCCTTTACTGGGCTGGTCGACTAGGGTTTCTAGCAGACGAGTGTAGTTTATGCAGCCACTTAGGCTGCTGCTACCACCTTTATTTAGGCATGGTGGTTATAAGAGGGGTAAAAGGGGAAATTCACTTAGAAAACACACTCTTACTGATAGGGTTTTGAGCCCTACATAAGCTTTTAGCCTCCATCTCTTTTAATCAAATAAGAATCATCTTTTATTTAGCCTTGTTCCGAGTTTTAGGAGGGAGGAACCCCTGTTGCCTTCCAAGTCTTGATCCCCCTCAAAGTTCAAAATATATAGAGCTTCTTCTGGGGTTCTATCAAGCAACCGCTACGCCTCCCTGTTATCATCTCCTCTTGCTGCCTCTACTACCTCCACTATCTCCAACCAACCTTTTCGATATATTGGTGATTCTAATATGACTCCAACAAGGTTGAGTCCTAATCTCCCTAGAAGTAGTCAATAAAACCCTATAAGATTATAATAAAACTCCACCTAGCCACTTCTATCTTATAAAGAAGTATGATACGGGTTTAGATTAGAGTCTTAGGGTTTAGTAGCTGTCGCCTCCTTTACTAGATGGGTCAGCTAGGGTTTCCTCTTGCTTAGGTTGGCTATAGAGCCAACCTAGCTGACTCTTGTTCTTATTAAGGCAGGTTGGCTATAGGAGGGGCAAAGGGATAATTTTACTTAGGTAAGCACCCCCTTGGAATAGGATTTTGATCCTTATTTGAAGATGTAGCTGCCTCCCCTTTTGAATCAAGCAATTATCAATTTTATGTTAGTCTTGTGCCAAATCTAGGAGGGAGGAACCCCTACAGCGTTCCAAGGGTTGATCCCTCTCAAGGGTCAAAATCTATAGAGCTCCTTCTAGGGTTCTATCATCTAGTATTAGAGCAATATTCCTGCGGTCCTGTAGCCATCTGAGTCACCTCTACCTTCCCAAGTAATTCTCATAATTGCTTTTGATGTCACCTCTACCGTCGCCCACCAAGCCGTAGATCCATCAGTCTACTATTGCCCTTTACATCAACATCTAGAAATCTGATATATTTTTATCACCCACACCTCTTCAATATTACAAGATCCTTTACCTTACATATTGAATAATTTTTTTAAATTTTATCAGCTATAAATTTTGTTCATCACAAATGTTATCGTTGATGCAGGGGTGAAATATTGTAAAAATTTTTAACCACATTTTTGCCTCTTGAAACCAGTTTATTTCTTCTCCTTTTTGGCCAAATTTTTTATACAATTTCATAAATCAACTTAGCTTTCATCTGATGTTGGTTTTTGGAAAATATTATTTCTAGAATCGAATTTATTGTGTCTTCTTTCAGCATCATACAGTGCTAGAATTTTATGATGAAGGATCTGCCTTCCGTCTTTTACCCTATTTCCCTACTGTTATGCTGCCAAAATTTTATCAAATTTTTTTTTGATATTGACCACATCTGAACTGAGAGTTTCTGCATATTTTTCTTAAATTTTTCTCTGAAAATTATGTCAAGAATTTATCGTCTCTCCAACATGGAATATGTTCGGTAGGATAGGACATTGCAGCACCTTTCTTCATCAAATTCTATCGGATTTGAGTACAATCTTTTATGGGATTTCATATTCTCTTTCTCTCATCTACAAACCCTACCATCCTCACTAAAGACCCTTCCAAACCTTACCCTAAACCGAACCCAAATGGCTACCCAAATCAGCCCTAAACCGCAGCCTACTACCATCTAAACCGATTCACCTTCTAACCGGCCACCCCCTTCTCAAAAATTCTCATGCCACTAACCCGATAACAAAAATAAGTCCTCAATACTATAGATCTAGAGGTGTATACTATGGCATCAGAGGAGGCTATCAATGCAAAGTTTGAAGTCACGTGGAAGAGAAGATGTGATTCCTTTCTGCTGAATTCAGCATTGGCCGACCATCGAGCCCGAGGAAATCATAGTAAGGAGATACTTCAGATCAGTGAGATGATCCTCAAGAATATGGCCACATCATCTCTAAGTCCAACAATCCATACATGAAGGTTGACTTCCCTAGATGGGAAGAAGGAGACCCGATCGGATGGATCTCGTGCGTGGAGCGCTATTTTTGATTTTACCAAATTGCTGACGCCATATGGGTGGAGATTGCTACCATCCATCTCGAAGGAGATGCTATTCAGTAGTTTAATTGGTTTGAGTACATCAATGGAGGATTCTCTTGGTAGCAATTCAAGGAAGGACTACTAAGCCGCTTCGGACAAACCGATTTCGTCAACATCGACGGACAATTAGCAAAGATTCGTCAAACCTCCATAATACAAGAATACCAAACAAGGTTTGAATGTTTATCTAATCAAACTATGGATTGGTTTAAAAAATAACTTTTAGGGACTTTCATCAAGGGCCTAAAGCTAGAGATTCTGGGAGAAGTAAAGGTGCGACAACCATACACTCTTATGGCGGCGATTTCCTTTGTGCATATTCAAGAAGAATGATTGAACCAAGAGGCATGAAGGACAAGGGTCACTCCCCAACCAGCTATGTTGAGGCCTACACTACCTCTATTGCCATCCAAGCCCTCGCACCAAAAAAAATTGACAAGGGATGAGCTTCGTGAATGATCGGAGCCGAGAACATCGCTGCAAAAAGGGTTGGCTCCTTGTGATTGAACTAGTGGAGGATGAGGATAATTGACCATCTAAAGAAGCCCTTGAACCTAAAAAAGAAGCCATGGAGGAAGAGCCCCAACCGGCTGACTATGTAGTGCATGCATTGGCTGGCTACTCCAACCTGTAGATGATGAAAGTTAGAGGACTTCTAAAACAGCAACCCATCACCGTTCTCATTGATGAGGGCAGCATAAATAACTTCTCAATAGTAAGGTTGCTGCACATATGGTGCTTCAAATTGAAGGTTACAAAAAGTTCAATGTAAAGGTCGTCGACGGCCGAATCCTCAATTGCGACCAATAGTGCCCGCGGGTGAAACTGCTCCTCCAAGACCAAGAAGTGGTAGCCAATTTCGTCCTCCTACCCATTGATGATTATGAAGCTGTACTCAGGATTGAATGACTCACAATGGTAAGCAATATCTCCTGAAATTTTTCTAAATTAATCATGAAATTTTATTACAAAGGGAGTTAGGTCATGTTACAAGGCAAGCATGGGAGCCATATTTCTACCATTTCATCACAACGAATAGAGAAAGTTTTGCACAAAGCACATGATGGATTCCTGATGCATATCTAGTGGCCATCTAAGGGCGAGAATATACAGAACTTAGATCCTAAGCTTTTTCCTCTTATTGGATGAATTAACTGATGTTTTCATGGAGCCACGCAGGCTACCCCCTAATCGGCAACATGACCACCACATTCCTATTTTGCCAAGCAAACCTCCAGCAAATTTGCAAATGTACCAATATCCTCCCTTGTAGAAGGATGACATCGAGAACATCATTAAGGAGATGCTTAACACCAGGGTGATTCGACCAAGTTGCAGCTTTTACTCCTCACCGGTGTTGCTAGTGCATAAGAAGGATGGTACATGACAGATGTGTGCTGACTACCAGGCTTTGAACACCATCACCGTCAAAGATAATGATAGGACTTCAGCAGGGTTGAGTCCTAATCTTCCTACAAGTAGTCAATAAAACCCTGCTAGATTGTAATATAGTCATTCCTATCTTATAAAGGAGTATGGCTAGGGTTTAGATTAGCCCTTAGGGCTTATTGGCCGCCACCCCCCTTATTAGGTTAGTTGGCCAGGGTTTTCCTTACTTAGGTCAGCTATAGAGCCAACCTAGCCACCCCTTGTTCCTATTAAGGCTGATTGGCTATAAGAGGAGCAAAGGGGTAATTTTACTTAGGCATGCATCCCCTTAGGCTACGGTTTTGATCCCTATATAATGATGTAGCCACCCCCTCTCTTGAATCAAGCAATTATTAATTTTATTTCAGCCTTGTGCCAAGTTTAGGAGGGAGGAACCCCTATAGCATTCCAAGGGTTCATCCCCCTCAAGAATCAAAATCTATAGAGCTTCTTCTGGGGTTCTATCATCTGGTATCAGAGTAGCGATCTTGCTACCCCTGTAGCCATCATCCACACCTCCACCTTCCTAAGCAATTCCCACAATTACTTTTGACATTACCTCCATCGTCGCCCACCAAGCTGCAGATCCATCGATCTACTGCCTTCCTCTACGTCAACATCAAAGGTCTGGTTGGAGATCCTTACGTCATGACATCGTTGGGCTTATTTGAAGCCAAATTTGAGACTTTCGAGACACGTATGGATGCTAAATTGTGCACTCTCTTCGAGGAGTTTAGATTGGGCCAATTACTAAGCCCAAGAAGATCACAACATGGAGCAAATTTTGATTGCAAAAAGAACCCATCAGAGATAAGAAGCAAGGATAAGACATGACGGCCCTATACCTCGACAACGTCGATCTCCTTTGTACAACTTCAAGAAGGGCATCTCAATCAAGATGCTCAAAGCATGAGAGCCATATCCCAACCAACAGTATATAAACCTTCAGCACCAATTGATTGCAAGAACCATGATAAAGAACTAACAATAATCTATTAAACCTCTACCATCCAAGAGTACCAAACTAAGTTTGAACGGTTATCTAATCAAACTTATGATTGATCTGAAAAATAGATATTGAGGACATTTATTGAGGGCTTGAAACCGAAGATTCATGAAGAAGTTAAAGTGCGACAGCCATACATACTTAAGGTAGCCATCTCCTTCACACGATATCAAGAGGAGCGATTGAATTAGCCCAGAGGATGAGGGTGGTCACTCCCTAAGTAGTGGCACCAAAGCTTTCACCTCCCCCTACTATCAGCCAATCTCCTTAGCAGAAGAAACTTATAAGAGAAGACTTTCATGATGGATCGATAAAGGAACCTAAATTTGAAGATATGATTCTCAAGCCCAAGGAGAAGGATACACCACAATCAGCCACCCGCACGGTCCCTACCTTAGCCGACTACACCAACCTATAAAAATTAAAGATTGAAGGGTTTCTTAAGCAACAGTCCATCATCGTCCTCATCAACATCGGGAGCACACACAACTTCATGAGCAGTAAGGTTGCTGCCCACTTAATACTCCACAAAGAAGATTACAATAGGTTCGAAGTCAAGGTAGGTAACGGCCAAATTCTGAAGTGCAACCAGAAGTGCCCATGAGTTAAACGGAGTCTATAGGAGCAAGACATAGTTGCTGATTTTTTTCTCGTCCCTCTTGATGGTTTTGATATAGTGCTTGGCATTGAATGGTTGTCCATGATTGGAGATATTTTCTAAAAATTTTCGAAGCTAACTATGAATTTTTTTAGAAAAGAAAAGCAAGTGGTTCTACGAGGGAGCCCAGCAACTACAACCATAATACCACACTTGGAGGGGGTACCAAAAGAAGAATCTAGTGGTTTCTCAATTCAAATTTAAGAGTTTCATGAGATTGAAGATAAAAAATTCCTCCCACAGCTTGCTAAATTTTTGGGCGCCTCCACCTAACCAAGCCAGTTACCTCCTCTAAAGCTGGATGATCCTCCTATGTTGAATAGGTCGAAACTTCTACTAGTTATTGCTCGACCAAATTGCTTCATACAACCTCAGAAGATCAAAGATAAAAGGGTCACCCAAGAGATGACACAGACACGGATTGTTTGGCCATGCTTATTTCCTGCTATGACACGTCCCTACATCATTTTCCCCATAGATAAGCTACTTCTAAAGTGTTATATGCCGTTGAACTCACAATGGTTGCTAATGTTGCACTTCTAGATCTCAGGTGACTTCCACGACTTTCCTAGGATTGAACCATGATGCTTAAAGATTTCCTTGATGATGACCTCCGATCAACGGCCCAAGACCGCAAGAAAATTGAGCCTCTCTAGTGGCAAAATCAGAAAAGGGGAAGGATTATTCGTAGGACTCAATGAAGCATGAACATCATCCCTCTTATTATAAAGAAAGATGCACCACCTTGGTCGAGTGGAACTATAGCCCTCACGACTATGATGTCATCCACACTAAATCATTGCCAGATATTTATTATTGGAACAAACACATCCAGAGCGGGGGTCAGCACCATCCTCATGCAAGATAGTCAATAGCACGAAGAAGTGAAAATGGGCCCCGAAAAATCACCACTCCTACCCACCTCAGACTCAGATCGGGCTTAGACCACTAGAGATTTTATCAGAGAACAACCCTCACTCCAAAAGAAGTCATGACTACTATTATGGAGCAACCACGTGGTAGCACATGCAAGGAAAAATTTTTCCCCTGACAAATGCCGGAGTAGAAAAAAGTTTCCTAAGAAAGATCAAGTCCCCTTTTATCTCCAACTCCACTAGCATAAAATTCAAGCTCAAGAAAATGGTCTTCCTATTTTTTTGGGTCTTACAAAATTGGGAATCACACTAGGGCCCTAACCTAGAGATCAGGTCTGTGCACCAGATCAAAATTACAGTTGATCCTCCAAGTATCCCACCTCAAATGAAAATTTAAAGATGACAACTCAGCTCAAGTTCTTCCAACTAACACCCAAGCTGATGAGGAGCTGAAGACCCGATTCCTTGAGTTCACGGAACTTCAGCCTTAAGGACAAGACTAATTTTAAGAGGGCGGGTTTGATAGGACTCCAGTGGATTGAGTCCTAATCTCCCTAGAAGTAATCAGTAAAACTCTGCTAGATTTTAATAAAGTCATTTATATCTTATAAAGGACTATGGCTATGGTTTAGATTAGCCCTTAGGGCTTAGTGGGTGCCGCCCCCTTATTGGGTTGGTTGGCTGAGGTTTCCCTTGCTTAGGTCGGCTATTGAGTCAACCTAGCCGCCCCTTATTCCTATTAAGGCTGATTGGCTATAAGAGGAGCAAAGGTATAATTTTACTTAGGCATGCACCCCCTTAGACTAGGGTTTTGATCCCTATATAATGATGTAGCCACCCCCTCTCTTGAATCAAGCAATTATCAATTTTATTTCAACCATATGCCGAGTTTAGGAGAGAGGAACCCCTATAGCATTCCAAGGGTTGATCCCTCTCAAGGATCAAAATCTATAGAGCTCCTTCTGGGGTTCTATCAAATAAATATCCTATACCAGTAGTAGATGAGCTCTTAGATGAACTAAAAGGGGCCTGAGTCTTCACTAAATTAGATCTCTGCTCCGGATACCATCAGATTCGGATATACGCTGAAGATATTCTAAAAACTGCATTCCACACACTTAATGTCCACTATGAGTTTTTGAAAATGCCCTTCGGACTTACAAATGCTACTTCTACTTTTTAAAGCTTGATGAACGATATTTTTCATATGCTTCTATGTAAGTTCATGTTGGTACTTTTTAATGACATCCTCATTTACAGCCCTATGCTAGATATGTATTTTTAGTACTTACGAACTATTTTAACGATTTTTCGGGTGAATACCCTTTATGTTAAATAATCAAAGTTCAGCATTTTACAGCATAAAGTGGAGTATCTAGGGCACATTATATCGAATGATGGAGTGGCGGTAGACCCGACAAAGATTGAAGCAATGCAAGGATGGCCGAGACCTATGAACATAAAATCACTACGCAGCTTCCTTGGACTCACAGGCTACTATAAAAAATTCATGGAAGATTATGACAAGATTAGTGCCCCACTCATATCCCTACTAAAGAAAGACTCCTTCTTATGGTTAGATAAAGTTTAAATAGCCGTTGAATGGCTCAAGGTAGCCATCACAACAATGTCGGTCCTAGCATTGCCCGATTTTAGCCACACCTTCATGATTGAGGCTGACGCATCCGAATTTAGAATTGAGGCTATTCTTATGTAAGATGGTCGACTCCTAATTCATATCGAGGCATCCCCTACACTCCACATGAGGTTTTTAAAGGGGATACTAATTACTACCAAATTTAAAATTTGGTTGGATACAAGTCCATGGCACGAAAGAGGAGTAAGCCTAGAAGAATTACAATCCATGCTCATACCAGATTGGGCTCTCATCATCATGAACCATACCAGAGGGTAGTCACCATTCCAGAAGAAATGTTAGCTATTACTAAAGGCTAAATACATGGTAGCACATTCAAAGAAGAAATGACATCTCGATAAACTATAAAATGGATAAAAAATTTAAGATTAAGTTTTCCTACACCTCTAGCCCGAATAGCAGGAAACTCGAGCCTTAAGGAAATGGTCTCCATATTTTTTTGGGCCTTGTAAAATTGGGGATCACATTGGGGCCTCAACTTGGAGATCAGATCCTCACACCAGATCAAGATTACAGTTGATCCTCCAAGTATCCCACCTCAAATGAAAATTTAACGAAGTCGGCTCAGCCTAAATCCTTCTAACTGACACCCAAGCTGATAAGAAGGCTAAAGTTCAGTTGATGATCACACGAGAATCATATGAGGAGCTGAAGACCTAGTTCCCTAAGTTTATGGATCCTCAGCCTTGAGGACACTGTTGATTCAAAGATGGCGGGCTTGATAGGACTCCAATAGGTTGAGTCCTAATCACTATAGAAATAATTAATAAGAACCCAGTGAGATTGTAATAAAACCTCACATAGTCACTTCTATCCTATAAAGAAGTGTGGCTGTGGTTTATTTTGAGGCCTTGGGGCTTCCTAGCCACCACCCCCTTTACTGGGCTAGTCGGTTAGGGTTTCTAGCATAGGGGCGTGGTTTGTGCAGCCACTTAGGCTGCCACTGCCACATTTATTTAGGCATGATAGCTATAGGAGGGGCAAAAGAGAGAATTCACTTAGGAAGCAGTTAGGGTTTTGAGCCCTTTGTAGAAGGACGAGATCGAGAACATCGTTAAGGAGATACTTGACACTGGGGTGATTCAACCAAGTTGCAGCTCTTAGTCCTCACCGATGTTGCTAGTGTATAAGAAGGATGGTACATGGCGGATGTGCATTAACTAATGGGCTCTAAATGCCATTATCGTTAAGGATAAATATCATATTTCAATCGTAGATAAACTCTTGGACAAATTAAAAGGAGCTCAAGTCTTTGCTAAATTGGATCTCTGATCCGGATACCATTGGATTTGAGTATACACTAAAGATATTCTGAAAACTATATTTTGCATACATAACGGCTACTACGAGTTTTTGGTAATACCTTTCGGACTTATGAATGCTCCTTCTACCTTTCAAAGCTTGATGAATGACATCTTCCAAAGTTTATAGCCCTACGCTTGATATACATTTTGAGCACTTACGAACTGTTCTAATCATTCCTTAAGAGAATACTCTTTATGTTAAATAGTCAAAGTGCAACTTCTTACAGCATAAAGTAGAGTATCTATAGCACATTATATCATAGAATGGAGTGGCGGTAGACTCAACAAAGATTGAGGAAATGCAAGGATGGCCGAGACTATAAACATAAAATCACTATGCGGTTTCCTTGGACTCACGGACTACTATTAGAAGTTCATGAGAGATTACGACAATATCAGTGCCCTACTCACGTCCCTACTAAAAAAAGACTCCTTCTTATGGTCGGATAAAGCCTCCACAGCCTTCGAATGACTCAAGGCAGCCATGATGATGACATGAGTCCTAGCGCTGCCCGATTTCAGCCGTACCTTCGTCATGGAGGCCGACGCATCAAGAGTTTAAATTGGAGTTGTTCTAAAGCAAGATGGTCGACCCCTTGCTTACACCAATAAAGCTTTATCTCCCTCGTATCTCAAAATGTCTGTGTATGATAAAGAAATGCTTATAATCATACATGCCATCATAAAGTAGAGACCCTACCTGATCGGCCAATGCTTCTAGATTAAGACTGATCACCGAAGCTTTAAATATTTCTTAGAGTAGCAAAGATGGGTAACTAAACTTCTTGGCTTTGATTATAAAATTACTTATTGAAATGGGAAAAGAATATTGTTGCAGATGCTATATCACGACTGCCAGGACAAGCCAAAGTTTCAGCCATCTCCTTTCCTTCCACCCACTTCCTCAAGGACATTAGGGAGGAATTGAAGAATGACCCAGAGACACGAGATATTATAAAAAAATTGGAGAAGGATCCAGGTTTCATGGGCAACTACACTTGGGATTCGAAGGACTTGCACTACATAAGCCAAATTGTGATTGTTCCTTCTTCCCCTTGCATCCAGATTATTCTTCATGAGGTGCACTCTTCACCTTTAGCAGGGCACTCTAAATTCCTAAGCTATACTAGAGGGAAGTCACAATCCCAGAAGAAAGATTAGCTATTACTAAATACTAACCATATGGCAGCACATGCAAAGAAGAAACGGCCTCCTGACAAACATCAAAATGGACAAGAAATTGAAGATCGTGTTTTCCTACACCTCCAGCCCGATCAGCAGGAAACTCGAGCCCTAATGAAGTAGTCTCTCTATTTTTTTAGGCCTTGCAAAATTGGAGATCACATTGGGGCCCTCACATGGAGGTCAGATCTGTGCACCATATCAAAATTACAGTTGATCGTTCAAGTATCCCACCTGAAATAAAAATTTAAAGATGATGACTCAGCTCAAATTCTTTCAACTAACACCTAAACTGATGAGGAGCTGAAGACCCAGTTCCCTAAGTTTATGAAACTTCAGTCTTGAGGACAAAACTGATTTTAAGAGGACGGG
Organism: Ensete glaucum; assembly: GCA_021527575.1. Taxonomy (NCBI): domain Eukaryota; kingdom Viridiplantae; phylum Streptophyta; class Magnoliopsida; order Zingiberales; family Musaceae; genus Ensete; species Ensete glaucum. The sequence goes on from CM038557.1 coordinate 33,080,001, forward strand.
TTTGATAAGACTCCAATAGGGTTGAGTCCTAATCTCCCTAAAAGTAGTCAATAAAACCCTGTGAGATTGTAATAAAATCCCACCTAGCCACTTCTATCCTATAAAGAAATATGGTTATGGTTTAGATTGGGGCCTTAGGGTTTAGTAGCTATCTCCCCCTTTACTGGGTGGGTCAGCCATGGTTGCCTCCTACTTCGGTCGACTACAGAGCCAACCTAGCCGCCCCCTATTCCTATTAATACAGGTCGACTATAGGAGGGGCAAAGGAATAATTTTACTTAAGTAAACACCCCCTTAGGCTACGGTTTTGATCCCTATTTAAAGATGTAGCCACCCTCCTTTTTGAATTAAGCAATTATAATCTCATTTCAGCCTTATGCCGAATCTAGGAGGGAGGAACCCCTATAACGTTCCAAGGGTTGATCCCCCTTAAGGGTCAAAATCTATAGAGTTCCTTCTAGGGTTTTATCAGATTCCTATGTCAATAATCTTGTTGTGGCCAAGTCCTACTACATCTATGATATAAACTCATGCCCCTGACTCGACAGTAGAAAAAAAAATTGTACATCACTAACCTACAATCCTACATGATGACTGTGGATGATGTACTAGATGCAAGGTTTAAAGCCTTCGAGGCTACATAGAAGATAGATTGCAAGAAATTCTTATGAATTTAGAATAAGCCAATTAGAGAGCCCCAACAGAACTCAATATATTGAAAATTTCAAAGGGAGTCGATCTGAAAAGTATGATAATGGGTAGGACACAGGATGCCCATGCATAAGGGTGGAGTTTCCCAGATGAGAAGATGGAGACCTGATCGGCTGGATCTTATGTGCAGAATTTTTTTTTTATTTTCACAAGACTCCGGATGAATTCAAGGTAGAGATAGCCTCTATTCAATTTGAAGAAAATGTGATCTAGCGGTATGATTAATACGAACACACTCATGTAGATCCCTCATGGAAGTATTCAAAAGTGGGCTTCTGATTCATGTCAGACCATCGGAGTATGAAAATATGGATGGACAACTCACTAAAATCTGCCAGACTTCCACCGTATAGTAGTATTAAAGCAGATTTGAGTGCCTCTCAAATCAAACCCAAGATTGGTCTGAAAAATAACTACTCGAAACATTTATTGACACCCCAAATCCAGAGATTTGGTGCAAAGTTAAGGCTCGACAACCCCGTACTGTGATGGCGGCCATATCGTTTACTCGTATACACAAAGAAAAGCTCAATAGGGACAATCATAGAAATAAAAGCATAAAACAACTAGCAGTAAACAAGCTGATAGACCCATATCCCTCCGCTCAAAACCCTCGAAGACTTACCAGAGAAGAGCACCAAGAAAGATCAGCAAAAGGGTTATGCTGACATTGTGATAAAAAGTAGAGTAAAGGACATTGATGCAAACAGAGCCATCTTCTTAAGCTTAAACCAATTAAGGAGAAACCAGAAAATGATGATGTGAACTCTAATCAAGAAGGCACAAATTCTGATAAAGGTATTAGAACTTTCATATATATAGTGTATGCATTAGCAGGCTACTCTAACCCGCAAACTACGAAAAATTGAAGGAATTTTAAAACAACAACCTGTTACTATTTTAATTGATACTAGTAGCACTAATAATTTCATAGACAGAAAGCTTACTGACCGATTGACCTATCAAATTGAAGTCTATGATAGATTTGAAGTCAAGATTACTGATGGATAAATTCTAACTTATAATGGTAAGTGCTTAAAAATCAAACTAATGGTACAGGGCCAAGAACTATGGGTGGATATCTTTCTTATACCCTTAGAGAACTTCAAAATAATGCTTGGAATTGAATGGTTATCAACCCTAAGTGATGTCACCTGGAATCTTTTTAAACTGATTATGAAGTTTTTTACTAATGGAAAGCAGATGATCCTCAAAGGAAGAAGTGGAAGCAAGATTACAACTATTAGTAACCATCGAATGGAGAGAGTTCCTCATAAGACTACAAAGGTCGATCCATTGCTTACACAAAGTGGAGACCTTATTTATTTTATCAATAGATTTTAATGCATGGCAAATATCTTGGACCGAAGTACCCTCGAAGTTCGACATTGCTCAGCCTCTAGGACAAGGCTGATTTGAGAGGGCGAGTCTGTTAGGACCCTAGCTAAGTTAGACCCATCTATTCATGATTAATTCATATTAGTCTATCCAGCTAGAGTCAGATATGGGTCGGGTGAGCCCAATAGAGTCAGTTATAAATTGGTTAGAGTTGGTTATTATATTCAATTATGGTGGAGTCGGTTATTATTTTCAACTAGGAGTTTATCAATTCATTAAGAGTCCAAGTTTAGTGGGACTCTAAATCCAAGCCTAGAGGGACTTTTGGTAGAGCCTTATAAATAAGGCTATAAACTCTTTTATGAGAAATCATTGAAGAAGAATTGTTTTGGCCAATAGTCAAAAACCTTAGGAGGCAGATCCCCTCGAAGCGATTGAGGTGGATCGATCCTCTTAAAGAGATCGTTTATACCCTCTTCCTCTATGATAGAACCCTAGGGTTCTATCACTTTAGCCCTTCAAGCAGACATCAATTAAGAACTAAGCATCAATGAAGTTTTCTCCCTGACTTTACAAACCTTACAAAATTGTGGAGTACATTGGAGCTGTGGCTTACATATTGGATCTACCTACAGCCTCCAAAATTTATCCAGTCTTCTATGTGTCCTATCTCAAACCAACGCTTAGAGAAAATGAATTACCCAAAGCCATCTACCCCACCCATCTGTTTTAGAACCCTAATGAGTATTAGTTTACTTGGAGTATGAGTTGTTTCTTAGAGTTAGAGTTGGAGTTGTTGGAAGTAGGAGTTGCTTCTTAGAGTTGGAGTTAGAGTTGTTAGAAGGAGTCATAAGTAGGAGTCTTACTAGGAGTTGGGGTTTAGAAGCTCTATAAATAGCCTTGTATTCTCCTCTTATTTATCATGAATAAATCAATTATATTTTAGTCATAGTACAGAATTCCAAGAAAGGAGGAACCCCTACAGAGTTCCAAGGAGGCCGATCCCCTATAGAGATCACCCCAAGCTTAGAATCCATAAGGGTTCTAACATTTGGTATTAGAGCAGTGTTCTTGGCATCTCACTGCCCTCCCACAGCCATCAATCAGCCCCCCATAGCCGTCTAAAGTAATTCCCACAATTGCTTAAAGATCGTCACCAAATTCCTCTATCATCTCCACTACCACAAATCATCCTTTGATATCCCTATGAATCACAACAGCTATCTTACTACCGCTACAATTTAGTTATCCCTATTCAAAAAATCTAAAAAAAATTGTTCCTATTTGCTACACAAACTTTTTGTCGTAAAGTTTTCATCTTTATGACGAAAGTTATGTTACAGAATTCCAACCGCACACCCTTGACTATTTGATTTATTGCTGCATTTTTACTAATCCTATCTCTACAAAATTTTTATGATAGCTTTAGCACTTCCTATTTTTAGATTTCCTTTTAGTTTCGTCAAAAAATTCTCAATATGAACTATTGATCGTTTATATCCAAACTACTGTACTTTAGACATAAAAATCTGTTATAGTACCTTCCTGTGATCTTCGATTTTGCTAAACCTTTTGCTATTGTTTTCTTCCATGAATTTTTTATCAGCATTACCTTTCCCTTACTAGTAGATTCTCCTTGAGTTTTACTTAAAATCCTTATTTTGAACTACTGGAAAAAAAATCTTGTCTATACTGCTAAAATCTTCCGATGAAGAAAATCTTCCACACTACCTTCTAGTATTCCTTAATCTTGCCAAAACTTTTGCTGCCAATTTCTTCCATAAATTTTTTGACAGCATTGTCTTTCCCTTGCTAGTGGATTCCTATTAAGTTTTACTTGATTCCTTATTATGAACTACTACAAAAAACAAATTTGACTATACTGCTAAAATCTTTTACTAAAAAATTTTTTCAATAATACCTTTTCGTAATCTTTGATTTTGCTAAACCTTTTGTTGTTGTTTCCTTCCATAAAATTTTGATAATATTATCTCTCCCTTACCAATAGATTTCCTTAGAGTTTCACTTAAATTTTTATTAAAAATTTCTAGAAAAAATTACATCTTCACTACTAGAATTCTTTTGATGAAAAATTTGCTGCTACACCTTTGTCTTTCTTCTTATTCTTAACCCACTGAAACTCAATCATCTTACCGGCACCACTGAAGATATCTTTAGGGCATCCCTTTAGCCTTAAGAGCAACTATCATAACCTATTTTCATAACCCAAATAACACCAAAAACTACAACCCAAAATAGCAACCTATCACAGCCTATCGACGTAGAATTCTACAATACTACCTTTATGTGTTTTCTGCTACACCCATATCTGATCCTTACCAAAATTGTTGCTACCACCCATGTCATCTTTAGGGTACCCCTCTAGCCTTAAGATGCAACTATCATAATATATTTCTAGAATCTGCAGCCAATTCAAACTATAACCTAAACAGTGGTATTTCGTAGCCACTGAACCTTCCATTGATCCTTACCCTTTGTAGCCACCAATCCTACAAAACCAGTTACTACTATCAACAACAATCCTAAGTCATCCCTCTAACCCTAAACCTATGTCACTAAACCCTACTTACAGCCCCTGTAGTAGCCCTAAATCACAGCCCCAATAGTACAGAAAAAAAAGCAACCTGTCAGCCCCAAACTGTAGCCATCTACCCATGATCCACTATCCCTTTCGACCACTAAACCACTCAATCGTTCTATACCACTGACCCAATAGCAAGAAAAGGACATCGGCATCTCAGATTTGGAGGTGCACATAATAACATCTAAAGGTTCAATTGATGCGAAGTTGGAGGTGTTTAAATCACGCATAGAGGACAGATTGAGCCGATCTCCAAGCCCAATAAAATTCCAGCAAGGTCAAAGTTCAGAGAGGCCTCTCTGATAAGACTCCAGTAGGGTTGAGTCATAATCTCTCTAGAAGTAGTCAATAAAACATTATAAGACTGTAACAAAATCCTACCTAGCCACTTCTATCCTATAAAGAAGTGTGGTTATGATTTAGATTAGGGCCTTAAGTTTAGTGGTCGTCGCCCCATTTACTGGGCTGATCGGCTAGGGTTTCGCCCTCTTATGTCAGTTATAGAGCCAACCTAACCTCCATCTGTTCCTACTTAAGTAGGTCGGCTATCGAAGGGGCAAAGGGATAATTTTACTTAGGCAAGCACCCCATGGGCTAGGGTTTAAAATCCTATATAATAATATAGCTGCACACCCTCCCCTCCCCCCCCCTCCCTCTTTCATCAAGCAAGAATCATCTTTTATTTGGCCTTGTGCCGACTTCTAGGAGGGAGGAACCCCTATAGCGTTCCAAGGGTTGATCCCCCTCAAAGATCAAAATCTATAGAGCTCCTTCTGGAGTTCTATCATGTGGTATCAGAGATGTGTTCCTGCTACCCGATAGCCATCTTTGTCGCCTCCACCTTCCTAAGCAATTCCCATAATTGCTTTTGACATCACCTCCACCGTCACCCACTAAGCCGTAGATCCATCAATTTACTACCGTCCTTTGTGTCAACATCTAGAGATCTAGTATAATTTTATCACCCACGCATCTTCAATACTGCAAGATCTTTTACCTTACACGTTCAAGGATTTCTAAAATTTTATCCACTATAAATTTCATTCATTGCTAACATTATCGTTATGTAAAGGTGAAACGCTGTAGAAATTTTCAACTACATTTTTGCCTCTTGAAACCAGTTTATTTCTTCTCCTTTTTGGCCAAAATTTTGATACAATTCCATAAATCATCTTAGCTTTCACCTGAGATTAGTTTTTGGAAAAATTTTCTTCTAGAACCTGTTTTATTATGGGATTTTGGATTCTCTTTCTCTCATCTGTAAACCCTACCATCCTCACCAAAAATCCTTCCAAACGGCACCCTAAACTAATCCTAAATAGTCGCCCAAATCAACCCCTACTCCCATCTAAACCGATCCACTTATCTAACCAACCACCACCTCTCTAAAAATTCTCATGCCACTAACTTGTCAACCAAAAAAAGATCTCAATATACAAATCTAGAAGCATACACCATGGCATCAAAGGAGGCCATCAATGCCAAGTTTGAAGTCTTTGAAAGCCGTTTGGAGGAGAAGATGCGATCCTTTTTCGTCGAATTTAGCATAGGCCGACCATCAAGTCTGAGGAAGTCACAGTATAGAGATACTTCAAATCGACGAGACGATCCTCAAGAGCATGGACACATCATCCTTGATTAGAATAATCCATGCATGAAGGTGGACTTCCCAAGATGGGAAGAAGGAGACTCGATTGGATGGATCTCGCGCGTGGAGCACTATTTTCAGTTCTACTGAACTACCGACGCTACATGGGTGGAGATTGCTGCTATTCACCTCAAAGGAGATGCTATTCAGTGGTTTAATTAGTTTGGGCACACCCATGGAGGAATCTCTTAGCAGTGATTTAAGGAAGGACTACTAACCCGCTACGGACCAACCGATTTCGATAATATCGCCAGACAATTAGCAAAGATCCGTCAAACCTCTACAATAGAAAAATACCAAACAATGTTTAAATTTTTATCTCACCAAACTATGGATAGAGACTTTTATCAAGGGCCTAATACCAGAGATTCGAGAAGTAAAGGCGTGACAATCGTATACTCTTATTGCGGTGATTTCCTTCACGCATATCCAGGAAGAACGATGTTAGGACCCTAGCTAAGTCGGGTCCATTTATTCAGGTTGAGTCATGTTAGTCAGAGTCAGTTATAGGTCGGTGAATCTCATTAAATCGGTTATGAGTAGATTGAGTGGTTTTTATATTTAGTTGGGATTAAGTCAGTTATTATTTCAGTTAGGAGTTAATCAAGTTAGTTAAGAGTCGAAGATTAGCGGGATTCTTGGCAGAGCCCTATAAATAAGGTTGTAAACACTTTCATGAAAATCAATCAATGAAAAGTATTAGTTTTAGCCAAAATGTAAAACCCTAAGAGGTAGATCCCTTCGAAGTGATCTAGAAGGCCCGATCCCCTCGAAGAGATCGATTATCACCCTTTCTACTTTCTTCTTCCATGATAGAACCCTAGGGTCCTATCAAACGATTGAACCATGAAGTACGAAGGACAAGGGTTGCTCCCCGACCAGCCATATCGAGGCCTACTACCCCCTCTACTGCCATCTGAGACCCTGCACCAAAAAAATTGTCAAAATATGAGCTTTACGAACGATCGGCCAAGGGGTTGTGTTGGCACTGCGACAAACTATGGAGCCACGAACATCACTGCAAAAATGATCAACTCCTTATGATTGAATCAGTGAAGGATAAGGATAGAGAACCATCTGATGAAGGCCTCAAACCTGAAGAGAAGCCATAGAGGAAGATCTCCAACTAGCAGATTATATAGTGCATGCATTGGTCAGCTACTCCAACCTGAAGATGATAAAAGTTGGAGGACTTCTAAAATAGCAACCCATCACCATTCTCCTCAACACGGGCAGCACAAATAGCTTCCTCAATAATAAGTTTGCTACATGTATGGCACTTCAAATCAAAGGTTGCAACAAGTTCAACATAAAGGTCACCGACAGTCGAATCCTCAATTGTGACCAACAGTGCCCACGGATGAAACTACTCCTCCAAGACCAAGAAGTGGTAGCCAATTTCTTCCTCTTACCTATCAATAATTATAAAACCATGCTCAGAATCGAATGGCTCACAGCAGTATATGATATCTCTTGGAATTTTTGTAAACTAATTATGAAGTTTTATTGCAAAGGGAGATAGGTCACATTGCGAGATAAGCGTAGGAGCCATATTTCCACCATTTCGACACAACGGATGGAGAAAGTTTTGCATAAAGCACATGGAGGATTTTTTATGCATATCTAGCAGCTATCCAAGGAGGAGAATATGCAAAATTCATATCCTAAGCTTGCCCTCTTACTGGACAAATTCATGGATATTTTCATCGAGCTCCGAGGGTTGCCCCTAACCGGTTGCATGACCACCGCATACTGATTCTACCAAGCAAGCCTCCATCAAATTTGAGATGATACTACTACCCTCAATTGCAGAAGGATGAAATTGAGAATATCGTCAAGGAGATGCTCGATTCCAGAGTAATTCGACCAAGCTGTAACCCTTACTCTTCGCCGGTGTTGCTAGTGCGCAAGAAGGATAGTACGTGGCGGATATGCATTGATTATCGGGATTTGAACACCATCATCTTCAAAGATAAATATCCTATACCAATTATAGATGAGCTATTTGATAAATTAATGGATCCCGAGTCTTCACAAAATTGGATCTTCGTTCCGGTTACCACCAGATTTGGGTATGCATTGAAGATGTCCCGAAAACGGCATTCCACACACATAATGGCCACTACAAGTTTCTGGTAATGCCTTTCAGACTTACGAATGCTCCTACTTTTCAAAGCCTAATGAATGACATCTTCTGAAATTTTTTATGTAAGTTTATGTTGGTATTTTTTGATGATATTCTCATTTATAACCCTACGCTTGATATGTATTTTCAGCACTTATAAACTGTTCTAATGATTCTTCGGTAGAACCCTCTTTATGTTAAACAGTTAAGTCTAGCTTTTTACAATGTAAAGTGGAGTATCTAAGGCACATTATATTAGAGGATGGAACGGCGATAGACCTGACGAAGATCGAGGTGATGCTAGGATGGCCAAGACTTATGAACATAAAATCGCTACGCGGCTTCCTTGGACTCAAGGGCTACTACCTAAAATTTATGAAAGATTATGGTAAGATCAGTACCCCACTCACATCCCTACTAAAGAAAGACTCCTTGTGGTCAGATAAAATCTTCGCAGCTTTTGAATGACTCAAGGCAACCATGACATTGATGTCGGTCCTAGCACTAGTCGATTTTAGCCGCACCTTCGTCATTGAGGCCAATGCATCAGGAGTTAGAATTAGAGCTGTTATAATGCAAGATGGTTGACCCCTTGCTTACACTAATAAAGCTTTATCTCCCTCATATCTTAAAATGTCAGTGTATGATAAAGAAATGTTTGCCATTGTACACGCCATCATGAAGTGGAGACCCTACCTGATCGGCCGGCACTTCCAAATTAAGACTGACCACCAAAGTCTTAAATATTTTTTAGAGTAGAAAATATCTTCTCCGGAGCAGCAACTTTTGGTAACTAAACTTCTCGACTTTGATTATAAAATTACTTATCGAAAAGAAAAAGAGAATGTTGTTACAAATGCTCTATCTAGGCTACTAAGATAAGCCAAAATTTCAGCCATCTCTCTTCCCTCCACTGACTTCCTTGACAACATTAGGGAGGAGTGAAAGAATGATCCAAAAACCTAAGGCATCATAGAAAAATTGGAGAAGGATCTGGGTTCAATGGGGCACTACACGTGGGATTCGAAGGACTTACACTACAAAGACCGAATTATTGTCATTCCTTCTTCCCCTTATATCCAAGTTATTTTGCATGAGATGCATTTTTCACCTTCGGCAGGGCACCCTAGATTTCTGAGGACTTACAAAAGGGTGAAGCAAAACTTCTTTTGGAAAGGCATGAAAAAATTGATTTATGACTATGTGTTCAAATGTGATGTATGTCAGCAGCAGAAAGGTGAAACGGTGGTAAATCTGGAAAAACTACAATCGTTACCTATACCGGATTCAACTTGGACTGACATCTCCATAGATTTCATCGAAGGACTACCACTATCTCAAGGTAAAAGCATGATCATTGTGGTGGTAGATCGCCTAACTAAATATGCTCATTTTTGTGTTGTGGGACATCCTATACCGCTGTCAGTATTGCTCAGCTTTTTGTAAAAAATATTATAAAATTATACAGGATACCAAGATCGATTGTGAGCTATCGTGACAGGGTATTTACAAGTAAATTTTAGACCGAGCTCTTCCATGTACAGGGCACCCAATTGAAGATGAGCACAACCTATCATCCACAAATAGATGACCAAATAGAAGTGGTGAACAGATGCCTCGAGACCAACTTATGATGCTTCACTAGTGACCGGCCCAAAGAGTGGACAAGATGGCTTCCCTAGGTCGAATGGTGGTACAACACAACTTTTCATTCTTCGACTAAATGTACCCCTTATAAGGCATTGTAAAGTCGATCACCCCCTGTAATACCTAGATATGTACTAGGTTTGGCCAAAGTGGCTCAGGTCGATCAAAACTTAATTAACAGGGACAAACTGCTACAGTTGTTGAAAGATAACCTAACTACTACTCAAGCCTGCATGAAGCAACAAATAGATAATCAATGGAGTGAGCAAGACTTTTCACTAGAGGATTGGGTCTACCTTCACCTACAACCATACAAGCAGCTATCAATCAACACCAGAGCATCGATGAAGCTATCTCCATGATTTTATGGACCATATCAGATTTTAGAGTGCATTAGGACCATGGCTTATATATTAAGGCTTCCAGATGACGCTAAGATTCATCCTGTCTTTCATGTGTCCTTGCTAAAGCCAAATGATGGTGAAATCCAAGCCCAACCTGAAGCTATACTTGATCGAAGAATTGTGATGTGCTGCTGATGCCCTTTAATTAAAGTACTTGTGGAGTGGAATAACTTACCATCTGAGGATACAACATGGGAGTCACACGAGGAGCTGAAGACCTGGTTCCCAGAGTTTATGGACCCTCAGCCTTGAGGACAAGGCTGATTCTAATAGGACGGGCTTGATAGGACTCCAATAGGGTTGAGTCCTAATCTTCCTAAAAGTAGTCAATAAAATCCTGTGAGATTATAATAAAACCCCATCTAGCCACTTCTATCCTATAAATAAGTGTGGTTAGGGTTTAGATTGGAGCCTTATGGTTTAGTGGTTGTCGCCCCCTTTATTGGGTTGGTCGGCCAGGGTTTCCCTCTACTTAGGTCAACTATAGAGCCAACGTAGCTACCACCTGTTCTGACTTAGACAGGTCGACTATAGAAGGGCAAACAGATAATTTTACTTAGGCAAGCATCTCATGGGCTAGGGTTTAGAATCCTATATAATGATGTAGTCGCCTCCCTCTCTGTCATCAAGCAAGAATCATCTTTTATTCAACCTTATGCCGAGTTCTAGGAGGGAGGAACCCTTGTAGCTTTCCAAGAGTTGATCCCTCTCAAAGATTAAAATCTATAGAGCTCATTCTGGGGTTCTATCACTCCCAAAAAGAAAGAACAAACCATTGATATAAGGTAGCCATGCATGAGGGTGGACTTCCCTCGATAGGAAGAAGGAGACTTGATAGGATGGATTTCGTGCACCGAAAATATTCACATTTAGGAGGTGTGACCCTGTCATAAAATCTCTAATATTATAATTATCACAATCCATCCAAGATCCAATCAAACATTTGAGGATACTGAGAAAATATTCATTCTTTAAAATTCACATATATAAAAATATGTGCAGTTTATAAACATACATTGCATCACTCAAGCATCCATAAAAACCAAAACCAACTTAACAGATATTAACCACACTTATAATTCATCAGCGAAGGAATCTATACAATCACCAAGCCAATCATTTATCATAAATTCACTTCATCGTAGGCAAAACTTAATATTCCGAAATAACTCCAAATGTAAGAGGTCATTTAAAACTTTTACATGATACATCAATCAAATTCGTCGACAACATTTTATTATACACAAAATATACTTATACAAAAACTATAACAAATCATTTGATAATGCTTGCCAATAATTTGTATAGCTCTCCACTGCCTCAGCATAAATCTTAACATTCAATGAGTGTCAAGCTGACCTGAAAGATTTGATAACAAAGGAGTGAGCTAGAAAGCTCAACAAGTGATTAATAAATCCAAGATAAGAGCGAATAATATTTAAACAAGCTAGTATCAAGATACAAGTAGAGATACAAGAATTCATGGATAACAACTCATTAGATACAAGAGTTCAAATGTCATTTCATTCAAAACATATTTCATTCATAATAAATGGAATATAGAGTGATTGGAGCATAACAATAACGTAAAAGGTATTTCGGAACATATCAAAGGCACATAGGACATTTCGGAGCGTATCAATGGAAAATGAAATATTTCAGAACATATCAATGGCAAATGGAACATTTCAAATATATCAATGCAGGGTGAAATATTTTAAAATATATCATTAGCAAGTGAAATATTTCGGAACATAACAATGGCATAATAGAATATTTCAAAGCATGTCAAGGATGTAAATATATTGTGATGCATATCAATGGTGAATGAATATTCTCAAAGCTTATCGAGTGAACAAATGAGGAACATAAGCTCAATATCATATCAGACATATCATTCATTTCATTCTTATCCAAAGCACACAAATAACCCAAAAATAATACTTTGGATATCATATCAAAGACAGAAGGCGAAGTGTGACCATAAGCATAATGTGGAACATCCATCATTGAATGACCACTAAACATAAGTCTCCTATATCTGGGAGCTCCATCCACCCACGTTTGAGTGAAGTCAATGGGGCCGATAAGAGTATAGTTGGCTCTGAACACAATACCCTTTACCATTTCTAACAAAGGTCCAGAAAATATCTCACAAATACCATAGTACAAAAGGACATGAGCAATAAAAGTGACATATCTTGGAAGCACATGCGGAACAACAAAATATACATGTGCTAATATGAAGCAAGTATAGTGTCAACATAAATATTCCCAATTTACATTTAGATATACAAAGCATAAAGAACAGGAATGCATAAGAATTTAGAATAATAATGTAAGGCTTAATTGAAGAAAGGGTTTTAATTGGATCATAGATAGAACATGATCTGATGGCATATCAAAAAATATAGATGGTGATGTGGGATCACAAACATAATGTGATCCATCTGACCATTAAACATAATACAACATCACAGGCTTCAAGTATAACATAATAAGCATCAAAGGCTCCCAACATAACATACCCTTTACTATTTCTGGAAAAGGTCCATAATATCCTACAAATATCGGAGTACAAAAGGACATGTGCAATAAAAATGGGCATATATCAAAAACACATGCAGAACAATAAAAATTATATGTGCTAATATGAAATAGTAAGATTAAATATAAACTTTCATATAGAGCATTTGGATAGGCAAGGAATAAGAGTTAAAAGTTCAAAGCTAAACTGAAGGAATCTATTTCCAAAAGATGAACAAGAAGAGGCAAAGATCAACAAACACATAATTCCAATAGAATTTAAGAGACATATAGCATGAAATATTTAGATAATTAATTATGCTCTAAATTACTCAATATGGTATGGACAAAAGGGTATGCGAGTCTAGTTTCTTATGAAATAGATTTTACATAAATCAAAGTTTCCAACATGAAGTTATGAGCAATTAAGTGAACAAAAATTAGAATATCAAAACTAGACTCAAGTATTTACATCCAAGCAGAAAAGATACCAATTACAATATTATAATAATCAATCGATCATATAAAGATAAAAGCAGGATGGTAATACGAAAGGATAGGAACACTTGTAAGGTTATAACAATTCAATTGATTAAAACAAGATAGAAGCAAGGCTACGACACTTGCAAGGTTATATTAATTCAGTCGATCATAACAAGATAAAAGGAGGATGGTAATATGAAAGGGTTAGAACACTTGCAAGGTTATAACAATTCAATTGATTATAATAAGATAGACGCAAGGCTATGACACTTGCAAGATCATAATAATTCAATCGATCATAATAAGATAGAAGCAAGGCTAGGACACTTACAAGTTATAATAGTTCAATTGATCATATCAAGATTGGAATACTTGTAAGGTTATAACAATTCAGTTGATCAATAACAAGATAGAAATAAGACTATGACACTTGAATTTCAATGATTTCGATTCAAAGTCATAGCCCAAATTCTTCTTTCTTTTCTTTCTTGTTTTCTTTTATTCTCTCCTTCCTATTTTTTTATCTTCTTTCCTCCTTCACAATTGCAACTCATGGAAAACATATGAGGGGTATAATCACCTACTCAATCCTTTTTTTTTCTTTACTTTTTTCTCTCTCGCAATCGCAATCCCAATCGCAATCGCAATCCCAACCTTCTTTTTTTTCTTCCTTCCTTCCTTGTCTTTTTTTTTTTTTTCTTTCTTCTTCTTCTTTCCCCTAGCAGCAGCCTTCTCTTCTTTTCCCCTTTACTTTTCCCCTTCTATTCTTCCTTTCTTCTCTCCCAGCCGCAGCCCTAGCTGCAGCCTTCTCCCCCTTTTTCCTCCTTTCCTCTCTTTTCCCTCTTCTACTTCCTCTATTCTTCTTCTCTTCTTTTTATTCTCTTATTCTCTCCCCCCTTCTTCTTTCCCAGCCGTAGCTGCCATAGCTGCAGCCCTCTTCTTCCTTTTTTCTTCTCTTCTTCTCTCTTTTCTTCTTCTTTCCCCCTTTCTCTTCTTTCTCTTTCCTCTTCTTCCCTTTTCCTCTCCTCTGCCTTCTTTCCCTTCTTCTCTTCTTCCTCTTCCCTCTTCTTCTCTTCTTCCTTTCTCTTCCCCAACTCACCGCACCTCCTCTGTTTCCTGTGCAGCAACAACAGCTGCAACCCCCTTCCTCTCCTCCACTTCTCTTCCCCAAAAACGCAGCCACCTCTCCTCTATTTCCCTTCTTCTTCTTCTTCTCTTCTTCCCTAATCCTCCCCTTTTCTTCTTCCCCTTCCCTTCTTCTTCGTCCTCTCTTCCTCCTTATTCTTTCCTCTTCTTTTTCCCAGCCGCAGCTGCAGCCCCTTCTCTTCTTCCTCTCCTCTTCTTCTTCCTCCTCTCTTCTTCCCCAATCCTCCCCTTTTACTTCTCCTTCCCACCTTCTCTTCATTATCATTTTTTTTAACTTTACAATTTATTCCCTGAAAGATTTATATTTACGATTAGGTACTAAAAATTTATAAAGAGGTCCTCAAATCTTATGAACAAGTCTGTTAAATTTTACAAATAGATTTTTATATTTATAAGTAATTCATTATTAAGGATTTCAAAATATATCTTTACATAATTTTTAAATAAGGGGTCTTATAGAACATTACTTCTTTCATCAACAAATATCAGAGGATTCTATGGTGGACACATCTATCATCCACCTTGAACGAGATGCTACACAATGATATAATTGGTTGAATACAACTATGGGACTCTGACGTGTATATAATTCAAGCATGCGTTATTGAATCACTTTGAGTCGACCAAGTACAAGAATATCAACGGACAACTTGTCAAGATCCGACAAATCTTCACAATCCAAGAATACCAAACTAGGTCTGAAGAATCATCTTACTTTGCTCATGATTGGTTTGACAGATAATTATTAGGGACGTTCGTTGAAAGACTCAATTCAAAAATTAAAAGTGAGGTTAAAGTGCGGCAGCCCCCCACCGTGAAGGTCGCAATCTCCTTCGCTCAAATCCAAGATGAACAATTGAACTAAGATGTTCGAAGGATGAGAACCACTCCTAGACTCATGGCATATGAGTCTCCTTTGGCTTTCAGCTATCCTTTCATGCCAAAAATATTGACAAGAGAAGAACTACACGACTAATTGATGAAAGATCTTTGTTGGCATTGCAATAAACTTTAGAGCCACAACCATCACTACAAAAAGGGCTGCCTCCTACTAATTGAACCTCTTGAAGATATGGAGGAGGAGGTTTAGAAGCATGAGGAAGAGGTCACGGATGAAGAACAATAGTCGATTGATTTTACGACACATACTCTTGCCGACTATGTGAACCTGTAAACAGTGAAAATGGGAGGACTTCTTAAGCAACAATCGATCACCATTCTTATTAACACCATGAGCACCAACAACTTTATAAATAGCAAGGTTGCTATCTAATTAATGCTCTAAAATGAAGATTATAGTAGGTTAAATATTGAGATCACCGACAGCCAAATTTTGAAGTGCGACGAAAGATGTCCATGGGTGAAATTATTACGACAAGACCAAGAGATACTTGATGATTTTTTTCACCTTTCTCTTGATGATTATGAGGCCATGCTTAACATTAAATGGCTGACTATGCTAGGTGATGTTCCTTTAAATTTTTCTAAATTTATTATGAAATTTTTCAGCCATAAGGAACAGGAGATCTTATGCGGGAAATATAAAAGTGACGTAACGACGACTTACACGCAGCTAACGAAGAAAGTTTTGAATAAAGAAAACAATAGCTTCCTAATACAACTTCAGTAGCACTCTATGGAGGAGCTAACAAAAATTGAAGATACGAACATACTCCAATTATTTGCTAAATTTTTATATATTTTTATTGAACTGCATAGCCTACTTTCTAACCATCGGCATGACCACCAAATTATGATTCTCCTGGGCAAACCAGTAGCAAACTCTCGGTCATATCATTATTCTCACCTCTATAAAGCTGAAATAGAGATGATTGAAGATGAAATATTTTCCCCTACTCTTTGCTGGTGCTAGCTTTACCCAACTTCAACGAAGTGCTTATTATTGAAGTATTCGGAACTAGAGATTATATTATCCATATGCAAGATGGTCGACTCCTAGCCTGCATTAGCAAAGCCCTCACTCCAAGTCACCTGAAGCTACTAATCAACTACAAGAGAATGTTAATACTGAATTTATTGCTTGGTATGATACAAGACAATAACACGAAGAGGATATAAAAGTAAGTCTCCAAAAATTACAGCTTTTGCTCCTTTCAAACTCAGATCAAGCTCACCTTACCATGGGCTTTACTAGAAGGCAGCTACAATCACAGAGGAAGGCCTAGCTACCAATAAAGAATAACCACATGCTAGCCCCCACAAGAAAGAAACAACCGCTTGATAAACACCAGAGTAGAAGGAAGTTTGTTATTAAAGATCAAGTCTTTCTCTATATTCATTCTAACTAGTAGGAATTTGTGAAGACTTAAGCCTCACAGAAGTGGTCTTCTAGTTTCTTTAGACCTTACAAAATTGGAGATCACATTGGAGCTATAAATTATAAACCGAACTTACACACTAATTCAAAATTATAACTCATCCTTCAAGAATCTCACTCCAAATGGAAGTTTAGAAAGGACAATTTAGCTCCAACTTATCCACTTGACACCCAAGTTGATGAGAAGGCCAAATTTAGCTGATGATTATATGGGATCACTATATTATGATACATCATTGTCAAGTCACTACTGCTGATGTTGGACTCCAGGAATAGGATATGCCTACTAGAGGGCCACGAGAGACCCTCATGAGGAGTTACAGATCATGACCTAGAGACATAGAGCTCAATCTTGAGGACAAGGCTGATTTGAAGAGGGCGAGTCTATTGGGACTATAGCTAGGAGAGTCCTAATTTAGTTTCATTGAAGAGAGTAAATATGTAAATCCTAAGGATATTCATGTAAATCCTATCTAGTTGACCCCTATTAAAGAGGTGAGGAGGCCGACTATGTTAGGATTAGTTGGGAGGAAGATATTTTAAGGGAAGAATAAGATAAATATCACCCTAATTAACCACCATTTATCCTATTTAAAGAGGGGATGGTTGAGGTGGGGTTAAGTTAGAGTAGGAATAGGAAATAATAAGTAACCAGCCACCCCTAGATGGGCCGGTTGGAGGTTACTTCTTAAAGAAGTATTAGGAGTTAGAGACCGTTAAAGTCACAAGACATATCATAGTTAGGAGTTGGCTAGGGGTTAGGAGTTGAGGGGAAGAGGAATATTTATTTAGTAGGAGTCTTAGTTTACTTGGAGTTGGAGTTGTTGGAAGTAGGAGTTGCTTCTTAGAGTTGGAGTTTGAGTTGGAGTTGTTAGAAGAAGGAGTCTTCAGTAAGAGTCATATTAAGAGTTGGGGTTTAGAAGTCCTATAAATAGTCTTGCATTCTCTTCTTTTTTATCATGAATAAATCAATTATGTTTTAGCCATAGTGCAGAATTCAAAGGAAGGAGGAACCCCTATAGAGTTCCAAGGAGGTCGATCCCCTATAGAGATCACCCCAAGCTTAGAATCCACAAGGGTTCTAAAATGGCCCTCCTTGGAACTCTAATGAGGTTCCTCTCTCCTTGGTTTTATGCACAAAGGCTGAAAGATAATTGAACTATTAATGATGAAAAGAGGGCTGAATACATGGCTATTTATAGGGCTTTTAAAACATAACTCCTAATAGGTCTCCTATTCAAAACCCCAACTCCTAAACAACTCCTAGCTGGCCTCAACTAGGAGTGGTCGATGGCTAACAACTCCTAACCCCTTTCCACTTCTACCTTAACCCTAGCTGACCTCTCTTAGGAGGAGGAGGCGGCTTGGAGGCTCCTATCCCATAGGGACTCCTCCCTAACCCTAGCCAATCACTTTTTTACTATGGGTTATGGCTAGAGTAAGATTTATTACATTCATGACTCATTTAACTCTGACCCATATCCAACTCTGACCCGTATCCAACTATGACTCCTAATCAAACTCCAGTTCAACCGAATCCTAACCCTACTAGGATTTGGGCTGATTTATTATAATAGAATCAAATTTTCTCCTAACCGACCTAATGTTAGGTCTAGAATTTGGGAAACTCGATCTTTATTAGCAAACTTTCTTCTGCTCCTGTATTTGTCAAGTGGTTGTTTCTTTCTTGCATGGGCTGTTAATTGGTTGTTCTTTAGTAATCGAGTCTTCTTTTGGAATAATGGCTGCCCTTTGACAAGGTCCTTAGTGGTGTGAGCTCGTTCTGATTCTGAGGTGGATAGGAGCTACAATTTTACCAACCCTATTTTCATCTCTCCTTTATGCTATTGATCTATATTATGCTAAACTTCAAATTCAATAGCAATTAGTATCCCTTTGTAAATCAGAAGCATCAAGTGAAGTGTAGAGAGAACCTCAGTACATATTTGGGGTCAGCCATCTTGTATGTAGATAACACAAATTCTAGCTCCTGATGCGTTAATCACAAACACTTTGTCAAGGTCAAGTAAAGCTAGCACTGGTGAAGAGTAGAAGTTGTAACATGGCCGGATGATCCCTATTTCAAGTATCTAATTTTTAATCTTTGCTATTTTAGCTTATTGGAGGTGAGGATAATGATATTGCCAAGTGTTTGATGCTGATTTGCTTGGAAGAATCGACATTTAGTGGTCATACCATCGGGTAGGAGGTAGGTTGTGCGGTTCTGTAAAGACATCTAAAAATTTAACAAGTAATTGGAGAAAGTTTGGGTCTTTAATTTTTATCTGCTCCCTTATATGTTGTGTTGGAGTTGCATTAGAAAGTCATTGTTCACTTTGTGCAATACGTTCTCCATTCGTTGCGTTGAAACCATCGATATTTTAATACTTGGTTGATCCAAAGTGGTTTAGCAGCTCGCTTTTAAATTCTATCCATGTCGGGACTCCTTGGGTGTATTCAAGCCAATTATACCATCAAATTGCATCTCCTTCAAGGTGGATGATAGCGGTGTCCACCATGGAAGCCTTTGGTATCTGGTGATAACGAAAGTAGTGTTCCACACGCGAAAGCCATCTTGATGAGTCCCCCTCTTTCCATCAGGGGAAGTTCATCCTCATGCATAGCTGCATCAAATCAGTGGCTCATTCTTCCTTTCTGGAAGGTCTCTCTGAAATTTCACCTTGCTATAATTTTGTCGGGCTTAGAGATCGTCCAATTTTAAATTTTACGAATGAAGTGCGCAATTTGTCCTCCATGCATGGTTCAAGCCGTGATTCAAATGCCTCTAACTTGGCATCATTTGAATCTTAAGATGCCATAGTGTATGCCTCCAGATCTGAGATATTTTATCTTTTTTCTATTGATGGGTAAAGGGCATAGGGTGGTGGAAGATTTGGTGGTAGTGGAAGATAAGATCGACAGGGAGGGTTGTGGCTGCGATAGGTTATTGTTTTGGGTTATGATTTTGGGGTGCTATTAGGGTTATGGAAATAGGTTATGATGGCTGCATCTTAAGGCTAGAAGGGTGTCTTAAGGGTGATGTGGGTGGCAGAAATAATTTTAGCAAAGATCAAAAAGTAAAAAATATCGAAAGGTAGTGCTACAGAATTCTACATTGATAGGCTACTGTCGGAGGTGTAGTTGATACTGCAGTTTGAGGCTGCTATGGAGGTTGTAAGACAGGTTTGCAGATAGTGGTTTAAGGTTAGGAAGATGGTTTAAGGTTGCTGTGGGTGGCAGCAACCAGTTTCGTAGGGCTGCGACAAGAAGTGCCAAAGATATTGCTATAGAATTTTTCATCAAGAATAATAATTTTGTGATGAAAGATCTAATAATAATTTAAAGGATTACGATAGCGAAAAACCTATGCGGATAGCAGTGAGATGGATAAGAATAATGGCAGCAACAAGTTGGGTCTAGATCAGGCGTGTATATAATAAGAAACACCAAAAGATGGATACTTTGCGATGAAGAGTTTATGCAGTGAGATAGGAACACTTTTTTTGGTTTTTTGGGTTAAGGATAACTAAATTGTAGTAGTAGTAAGATAGAAAACTAAAACCTAATGCAATTTGCGGGGAGATCAAAAGGTGATCTCCGATGGTGGAGAAGACAATAAAATCGATGGCAATCTAAGCAATTATGGGAATTGATTGGGCAGCTATGGAGGATGATTGGTGGTTGTGGAAGGGCAACGAGATGCCAAGAATGGTGCTCTGATACCAAGTGTTAGGACCCTTGTGGATTCTAAGCTTGGGTTTGATCTCTATACGGGTTCGATCCTCCTTGGAACTCTATAAGGGTTCCTTTCTCCTTGGTTTTCTACATAAAGGCTAAAAGATAATTGATCTATTGATAATGAAAAGAGGGCTGAATATATGGCTATTTATAGGGCTTCTAAACCCTACGTTCTAATATGACTCCTACTCAAACTCTAACTCCTAAACAACTCTTAGTCAGCCTCAACTAGGAGTGGCCGGCGGTTAACAACTCCTAATCCCTTTCCACTTCTAACCTTAGCCCTAGCCGACCTCTCTTAAGAGGAGGAGGTGGCTTGGAGGCTCCTATCCCATAAGGACTGCTTCCCAATCCTAACCAACCACTTCTTTACTAGGGGGTGGCGGCTAGAGTAGGGTTTATATATTCATGCCAAGGGTACATGTCTTCAATGATGTTGTAAGGTCGATGATGCAATATCATCGAGACAATGATTTTTTAGGTGGCTAATGTCTATCTATCATGGACAACAATGTAAATAAGGTATTCGATGAAATGCTCGTGTTTGTCTATGCCCTTCGGTTTAGGTACATATCTTGTACAACAAGAAGCAGGCTTGCAGTAGGCTTAACAACCCTAGTTTGATTTGCTTTATGACCAAGTTTGGCTTGTAAATATGAGTGTGTCTTATAAGCACTTGTGGGGACTTTAATTTATAATGGACCATTATCCTTTGTGTGCAACCTCTCTGAGTTTATAATATTCATGGGTCTAATTTGTATTTGACTTTATAAAGTGTTTTATTGAGCAGTTGCTTGTGGATCCCGTGAGAATTGCTTCTTCTAGCCCATTTTTTCTTTTGTAAGTCTAAGGGACTCTAGGAGATCTCGGGAATGGTTGACCTTCACGGACAGACACGCATGGGTGCCGCACGACTTAGGTAAATCAGCTAAGCTAAGAGATCTATCGGAAGATGGTAGCCGAGAGATCTAAGTTAGAAGGTAGCAGTAATGATGAAGGAAGAAGGGGGCAACAACAATATCGACTGTAGCTGCGTTGCAACTTTGTGGCTACATGTGGCATTAGTTGCAGCAAGGGTGTGGCTGCAATAGGAGGAAGACAGGGCAGCGATGTGCATCGCTATTACAGAGGAGGGCAGTTGTAGTATGGAGCGAGAGACCGTTGTTGTCATGTTCAATTTGTTGCTGGCTGCGATCAAGTTACTCACTCGGCAGCGAACGATTGCTGTAGGCTACGATATAAACAGATTGCAACAAAAGATTATTGTTGGTAGTTTTTGCCATAAGGATCGCTACTAGCTATGATCAAGGAGGATGGCAGCGAGAGATCACTATTGGCAGTGAAGGGATAATGGAGATTGGGTGGCTGAAAGGTGGGTGGATCGAAGGTGGAAGGCTATAGTTTTTGGGTCCGGTGTGTGGCTATTTTGGGTGTAGTTTTGGGCAACGGTTTTATGGAGTTTTGGCTCTGAATTGGTGTAGTTTTAAGTTTTTGATAGTAGTAGATGAAGGCTAGGAATAAGGGTTTTTGGATCTAGGATAGATGGCAGTAAAGATTTGATAGGGATCAGTAAGGGTATGCTGCAATAGGTGCTAGTTATAGAAGGTTGTGGATTTAGGTTGTTTTGTGGCTGTGATGGTAGGGTGAAGGTTAGGGAAAGATGGTTTCAGATCTGGAAGAGTTGACAGCAAAAGTTTGATAGAATTTGACAAAGTTCTCTACAACCTATGCTGCCTTGCAGAAGCAGAATTGTCATCAAAGAAATGATAGTTTCTCAATGAAAATTCTAGCCAAAAATTATGAAATTTGGGGCTGTGGTATCAAGAGATGAAAATGAGGAAAAGGGGGTTTCAAATATGGAAAAATACTAGTGAAAACCTGATAGGATTCGACGAAAGATCGTTACATATATGTAGTTCTACCGATAGAATTTGCGTTAAAGAAGCAACGAGTTCTTAATGTAATTTCTAGTAGAAAACCTAATAAAATTATACATAATTTCAATGATAGAACCTTGGTTCAGATGAGTGCAAGGACAAAAAAAAGATAGCACTCAAATCTGATAAATCCAATGTAATTCGATAAAGAAAGGTACTACAATGTGTTGTCCTGCCGAATAGATTTTACGTTGGAAAAATGATGAATTCTCAATATAAATTCCAAAGAAAAACTCAAGAAAAATATATAAAAATCCTCAATTTAGATGTGATCAATATTAGTAACAAGTTTCACAAAATTTTGATAAAGCAACTATAGGAAAATAGGGTAAAGGACGGAAGGCAGATCCTTCATCATAAAATTTCAGCACTACATGATGACGAATGAGGGCACAATAAAACCGATTCCAAAAGAAATTTTTGACATCAATCTCAGATGAAAGGTAAGTTGATCTATGGAATTGTGTAAAAATTTTGGCCAAAAAGGCGAAGCAATAAATAGGTTTCAAGAGGCAAATAAATGGCTAAAACTTTTTGCAGTGTTTCGCCTTCGCAATAACGATAACGTTTGCGACCGTCAAAATTTGCAGCAAGTAAAATATAGAAAAATTATTCAATGTGTAAGGTAAAGGATATTATAGTATTAAAGAGGCATGGGTGATGAAAATATGCCAGATCTCTATATCAAACGGAGCAGCAGCAGATTGATTTGATCTACGATCGGGTGGAAGGTGGAGGCGCGCATCGCAGCAATTATGGGAATTGCTTGGGAGGTTGGAGGCGACAGAGATGGTTACAAGGGTAGCAGGAATGCTGCTCTAATACTAGATGATAGAACTCTAAATAAAGCTCTATAGATTTTAATCATTGAGGGGGATCAATTCTTGGAACGCTATAGGGGTTCCTCTCTCCTAGTAGTCAGTCATATGGCTGAATCGTAGATTGATCTTACTTTCTTAAAAGAGGTGGAGGCTACATGCTTATATAGGGCTCCAAACCCTAGCCCTAGTGGGTGCTTGCTAAGTGAATTCCTCCTTTTGCCCCTCTTATAGCTACCATGCATAAATAAAGAGGGCGGCGGCCTAAGGGCTACATAAGCCACGCCCCTCTGCTAGAAACCCTCGCTAACTAGCCCAGTAAGGGGGGTGACAGCTAAGAAGCCCTAAGGTCCCAAAATAAACCCTAGTCACACTTATTTATATAATAAAAGTGACTAGGTGAGATTTTGTTACAATCTTACATAGTTCTTATTGATTACTTCTAGGGTGATTAGGACTCAACCTTGCTGGAGTCCTCTCACCAAGGTACTTCACCTTCTATTGAAGAAAGTTATACTTTGATTTTTTGACAAAAAGAACATGCTCTCGAAGAATCATCAAAATAAGTCGTAAGTGCTTAAAATTACTTTTAGCAGAGGGGTTATAAATAAGGATGTCATCAAAGAAAACTAGCATAAACTTACAAAGATAATTTCAGAAAATATCATTCATAAGGCTCTAGAAGGTGGAGGGAGCATTGGTGATACCAAAGGGCATTACTAAAAATTTGTAGTGGTCGTTATATGTCCGAAAGGCGGTTTTCGGTATGTCTTCTTTGCACACTCGTATCTGATGATACCCGAATCGAAGGTCTAGCATTGTAAAGATTGATGCTCCTTTTAATTCATCAAGCAATTCATCTACTACTGGAATATGGTACTTATCCTTGACAGTTATACTGTTGAGAGCTCTGTGCTGGTTACAGGTGCCCTACAAGCCAATCACGTGAGTGATGGCATATGTGACACACTATGTGATCTTTTTACTTATGATTAATATTAGTATATTCTCACATTATCTGTTACATATATATTGTGATGTCTTTGGTTCTGTGCAATGGGAGTCAGATCGTGATGAGATAACGATAATGAGATCGATTCACCTTTAAACAGAGATCCTAAATAATCCCAGTCATAGGTTACTCAAGAGGGATATTAAGATAACCGGACAGATCGGTATACTATATACTCGTCCATATGATGGAGGCGACTGGTCTCATAGCCACTTATGTGGAGATACTAAGGATATAGTACAGGTGCCCATTGGAGAATGAGTTCACTAATTGATTCTTTTATGGAATGCTATATGGTTAATAATATCGAATGTCAGATAGTGATTCCATAGTCCCAGTTGTATATCTGGTCCTTAGACTTGAGATACCAAGGATGCCTTGTATGAGTACTCCTTTATTTGATGTCAGACTTACAAGTTTATAAAGTTCCAGATCTTGTACAATTGATTATCGGGATTGGTAGCCAACCTTACGAAGGAAATTGAGTATCAATAGAGAATCATCCACTCTCAATATCACAAGAGGAATATCTCATATGTGCTTGCTCAGATAAATCCTTGGTCAGGGTCATTCAGATTGAGAGAGAAAGAGTTCTTCAAGAGAATCCAATTAGAGTGAGACAATGACAGATTTCGTATGTGACATGATAGTACCATGTCCAATATATGGTCTCTAGGATAATAGTTGGATGAGGGATTATAAATACATGATAACTATAGAGAGACAGGTCTAACAGATTTGATCCCCCTATACCATCTAGGGACTATAGTGTAGTGGCCTAATACGTCCATAGTCGATGAGTCGAGTGAATTATTATAGGGATAATAATTCACTATATCATAAGGAGTTCTGATGGGAGTGACTCATGGCCAGCTCGGTATCAGGCCTAGAGGGTCATACACATATGGTGGATGCTTCAGTGAATAGAGGATTGGATGAAGATCCAATTAGCCCCTATTCTCATTAGATGAGACCCTATGTTGATAGGCTTCTTGATTAAGGCCCAATTAGAGCCTAAGGAGATTATTGGATAGAGATCCAATAATACAAGGTTAGTGGGTTATTGGATCAATAATACAAGGTTAGTGGGTTATTGGATGGAGATCCAATACCCATTAAGGAAGGAGCTCTAAGGTTTTAGTGGCTCTCTATAAATAGGAGGGGAGACTCATAGTTGATATGCTGCAGCTTTAGCTACCATTTCCTATTCTCCTCCCTCCCTTTGTGCACGAGTTACGAGATCAAAGTGGAGGAGTTTCACTATAGAGATCTATCATCTGGATACCGCTAGAGAGGAGGACATTTGACCTCCTTCATCTTGTCCATCCAGATCTGGAATACAGGGATATACGATCTCGCTAGGTAAAATCAATCTCTTACACATCGCGGTTTTATCGATTTTTATGTTTTTCTCGCAACCCCATTGTTTTGCATGATGATTTAATCTGCATGGAAAATCGGTATTTTTTTGTTTTGATTTTCATTATGCATGTGATGCTCCCGCTGAGGTTTCCCAATAGTGGTATCAGAGCCAAGGTTTTCGTGCAAAAGATTGGTTTAAAACTGTGTGTGATGATATTGAATCACGTAGAATCGTTCTACGCGTTATTGCTGTATTTTCACAGTGAAGGCAGTGAGGAGGAGGGTGACCAGCCACGGCCAGCCCCCATACAGGGCCGGCCACCCATGGCCCGAAGGGGCATGCACGGCCAAGGCGGGCTATGGCCAAAGCCCCTTGTAGGGGTAGCCGCCAGCATGCGGATACAATAAGATTGACCCACATGGCCTTCCATCATTATAGGAAGAAGTTGAATCACGACATAGGATGAGTTGGTTGAGTCCCTCGAGGCTCACCTATCTACGTGATCGAGTTCTTGCCTGCGACATAGAGATGTCACCGGTAACCTGAGGATATGATATGCTTGGTCGAGTCCCTCGATGACATATCATCAAATCAAACTCATCTTGTAATGATGGTGATGACTTAACTGAATATCATGGTTGGTCGATCCCTCGAGACCATGATGATTCAGTCCCTACCAGATTCCTTTTCTCACTTCATCATGAATTTTAACATAAGCAAGTTTGATGTGACTCTCCCTGAGCTCCTCAATATGTTGAGGGAAGCTGAGAGTGCCATCAAGAAGGAGAAGCTAGTTCTCTATATTGGTGAGACCAAAAAGAAAAAGGAAGGCTAACAAGACCCTTAATAAGGGCAAGGGCAAAGAAAGACCAGGTAAGACAAAGGTTGCCAAAGAAATACCTGAGAAAGGATAAAGGACAGTGCTTCCACTATAGCGATGACAGGCATTGGAAGAGGAACTATAAGGACTACCTTATAGACAAGGCGAGACAGAAGCTTGGAGAAGCTTCAGGTATATTCATGATCAGTCTTCACTTATTAGATTTTTATGATAACACATGGGTATTAGATACCATGAATGTTTATCATATATGCAATTCGTTGCTGGACCTAGGAGATTGGCCAGAGGCGAGATAAACCTCAAGATGGGCAATGGAGCAAGAGTTACTACAGTTGCTGTTAGAGAGATCACCTTACATCTGCCTGGTGGAGCTATTATTGCATTAGATGCATGCTATTTTGTTCCCTCTATTATCAAAAATATTATTTCTATCTCTTATTTGATAATTAGTGGATATAAATTAGTTTTCTAGAATAATAGTTATTTAATAATTATGAATGATGAGATCATCACTAGAGGGACCCTTATAAATGGCTTATATGTGTTAGACACTTCTCTACATATTATGAATATAAATATGTCTATGAGGAAAATAGATAAGGTGAATAATGCATACCTGTGGCATTATAGGCTAGGTTATATATATGACGGAATGATTCAAAAGTTGTTGAAAGATGGATACTTAGATCCATTTGACTATGAGACATATGCAACTTGCGAATCTTACCTTCGTGGGAAAATAACCAACTCTCCTTTTAGTAGAACTGGAGAGAGAGTCATCGAGTTATTTGAACTCATACATAGTGATGTATGTGGTCTCATGTCGACTCAGGCTATAAGTGGTTACTCATACTTCATTACATTCATTGATGATTTCTCTAGGTATTAACATATGTACTTAATGAAGTATAAATATGAGGCTCTTCGATCATATCGAGGAGGAGAGTACTTGAGTATGGAGTTCACCCATTTCCTCAGGGACAATGGGATTCTATCCCAGTGGACACCTCCTTATACACCTCAGCTCAAGAAAGGAGGAATCGCATGTTGTTAGACATGGTGCAGTCCATGATGAGTTTCGCTGACCTACCTATCTCATTCTAGGGGTATGCCCTAGAGACTACTGCTTACCTTCTGAACAGAGTTCCATCAAAGTCGGTAGTGTCTGCACCATATGAGATATGGAAAGGAAAGAAGCCCAATCTTATGATTGTTAAGATTTGGGGCTGTCTTGCCCATGTTAGAAGACACAACCCCGATAAGTTAGAATTAAGGACAGAATGGTGCATATTCGTGCAATACCCAAAGGAAACTTATGGGTATTATTTCTATTATCCTGAGGATTGAAAGATCTTTATTGCCAAGAGAGCTGTGTTCCTGGAGAAGGAACACATTCTTGGTGGAAATAGTGGAAGTGAGATAAAATTGAGTAAGTTGGAGAACCTAGCTCAAGCACCATTCTAGAGCCCGGGTCTGTTTAGGTGCCTAACACACAAATTTTAAATTTTTATAGGTCTAATAGAGTATCTCACTCTCTTGAAAGATATGTGGGACATATCAATGGAGATGACTCCCAAAATGTTGATCTTCAAACCTATGAAGAGGCTATTATGAGTATAGACTCCGAGAAGTAGCAAAAAGCCATAAATTCTGAGATGGATTCCATGTACTCTAACAAGGTTTAGAACCTTGTGGATGCACCTGAGGGTATTGTATCCATCGACTATAAATGGATCTTCAAGAAGAAGATTGGAGTGGATGGAAAGGTAGAGACCTATAAAGTAAGGTTGGTAGCTAAAGGATATCGTCAAAGACAAGGAGTTGACTATGACAAAACCTTTTCACTTATAGCTATACTTTTTTTTTTCTAAGTACTTATAGTCATGCTTAAGTCCATTAGAATTATTTTAACCATTGCAGCACACTATGACCATGAGATCTGACAGATAGATGTCAAAACAGTATTCCTCAATAGCAACCTTGAGGAAGAGGTGTATATGATACAACCAAAGCGATTCATATCCAAAGAGAATCTAGATAAAGTGTACAGGTTATTTAGATCCATTTATGGATTAAAACAAGCTTCCTTAAGTTGAAACACAAGATTTAATGAGGTGATCAGATCTTATAACTTCGTTAAGAACGAAGATAAGCCTTGTGTGTATAGGAAGGTAAGTAGAAGCGCTATCACCTTCTTGGTGCTATATATGAATGATATCCTAATCATTGGGAATGATGTAGGAATGCTCTTCACAATAAATGTTTGATGATAGGACTCCAGCAAGGTTAAGTCCTAATCATCTTAGTACTAGTCAATAAAAACCCTATTAGATTGTAATAAAGTCACTCCTATCTTATAAAGGAGTATGGCTTGGATTTACATTAGCTCTTAGGGCTTAGTAGCCACCACACCCCTTACTGGGTTAGTCGACTAGGGTTTCCCCCTGCTTAGGTCAGCTATAGAGCCACTTAGCCGCCTCTTGTTCCTATTAAGGCAGGTGGGCTATAGGAGAGGCAAAGGGATAATTCTATTTTGGCAAGCACCCCCTTAGGCTAGGGTTTTGATCTCTATTTAAAGATGTAGCTGCCTCCCTCTTGAAACAAGCAATCTACAATTTTCATTCAGCCTTGTGCTGAGTCTAGGAGGGAGGAACCCCTACAGCGTTCTAAGGGTTGATCCCTCCCAAGGATCAAAATCTATAGAGCTCCTTTTGGGGTTCTATCATCTAGTATCAGAGCAGCGATCTTGCTGCCCCTATAGCCATCATCCATGCCTCCACCTTCCCAAGTAATTTCCATAATTTCTACGACATGTACCTCCACCTTCCACCCCAATAGCAGATCAAATCAGTCTACCACTGTCCCCTACGTTTGATTTAGAATTCTAATATATTTTTACAACCCACACCTCTTCAATACTACAAGATCCTTCATATTATACATGGGAGAAGTTTTCCAAAGTTTCCTTGCTGTAAATTTTTATTGTCGCAAATGTTATCATTGTTGCAAAGGTGAAATACTGTAGAAATTTTTAGCCGATTGTTGCTACTTGAAACCAAACTTTTATTCATCCTTTCTAGCTGAAATTTTTACACAATTCTCAAGATCAAGTTGGCTTTCATCTAGATTTAATTTTATAAAAGAATTCCTTTTGAAACAAGTTTTCTTGTATGATTTTTCACCATCACACAGTTCTGGAATTTTACGATGAAGGAATCTACCTTGCATCTTTTGCCCTATTTCCCTACTGTTATGCTAACAAAATTTTGTTGAAGTCTTTGCTGGTATTGACAACATCTAAATCAAGGGTTTCTATATAATTTTCTTGAACTTTCCTCTAGAAATTATATTGAAAAGTCATCGTTTCTCCGACATAAAATCTGTTTAGTAAGACAGCATATCACAACACTTCTTTTCACCGAATTCTATCATATTTGAGTGCTATCTTTTATGGGATTTTGGACTCTCTTTTCTTCATCTCCAAACCCTACCATCCTTACTAAAAATCCTTCCAAATATTACCCTAAACTAAATCCAAATAGCCCCCCAAATTAGCCACCCAAATCAGCCTACTTCCTTATCAATCTACTTACCTTTTTTGCCAACTTTCCTTACCGAGACACCTACCTTTGCTACCATCTATCCCAAATCTAAAATCTATTTTCCTAACCATCATCTACTACTATTATAGCCCTAAAACTATACCAATTTATAGCCTAAACTCTACAAAACCATAGCCCCAAATCGCACCTAAAATAACCATAAACCGCACCCAAAAACCGAAGCCTTCGGTCCACCAACCTTTCAACTGCCCAATCTCCCTTATCCCTTCAACTGCAGCACACATCTTTCACTGCCCAATGCTATCAACAGTGACCTCTTGCTGCCATTCTCCTTGATTATAGCCAACAACGATCCTTGCAGCAAAAAGCTGCCAACAACGATCTTTCGCTGTAATCTATTTACATTACAGACCACAATAATTGTTCGCTGCCAACTATTTTAATCGGAGCCAGCAATAAATTAAATACAATAGTAGCCATCTCTCACTCTATACTACTGCTGCCCTCCTCTGCAACAGTCGTGTACATCGCTGCCCCATCTTCCTCCTATTATGGCCGCACCCTTGCTACAACCGATGCCACCTGCAGCCACGAAGTCACATCGTAGCCGCAGCCGTCATTGCTGCTGCCCTCTTCTTCCTCTATCATTGCTGCCACCTTCTGGTTCAGATCTTTTGGTTGCCATCTTCTGACAAATATCATCCACAAAAAAATCGTAGCCTCAATGACATTACAACGTCAGCAATGTAGCATCATTGAAGGACCGCAGCCGATGTTACTGCTACCATTTTCTTCCTCCATCGTTGTTGCTACCCTTGGTTGCCATCGTCCACTTGGAGACTTGACCACTGCAGCCTCGACATCGCTGCCAATGCTACCTTCAACCTGAAGATTGCAGCTACACTCTTTAATCAGTTTAATTTGACAGGTTGTAGATCCTTACGTCATGACATCAGTAGACTTATTTAAAGCTAAATTGAAGGCGCTTGAGATGCATATGAATGTTAAATTACATGCTCTCTTTGAGGAGTTTAGATTGGGCTGATCACCGAGCCCAAGATCACAATGCGGTGCAAATTTGGATTATAAAAAGGACCTTAGTGAAGAACTAGTGATGATCCATCAAACCTCCACCATCCAAGAGTACCAAACTAGGTTTGAAAGGTTATATAATCAAACTTATGATTAGTCTGAAAAATAGATATTGAAGACTTTTATTAAGAGCTTGAAGTCAGAGATTCAAGAAGAAGTTAAAGCGCGATAATCATACATACTTAAGGCAGCCATCTTATTTGCGTAACATCAAGAGGAGCAATTAAACTATGAAGCTCGAAAGAATAGAGTTGCTCCCCGACCAGTGGCACTAAAGCTTTCACCTCATCCTACTATCAGCTGACCCCCTCAGCCACAGAAATTAATAAGAGAAGACCTTTATGACGGATCGACAAAGGGCCTATATGGGTGTTGTGACAAACTGTGGAGCCTAGAACACAAATGTAAAAAGGAGACACCGCTGATGATTGTGCCCACCGAAGAACCCAAACTTGAAGATACAACTCTCGAGCCCAAGGAGAAGGATACACCATAATTGGCCACCCGCATGGTCCCTACCTTAGCAGGCTATACTAACTTGCAAAAATTGAAGATCGAAGGGTTTCTTAGGCAGCAGTCTGTCATCATCCTTATCGACGCCAGAAGCACACACAATTTCATGAGCAGTAAGGTTACTACCCACTTAATGCTCCAAAAAGAAGATTATAATAGGTTCAAAGTCAAGGTAGCTAACGACCAAATTCTGAAGTGCAACCAGAAGTGCTCGCGGGTAAAACTGATCCTACAGGAGCAAGATGTAGTTGCTAATTTTTTTCTCCTCCCTTTTAATAGATTTGATATAGTGCTTAGCATTAATTGGTTGTCCATGATTGGAGATATTTTCTGAAATTTTTTGAAGCTAACCATGAAATTTTTCAGAAAAGGAAAGCAGGTGATTCTACGAGGGAGCCCAGCGACTACAACCACAACACCATACTTGGAGGGGGTACCAAAAAAAGAATACAATGGTTTCCCAATTCAAATTCAAGAATTTCATGAGATTAAAGATAAAAAATCCCTCCCATAGCTTGTTGAATTTTTGGGTGTCTCTACCCAACTGAGCTGACTACCTCCTCTAAAGTTGGCCGACCTTCTATGCTGAATAGGTTGAAACTTCTACCAGTTGTTGCTCGACCAGATTGCTTCATACAACCTTAGAAGGTCGAAGATAGAAGGGTCGTCTAAGAGATAACAGAGACATGTATTGTTTAGCTATGCTTATTTCCTACTACGACACGTTCTTACATCCTTTTCCCCAGAGATAAGCTACTTCTAAAGTGTTACATCCTATTGAACTCACATGGTTGCTGATGTAGCACTTTCAGATCTCAAGGGACTTTCATAACTTTCCCAGGATCAAACCATGATGCTTAAAGACTTCCTTGATGATGACATCCGATCTACGGCCCAAGACCATAAGAAAATTGAGCCCCTCCAGTGGTGAAATCAGAGAAGGAGAAGGATCATTTGTAGGACTCAACGAAGCATGAACATCATCCCTCTCATTATAAAGAAAGATACACCACCTTGGCCGAGTGGAACTATAGCCCTCACGGCCACGATGTCGTCCACTCCAAATCGTGGCTAGATGTTTATTATTAGAGTGGACACATCCAGAGTGGGGCTCACCATCCTCATGCAAGATGGTAACAACATGAAGAAGTAAAAATAGACCTCGAAAATCACCACTCCTACCCACCTTGGACTCAGATCAGGCTTAGACCACTAGAGATTTTATCAGAGGACAACCCTCACTCCAAAAGAAGGCACGACTACTATTACAGAGCAACCACGTGGCAGCCCATGCAAGAAAAAAACTTGCCCCTGATAAATGCTGGAGCAGAAGAAAGTTTCCTGAGAAAGATCAAGTCCCCTTTCATCTCTAGCGCTACTAGCATGAAATTCAAGCCTCAAGAAAGTGGTCTCCTTATTTTTTTGGACCTTGCAAAATTGGAGATCACATTGGGGCCCTAACTTGGAGATCAAATTCATGCACCAAATTAAGATTATAGTTGATCCACCAGGTATCCCACCTCAAATGAAAATTTAAAGAAGATGACTCAGCCCAAATCCTTTCAAATAACACCCCAACTAGTGAGGAGGCCAAAGTTCAGTTAATGATAGCATGGGAGCCACATGAGGTGTTGAAGATCCAGTTTTCCGAGTTTATGGACCCTCAACCTTGAGGACAAGGCGGATTTAAAGAGGACGGACTTGATAGGACTCCAGTAGGATTAGTCCTAATCATCCTAGTACTAGTCAATAAAAATCCTATTAGATTATAAAAAAGCCACTCCTATCTTATAAAGGAGTATGGCTAGGGTTTAGATTAGCCCTAGGGTTTAGTAACTGCCACATCCCTTACTAGGTTGGTCGGCTAGGGTTTCTCCCTGCTTAGGTCGGCTGCAGAGCCACTTAGCCGCCTCCTGTTTCTATTAAGGCAGGTTGGCTATAGGAGGGGCAAAGGGGTAATTCTACTTAGGCAAGCACCCTCTTAGGCTAGGATTTTGATCCCTATTTAAAGATGTAGCCGCCTCCCCTCTTGAAGCAAGCAATCAATTCAGCCTTGTGTCGAGTCTAGGAGGGAGGAACCCCTACAGCGTTCCAAGGGTTGAGCCCCCTTAAGGATCAAAATCTATAGAGCTCCTTCTAGGGTTCTATCACTTGGCTATTCAAAAATTTTTCTATGAAAGACTTAGGGAAAGCATCCTATATTTTGGGGATCTGGATCTATAGAGATAGATCCAAAAGGATGTTTGGTTTGTCCCAGTCTAGGTACATAGACTCCAATGTCAAAAAATTTGGAATGAAGAATTCCAAGGGAGGTCTCATATCGATAAGACATGAAATATCACTTTCTAGGAGTATGTCCCCAAAGACTCCTGAATAAAGGACAGACATGGATAAGATACTTTATGCCTCAGCGATAGGGTTTGTCATGTATGCGATGCTATGTACCAGGCCTGATATAGCACATGCTCCGAGTGTCACGAGTAGGTATCAGGCAGATCCACATTTAGAATACTGGAAAGTAGTAAAGTGTATTCTTAAGTACTTGAGAAGCACTAAGGATCTTTTACTGATATATGGAGAAGGTAGCCTCTAGGTTGAGGGCTACACGGACTCAAGTTTTTAATTCGATATTGATGATTGCAAGATAAATTCAGGGTTTATTTTTACCCTGAATGGAGGAGCAGTAAGCTGGAAGAGTTTCATGTAAGATACTATTGCTGACTCAGCCATAGAGGCGGAATACATTATTGCAGCAAAAGCAGCAAAGGAAGGGGTTTGGATAAAGAAGTTCATCAAGAATTTGGGAGTTATACCAAACAGCATGCAGTTGACTCCCATATATTGTGACAGCGACAAGGCGATAACTCTAACAAAGGAACTCAGGTCTCAATAGAATTATTCTAAGGAGGTTCCATCTGATTAGAGCGATCATGACCCGAAAAGATATAGCAACGGAAAGAGTTCCATCGTAATATAACATTACAGATCTATTGACAAAGCCGATAGCTCAGATTGTATTTGAGAGTCACAGGGGTCTGATGGAGATCAGACATATAGGTGATTGACTTTTGATCAAGTGAGAGATTACTGCTTACATGTGCCCTATAAGTCAATCATGTGAGTGATGGCACGTGTGACACGCTGTGACCGTTTTGCTTATAATTAATATTGACATATTCTCATATTATCAATTACATATATATTGTGATTTCCTTGATTTTGTGCAATGGGAGTCGGATCGTGATGAGATCACGACAATAAGATCGATTCACCTTTAAACACATATCCTAAATAATCTCATTCATAGGTTACTCAAGAGGGACATTGATATAATCGGACAAATCGGTGTACTATATACCCGTCCATATGATGGAGGTGGCTGGTCTCATAGCCACTTATGTGGAGACACTAAGGATGTAGTACAAGTGCTTATTGAAGAATGAGTTCACTAATTGATCCGCTTACAGAATATTATATGGTTAATGATACCTAATGTCATATAGTGATTCAATAGTCCCTTATATGAGTACTCATTTCTTTGACGCCAGACCTATAGGTTTGGAAAGTTTCAAATCTGGTACAACTAGTTATCGGGATTAGTAGTCAACCTTACGAAGGTAATTGAGTGTCAATAGAGGATCATCCACTCTCGGTATCATAAAAGGAATATCTTATATGTGCTTGCTCAGATAAATCCCTGGCCAGGGTCATTCGGATTGAGAGAGAAAAAGTTCTCCGGGAGAATCCGATTAGAGCGAGATTATGACAGATTCCGTATGTGACCTGACAATACCATGTCCAACATACGGTCTCTGGGATATTAGTTGGATGAGGGATTATAGATACATGGTAACTATAGACAAGCAGGTCTGACGGATTCGATCCCTGTGTACCATCTGGGGACTATGCCGTAGTGGCCTAGTACATCCATAGTCGATGAGTCGAGTGAATTATTAGATGGATAATAATTCACTATATCAGAAGAAGTTCTGATGGGAGTGACTCACGACCAACTCGGTATCGGGCCTAGAGAGTCACACACATATGGTGGATGCTTCAGTGAATAGAGGATTGGATGAAGATCCAATTAGCCCATATTCTCATTATATGAGACCCTATGTTGATGGGCCCTTTGATTAAGGCCTAATCAGAGGCCTAAGGAGATTATTGGATAGAGATATAATAATGCAAGGTTAGTGGGTTATTGGATGGAGATCCAATACCCACTAAGGAAGGAGCCCTAGGGTTTTGGTGGCTCTCTATAAATAAAGGGGAGACTTATGGTTGATAGGCTACGGCTTTAGGCACCACCTCCTATTCTCCTCCCTCCCTCTGTGCAAGAGTTGTGAGATCAGAATGGTGGAGTTTTGCTGCAGAGATCCATCATGTGGATACCACTAGAGAGGAGGACCCTTGACCTCCTTCATCTTCTCTATCCAAATCTCTATAGGGACATACGATCTCCCTAGGTAAAATCAATCTCTCACATGGCATGATTTTATCGATTTTTATATTTTTCTCGTGACCCCAATCTTTTGTACGATAATTTGTGCTACATAGAAAACTGGTATTTTGTTTTGATTTCCACTGCATATGTGATGCTACCGTTGAGGTTTCCCAACACTTTGTAGTCGATGCACATTCATCATGTTTGGTCCTTCTTTCATACAAGGAGTACCGACGAAGAGTAGGGGCTGTAACTCAACCGAATGACTAATGTTTCAAGCATCTCCTTCACAATCCTTTCTATTTCGTCCTTCTGTAGATGAGGGTATAGATATGGCTGAGTGTTTGCTGGAGGTTTGCCCAAAAGAATCAGTATCTGATGATCATGTTGGCAGCTAGTAGGTAGGCTGCATGGTTGGTCAAATACATCTGAAAATTTAGTAAGCAAAGGAAGTATATTTCTGTCTTCAACTTCGGTTACCTCCCCTTTGGATTACTGCTCAAATTATACTAAGAAGCTGTTGCATATTTTATGCAAGACTTTTTTTTATTTGTTATATGCAGATCATTGATATGTCGCTCCCCCGTTTGCCATGCAGTACCATTTATTTTCCCTAACTACAAAACTTCATAATTAATTTTAAAAATTTTAGGAAACATCACCTAATGTTGTCAGTCATTCAATGTCAAGCACGACTTTATAATCATCAAGAGGGCAGAGGAAAAAATCTATGATTATTTCTTGATCATACAACAAAAGCTTCACCCGTGGGCACTGGCAATCACACTTCAGAATTCATCCGTCGGTGACTTTAACATCAAACTTGTTGCAATGTTCAATAGGCAAGTGATAGAACTCTAGCAAAGTTAAGTCCTAATCACCCTAGAAATAGTCAATAAAAACCTTGTGGGATTATAATAAAACCGCACCTAGCCACTTCTATCCTATAAAGAAGTATGGCTAGGGTTTAGATTGGAGCCTTAGGGCTTAGTGGCCATCGCCCACTTTACTAGGCTGATCGACCAGGGTTTCCACCTGCTTAGATAATAGAATACCAGAATGAGCTAGATTTTGACCCTTAAGGGGGATTAACCCTTGGAACGTTGTAGGGGTTCCTCAAGCCCGTATGAAGCAACAAGCAGACACTCACCGGATCGAGTGAGAATTTTCAGTGGGAGATTAGGTCTACCTTCACCTACAACCATACAAGCAGTTGTCAATCAACACAAGAGCATCAACGAAGCTATCTCTATAATTCTATAGATTATATCATATTTTGGAGTGTATTGGGGCCATGGTACACAAATTAAAGCTTTCAGATGATGCTAAGATCCATCTTATCTTCACGTATCCTTACTAAAGCCGAAACTGGAAGAACATGAGTTGGCGCAGACTCAGCTATCGAACACTATAAATGATGGTGAGATTCAAGCTCAACCTGAAGCTATACTTAATTGGAGAATTGTGATGCGCCGTCGACGCCCTTCAACTAAAGTACTTGTGAAGTAGAATAACTTACCATCTGAAGATGCAATGTGGGAGTCTTACGAGGAGTTGAAGACTCGATTCCTAGAGTTAATGGACCCTCAACCTTAAGGACAAGACTAATTTTAAGAGGGTAGGCTTGATAGGACTTCAACAGGGTTAAGTTCTAATTACCCTAGAAGTAGTCAATAAAAACCTTATGGGATTGTAATAAAACCCCACCTAGCCACTTCTATCTTATAAAGAAGTGTGGCTATAGTTTAGATTGGGACCTTAGGGCTTAGTGGCCGTTGCCCTCTTTACTAGGTTGGTTGGCCAGGGTTTTCACCTGCTTAGGTCAGCTATAGAGCCAACCTAGTTGTTGCCTACACCTACTAAGGTAGGTCGGTTAGAGGAGGGGCAAAGGGATTATTCTACTTGGGCAAGCACCCCCTAGGGCTAGGGTTGGAGTCCTATTTAATAATGTAGCCACCCCCTCTCTTTTATCAATCAAGATTAATCTTTTATTCAGCCTTGTGTTGAGTTCTAGGAGGGAAGAACCCCTATAGTATTCCAAGGGTTGATCCTCCTCAGAGATCAAAATCTATAGGGCTCTTTTTATGGTTCTATCAGCAAGGCCATCCGAACAGCAACCTTGATGTTCATGAAATCATTAGTGCTTCCGATGTTAATGAGAATGGTAATCGATTGTTGCTTTAGAAATCTTCCTATTTTTATCATTTGTGAGTTCGCGTAGCCGGCAAGAGCATGCATTGTAATATCAACCAGTTGCTCTTCTTCATCCATGACCTCTTCCTCATGCTCCTAGACCTCCTCCTCCATATCTTCAAGAGGTCCAATCAATAGGAGGCAGCCCTTTTTACAACGATGATCGTGACTCCATGGTTCATCGCAATTCCAACAAAACCCCTTTGCTGATCAGTCACGTAGTTATTCTCATGTCAATTTTTTTGGTAGCGAAGGATGATTGGGAATAGAAAGAGGCTTGCATGCCATGGGCCTAAGAATGGTTCTCATCCTCTGGACATCTTAGTTTAGTCGCTCTACTTGTATTCGATCGAAGGAAATTGCAGCAACTACTATATGGGGCTGCCGCGCCTTAACCTCCCCTTTTATCTCCGGCTTGAGTCCCTCGATAAAGGTACCTAGCAATTGTTGGTCAGTCCAATCACTAGCAAGGTAGGATAACTTCTCAAACCTGGTTTGGTACTCTTAAATTGTAGAGGTTTACCGAATTTTTGTGAGTTGGTCATCGATATTTTCGTACTTCGTAGCTTCGAAGTGGTTCAGTAGTTCATTTTTAAATTGATTCCACATTAGAGTTATTGAATCTTAGATTTTGATAATGAAAATAATTGATTGGATATTGATCTAACATAATTGTTAGAATTGATTGATATAAGATTAATTATGATAAAATGATTATTACAATCAGGATTAGCTAAGGTCAAGTCTATGCATCGGGTCGATGCGGTTGGGAACTCGCCAGGAGTGTGTCGGGAGCTCGTCGAGGGTATCGGGAGTTTGCCAAGATTGCATAAGGGAGTTCGCTAGAAAAAGACCAAGAGTCACTGGAAGATTATCGATGGTAGCCGAAAAGCTTGCTGGGAGTTAGGATGGTCTTGTAATGGATGTTTGGCAATTGTGATTGTATTTAATTAAGTCATAATTTACATCATGCAGGACTAACTATGATAGGAGCAATGAAGTTACAACTAGATGATGGGCCAAGATCAAGCTTGGGCATCGAGCTAGGTTCGGACAATGTAGTGGGATCTCACCGAAGTTCAGTAGGAGATTTACCAAAGGGATCAGGAAGCTCGCTGGGAACATGTTAGGAGATCATCGGAAGAAGACTGGAAGACTTACCATAAAAATGTCGGAGGTTATTGGATTGTCAGAAGTTAGGTCTTAGTTTAAGCTTGTGGTCTTTAAGCGTTGTAATCATTGAGTCATAGTTAGAAGTGAGTCCTAATTAAGTTGGATTTGGACGAAATCCAAATCAACTCAATAAGGCAATCGAGTCCACTACTGGGGTTTGATTGAACTTAGGTTGAGCTTAATTGGTTGACCAGAGGGTTGGTCAACATCAATTTTAAGCCTGAATTCGAAAAGCAAAGAGAACCACTTTTGTAAAAATTCTAGCAAGTAAACCGTCGGTGAGCGATAAGTGTACCGCCACCTCCTAGGATTTGGGGCGGTTGACGATGGTTCACCTGCCCAGGCTGGGTGGTTGAACTGCCCGTACCTAGGAATCTGGGTACTTTCGACGGTTGACCCACCTAGGGCTGATGGGTAAACCGTCTGTACCCTGATATTCGGGTGGCTGAGTTGCCTAGGTCGGTGGG
Organism: Ensete glaucum; assembly: GCA_021527575.1. Classification (NCBI taxonomy): domain Eukaryota; kingdom Viridiplantae; phylum Streptophyta; class Magnoliopsida; order Zingiberales; family Musaceae; genus Ensete; species Ensete glaucum. The sequence continues at coordinate 33,120,126 of CM038557.1, forward strand.
TAAATCACCCGTACCCAATTTTTTCGAGTATGTTTGATTTTTTGCTCCAAAAATCTAAAGCCACTTGGGGCCTATAAATACCCCAAATTTTTTTACATTATATACAATAATTTTTGGAGATTATATTATGAAAAAATATTATATGAGAATTATAAAACAAGAAAAGGAATAAGGGAGTGATCAAACAATGTAATATTGTCTCTCTTGTAAGCAAAGTATAAGGGTTTGGTCTTTACCTAACGAAGATCGGTAGTGGATGCCAGTGTACCTCAAGAAGGAGGACTCGGGAGTGGGCGTAGGCCGTTGGCGCCAAACCATTATAAAAATTATGAGTGTTTCCTTGCTTTTATTACTTACATATTTTTGTATTGATCTTCCAATTTAACTCAACTCTTTAAAAGCAAAGTTTTCACGATAAGTTCTTTCCTTTAAATGTTGCCTATCTTTTTTGTTGGCTTATTAACTTAGCAACTTTCTTTTAATCACTCACTTGTTTCACTAAGAACGAAAAGCTTTAGATTTTCTATCTTAGTTTATTTGAAAAATTTTCATCTAAACTAAAAATTTATACTTGCACTAATTCAACCCCCACCCCCCCTCCCCTCTTTTGTGCCAATTGATTCTAACAATTGGTATCAGAGCCTCGATTTTTCTCATTTGGTTTAACACCCAAGAGAAATGACTCTTATTGGCTTTCAAGAGGGCCTTTCTATCGTTTGTCCTCCCATATTCAATGGGACGGACTACACTTATTGAAAAACTCAGATGAGAGTTTTCTTGCTTTCTTTAGACCTTGATTTATGGACTATTATTGAAAATAGATTTGAAAAGTCTTATATTCTAATGAACAATTGGAATGATTTAGAGAAAAGATTTTCTCTTTAAATACAAAAGCTATGAATGTCTTGCTTTATGCTCTTGATAAAAATAAACTTGATCGGGTTACTTGTTTTGATTTGACTTTTTATATATGGCATGTATTAGAAATAACATATGAAAATACACTTAAAATAAATGAATCATTAAATAAAAATACTTCTAAAAATGAACAAGAAGAACACCTTCCTGAGGACCGGAAGAAATGTGAACTGAAAAGAACACATGACTCCTCGAATAAAATATCGAGTGATGAGGACCTTGAACTTTTGACAAATGAATTAAAAAAATTAACGAACTTGAATCTTAAAAATAATGTAAAGATAGACAAAACCTCTTACTATGAACACAAGAAGCCAAGGAACTCCAAAGATCAAATGCACAACCAAGAAGTAGAGAATCTTGCTCCTATGGCTATCGACAATGAGATTAGTGATTCATTAAGTAATTCTTTTTTAGAATTATTAAATATGCTTCATGATTTGTTTGATGAATTTAAAAAACTTAGTAAATCTTTTAAGTTGCTTAAACATGAACATGATTTATTAGTTGGTAAAGTTGATGAAATGCATGAGTTATTAGCATCACACATTCCTAGTTCTAAATATGAAATGCTAGACAACATTAAAACAGAAATTATCAAGCTTAAAACAACATTAGAAAAATTTAAAATTGATAATAAATTCTTGAATATGATCCTTGCTAATAAGAGTCATATTAATAGAAGAAATGGAATAGGCTTTGTGAGCAATACCCAATAAAAGCCAACTATTTTTGTTAAATACCAACAAAAGTATTTTTGTTAAAAGACTAACCTTAAATGTGCCACCAATAATTAAGTGTAATTTTTGTGATAGATTACCACATATGGCTTACGAATGTCCATTCAAAAACTATAGTCCTCACAAATTAGTTTGGATTCCTAAATGAATTATAAATAATCTTATGCCATTAGAGAAAGTGAAAAGAACATGTCATGAATGACTCAATATTAAATGGGTACCTAAATCAAAACCTCCCTTAATATAAAGTTATTTCCTAATAAGGCTAGGAGCAATAAAAATATTTTGAAAGTAGATACTCAAGTCATATTACTTTAGATCTAACACTCCTTCGAGCTTACTAGCCTAAGTAGTAATAAGAAAATTATTAGAATTAAAATTATTAATAATAAATCTTTTAATGGCTCATCAATATTGATGATGCATAGCTAGAGTATACAAGTATGAAAATATATTAAAACCAAAGGACCTTAGTTATTGAAAATCATATTTATATTAAAACTTACAAAAATAAGATCTCGAGTAAATGCTAAAATCAATGGCTTATTTAAATGTAAAGACTGTTGTTAAATGGTTCAAATATTGACAAAGTCTATGAAATGATTGATTTAAATAATTGAAATGCTATGATTGAATGATTATGTTGAATGATATAATTTTAGCATAGAATAATATAGAAAAGGGAGAGAAAAATCATGCTTCATTATCTAGTATATTTGTAAATTAAAAATATATTTAATGAGAATGAAAACTTACTACACTAAGTCCAAAAATCATTAGAATTGAAATAAATCAAAGTTTTTATTTAAAAAATATTTTATTATAATGATGTTGATGAAATTGTGTTTTTAACTTTAAATGATACTGCATCTTAAAATAAATTTCAAAAGAAGGATAATTATTCTTGAAATAATTTTTATTTTATTAATCCTTCAACAAGAGACAACATAATATTATTATTGTTGAATCTCTTAAACTACAAGAATGTATTAGATCTATGATGCTTTCATAGAATTTTTTGAAAAGTGAATTTTGATGATGATTTTGGATAAGTTTTCAAATGATTTTATTTTAAAAAGAGATTAATGAATCGATTATGCTAACTTTATGATTCTCTTGAACTATGAAAGTGATTTTGACGATTTGATGATTTGAACTTAAATAAATTATGATCATGATTTTGGCAAGTTTAGAAAATAAAACTTGAAAATCTTATATTTTATCATCTAAGAAGAGATTTATTAAATCATGTCTTTAATATCCATGAATCTTTGATATCAATATTTATCTTGACATGATTTATTTTAAAACTCATGAATGATATAATTTATCACTAAATTAGTATTTCTTAAATTTATGATAAGTTGAAAATTGAAAGAGATTTGTATTATCATGAATATTCACTTAATTTCTTCACTTGACTTATATGTTATGAGAATCACATTATTGATCTCTATAATTTTCTCTTTTAAATAAAAATATAATCTATGATCTTAATAATATTAATTAAAATTATTATCAAGATCATTCTTCTTTATTAAAAAGATTTATCTTGGATGAATTGAGATTATCCCATAAGGCTCATTTTATTATTCATAAAAAAGAAAAAAACTTATTAAATAAAATCACGTCTTTTAATATTCAAAAATTTGATTTTATCTTTAATGACATGATCTTCTTTTAATTTTTGACGTAATTTGAATATGAATGCTAAGAAGAAATTATGTCATCATATTTCTTTCTTGATAATATCAAAAAAAGTGAAAGATAAAATTATTAATATCAATTTGTTCGATTATTAATATCACACTAGATGGGCGATTATTGTTCTACTGTTAGTAGTGCATATAAGTGCTCGTGAGCAACACATAATTCTTCTATGCATTACATTAGGACAATAATCAGTTCATCGCTGTTCCGATATGCATTACATTAGTACATAGCATAATTCTTCTCATACTATACGAAAACACATGCTCTGATTAAGCTAATTAACTATTGTATTAGAATAAGAGAATGAACAAACAAAACCTATAATGTTGCCCACTACCGTTGTTCTAATGCATTTTAGCTTAAAAAACAGAACATTCCAGTCCCTCCACTCTTTCTCGCCTTACTTTCATTCAATAAGAGTGAGTAAGCTATGGTTTTTCTATATTAATAACATTCTCTTCCATTCTGTTCGTTCAGTGCCGAACTCTATAAGCGCTAAGTCAATACATCTTCTATAATTGAGTAAACAATAAAGCATTGCTTCCTAATCGAACCCTAGAACAAGAGTATTTTTGACTGATTACCCCTGTCGTTCCGTTTCTTGCTCATATGCACCTTTTTCTTTTTATATGGAGAGGGGATTAACTTATATGGAGAGGAGATTACCCTAACACTGAAACTAGGGTAAACCTCTGGCACAACTGTTTCATTGAATTTAGCGTCCATAGTAGGTAATTGAGTAACAAATGGAGCCAAAAAATACTTTGACTACTGCCTTTTAAAGATTCACTAGCGCACCCCACCAGAGCACACAATAAGCGTAAGCGCAACTCAAGTAAGCACAAGTAAGTCAAATAAGCGTTAACACCTGCTCAAGTGCATAAGGGCGAACTCGAAACTCATTCCTTACTTTAGCCCTGAACCTCAACATTATCAAAGGGGTGTCGTATTCCGTCTTCTCTTCTAGACAACTACACTTTAAACCTAACTTCTTGAAATAAGGACTTGTGCTTGTTGCTGATGACTTAATTGCTGCTACTTGGGCATTCGTATAAAAGTCAAATATGATTAAGGTAAACAAGTTCCTTCCCCCGGGCAGGTTACTTCCTTGATCTTGCTTCATCAGATCCAGCTTCTATCTATGAACCTTATCCTTATTCATATTCTTATACAGCTCCTTTATCTGCGCCAACACCCTTCCTTGAAAAGTAACTATTTGATTCCTTTCATCGGGAGCTACGCCTTTGTTTGTTCTCAAAACATAAGCTATGCCTTTGTTTCTTGGATTAAGAATGTGGTGTTGTAAGTCTCATACAGATTCAGTCAAAGCAAGTAGCAAGCACTCTACTCTGCAGGACAACCTCTTCTCTTAGCGCCAACCTCTTCTCTTCACTTTGTCTTGTTGAATTGATTATTCATTCTCATTCCGTTGCTTTCGATCTATCTCTTGCTTTTTTTTTTTATGGAATTAAGTGCACTGATTATATAAGGGTAGTCACTTCACTATAATGGTAGTAACCTAACTCCGAAACAACAATAAAATAAGTATTAGCGCTTAGGCTTGCTTGTTCCTTGCGGTATCAAGGTTAGGACACAGGAAATATTAGAAGTTGGTCCGCTCACTTCAAGTTTACTTTAATCATATTTGATTTCACTTTTATGCTTAGCCCACGACACGTAGCGGTATCCTCTAGCTTTATAAGAGTCTAGGCTTAGTTCAAAAAGTGTAGTTCGCCGAGGTGCGCTTACGCTTTGTGTTTGTTGTTTGGGCTACCTAATTGAGTTCTTCTAGTTTGTTTAGAGTAAGGAGTCCGTTTTGAAGCAAAAGCAATGTAGGTGGGTTACCAAATTATATATGTATATGGGATGCTCTCAAATATGATTTTCTCTTCTTAACGCTTGCGGGAACAAAAGTGGAAACTGCACTTATCTAACACCGTGTGCGTGCCTCTTGCCTTTGTACTGCAATAAATTATGTCTCAAGCTTTTTATTCACTGATGCACAAGCAATGGATCGAAGAACGTATAAATAAGCAACGTATAAATAAGCAACCTAACCTAGAAACAAGCTTAGGCGTAAGTTGCGCTAACGTCCGGTGCCATGCACAAGTCCTTACTATTTTAGTAGTCGACGCCGGGCAGTGAAAGTAAAGTTGAGGTTTCCCGCTTCCATAAGTAGCAGTCTCACATATTACTTAAAGCTTAAAGTACGACGTGGTCAAAAATAATAGTAGGAACAGTAAGATATTAGGCATTATAAAAACAGTGAGATTAACTGTATTAGGAACAGTAAACAATATTATTTGGAAGGTATTTTATGAACAGTAAATATTCGTTCGGTAAAACTGCTTTGCTAGGCCTGTTTCTGAGTTTCAATGGGGACATTTTGACTATCAAAAGAGTTTAACATTACTTAAACGATTCAAAATCCGGGTTACAGCCCTACAATGACCCAACTAAAAGAAATGCCCACTAACTGAAAGTCTTTGAAAGTTAAGAAAAAAACAAACTTATTATTGTTTAGTGCTTCGAGATGCCTAGCTGAGTTGTTGGTTGAGCTAGAGTCTGGTTCCTCTCTTTTATGGGTTGTGCATTCAATTCCTGAGGTACAGGGCACTATATCCAATTCCAATGCTAGAGCAATTGCTAGTAAAGTATGTTGTTTCAAGTAATGTTGAAAGAAGCTCATGTTGTATATTGTAATATAATAGTAATATCCTTTCTATTCTCTAATATCCGCGGGGAGTCTAATTCTAAAGTCAGTGAGTAATATTTGATATGAGTGATAATTCTAAGGTAGGTAAGTGATATTTGATTCATGGCAACGGAACAAAGCAAATATATAAAGCATTAGTACTAGTGCATGCAGGGGTATAAAGTAACAAGTGCGTGTTAGTCGTTGCGCAAGCAAGGGTATAAAGTAACAAGTACGTGAGTTGAGTGAGTTTGTGCCAGCAGTAAGCCTTGAGTTTCTAGAGAGAGTAAGTTAAGTAGTTTTTTGATAGAGTTTTGTTCAGAACTTCTAGGATACCTTAATTATTTACACAAACAAGGGCAGGACGATAGGATACCTGACTTTTTCTTATAGCAAAGATGAAAGCACCTAACCAGATAGTTGGCCTTAGCTATAGGCCGGCACCCGTCACGCTCAACCTTTTGCATTAGTGAGTTTTGCAGCGAAGGAGTTTGGCGTTACAAAGTGAGATTAGAGTTAAGGGGGATGGAGTCAGCAGTAAGGAAAGGTGCGCCAGCAGTGTACAGTTAATAAGTACCATAATATATTCTAGTTGTTAGTTAGATTTGTTGTTAGTTAGATTTGTTGTTAGTTAGATTGAATTGAATTGGGTTGCGAGGTTTACTTAATACTGGTCCTACAGCTCGAAGTAAAGTATCTCGTTGTGATTCAATTCTGGAAGTAATATTAAGTAAAAGAGAAGCCTTTAGTTCATTTTCCAGAAGAAGTAGAAAGAGTCATTTCGATGCCTCCGCCTCAGAGTAATGTGTAGCAGTTAGGTTCCTGCAGCAAACAAGTTTATGAGTTGAGTTCGACAAAGTGCATGAGTAGTTTGCCGGCCCCAAAAGAGAGTAAGAAGTCTGCCTCTGTCCCTTATTATAGCGTCCGGGTTGGTTCGGGTCAATAATCTAGTATCAGTGGATGCCCCACACTCTCTTATGCCTAGCTTAGTTCTTAAAACAACAGAACAAGTCTACCTATAAAGTGCGAAAGGTCCGGAAAGGGTAAGTCGAGAGCAGAGCCAGAGCCAACAGTTAGCAATAACATAATAAGTCCAAAGTGACGTTCATATATGGAAGTGCATGGCAATTCCAATCTGAAAACAGCGGAGGAACAAGCAAATCAACAAGTGAACAAGAAACAAGTCCAGTTTTGATATCGGCCAACGCGAGTTACTATAGCCTAAGCCAGCAGTTGTGGAAGCCCTTGTTAGTAGTTAGTTTTCTTAATAAGGATAAATCCCTGTATGGCTATTTCGTTTTTATAGTATGCTGTGATTAGTTACTATTATTACTGCTTTGTTACTAATATTATTGCTTATTATTCTTGCTTTGTTTGATATTATTGCTTAGTTTGACTTTTCTTATATCATGTGCAACTGAAGCTAATGTAATGCTGACTTCTCTTTTAGCGCCGGTCCGTCAATAATAAAGTGAGTAAAGGTGCTTGCTTGGCTTTCCCGTGTACTTGTAGTGGTCCAACCATCAAGGTGAACGAAGCGTTTCACCCAGGACTTGCTCATGGCCTACTTATTTATTCTACTTATTAATTCCTAACTCATAAATACTTGTAAAGGGCAGGGCTTAAGACGTGAGAAAAGTCACGTGATGGTTTTAGGGCTAAGAAACGAAGCTATGCTCCTTTGTTACCGCTACGTAAGATGTCAGTAGTGATTCAGCAGAACTAGCCGTTGCGCGTAAGCTTACAGTTTTCTTCACTTCGGGACGCGTTAGGAGTTTCTCAGTTGGAGTGAACTTAAGTGTGCAGTGTTAAGTGACTTTATTAGATAAGTTGTTAATGAGATTGAACAAACAAGGGCAAAGAGATCCATTCTAACTTGAGAGAAGCAAGAGCGATTGGTAGATTCTATTCAATAAGTGAGTCAGCATAAGCAGTTATATAAATATCTTACATTACAAAATCTGTATCTTACAAAACCAAATCTTTACATTAATAAGTTTATACTTCGCCCTTCCGCATTAGCTTATTAGAGTAAGGAGTTGTTAGTGACTAAATTCTATTATAGGGGAGCACTCAATTCAATTCAAAGAAGCAAGTAGTAGGGTGGAGAAAAAGCAACGGAGCAAGCAGTAAGATGTGTTCTTACAAATTTCCTATAAGGTAAGGTTAAGTTGTGCACCATCTTTACTGTGTTTTTTTAATAAATGAGATTTCTTTAATCAATTCTATATATATATATATATATATATATATAGCGCACCGCCATTCTTATCTTTTTTTTCTTCCATTGCACACTAACGCTTTGCTTTGATGCTTACGTTCTTTTTTTAAGTTTACGTTAGGCTCTTTTTCTTTGTTTGATGCTGTAGTTTGCTGGGAAGAATCTAATTGGGGTTGGCAGGTCGACAGCTTTCGGAGTCGGAAATCGCATCATAATCTGGTGGGTTATATGGGTTCCGAGGAGCAAGCTGCTCGTCCGGTTCAAGTGGTAACTCTTATATCGTGCGGTAGGGCAAGTAATACATTCCTTCTTTCGGCATAAAGAGTGCTGTGCTCTTGCTTAGATAATATTGGACCGGCTTAAAGAGTGCTTTTGTTTAGATGATATTTACATTACTGCCCTTTTGGCAAGTTTTCAAGTGGTTGTTGAGTCAAGAACGCTACACTAGCGTAAAGCGGCTCCATCAAGTGAGAACAGAGCAAAGGATACAGAGCTATCACCAGTACCTGAACTTAACCTGTCCCAGAGCGAGTACAACTCCATCAAAGCGCGAGCCGGTTCAAGTCAGTAAGGCAGTGCTAGTCAGGTGCTAGGTAACTAAAACCGTTCGTAAATAAGCAGTCTTTTAAGTCAACTACATTAAGTCAAGCTCCAACACAACAAGCCGGAAGTATAGCTAGTTCTTTCAAGCAAGTCCAGTCAATCTATAGTGCAAGTAGAAAGCTCATAGTTCTAAAATAGACTCTTTCTGTTTCTATCCGGCCATAGAGATCACTTTCCGTTGCAAAAGAAAGGCATAGTGAACAGTAAGAAGGGAGTGACGGTGGTAGAAAGGGAAAGTCAGTATTTAGCAGGTCTAGTTTAGGGACACTTTGTGTAAGTTCTGAAAGCTTCATTGACTACTTGAATCAAATAAGATAATAATAGAACATAGAACTCAAAAGACAAGCAACGAACACAAAGACTGAGAACTAATTCTAGAAGGAATGCAGCGATGCATGAGATTTAGTTAAAAAGAGCCTGGTATAGACGTCTAGGACGAAAGCAAGATGCAATGATGAGCCCAGACTTTGAAGACCCCTACCACAGCAGAGCGGAAAAGGCCTAGGGTCAAAGGGCATCCAGGGCAATCCAACTCCGCATACAGACTGAATTCCGCCCGCCAACTTTATACCAAGCAGGATCATAGAGATCCGCATGATTTAAACCCAACACACTGATGTTCGATTAGATCCAATAGAGTCCCCAATATCCCATTGGACTTATTGTCGAGTGGAGGATTCGAGGTTTTTGATACTTCAATGAATCTTGATCCTTCTTAGGAAGTTTATTTTGACTTAATCTTGGGCTTGGGGACAAGCTAATCATTGACGAACCTTCGCCCACGTCTATCTCCAAGTCAACTCGTAAAACGGCATAGGAGGCTTTCTTTAAGCTGTCCTCTGCTCCAAACCAGAGAGAGGGTAACAGGGCAAGCAAGCTCTTTCAAAGATATGAACAACGTACCAGAGCTATGGTGGAATAAAAAGGGGGCATCAATAGGAAGTTCGAACATAGAAAAAGTGGACATCAACAGAAAGTGAGAACCAACCTAGAATAGTTCAAAGAAGCGCGTGATTCACACCACACCAGTAGAACAATAAAGAATTATTTGGCGAGAGACAGTTATAGTATTTTCAATAGTTATATTTGAGCCTAGTCCTATACTATAGAGCGACATGCCATAGTTGGACCCTACGCTGGTTAAGCATCGGTTGATCCTCTTAGAAGGAGTCTGTCTAGCCCATGATACAAAAGCTACAAAAACAATATCTGCAACTTGAAAGTAAAGTAATTAAAGAAAGAGATTAACTAATCGGTGCAAACTTCATCAGAGCAGTCTTTGATTCAGACTTGATTTTAAACATAGTCCCGGTTCAACTAACATAAAACCTATTTTGTGGTCAACAACCTAGATTAAGGAAAAAGAAAATAGATGTATGTCGTCTTAAGGAAGGACTATTTTTCTATACGGAATCGAAAAGGAATGCACAAAGGTTTGTATAAATTGGTGTATGTAATATTACTCACATATATACGTAAGCAGTGAGATTTGGTAGAGCCAACGCTAACGGAGTTCTAGTTTTTTACTGTGTTTCTTTTCTTTCGAGCTAATGCTGATTGATCTCTTCTTTCGAGTAAGGTGTTTTTTTGTTACTTTATTATATTATCTGTGTAACTTATAACTTATTGAGTTCGGTGAGTTCAATAGTTCCATTTCATTTGAGCCTAATTCAATAACATGACCCTTATCTTTGGAAAGACCTTAATATTCATATGTATGTGATATTCTACGTGTAAATACTTTTATCTTTATTTCTGGAACAGGTTCCCATGCGAGAGGATAGAGGGCTTAAGCTGCCAACTAATCTGGTTGTCTTGTGCAACATCTGAGGCTATGGGTATATGAGGCAATCTAGAGTTCTGGGCAGCAACACGTACTTCTGGAAATGCTACTCTAACCTACTTAACTTTCTTGCGCAGGTCTTCCCCTTCTTAACTAACAGGTTGGCTAACTTCCATCTCATCTTTTTATGGATGCCATTGCTCACGATCTTTCCAATTCTTTAGATTCGATCTGGCTGGCACTCTGCGATTTGGAACTTATGCTCATTACATCCAAGTTAACCATTTATTTACCTTTTCCGGGATAATAAAGTACTGACTTGAAGAGGAAAAAAAAGGCTAGAACCGAAAATACTGATTCCTTTTCAAAAGAAAGGGGGCGACTTTTCGGGAATCCATCTCTATATCATACTGAACCTATACTTGACTTTGGGGCTAAAGGAGCTTACACTAGAATTGAGACTCAGATTTTCCCCCGTCATAGAATCTCTAACAAAGCGGCGTTTCATTCAATTCGCATACAAACCCCTTAAGAAAAGAGTTAGTTCGACAGGCAATAAGGGTTAAGGCACACCTCTTCTATCGCATACTTGTTATCTTGCCCCCCAATACCTTTAGCCATCAAGTCAGCCAAAAACCAGTTCGTTCCCTTTTGTAGGGTAAAAACCAGTTTGTTCCCTTTTGTAGGGTATGGGTTGAAAGAAAGGGGTTCATGGAAGGCCGACCATAGGAAGACAATTTGGGAGCTCTCGCTATTCTTTTCCTCGCGGATGGATTAATAACCTCATAGATAGTACGATTCCTACTTGACTTCAATGCCTATATACGAGTGAGAGACTTCCTTTCCTTTGTATTAGTATGTCCTTTCCTGTCTCGCAGGCTGACTTTCCTTGCTTATAGGCTTAACTAGCTTGTAACAATAATAGAACTAACGGCGGCTGCCCTTCTTGTCCACCAGTATGCCTTTCCTGGCTATTAGTCTTAATATACTATTGGGACGGTCTATCTTCCCATACAGTAGTCTGACTTTGGAACTTCCTCTCTTGTCTTAATGTTCATATGATTAGCCTGGCATCCTTGACTTTGAGTCTGAATGAAATGCCCACTCTTCTCTCTTAACGAATAAAACCTAAAGTAGGAATAAAGTGAGTAAATCCCCATATCAGTTCAAAGAATGACTTCTCATACCCATGATCAGAAGCCCCCTCATTACTATAGAAGCTAACCCCTTGGGGGTAAGCCAAGTCTGACTCGCTAGGTAGTAAATCCCTATACGCTAACTTTGCATGCCAAGCCTAACTCTTAAGCTACTGAGTCTAAATCATATTTCGTTCTTTAGTTCAATTCACCCATAATAAAAAGACTATAGACCCCTCTTTTTGAAGCTTGGAATTCGTGTCTTGCCTTTATTTACTACTCAAACTTATATTTGTTCCTAGTGTCCTTGCTTGCTTTGGTAACTACAACTACTAGGGTCGAGGCTGGAACCCACTACTACAAGATGGAACTAGTCTCAACAAGACCTTAACTAGAAAAGGGAGTTCCGCTGCTACTGATAAGTTTAAAACAAGCAACCGGGAATTCGACTATTGTATCACTATTAGACCGAAACCACCAATAGCGAGCCCTATTCTTTATTCTTATTTAACTGGGACTACTGATCTTTAGCTCCCTGTTCGTAGTCTTATCTTACTGTATCCGATTCTGACTAGCCTCACAGAGAGATCCACCTCTACTAACCACCATTCTGACTACCTTCAGTTCTAAGCGGATGTTAGTGCCTGGCACTCTGTAACTATCGGCTTTTGTTCTTACTTGTTTGCTTCCCCGTTAGAGGGTTTGCCTACCACTACTTTCTTTCATCATATACTCCTTGTGCTCTAACTCCTCGACTAATGAGGTTAGGTCTAATGTGCACACCTTTCAATATGACCTACTATCCACCTCCCTTTTCTTGAGGAATCAAACTCAACACTATAGCATCGACACTGCTACTGATTTCTGAGCATACAGATCTAGTCTCCTTCCTTTTTCTATGTATAGGAAATTGGAGGTTATCAATGCAAAAGCAGAGGTTCGAGATGACAAATCATAATTCGAGTTAGAGTCAATAGCCTAGGTAAAGTTTGAGTCAATAGTAAATAGAATAGGTCTGTCAAGTTTGGAGCCAATAAAATAGGTATGGCATGGTCTAGTGCACCTAACCTACTAATAGAATAAAGATAAAGTACATAGTTTCTTAATAGAATTAATCAAAGTTGCTATAGGATATGAGAGACAAGTAGACAAGTAACTACAGTGGAAAAATAAGAAAAAGCATAATTAGCTAGGTATTCTAGAAAGAAGTCACCAAACCAAGGTGGAAAAATAAGAAAAAGCAGAATTAGCTAGGTATTCTAGAAAGAAGTCACCAAGGAGATTAGGAGTTGCTCTTAGCCCAAGGCGAGGTGTCAATCATTTCAATCTCATTCTGTGCACAGAGAAGTCAAATGGGGCAATGCGAGTTGTTCCTAACGTTACTTATTCTTTTGCTAGCGTTACTAAATCAGTTGCTTGCTCAAAAGCCTTGCTCATTTGCCATAGCTTTCCCTAATTTATTTGATGACCTTGGCTTAAGAGAATAGCCGTTCTGGATTTGTCGACTCGACATTGAATTGAGAGACTTAATCGTGTATTTTACGAAGTGAAGGAAGGAATAAACAAGCTTAGACGACTTTAAAAAGGAAAGGTAAAGTGTCATAGCATGCACGAGATCAATTCTATTCAAACAATAAATAAACAAGAAGAAAAAGCAATGAGTCAGCAGACAAAGCAATGTAAACAATCGAGTAACCAAACCACTTACGAAGTTTGCCATCATTGGGATTCAACTCGTATTCAGTGAGAAATAACTCCAAAAGCGCTTGCACCCAACAAGCTTAGTATATGCGCGTTATAGAACGTTGTCGACCCGAACTCTATTGCCATGTGTTTCATTTAATCCACATGAAAGAAGCCTAGTATCAAGTTCAGTGGTATCTCTATCTATAACGTTTAAAGAGAGGGTAGGGTGCCCATGCTCTAAAAGAAAGCTATGGTTGACAAGGCGCTAAGCAAGATTCAGTGCTAGTTCGAGTTTAGTTTGTTCCTCGAGCCGATCCCGTTTGTTGAGTTCGAAGCAAAGAAGGAATAAGATCCCCATTAGGCCTAGAAAAGATTTAGAGACTATAGGAGAGTTCAAAAACAAAGAGTAGAAGATAAGTTGTAGAAAACCAATTAGGGTTTTAAGTATGAAAGTAGCCAAGAGTTAGTTAGATTAATCAATTATAGACTTGTCAGCGAATAAGAAGCAGAACCCAACTAAATACGTTGTACTGAATGCGAATGGAGTTCAATAAGTAACGACGCAAGAAAAGCAACTAGGCTAACTACCGAGTGTTGAGAGCAAATCCTGTGTTTATCAGCTAACAGTTATTCTTTGATTTTGAATATAACTTACTTCTAATATAAGGGCAACAAATACTTCATATTTCTATCTCTGGCCTCGAGCTCCCGTTAGCGCTTCAGAAAGAATTGATCCTGATCATTTTATTATGTATGGGATCCAACTAGCACTGCTGATTATGCCCCCTCTTTTGATCCTTTTGATATTTCTTCTTCTGGGTGCAGTGCCTATAGCACCGAGTCAACAAATAAGGAATTTCTTATGTAGCACACGGTATACAAAAAATTAGTATTACCATTATCATTTCCGACCTAAATTCTCCCTGACCCTTACCTCTTAGCTGATACAAAAGCAGAAGAACTAGTCATTTCATTTGTAGACTTGGCCTTAATCCTGCCTTAGATCTTTACTGGGAATATATTGTAGTATCCGCACAGCTTACTTACGCACTCAAACAAACTCTACTTGAAGTGACGATCTCAACTGAACTTACATACCCGACAACAGGACTTGCAATAGGATACCTAACTAGATAGCTTGGCCTTGTATACCTAACTTAAGATTCTATCGCTTCAAAGCCAATACCTTCTCCTTATTCTTTAAACCAGTATTACTCTTTCAATTTGTAGAGTTGGGCAGGCAAATAAAGAGAAATTGGGATTTCCATCTGGAGTTCCCTCCCTTGCTTGGGGTGTCATTAATGTTGGCAGATCTGCTAATGCTTCAGCAGAACCATACACAGCCAATTACGTTCCTTTCCCGCAATAGTTGTGGTTAGGTAAGTTTCCTTAGTGTTAGTTTCCAGCTAGGTCTCAACGAACCTCGACGGGGTTAAGTTACTTGAATCAAATATTCCATCAAAGGGGTACTTAGTGCGGTGCCCTTCTTTTCTTGTAGGATAGGAGTCTTTTCACATCTATTTATGAGCTTAAAAGAAGCTATTTCAGATTAGATCTTCAAGTATTCTTTTGAATTGGATTAACCTGAGTGGATGTTATCAGTCTTTTTCCAAAGACATCAAATCCGTAATTATTGGCTCGGCAAACCCTTATTCAAATGTTCGATTTGCCCCGCTAAGCCTCGGATATTCTAATTGAAGCAAAACTTATATGTTACGCCTAGCAGCAAAGATAGTAGGCGGGGAAGAAATACGCCCAACAGCAAAGAGTAGATGAGTAAGGAAGCCGATAAGTCAAGTTGTGTCTCTCATTTTCCCACATAGTTAAAAGCTTTAAGCAGAAGTCTGGGTCAGTCCGTTCCCGGGTAATAGTAAGAGTAAGAATGAAGAGTGATAACTATAAGATGAGGCTTCCAATGGAGTAAGCGCAGACGACACAGTTCTCCTTCTAGAATTTATCAATAGTTGGTCATTCATTTGTAAATAAGTAGTACGCACAGACAATCTGGCACCAGTCTTTATTTTGATTATGCATTGGGCGCCTACCCCAGCTCTATCTATAGCTACTCAGGGGAAGAAGCCGATTAGCGACCTTAAACTTATGATTCACCAACTGAACCTTCCTTTGGGGTTTATCCTTCTCCTTTCCACTATCAGCCAATCGATGTGTAGCAAGTTTCCTTCTTGCCTTTCAGATTTCATGTTTCCACACCTTCACATGGTCTTGGAACATGGTGAGTGCTACTACATATATGAAACAAAAAAGAGTCATAAATTACCTGCATCTAGCTCCCTTACTACTTATATGCACCTTTCCTTGTCTCAACACACACAGATTATCAGAATAATCACTACTTCATATAAGTGGTTGAAGCTATACTGATTTCGGGCGGAATTCTCCTTCCATACTTGATTCTACCTCTGTAGCCCACAAAAAGAGAAGGACAAAGATGCCTAGATCAACATATGGATTGTATTAAATGCCGACTCCATCATGAGTCGAGCCAATAACTAATGATCCTAGCTGTCTGTTCGCCTAACGACTAAAAGAAGAAATGATCCTTTCAGACATAACTGGTAAAGTTATTCTTTTTCATAGACCTACAACATCCTGGGATTATCTATTCGAAAGAGCTAGAGCGGAAGTCCCACTTCCCATAATTAGAGTGGAGAGAGAAGAAGATCCGCACAATCTATAAAGAAGGCATGAACAATAGATAAGGCATCTAATCTTGGAAATGCTTGGAATGGGTTCGCCTCTTAGCGCCTACTATGATAAGATAGTTCTTTAGTCCAAATAAAGTGTAGTAAAAAAAAAATAGTTAGGAGAAGCTTCAGAGAGATCATATGAATAGGAATATACCAAAAGAAAAGGGTAGCTTATTTATAAGATGGCTCATATCGATAGGGTCATTCATAAGCCGAGTTCGATCCTTTTGTATTGTATTCCCTGGTTTGAGACCTATTAGCAGTTCTATTCTTTTGATCAGTGGTTCGATTCATTAGACAGTTGGTTGTAATCCCCCTTTCGAGTAAAAGTATTAGAAGCACTTGTTCCATTCTATATTCCCATACTTGTCCTCAGAGCTAGTAGTCACTTAAATCACTACCGCTAGAAGACAGGGCTCGGTAAGAACTCTAATAAAAAAGATATTAGTTGCAAATGCACTCTAACAACACTTATGTTGTAGAGCAGGCTCATGTGCAATGTAGCAGGGTTCGAGGTCCACAAGTTTCAGAATTAAAGTCAATAAGGGCAGGCTATCAATTGAACTATGTACTTTAGATAAGGAGTCTACGCCCTAGTAGGGGTGTGGTGCGTAAGAAAGAAGGAAAGTTAGCCTAAAACTAATAAGCAATACCTTAAGGCAGGAGTTTAAGTGTAAGCCTTAAGCTCGGTTCTGCATTCCTAACTTCCCAGTCTATTACTAGATGCGCCAGCCTCGTACCACATTTTCAAGTGCTGAGTGGCCATAAAGTCAACTATATTCTAAAAAGGGAATTAGGTGAGTTTAGCTAGATCTATTAGCCCTCACTCCAGCCTTTACTTTAAGAAGAGGGCAAACAATGCAATGAAACAAAAGATACCAAATGTCAAGCAAGCAGTATAGACCTGGATCTCGAGCAGCAGAATTCCAGAAAGGAGTTCTAGTTTTCAATAGGGGAGTGGTAGTTTGGTTGTCGGGTTATTCTTTTACCTATGCCTATAAGTTTGATTTGCATCTCCCGGTGCGTACTAAATATTCTTTTGCTGCATATAGAGGTTCAATTCTCTCTTTTGAGCTTAAGTCGGTTAGTGCACTGTTTGATACTCATATCTTAGAGGTGGTTCTTAGAATTGTTAGTTGAATTACTAGTTAGCGAAGTAAGCCTCATCAGTTGTAGTGAAAGCCCATTTTGAGTAGTTCAAGCTGCTAGTTAGTAGCCGCCCAATCCCTGTAGTAGATGCGTTCTTGGAGATATAAATTTCGATCTTTAATATTCGTAGTTGGCTTCTTAATTCTAAATATAAATCGAAGTAGTACGAGTTGGAGTCCTTGCTTAGAGTTTAGTCTATCAGTTAGTGTTGGATTCAAATGGTAGTCATTGGATGCGCTATCTTACACCCTTCGTCGTTCAATCCTTATTTAGAAGAAGGTTCGTTCTGCCTCTTGGAGTGAAAGCTTGGGATCAACAGGCTCGCTCTCGAGCTAAAGAGTGGGAGTCACAACGGAAGGGCTGACATCCCACACCACATCAGAGACCTTTACTAGAATAATACACCTCACTCTTTTACCTTATACTAGTACGCTGTACACTAAGTTCTTTTACCTTAGATTGATACACTCCGTTCTTTAGTTGTGGTGTTTGCATTATAATCACTACTGCTATTAGTCTGAGGGCTCTGCGTGCACTAGATAGTAAACCAATATTACTCTTATACTAACTAATTAGTTGCATTCTATTACTTACCACTTCTAGCCTCGCCTCTCTATTTGGACTTACTCATCAGCGTAACAATCCTTCTTGTTGGTGGCTCGGTTACTGCCCAGTTATTCCGAATGTCTATTTCTTATACCTGATACTGATTATTGCCTGGTATGCGCATTGTTAGATCCTACCCCTCGCATTGCTTTCTACTAGATGGGCACCTCATATTCTATTATGAGGCAGTCTATGCATACCTCCCGCGTTAGTAATGCATAGAAGAATTATGTGTTGCTCAAGAGCATTGATTCAGTTCTCTTTCTTAAGTAAGCACAACCTCTATGCATTACATTATGACAATAATCAGTATGCTATGTCCTAATGTAATGCAACTTATTAACAATGCTAATGTAATGCCTTGTTAATACGTTGCATTACATTAGGACATAACATACTGATTATTGTCCTAATGTAATACATAGAGGTTGTGCTTACTTGATTGTCTTTACCGATGATTTACTTGATTGTCTTTACCGAGAAGAAGCCGAGGTATAACTCGCTACTCGCTAAGTGCATGAGTTGAATCTGTTAAGTCAACTCGAGAAGAGGTAGTTAGTTAATTAGTTTAAGGGTAAGGTGAAAGAATGAATTAATTTGCGCAGCGTCAAGAGTTTGCCGGAGCAAGAAAGAACTAGAGCAGGTGCAAGTTATAAGTCAATCAATAGAGTTGCTTGCTTCGAGTGTTGCAGTAGAAGTAGGTAATTGCGCTGAAGTAACTTAATTAGAAGTTTCCGTTTTGTCTACGGGAGCTGATGCGGTAAGTTAATGGCTTTATTGCCCTAACCTAAATTGATAGCGCCACTTTTGGTGTACCTCTGTAGAGTTACATAAGCAGGATCTGGTACTGTACTGGCTGGTACTGTACTGGCTTTGAGTGCGGAAATACAAGTTTCAAGTAGGCTTATGAATTACCTGTTCAGTTTCATCCTTTAAGGGAAGATAATATCTTTTCGAATGCGGAGGTGTTGGCTTTCCTTTGCTTAAAGAAAAAAGAGTAATAGAGTTTGGCAACAAGTTGAGTCTCGTAAAGAAGCCAGATAACAAAGAAAGTATAGTTCGGGGGGACATAAGAAGGATCTGAAACCGTTAAAAAGTAAGCAGAAGCACAAAGTGGAGTTTTTATTGTATCGGCGTTTGCGAGAGAGGAAACAGTTGAAAGAAAAGGTTAGAAAGGTATTACATGGAGTAGGGTAATATCCCATTAATATGATTTCCTTCAATTTAAGTCAAACACGGTCAAGTAGCTTCGGTGGAGTTATTTTATATTCTGCTCTTGTGCTTGATTCAGTAGAGTCAAAGTGTTTGTTGGGATGAAACAAAAACGGTTACTGCAGGATAAGACTGAAAAGCTCCCCCAGGAACTTAACCTTAAACAGCAGATTCTATTGCTGATATCGACTTAACAAGCACTACTGACTCACCGGACTCGGCAGATGCTGACTCTAATGATGCTAACTCTTCAGGTACTGCAACAGATCCTGATCCTTATTGAATAGTACTTACTACCCTATGCTATACACAAAACCTTTTCCTCTAGTTTAGAAGCACCCATACTGGACTTGACTCGAACTGCTTCCTCTCCACCTTCCTCACCAAATCTTGCTTTGTATTCTGAAACTTATCTTCTCGTTAAATGCGAACTACACTTAACTTAACTCACACAAACGATTCTGTTGTTTAAGATCCTAAGATATGATTTTCACAACTCACCTCCTATCCTATACTTATATCCAATATTGGCACCTGTACTCAATACACTAGTTTGATTTTAGGAAGCAGAGTCCTTATACCTAATTTTCTACTCAACTTGAATTAACTACTAAGTCTAAGTCGGGAGAGTAGGCCTAGTGTGGAGTCAAGTCTGAATTTACTAAAATAAAATAAAAGGGGAAATGGCAAAAAGCAAATATAGGAATAGGATATAGCTTAACTCTTTAATTAAAGAAAAGGAAAATGGGCGCTACTTATAGAGTCAAGTAAACAACTGGCAGTAACTTCTGGACATTCTATTTTAGTAGATCGCGCTTCTGGAATTCGTGTATACTTAATTGTCCTTGCTTCTTAATAGAAATATGATTTTAAAGTGTGTCGGGGAACAGAAAGAGACTCGTATTTCGCTATAAGAAATCGCTCCCACATTATCAAAGAAGTGTCGGGCTATCTTAACTCCCGAAAACAAGACTTGTTGTGTCGAGTCAAACAGTAAAGTCATAAAGGAAATGAAACTGACACCAACTCATGTAAACTATAGTCTTTTACCGGTTTGTTTGGCTTGTTATGCTTCCTTACCCAATCTAGCTTTAGATTTTAATACTTACTTCTTTCTATACGAGACTAAACTTGCATTAAATAAGTGTAGCGAACCAAACTCAACAAGACTTTTGCCTTACTTAACTTAACGCTTCAGCCAAGTCAACAAATCCAGAATTGACTTTCATTGTCAACAATTCCCTTCCCTTCCCCTTAGCGAACTAAACTCAACTGTCTGCTTCAGAATTCATTGAATATTTCTTGCCTTACTCCTGTATATATCTTCAGTAATCCTACTTTATTTCTTTCTATACCAAACACCCACCCCTTATTTATGCTTGATATCCTTGTTGTCGACGAGATTAGTTCTTTCTTGTGCTTGTTAAGTGTCCCGGTGTTTATGCAAGCGTAAAGCATTGTTCACCTTTGGAATGCGAAGTGTGAAAGCAAGAGTATTCAATCAATGGTAAAGATAGATGGATTGACAGCCAAAGCCAAAATGGATGAGTACTCTAAATCTGGTGTTCCTGCCAAAACTACAAGATCTGTATTATAAAGAGGAGCAGGTGAGGAATTATAAGCAATATAATAATAAGGCTCTTGCTTGGCCTTCAGCATCAGTTCAATTGAAAAGGGATGTTGATGTTGATAGGAGGAGGGAATAGAGATATAAAGACAGAGGAAGAGTAGGACAAGGTTCAATCTTCTATATTTCTCTCAAGAAAAAACTCTTTACAAATTTCAGAAACTCTCTTGCTTTTGTCATGACTCAACATATGGGGTTTATATAGTCCCCAAAGATACATTATATTAATTGTATTCAAGATGAACCATTCTCTTTCAAGAAACCCTTTCAAGAACCAATAACTAATTTGACTTATCATTCTATAGTCTTTTAATCCATTTTTTCTTCTTGATGTAATAAATCTCTCTCTTGATGCAATGAACCTCTTTTGATAAAATGAACCTCTTTATGATACTTGAACAAGTTTAATTCCAACATTTTCCCCCCTTAAACTTGTTCCATCTAGCATGCCAAGTTTCTTTCGAAGTTGTTGAAATATTTCAAATTTGAGAGGTTTTGTAAGTATATCAGCCACTTGTTCACTTGTCTTGATATGATGTAGCTCCACTTCTTTATTTTTGATATGATCTCTTATAAAATGAAATCTTGTATCGATATGCTTCGATCTTTCATGATAGACTGGATTCTTGGCTAAGGGAATAGTTGATTTGTTATCAACATAAATCTTGGTTGACTTCTCCTGTGGCATATGAAGTTTTTGGAGTAATCTTCTTAGCCAGATTGCATGACAAACACTAGAAGAAGCTGCTATATATTCTGCTTCACAACTTGATAGAGCAACGATCCATTGCTTTTTTGAAGACCAAGTGAATGTAGCTTCACCAAAATAAAATACAAATCCAATTGTACTTTTCCGATCATCGTAGCTTCCGGCCCAATCACTGTCACTATATCCAATGAGCTCCAACTTTTTAGATGAAGAATAGAACATTCCATACTCAATTGTTCCTTTAATATATCGTAAAATTCTTTTAACGACATTTAAATGAGATGTCTTTGGAACTTCCATAAATCTACTTATTAAACCAACTCTAAATAGTATATCAGGTCAAGTGCATGTCAAATACCTTAAACATCCAACTAGACTTTTATAATAAGTTGGATTAATGTATTTACCTTCACCTTCCTTGGTCAACTTAGTGCCATATTCAATAGGTGTATTTGTAGGATGACAATCTTCCATTGAAAACTTCTTTAAAACCTCCTTTGCATAATTTTCTTGTGAGATAAAAATTCCTCCATTATCTTGTATAACTTCGATACCAAGGAAATAAGTCATTAAGCCCAAGTCCGTCATCTCAAACTCTTTTTTCATAGAGTGCTTAAAATCTTTAATCATGGAGCTACTATTGCCTGTAAATATTAAATCATCTACGTACAAGCATACAAATAAGATATCTCCATTAGAGTTAGATTTTGTATAGAGAGCATGTTCATGTGGACATTTAGAAAAATCATTTTGAATAAAATAAGTATCTATTCGAGAATTTCATGCTCGTGGGGCTTGTTTAAGCCCATAAAGAGCTCTCTTTAACTTGTATACTTTGTCTTCTTGTTCTTGAATAATAAAACCAGGGGGTTGTTGAATATATACCTCTTCTTCAAGAACTCCATGAAGAAATGCTGATTTCACATCCATTTGTAAAATCTTCCATTTCATTTGAGCTGCTAGAGAGATAAGTAATCTTACTGTCTCCAATCGAGCAACTGGCGCAAATACTTCTTCATAGTCAATTCCATATTGTTGTTTATATCCCTTTGCAACTAATCTAGCCTTGTATTTCTCCACCTCTCCTTTTGTATTTCTTTTTGTTTTGAAGATCCACTTATAGCTTGGTGGTCTTCTGGAAGTGTAGTAAGCTCCCATGTATTATTTTTGTTAATGGCATGAATCTCTTCATTCATAGCTTGTCGCCATTTTTCATATCTATAAACTTCTTCGAAGATTAATGGATCATATCCTGCAAAAAGACAAAATAAAGAAAGTTCATCATTGTTAGTATCAATCCTTCGAGTCACATCATATAGGTCCTGAATCGGTCTTGTCCTTCTTATAATTGGACTTCTTGAATCATGTGACCTAGCTGATCTAGGTGATGATTCTGGCAAAGTCACTTCAGTGTTTGCTTGTATTATATTATCTTCTTACGCTCTGACTTTCTTATCTTCTCATCACTTTTCCAGTTCCAAATCATTGTTCATCAAACTCAACATCTCTTGACATCACAACTTTATTTGTGATAGGATTGTAGAGTTTGTAACCACTGAAATTCTCTGGATAACCTAGCAAAATACATTTTTGGCTTTTATCCTCCAATTTCGTTCTCTTTTCTTCTGGTATCTTGGCAAATGCAACACTTCCAAAAATCCTCAAATGATCAACTCTTGGTTTTGTAAGCTCCATGCTTCTTCGGTGTAATATTACCAATTCGCTTTGGAAACATAAGCAAATAAAGCAACAAGATCACCCCAAAATTCTTTCGGAATTTTTCTTTCCTTTAACATGCATCGGACCATATTAAGGATAGTCCTGTTTTTTCTTTCCGAGACACCGTTTTGTTGAGGTGTGTATGGCATGGTGAATTGATGTAGAATTCCATTATTTCTACAAAAACTTTCAAATTCAT
This sequence comes from Ensete glaucum, assembly GCA_021527575.1. Taxonomy (NCBI): domain Eukaryota; kingdom Viridiplantae; phylum Streptophyta; class Magnoliopsida; order Zingiberales; family Musaceae; genus Ensete; species Ensete glaucum. The sequence goes on from CM038557.1 coordinate 33,143,550, forward strand.
TTGATATATATTCACCACCTCTATCTGTTCTTAAACATTTAATCTTACAACAACTTTGTCTTTCAACCAAATCTTTAAATTATTTGAATTTGCTTAAAACTTCTTTCTTTTCTTTTAACATGTAAACCCAAGTTTTGCCACTATGATCATCAGTAAATGTAAGAAAATACCTGCTTCCTCCAAGTGATACTGGATTGATAGGGCCACAAACATCCGAGTGCACCAGATCGAGTCGATGCCATACTCTTTTTGTTCTTCTCACTTTGAAAGGTTTTCTTTCTTGTTTACCCATGACACATACTTCACATAATTTTGTTGGATGATCAATTTTTGGCATTCCTATCACCATATTATACTTCTCTAGAAGTTTCAAAGCCTCAAAATTTAAGTGAGCATATCTAAGATGCCAAAGTGTAGAAATATCCTCAATATCAGCTTTAAAACAATTTGATTGATCAAAAATACTCAAATGTAGAGGAAACATTCTATTCCTTGCCATTTTCACATGTGATATCAATGTTTTATTCTTATCACGAATTGAGAGAGCCATATCTTTCATCTCAACTTCATAACCTTTTTCAAGTAATTGTCCAATGCTTAAAATATTATTTTTCATATCAGGAACATAATAAATATCTGAAATGCATAATTCCTTGCCATTATTACGTTCAAGGAGAATTTTACCTTTGCCTCTTACTGGTCTTTGAGACAAATCACCAAATGTAATGTTCCCGGAATAACTTGTATCCATTTCTGAAAATAGCTCTTTGATCCCACACATGTGATTTGAGGCTCCTGTATCTAGATACCATGTCATAGATTGATCATTTTTTAAATTTTCATAACTCATTAGCAAAACTTGATTTTACTTCTTTTCTTCCTCAACAAAATTTGCCTCACCACTTTGATTGTTAGGATTATAATAACATTCATAAGAGTAATGTCCGTACCTTTTGCAAACATAACACTGTATTTCGGACCTTTTAGAGTTTCTGCCACGTCCACGGCCTCAGCCATGTCCTCGACCATAACCTCGGCCTCTTTGGCTAGAATTTTCTCTAGCCTCTTCATTATATGAAGATTCTTGATTGGTCTGATTTCTGCCTCCTCTTCCTCTTTGTCCTTGTCCTCTACCTCTTTGAGAATTTGATTCTCCTTTATTTTCAAGAGCAAACTTAGCTTGTAGTACTTGCTCCATAGTTTTGTCTTCTCCTCTTTTTGTAATTCTTTGTTCATGAACTTGAAGGGAACCCATAAGTTCTTCTAAAGACATTTTTTCCAAATTTTTAGATTCTTCAATCGCAACAGCAATAAAATCAAATTTCGGGTCTAGAGATCTCAATATTTTTTCTATTACTCTTTGATCATTTACTTGTTCACCATTTCGTCTCATTTGATGAACAATAGAAATGATTTTTGAGAAGTAATCAGAAATAGTTTCAGAAGTACCTTGTTGTAGTTTTTCAAACTCGGCTCGTAAAACTTGTCGACGAAGTTTCTTTACCTTATCAACACCACCGAATGCTTTTTGAAGTATTTCCCAAGCCTCCTTTGAAGTATTTCTTTGGATGATCTCGAACATTGTATCATCAAGCCCTTGGTAGATTGTGAACAAAGCCTTTTTCTCCTTCTTCCTTCTTTCTTTGAGTTGCTTTTTTCCTTCTGCATTCATTGCTCCTTCTTCTGTTGGAGTTGGTTCAGCGAATCCATCTTCTACAAACTCCCATACATCTTGGGAGCCTAGAATAACCTTCATTTGGATGCACCATATGTCATAATTTTCTTTTGTTAATGGGATCCGAGTTGGATGACACTTGAGGAAGAGGTCATAGCTTAACCTATGCTCTGATACGGATGTTGATGTTGATAGGAAGAGGGAATAAAGATATGAAAACAGAGGAAGAGTATGACAAGGTTCAATCTTCTATATTTCTCTCAAGAAAAAACTCTTTACAAATTTCAGAAACTCTCTTGCTTCTCTCATGACTCAACATATGGGGTTTATATAGTCCCCAAAGATACATTATATTAATTGTATTCAAGATGAACCATTCTCTTTCAAGAAACCCTTTCAAGAACCAATAACCAATTTGACTTATCCTTCTATAGTCTTTTAATCCATTTTTTCTTCTTGATGTAATAAATCTCTCTCTTGATGCAATGAACCTCTTTTGATGAAATGAACCTCTTTATGATACTTGAACAAGTTTAATTCCAACAAAGGGCAGCAGTGTCTTTATTTTCTCTTTACTCCAATCTAGGTCAGATGCTCGAGAGTTCAATTAATATGAATGAGTAGCGCTCTGTGAATACCTTGTTTAAAGTTACGTTCGAAAGTCGGGATCAATTGGTTCTTAAAGTAGAATATAAAATAAAGAAGGTAGTCTTGTATAGAAAGAAAGGGTCATATTCCTATACACTTATTTAGCTCGAAAGAAATATTCCTGCCATGGTTGACAAGGAACAACCAAATAATAGAAATATAAGGTTGGTAATGTAAGGGTTTTCAAAGTAACCAATAACCAATAAGTAAGCGAGGCATTAAGGAATCAAATAATAAATAAAAGAAGTATAAGTAAGCAAAAAGGCGAGAGAAGATTATGTTTCAAAGGAGTTCAGTTCAGATACGGATCTTGTTTCAATTTATTCTACTCTTCTTGATACGAATGATTAAGTTGCACCAAAAGATATGATAGCAGTCAACCGTACTCCAGCGCAGGCAGGAGCAAGCCAATCACCGAACCGCTTAGACAATACAAGCCGCAGACAATGACACTCGAATGGCCCGGTCCATAACAGAGACACCATGGTATACTCTTTTGCTAGGTTTCAGTCATATTCCAGGTTGCTCGTAGGGAAATCAAAGTGGATCTCGCCCAAAAGTTGGTTTACGAGTCTAAGTTGACTAACCAACGGTAGAGGAACAAACAACGGATCTTGCAAGGATAGAAAGCCCAGTAAGAATAAAAAGAGGGTCTGAGCTGAGAGTTCGCTTGTGTGGGGGGTGTAAGGGAAAATCCCTACTGCAGAAGCATTAGTAGTGCCAGTAAAGTCGACTCGATCAGAAGACGAAGAATCAGAAAAAGCATAGCCGAAGAATCAGAGAACCAGAGTTAGTCTTGTTCCCCATCCTAGGTATAATAGAAAAAAGGTAACCAACTGACCTAGTGTTATTTACTGAAATTCAAACTTGTCGGGTTGACATTACTACTTGAATACACTATTACGGTAAGAGAGTTGGAATTTGTTGAAGATATAGGTGTTGCGCCTAAGCTAGCGAAATAGAGTTGACTCGGTGCGATGTCAGTTCCATTCAGAGTGTTGGAGTTGAATTCTTCTCTGCAGTAGGTTGTGCTAAGGGTGAAAGTTGTTCATACCATAATCTAGTTTCGGGTACGAGTGTTGCGGTAAGAGAATTATCATTAATATAAGAATATAGTTTCCTCCTTGGTCCTAGTTCAATGCCAGTCCAGTTCCATTCTGTATTTCGGGGTAATAAGAGAAATTATTGTATCTGAGCCGGATAGTTTGAATCTCTATATAGAGAGTAGGCTTCCGGGGAGTCATGTAACCTCTCTATTTAGTTTGAATATACATTGAGTGGCCCTCCTCGAAGCTTCGTATCCGAGATGATTTACTATTGGTTTACGCCTATGCCAATTCATATAGAGTTGATTCAAGATTGCCTGGAGCTCTATTCAGGGATGTCAAGGAAGGCAAAAGGCCTACTGATCTACATGGATACTGTTGAGAATAGGAGTTAGGGCAGTGATACTAAAAGAAGTAAAGTGAGCCTCTACTTGGACATAGGGATCAGAGGGACGAAATACAGAATGAATCTAGGTAGTATGGGAATGAGTCCTTGTTCAGAGTCCTAGTCATTGACGGTGGAACTGCTTATTCTCAGTATGATCCCTTGGCATGGCATTGGACATAAGAATTGCACTAGTATATCTTATTACATGATAAAAGAGTGGGTTACATTTAAGAAAGAAATGCACCGCAAGTAAGAGTAAAAGAAAGGGAAGTAAGGCTAAAAGAAAGGATAGTAAGGAAGCAAGTAAAGGCTCGGCTCCGTGTTTAAGGAATCAAAGTTCGAGTAAATAGACTAGGTATGTCAATTACAGTCAATAGAATAGGTATGGCAAGTTAGAGTTGAACTAAGTAGCATAGGAGTGACACCAGCACCAATAATAATCCAATTACAAGTATAGAATCATAGGAGAAAGTCTAAGAATGTCTTTTTGCAAGTTAGTTACAGAAGAATTGAACTTATTAGCAATGGAATCAACGGGGAGAACCCAACCCAAATACAGAACTACAAGAATTGAATCTATGCTAACAAGAAGAAAACACTACCAGATAGGCACCAATACAAGAGAGAATAAAACAAGTAACGGAGAATATGAGTTACACTTAGTGCACCCAGGTAGGTATAGGAATCACACCAATACCAACAAGGCTCCCCAACCACTGTTTTTAATACTTTTACTTGGAACTGGGGATTCAACAATGACTTATAAGACTTACCTTACTAACTCGAGAATCACACCTATAAGTCAAGGAATGACAGAAGAGAAGAGAAAGAGGAGGTTGGCAAAGGGGAAAAGAAGATGGAGCAGGATCATAAAGAGTCTAAAGAAGAGATGCTAGATCAAGAGTTGGAACAGGCCCGGACTCGGTGGCTAAAGAATCCATTTTGTCATTCCTTGTTGACTCGGGGTAAGGAGCGAGCAGGAACTAGATCATCGGTGGAATTCTTGGTTGCTTGATTGCATAGATATATGGAATGTTACTAACTTTTATATATATATATATATATATATATACTACTACTACTACTGGGACTTGCAAAAGTACCTACTAATGGAATTTCGAACTCAAAAGTACGAATGAAACTCTAAAGTAGGAATTCTGAACTAACTTTAAGAGAGCGCCAATCCAATACTAATTAATATACAGTTTCAGTTACTTACGCTAATGGAGCTGCTGCATATTATCCTATCTTACTACAATTTTGTCAACTAGAGAAACAGGATCGGGATAAGTTCGAGAGGAAGCTACAAGATAGTGGTGTGGAAGGGGTTCAGATGCGAGTACAATTTTGTTTTTGTTGGCGATAAGAGAGGTGATAGTGTTGAATACGAGTCTGTGAGGGAAGTTATTGGACTTATATCTCTAGGAGTTGGGGTCGAGGAAGAATCGAGTACCGGCTTGCTTTGAAGCACGGGTAAATACGAGTCTCCTTAAAGTGCTGTCGAGTTTGGTCTAGGTTGCGAGTCAACGTTTTCCTATAATCAGAATCGAAATAACGTTAGATGGGAATGCTCTTTACTACGTCGGTAGAGTGCAAAGGAAATCATAGTTAGGGGAGCAAGGAAGATACGATTGGATGGAATTTCTATATCACTTTTCAAATCACCCATTCTCTCAGCAAAAAGAAAGACTACTTCTTATCTTAGCAAGTCAATACTCTATATCTTCTACTCTAGTGCACCGAGGAGAACAGAACAAATACTCCATTTCCATCTTCGGTCGATGATCCTCAACTTTAACTGTCAATGACTCATGAATTGGAATTGGACTCTTGAGCATCACATATAAGAGATTGAAGCTATGCTATGGTTGGTAGTGGACTTATGTTGAGATAAGGAAAGGTGCATGTAAGTGCTTGAATGAGAAACAATTTGTTTGGAATAAAATTTAGAATTTTTTAAATACATACAAAATATTTGATTTACAATTTGAGCTTCATCTACTATCATGCCTTCTTATGAAATTCTTGACATTTTTTATCAAAATTTATAATAGATGATTTTTGCTATACTTGAAATTAAATGAGATGATTTTAAGTACGTGAGTACCTCTTAAACTTTTGAATCTCCTTGAATATCTTGAAGTTTTGAGCTTAATTTTGAAATTCACATCTATAAAATTTACATCTTTAGAATTGAGTATTTTTGTGATATGATATTTTTCATTTCTCTACCTTGATTCTACTTTCTTGCTCACACATGTGGAGAAAGAAAATCACTAGCGTTTCAAGAGACTAATAAGTATATTAATTATATTTTGACTCTCTTGAGAGTGATTTTGATTATTTTAAAATTGAATGAGTGATTTATCTATATCGTGGTTTTGATTTCTTAGAATTATAACTTGAAATCTTTTATGAATCAAAATCTTTTGTTATGTGTCTTCATATTATTTAAAAGGAGATTTTTATATAAATCATGAACTTGACAACTTTAGATTTCTTATGGATAAATCAAGAGATTTTATTTGTTTCTCCTATGACTTGTTTTTTGATATTCACAATTTGTTTCCATAAATTGAATATCTCATCACCATGTTAATTTTTCTTGATATATTTCATGTGATGATTAGTATATTTTTTAATTTATTTCTTAAAAAATGATATAATGGCAAAAGTTTTGTACTATTCTAACTATCCCTTCTTTTTGACAATGATAAAGGGGGAGCAAAACTTGTTAGCTATAAAATTACTAGCTTGAATAATATAAAGGAAGCAAATATTTGCTAGCTTGCACTTCTCAAAAGAGAAGAATAAATTCACTAGCTTGCATGTTTTAAAGTAATGAAAATTTTGTTAAATTGCTAAGCTTTCATATATCAAAAACTTACTAATTGCACTTCTTTTATTGATGGCAAAGAGGGAGAAGGCATAACGATATAAAATCATGTATGATGATCATGCATATAATGATGATTTTGAAAATCTATATAAAGATAATGATTTGTTATTATTCGGATTTATTTGCTATATTTTCTTGAAATTTATATGAAAAAAATTTGTTGAGCTCATATTCAAAATTATATATATATACAAGATTGAGGTTGAGACCTAGAAATGTTAAATCATGAAAATATATAAATTGCTAATATAGATTTCATGAAATGAAGCCTTTTTGTGATAACTTAAAAAAAAAAATTTTCTCCATGATTTTATCTTATTGTTTTCAGAAAAGGGAAAAAACAAGTTGTATAAAAATATGCCACATTTGAAATTTACAAGAGATAATTTTTTATATCAAGAGATGACTTTTGATATATTTAAAATATATAAGTAATTTTCAAATCTCTTGAACTTTTGAGCTCATCTTAGTATTACTTTTAAAATTTATTAAGAGCTCTTCTCTATGATGAAATAATTCAATAACACTTCCTTTATTTCTCTCCTTATTAAAGGGGAAGAAAATTTTATAATGCATATACTAAGGGGAAGTAATGTCATCCTGTGCTTTGAAATTATTAGTTATATTTCACTTTTTTGTTGATGGCAAAGGGGGAGACATATATATTGATGACACATAATGAATACATTGATGACACATAATTTTATTGAAATACATGAATGTCTTGGATAAGGATATGAATTGGACATCTTGGATATAGATGCTTAATTCGTTTTTACTCATGAGTTGATGACTTGATGCAAATTTATATTAAAATTTGCATAGAATGTTGATTGCTTGAATTTAAGAGTGTGTACTTCTCTTAAATTTAAGTAGCATAGATTTAGGGAGAGTTAGGATTAACTCCTGTCATCAATTGATTGTTATCATCAAAAAGGTGGAGATTGTTGAATCTCAGATTTTGATGATGAAATCAATTAATGAGTTATTAATCTAACAGGATTATAGAATTGATTAATACATGATTAATTATGATAGAATGATTATTACAATCAGGATTGGTCAAGGTTAAGTCCATGCATTGGGTCGATGTGATTGGAAACTTGCTAGGAGTGCATCGGGAGCTCCCCAAGGGTATCAAGAGTTTGTCAAGATGATGCAAGGGATTTCGCTAGAAGAAGACTGAGACTTGCCGGAAGATTGTCGGGGGTAGCTGAAAGGCTTGCTGGGAGTTAGGATTATAATGGATGTTTGGCAATTATGATTATATTTAATTAAGCCATAATTAGCATCGTGTAGGACTAACTATAACAGGAGCAATAGATTTATAACCAGATGATGGGCCAAGATCAAGCTTAGGCATCACGCCGTGTTCGGACGATGCAGTGGGATCTCGTCAAAGTTTGCTAGGAGATCTCGTCGAAGTTTGCTAGGAGATTCGTCGAAGGGATCAGGAAGCTCGCTGGGAACACGCCAGGAGATCATCGGAAGAAGACTTGAAGACTTACCGCAAAAATACCAGAGGCTACCGGATTGGTGAAAGTTGGGTCTTAGTTTAAGCTTGTGATCTTTAAGTGTTGTAATCGTTGAGTCGTAGTTAGAAGTAAATCCTAATTGAGTTAGATTTGGATGAAATCTAAATTAACTCAATAAGGCAACCGAGTCCACTATTGAGGTTTGATTGAGCTCAGGTTGAGCTCAATTGGTTGACCAGAGAGTTGGTTAACATCAACTTCATGCCGAAATTCGAAAAGTGGAGGGAACCACTTTTACCAAAATTCTAGAGGTAAACCACCAGTGAGCAGCGGGTATACCACCGTCGCCCATGCTTTCGGGCTACTGACCCACCTAGGCTAGGCGGTTGAACTACCTGTACCCAGTAATTCGGGTACTTTCAACCATTGACCTGCCTAGGGCCAACGTGTAAACTGCCCGTACCCTAATATTTGGGCTGCTAAGTCACCCAGGTCGGCAGGTAAACCACCCGTACCCAATTTTTTCGGGTATGTTTGATGTTTTGCTCCAAAAATTTGAAGCCACTTGGGGCCTATAAATACCCCAAGTTTTTATGCATTATATACAATAATTTTTGAGGATTATATTCTGAGAAAATATTATTTAAGAATTATAAAAAAAAAAGGGGTAAGAGAGTATAATCTTATCTCCCTCGTACGCAAAGTGTAAGGGTTTGGTCTTTACCCAAAGAAGATTGATAGTGGACATCAGTGTGCCTCAAGAAAGAGGACTCGGGAGTGGACATAGGCCATTGGTACCGAACCACGACAAGAACTATGAGTGTTTCCTTGCTTTCACTGCTTACATATTTTTGTATTGATGCTTCCGATTTAACTCAACTCTTTGAAAGCAAAGTTTTCATGATAATTTCTTTCCTTCAAACATTGCTTATCTTTTTGATTTGCTTATTAACTTAGTAACTTTTTTTTACTCACTCACTTGTTTAGCTAAGAACGAAAAGCTTCAAATTTCCTATCTTGGTTTAATCGAAAAGTTTTCATCTAAACTGAAAATTTACACTTGCACTAATTAAACCCCCCTAGTGCCAATTGATCATAACAAGAGCCCTATGATTATATTCCAGCTAATTGTACCATTGGATTGCATCACCTTCAAGGTGAATGATAATGATTTCTACAATAGCATCATCTGACATTCATTAGTAGCAAAAGTAACGTTCGGCGTGCGAAATCCACCCCATCATGTCTCCTTTCCGATGTGGGAAGTCCACCCTTATGCATAGCTGAAGCATGTTTGAAGGTTGTCCCTTCTTCCTTGGAGGTCTTTCTAAACTCTCTCCTCACTGAGATTTGGTTGGACTCAATAGTTGTCCAATTTTGATCTCCGTAAACAAAGTGTGCAATTTGTCCTCTAAGAGTGATTCAAGCCGTGATTCAAGCCGAGATTCCAATGCTTTAAACTTGGCATCAATTGGATCATGGAAAGCCATGACATATGCCTATTGATAAGATATTTCCTTGTCTTTTCTCTATTGGTGGGTCAATAGCATGGGTGGTGGAAGATTCGGATAATCAATTGGTGATAGAAGGGTTTGACATCAATGGGTTTCTATTTTGGGCTTCGATTTTTGGGGGTGTTAAGGTTATGATAGCTATATCTTAAGGCTAGATGGATGCCCTAAAGATATCTTGAGTGGTGGCAGTAATATGTTTGGGTTTCGGTGGGTTAAGAAGAAGAAAGAAAGACAAAGGTGCAGTAGCAGATTTTTCATCGAAAAAATTCCAACAGTGAAGACAAAATTTTTTTGAAAAATTCCCAATGAAAATTTAAGTGAAGCTTAAAGAGGATCTACTAGTAAGGAAGAGTAATGTAGACAAAAATTTTGTGGAAAGAAATAATTGCAATAGGTTTGGCAAAATCAAATATCACGAAGAAGTACGGTAGCAGATTTTTATGTCTAAAGTACAACAGTTTGGACATAAAAGATCAGTAGGTTATCTTGATAATTTTTTGACAAAACCAAAGGGAGATCTGAGGATAGGAAGTTCTAAAGCCATGATAAAAATTTTGTAAAGATTTGATTAGTAAAAATATAGCAGCAAATCAAACAGTCAAGGGTGTACGACTGGAATTCTATAGCGTAACTTTCATCTTAACGATGAAAACTTTATGACGAAAAGTTTATGCAACAAATTGGAATAATTTTTTTATTTTTTATTTTTTTGAATAGGGATAACTAAATTGTAGTAGCAGTAAGGTAGGAAACTAGAACCTGTTACAATTCACGAGGAGATCACAAGATGATTTACGGTAGTGGAGATGACAACAGAATTTGATGACGATCTTCAAGTAATTATGGGAATTGCTTTGGATGGCTTTGGGGGCTGATGGATAGCTATGGAAGGGTAGTAAGACACCAAGAATACTACTCTGATATCAAGTGATAGAACCCTAGCAGATTCTAAGCTTGGTGGTGATCATTATAGGGGATTGGCCTCCTTGGAACTCTATAGGGGTTCCCTCCTCTAAATTGCTGCTCAAAGTCTACAGAAAATACTCATCTATTGATAATAAAAAGTGGAGGATTACAAGGCTATTTATAGGCATTCTAACCCTAATTCCTAAGAGGTTTTGTACTTTAAGACTCCTACTCTCAATCAACTCCTAAGGTAACTCCTAATGCATCTCTAAGTCTAACTTCCAACCGGCCCATCAAGGGGTGGTCGGTTGCTTATTGTTTTCTATTTCTACTCTAACTTAACCCTTTCTTAACCAACCCCTCATTAACAAGGATAAGGGGTGGCTAATGAGGGTAACATGCATCATACTATTTCCTTAAAAATATCTTCCTCCCATCTAATCCTAACCTAGCCGACCTATTTATTTCTTTATTAAGGGTCGGCTAGATAGGATTTACATGAATGCCCTTAGGATTTACATATTTACCCTCTTTAATCAAACTAAATTAGGAATCCCCTAGCTAGAGTTTTAACAATCTTATTGAAATTGGGTAGGGCTAGCACCGGTGTAATGGTCCTCGAAGTTATTAGAGAGTTGAAGGCTTCGATTGATCCATTTGACCACTTGAAGGCATCTTTCTTTAGGAATGTCATGAGAGGAGTGCTGATTTTGTCATAGTCTTTTATGAATCTGTGGTAGTAGCTGGTTAGCCCTAGGAATCCCCGTAAAGCCTTGATTATCTATGATAGCAGCTAGTCTTTCATTACTTGAATCTTTGAAGGATCGACTGCCACTCCTTTCATAATTATGTGTCCAAGGTATTCAACCTCACCCTGTATAAATCTGCATTTCAACTTTTTGACAAGAAGACAATGTTCTTGTAGTGTCATTAAAATAATTCATAAATATATTAGATGACTTTTGAAGGAAGAGCTATAAATCAAAATATTATCGAAGAAGACCAGAATAAAATTACGAAGATGAGTCTGAAAGATATTATTAATTAAGCTCTGAAAGGTGGAGGGAGCATGGGTAGGCTGAAAGGTATTCTAAAGAATTCGTAGTGCCCATTGTGTGTCCGAAAGGCTATTTTCAGTATGTCATCCTCATGCACCCAAATTTGATGTAACTTGACTGCAATCCAGTTTAGTGAAGATTTGAGCTCCCTTCAATTCATTTAGCAACTTATCCACTGCAGGAATCGGGTATTTGTCTTTTACAGTGATGCTATTGAGTGCCCAATAATCCATGCACATCCGCCATGATATGTCCTTCTTTCATAATAAAAGGATCGGTGAGGCGTATGGGTTGACACTTGGCCTGATGATCCCTATTTCTAGCATCTCCCTTACAATTCTCTTTATTCTATCATTCTAGAGGTGAGGATATCAGTATGGCCAAATGTTTGTTGGATCCATCCCCGGCAATATGGGAATTTGGTGGTCATGCAACCGATAAGGTGGGAGCCCTTGCAGCTTAATAAATATATCTATAAATTCAAAAAGTAGGAAAAGGAGAGCTGGGGTTTTATCTTGCATAGTTAGTTCTTCAGGTTATTGTCCTTGTAGTTGGATTAAGAAACTGGTGTGTCTTGTGAAGTACCTTTTTCATCCATTGACTCGTAATGGTGGAAACCTTGCCTTCGCATTTGCCTCTTAGGGTCACCTATTTTCCATTAACGAAAAAATTTATGATGAGTTTAGAGAAGTTCCAAGAAACTCACCTAGGGTTGTCAAGCATTCAATGTTGAGTACCACTTCATAATCTTCTAATAGTAGCAAGAAGAAGTCCACTATTATTTCTTACCCTTGCATTATCAGCTTCACCCTTGGACATATTGTTGCAAGTTAGTATTTGGCCATCTGCTACCTTTATGTCAAACTTATAACAATCTTCAATTTGGTAGGTTAATCTGGCAACAACCATGTGATCTATGAAATTGTTAGTGATACCTATATCGATCAGAATTATTACTGATTGCTGCTCGAGAAATCCTTCAATCTTAATTGTCTATGGGTTGGCATAACCGGTTAGGGCATGCTTAGTGCTGGTGATTGGTTCTACTTCTTCTCCTGTGTCTTCCTCCTTGAATTCTAGATATGTGTCCTCAACTTCTTATTTTTCAATTGGCTCGATCATCAAAAGTTTTTCTCTTTTATAGTGGTGATCTCTACTCCACTGTTTGTCACGGTGCCAACATAATCCTTTGGTCGACCTCTCTTGGAGTTCTTCTCAGGTAAGCTTCTTTAGCATAGGGGTTGGTTAGTAGCAGGTGGAACCAATGGCTTGATTGTTGCTGGTTTATTAAAAGCTCTTGGCCCTACGATTGTCCATGTTAAACCTTTCCTTCTGTATGCGAGTGAAGGATATGGTAGCCATCAAGGTGTACGATTGGCGGGCTTTAATTTCACACTGGATCTCTTGTTTGAGTCTTCAATGAATGTACCTAACAATTATTTTTTGGACTAATCTTAGGTTTCATTTGAAAGACGATCAAACTTGCTTTGGTATTCTTGTTTGTGTTCTCGTACTCCGATGGCCTGAAATAGATTAGTAGCCCACTTTTGAATTGCTCCCACATAGGTATTCCATGTGTATTCTCGATCCAATCATACTACTGAATTGTATCCCCTTCGAGTTGTATGGAAGCTATGCCCACCTTAAATCTTTCTGGGGTCCTACAAAAATGGAAAAATCTTTTAACACATGATATCTAGCCGGTTAGGTCTCCATCTTCCCATCTGGGAAACTCCATCCTCATGCGTGGGTATCTGATATCCTGCCCATAATCACACTTCTTAGATTACTTTTCCTTATAATCAGGAATTTCTCTATATTGAGATTTGTTGTGGCTCTTTGATCATCTTATTCTAAATTTATGGAAGAAAGCTCACAATTTATCTTCTATGCGAGTCTCGAAAGCTTTAAACCTTACATCGAGTGCATTATATATAGCCATTGCTTATAATTACAGATCAATGATGTTTATTTCCTTCTTTTGCTGTCGGGTCAAGGGCATGAGATTTGGACTAGCATGGGCTAGGTGGTAGTGGCAGCAACAATAAGAGATAGAGGAGGCGACAACAACAACCTAGGGTTAGATGGCTGCAGCAAGATGTTATTACCGCCTAGGGTTATATGGTATCGATGGTAGTAGTAGGATATGGAGGCCAACGGCTACAATTTGGGGTTACAAGTGGCGACAGCAGCAAGGTGGTAGGGGTGGCAGTGGAGTGGATGAACAACGAGACACCAAGAATGTTGCTCTGATACCAGGTGATAGGAACCCAAATGTTTCTATCGAAGATAAACGATCACTATAGGGATCAACCTTCCTTGATCTCTACAGGGGATTGGCCCTCCTAGGTTTCAACCGAAGACTAAAATCAAATAATTTTTATTGATTAAAATAAATGTATTACACCCCTATTTATAGGGACTCCAACCAATTCATAATTGAACTCCTACTTGAACACTTACTTGAACTCTTAAAATAGATTCCTAATAGGACTCTTAATTAAATAGACTCCAACTCCTACTAGAACTCCTAATCAAATAGACTCAAATTCCTACTATAATTCCTAATCAAATAGAATTCAACTCCTACTATGACTCCTTTTAGACTAGACCAACCAACATGTCACGACTCAATGGATAGGTCCCAACCCTGTTGGGGTCCTATCAAACTATAGAATCTTTATTTAATAATCAGGTATCATTAATCATCCAATATTTTATAAGATGATTAATTAATAAACTCATTCTCCAATAAGCACTTGCACTATATCCCTAGAGTCCCCATACAAGTAGCTATGGATGGGCATATAGCACATCGGTTTGTCAGGTTATCTTTATGTCGTTCTCAAGTAACTTATCACTGAGATTATTTAGAATCTTTATGTTGGGAAACCTCAACGGGAGCATCACATGCGTAATGGAAGATCAAAACAAAATTGATTTTCCACATAGATCAAAATCATCATGCAAATATTGGTATAAGAAAAAGCTACAAAATCAAAAACTACATTATGTGAGAGATTGCTTACTTGAAGATCATATATCCCTATTTTTCTAGATCCAGATAGAAAGGATGAAGGAGATCAAATATCCTTCTTTATAATGATATCCACATGATGGATCGCCTCAACGATACTCCTCCAATTGTAGCCACAAATCTCACAACTCTTGTATAGAGGAAGGCGAATAAGAGGGGGCGACCAAAGGTGCAACCTTTCATCTATGTATCGCCCCTGCCTCCTATTTATAAGGAGTCATCAAAGACCCTAGGCATCCTACCTTAGTGGGTATTGGGTCTTTATCCAATTACCCACTAATCTTGGATTACTATATCTCTATCTAATAATCTCCTTTGGTCTCTAATTGGGCCTCATGCAAGGAGTCCATCAATATAGGGTCTCATCTAATGAGAACATGGGCTAATTGGAAAACTCATATCTAATCCTCTATTGTCGAAGCATCCACCATATGTGTATTACCCTTTAGGCCTAATACCGAGTTGGTCGTAAGTCCCACTTACTAGAACTCCTTTTAATTTAGTGAATTATTATCTCATATTAATTCACTTGACTTATCGATTGTGGATGTACTAAGCCACTACGCCATAATTCCTAAATGTATAGAGGATCTTATCTAATAGACCTGTTTATCCTCAGTTTCCATGTATCTATAATCCCTTATCTATATAATATCCCAGAGACCATATACTAAGCATTATACTGTCAGGCCACATATGAAATGCATCTAAGTCTTGCTTTAATTGGATTCTCTAAGAGAATTCTTTCAATCTAACCAACCTGATCAGGGATTTACCTGAGCGAGAGCATACAGGATATTCCTCTCATGATACCAAGAGTGGATGATCCTCTATTGACACTCGATAGCCTTTGTAAGATTGGCAACCAATCCCAATAACCACTTCTACCATATCTAAAACTTTCCAAACCTATAAGTTCGACATCAAAGAGATGAGTACTCAAACAAGACATCTTTGGTGTCTCAAGTGTAAGGACCAGATACACAACTGGGACTATAGAATCATTGTTTGACATCAGGTATGATTAATTCATACAACATTCCATAAGTAGATTAATCAGTAAACTCATTCTCTAATAAGCACCTATTTTGTAACCTTAGTGTCTCCACACAAGTAGTTATGAGACTAGTTGCCTCTATTATATGGATGGGTATATTGCATACCAATCTATCTAGTTATCTCGATATCCCTTTCGAGTAACCTATGATCGATATTATTTAGGATTTATATTTAAATATGAATCGATCTTATTATCATGGTCTCATCATGATCTGATTCCCATTACATAAAACTATGGACATCATAATATATATATATTCAATAGATAACATAAAGTGAGAATATGCCAATACATAATAATGCAAAAAGATTATGCAGCGTGTCATTTGTGTCATCACTCATATGATTGGCTTGCAGGGCACCTATAACTAGTAATTTCCCACTTGACCTAAAGCCAATAACTTATATGTCTAATCCCCATCAAACTCCTATGATGTTCAAAGATAATTTGAGCCAATGGTTTTATTTGTGGATCCACAATATTATCTTTGGATGAAACTCTTTCCATTGCTATATCTTTTTGATATAACCCCAAGAGGAGGCTCTATGGAATTTGATCTTTGAGAGGGATCAACCCTTGGAATACTATAGGGGTTCCTCCCTCCTAGAACTCGACATAAGGTTGAATAAAAGATGATTCTTGCTTGATAGAAAGAGGAGGTAGCTACATGATTATATAGGGTGCTAAACCTTAGTCCATGCATGGTGCCGCCAAAGTAAAATTATCCCCTTGCCCCTCTTATAGTTGACCTGCCTTAGTAGGGATAGGCGACGGCCAAGTTGGCTCTATAGCCGACTCTAATAGATGGAAACCCTGGCTGACCAACCCCCCAAGGGGGTGGCAGCCACTAATCCCTAAGGCCCCAATCTAAACCCTAGCCACACTTCTTTATAAGATAGAAGTGACTAGGTAGGATTTTATTATAATCTTATAGGGTTCTTATTGATTACTTCTAAGGTAATTAAGACTCAACCCTACTAGAGTCCTATTAAGCCCACTCTCTTTGAGAGGGTCCATAAACTCTGGGAACCAAGTTTTTAGCTCCTCATAAGACTCCCACGTTATATCTTCGGATAGTAAATTGTTCTACTTCATGAGTATTTTAGTTGAGGGGTATCTACGACACATCATAATCCTCCGATCAAGTATAACTTGTGGTTGAGCTTGAATCTTACCATCATTTGTAGTGCTCGGTTGCTAGATCTGAGCCGACTCATGTTCTCTCAATTTCGATTTTAGTAATAATACATGGAAAACAGGATGGATCTTAGCATCATCTAGGAGCTTTAATCTATATGTTATAGCCCCAATACGCTCTAGAATCTTATATGGTCCATAGAATCATGGAGATAGCTTCATCGACACTCTGGTATTGATTGACAACTCCTTGTATGATTGTAGGTGAAGGTAGACCCAATCTCCTAATGAAAATTCTTTCTTGCTTCGATGAGTGTCTCCTTATTACTTCATGCTAACTTGGGTGGCAGTTAGGTTGTTGTTTAGTAGTTCACCAATTGTAGAAGCTTGTCCCTATCAATTAGGTTTTGGTGGACCTAATCCACTTTGGCCATACCAATTACATACCAATGAAAATTCTTGTCCGCCCCTCTGGTGGCGGCTATATGGTCCCTTGCGGGCGCCCCTCTTGCCCCCGAGTTGCTTGCGACTATCGCCTCTGAGGCCCTGAGCCTGCCCCTTGGCCTTACCGGATCGGTTGCCCCTTGTATGGTGCCTTGGCCGGCCGTGGGTGGCCAGACTGCATGGGGGCTGGCGGTGGCTAGCTGCCCCTCCTCCTCGTTGCCTTCGCTATGAAAATTTAGTAAGAATGCGTAGAACAATTCTACACAATTCAATCTCATCACATGTAGTTTACAACTAATCTTTCGCACGAAAATCTTAGCTCTAATACCACTGTTGGGAAACCTCAGCGGGAAAAATGCAAAAATCAATAAAACCATGATGTGTAAGAGATTGATGTTACCTAGGGAGATCATATATCCCTATATCTCTTGATTCGAATAGAGAGGATGAAGAAGGTCAAGCGTCCTCCTCTCTAATGATATCTACATGATGGATCTCTATGACGAAACTCCTCCAATCTAATCTCTAACTCTTGCGTAGAGGGAGGGAGGAGAATAGGAGGTGGTGGCTAAAGCTACAGCCTATCAACCTTGAGTCTCCCCTCTTATTTATAGAGAGCCACCAAAAACCCTAGGGCTCTTGCCTTAGTGGGTATTTGATCTCTATCTAATTACCTACTGACCTTGCATTATTGGATCTCTATCTAATAATCTCCTTAGGCCTCTAGTTGGGCCTTAATCAAGGAGCCCATCAGTATAGAGTCTCATCTAGTGAGAATAGGGGCTAATTGGATCTCCATCCAATCCTCTATTTGTTGAATCATCCACCATATGTGTGTTACCCTCTGGGCCCCATACTGATCTGGCCGTGAGTCAATCCCATCAGAACTCTTTCTGATATAGTGAATTATTATCCCCATAATAATTCACTCGACTTATCGACTATGGATGTACTAAGCCATTACGCTATAGTCCCTAGACGGTACAGAGGGGATCAATCCATCGGACCTGTCTATCGACAGTTACCATATATTTATAATCCCTCATCCAACTAATATTCGAGAGACCGTATATTCGATATGGTACTGTCATGTCATATACGGAATCCGTCATAGTCTCACTCTAATCGGATTCTCCTGGAGAATTCTTTCTCTCTCAATCCGAATAACCTTGGCTGAGGATTTGTCTGAGAAAGCACATATGGGATATTCCTCTCATGATACTGAGAGTGAATGATCCTCTATTGACACTCAATTACCTTCGTAAGGTTGGCTATTAATCTCAATAACCAATTGTACAAGATCTGAAACTTTCCAAACCTATAAGTCTGACGTCAAAGAAAGGAGTATTCATACAAGACATCCTTGGTGTCTCAAGTCTAAGGACTAGATACACAACTGAGACTATGGAATCATTGTCTGACATTAGGTATCATTAACCATATAGCATTCCATAAGCGGATCAATCAGTGAACTCATTATCCAATGATCACCTGTACTATATCCTTAGTGTCTTCACACAAATGACTATGAGGCTAGCCGCCTCCATCATATAGATAGGTATATAGTATACTGGTCTGTCCGGTTATCTCAATGTCACTCTCGAGTAACCTATGATTGGGATTATTTATGATCTGTGTTTAAAGGTGAATCGATCTAATTATCGTGATCTTATCACGATCCAATTTTCATTGTACAGAACCAAGGACATCATAGTATATATGCTACAGATAATATAATGTGAGAATATGCCAATATTAATCATAAGCCAAAAGATCACACAACGTGTCATACATGCCATCACTTATGTGACTGGCTTGTAGGGCACCTGTAACCAACACTCTGTACTCAAGTACTCTCTTCTCGATCTGATTAAAGAGTCTTAATACTCTTTCCAATCTAATTCTCTACATCATTTTTATATTCTCTGAATTTGTCTAAGGCTTAGTTTTGTACTTCATCAAGTATATGTGTCCATACCTAGAGAAATTATTAGTGAATGTAATGAAGTATGAGTAACCGCCTATAGCCTAAGTCGACATGGGATTATATATACATCACTATATATGAGTTCTAGTAGCTCAGTGGCTCTCTCTCCAGTTCCACTAAAAAGAGAGTTGGTCATCTTCTCATGAAGGCAAGGTTCACAAGTTGCATAGTTAAATTAATCTAAGTATCCATTTTTTAGCAACATTTGAATCCTTCCCTCATGGATATAATGTAGCCTATAATACCACATGTATATATTATTAACCTAATCTCATTTTCTTTTTGACTAATTTACATTCATGATGTGTGGAGAAGTGTAACACATATAAGTCATTTATCAAGGCCCCTCTAGTGATGATCTCATCATCTAGAATTATTGAACAATTATTATTCTAAAAAACTTATTTATATCCACTAATTATCAAATAATAAATAGAAATAATATTTTTGACAATAGAGAAAACAAAATAGCATACATCCAATGTAATGATAGCTCCATCAAGCAAATGTAGGGTGACCTCCCTAACATCAACTATAGGAACTCTTGCTCTATTGCCTATCTTGAGGTATATTTTACCTCTGGCCAATCTCATAGGTTTTGCTAGAACTTAGAATATATTGCAGATATGAAAAATACTCCCAGTATCCAATACTATGTGTTATCATAAAAATTTGACAAGTGGATATTGATCATGAATATACCTAAAGCTTCTCCAAGCTTCTTTTTCACCTTGTCTGCAAGGTAATCCTTATAGTTCCTCTTCTAGTGCCCATCTTTGCTGTAGCAGAAGCACTATTATTTATCCTTTGCTAAGTCTTTCTTGGCAACCTTTGCATTACCCGGTCTTTCTTTTCCTTGCACTTCTTAAAGGTCTTACTGGCCTTCCTTTTTTTTTGTCTCACTAATATAGAGAACTAGCTTCTCTTTCTCGATGGCACTCTCAACTTCTCTCAATATATTAAGGAGCTCAGGGAAAGTTATCTCAAACTTGCTTATATTAAAATTCATGATAAAGTGAGAACAGGAATCTGGTAGAGATTAAACTATAAGATCAACATATGAGTTATCCTCTAGGTACTATTCCTAGAACTGTGAGTTTCTCGATCCACTCTACCATCTTTAGGATATGGTTTTGAACCAATATCCTTTCTATTATCCTAGCTTAGAAGAGACTCTTGGATATCTTATATCTTTAAGTTCTTCCCCATTCCTTAAATAGCTGGCAGAGATGAAGAATGATAGAACTAACATCCATGCTCTCATGTTGCCTCTATAACTCAAGAGTTATGGAGGCCAACATATAGTATTTTGCTAAAGTGAAATCGTCTATATATTTCACATAGCGAGCGATCTCATTCTCGCTTGCCCTTTCCTCCGTCGTGGGCACAATTGTATCAAGGATATACATGATTTTCTCTGTCCTGAGAACAATTATCAAATTACAGAGTGAATCTATGTAGTTTGGACTAGTGAGGCGGTTGGCATTAAGTATACCACTAGGGGGTTTACGAGCAATATGTTTATAATAAATAAGATATAGCATAAATAAATAACATGAAGATTTTATAGAAAAACTAATTAAGATATCAACTTCTATCTTAATTTACTCCCACTATTTTCCTAGCGAATCATGCAACACCCTCGGCACGTAAAGTGGAAATCTCTAACAAACTTCTATGGGGATCGAGATCCAATTGGTGTCTTAGTATAACCTTAAGGGACTCGACCAATTATACTAAGCCCAAAAGGTAAGCAACTCTTGCCAATCACAATTCTTTGTGATTCTTATCATGTTCGACTTCTGAACCATCATGGTCTCGAGGGACTTGACTAAGCATGATATTCAGTTAAGTCATCACTATCATTACAAGATGAATGATTTGATGATATTCCCTCGAGGGACTTGACTAAGCATACCATTCTTCAGGTCACTATTGACATCTCTATGTCGTAGGCAAGATCTCGATCATGTAGATAGGTGAGCCTCGAGGGACTTGACCAACTTAACTTATGTCATGATTCAATTTCTTCATATAATGATGGAAGACCACGTGAGTCAATCTTATTACCTCACACTCACTGACTTAATATTATCGTAGGAGGGGTTTTCATTTTGTATCGATCTCATAATATGTCTTATCACACACATACATATTTAATATATATTTACATCATATATATATATATATATATATATATATATATATAGTAGGTGCATAACACATATCACATATACAAGCCACACCGGATGATCATGAGCCATCACCTAATATAATTAAGCCTGAGCCAATGGGCCTAATTACTCACAATAGGATCTATGTGTGCATCGACGCATCTCCATACCCTATAATCATTGATCTCGTTATTATCAATTCCGTCGGATCCTCACCACATCATCATGCATCGTGATCTCCCACCATGACATCGTGGGTCCCGTTGTCACCTCCATGCTCTCGTCGTGCCTCTTCGTATAATTACAAATTAATCACATGCACACATGCTCGATAATAAATAAGAAAAATGGAGTCTCGTAAGCCCTAATAATAATAGTAATCACAATTATACACATCACAACATATGGCTCATGATTATCCGTCCATATCATACATCACATGTACATATTATCATGTAAGACTACTAGATAACTAATAATTAATTAAACTATTTAATTAATTTTTTTTAGAAATCAGGACATGTTAGCAATCTTAAAATTGTCAACGACATTTTCAAAATTCTGGATAAAAAGACAGAACTTATAATTTTTAAAATTATTAAGGTTAAAATTTTAGATAAAAGGATAAACAATAGAATTAAAAAAACCTAACCCATTTCCATTTGGTTGTTTGCCGCCTCTACTCGCAGGCGACTGTCCTCGCGATGGGCGTTGTTGCCCTAGCGGGTAGGCGTCGCCCCTGCAGGGGCCTGCCCTCGGGGCATTATCGCCCCTACAGGGGGCTGGCTGCAATCGACCACCCTTACAAGTGGCCACCCCCTTTGCTCGCGGGTAGCTTGCCTGTAGGCATTGTGTTCAGTACAAGAACACGTAGAATAGATTTACACGATTCAGTATCATCACATGTAGTTTAAAATCAATCTCTTACATGAACAACCTTGCCTCTGAGACCACTATTAGAAAACCTCAATGTGGGTATCACATACACAATGGAAGATCAAAACAAAATTAGTTTTCCATATAGATCAAAATCATCATACAAAAATTGGTGTGAGAAAAAGTCATAAAAATAAAAATTGCATCGTATGAAGATTGTTTACCGAGGGAGATCGTATATCCCTATTTTTTCAGATCTGGATGGAGAGGATGATTAAGGTCAAACATCCTCCTCTTTAGCGATATCAATATGATGGATTGCTGTAGCGATACTCCTATAATCAAAGCCATAAAACTCATAACACTTGTGCAGAGTGAGGAAGGAGAATAGGAGGGGGCAGCTAAAGGTGTAGCCTATCATCTATGTGTCACCCATACGTCCTATTTATAGAGAGCCACCAAAAACCCTAGCGGTCCTACTTAATTGATATTGGATCTCTATCCAATTACTCACTAACCTTGGATTATTGGATCTCTATCCAATAATCACCTCTAATTGGGCCTTATGTAAGTAGCCCTTTAATATAGGGTCTCATCTAATAAGAATACAAACTAATTGGATAACTCATATCTAATCCTCTATTCGCTAAAGCATCCGTCATATGTGTGTGACCCTCTAGGCCCAATACCAAGCTAGTCGTGAGTCTCACCTATTAGAACTCCTTCTGACGTACTAGGCTACTGCGCCATAGTCCCCAAATAGTATAGGAGATCTTATCTATTGGACCTATCTATTTTCAGTTACCATGTATCTATAATCTCTTATCCATCTAATATCTTAGAGATTATATGTCAGGCATGGTACTGTCAGGCCACATACAAAATCTGTCTAAGTCTTGCTCTAATCGGATTCTTCCGAAGAACTCTTCTCTCTCAATCTAGCTAACCTAATCAGGGATTTACTCAAGCGAGAGCATACGAGATATTCATCTTATGATATCGATAGTAGATGATCCTCTATTGACACTCAATAACCTTCATAAGATTGGTTACTAATCCTGATAATTGATTGTATTAGATCTAGAACATGCTAAACTTATAAGTCTGACATCAAAGAGAAGAGTACTCAAATAAGGTATCTTTGATGTTTCAAGTCTAAGAACCAGATGCACAACTAGGACTATGAAATCTCTGTCTAACATTAGGTATCAACTATATAGTATTTCGTAAGCGGATCAATCAGTAAACTCATTCTCCAATGAGCACTTGTACTATATCCTTAGTGTCTCCACACAAGTGGCTATGAGACCAGTCACCTCCATCATATGGATGGGTATACAGCATACCGATCTATTTGGTTGTCTCAATGTCTCTCTCGAGCAACCTATGATCAGGATTATTTAGGATCCGTGTTTAAAGGTGAATCAATCTTATTATCGTGATCTCATCATGATCCGATTCTCATTGCACAGAACCATGGACATTACAATATATATATATAACAAATAATATAATGTGAGAATATA
Source organism: Ensete glaucum (assembly GCA_021527575.1). Taxonomy (NCBI): domain Eukaryota; kingdom Viridiplantae; phylum Streptophyta; class Magnoliopsida; order Zingiberales; family Musaceae; genus Ensete; species Ensete glaucum. Next base: position 33,167,400 of record CM038557.1, read on the forward strand.
CTAATAAATAATATTATAAAAAGATTGTACATCGTATCACACGTGCCATCTCTCAAGTAATTGGCTTGCAGGGCACTTGTAACCAATATTTTTTTAAAAAGTAAATTTATCTCATTATCATGATCTTATCATGATTTAATTCCCATTACACGAATCCAAGAACATCACCGTTGTAATATAAAGTGAGAAAATACTAATAACAATAATAAGCAAAAAGACTATATAACGTTTCACACGTACGACAAATCACGTGATTGACTCACAGGGCACTTGTAACTAGCATAACCGATGCTTAGTTTTTGGGTTGCTGGGTCCCTTTGGACTCGTCATTGCTTCCTCATCCCTTTCGACCACCTAGTTCAACATCTTTGTATTCTCTGAGCAATTTTCCTTATTGATGGAAAGACAGACTGCACCTCCTATGCATGGCCTTTGCCATCATGTTCCAAGGCTCACGCTGCTTTTGTTCTCTTTTGCTTCCTTAGTAGCAACATTTACTTACTTGGCCTTGTCCTTGACTTGTCGAACTCCCTTAACCCAATATGAGCTTTGGAGTAGTCTAACTCTCATACTATTCTGATCATACATATGTCTGATCAAGTCTCCCTATGAGACTCATTAATACTTATCTTCAGAATTTTCCCTTGGTAGTACACAACCCTTATATGTTGATGACCAAGGCTTTCATGTATGCATGTAAGACTCACCTCTGTGGTTCCATGACATTCACTCCTTGAACCTATTGTCCTTCTTGCCATCGTGTTGTTCACCAAAGTGGAACTCCAAACAACTCCTTATCATACCTCTGTATAATCAAATCCCTGGCGGGACTTCTCCCGCATGTGTTGTATTGTCTCGAGCTATTCCACCATGCTATACCATGTCTCCTCCTGGTGACATCTCTATTGCATCCATCCACTCTCGTGTCACACCTAGATGAAGTATAGCTCTAGGACAATCCATCCCCTTGTAGCTCTCAAAGTCCATTGACTTCATTGAAATTGATACACCATTATCTAGATCTTGAGCCTTTGCTCCTAAACACAATCTCTACTATGCATCATTTCTTTCATAATAACTCGAATGGTAGCAGTGTGATATATTCTTTATGTTAGGACCGTAATGACACTAAGAGGGGGTTGAATTAGTACTTATAAGAAAAGATTTGATTTGAAATTGTTCTAATGAGAATATGAATCAAAAATCTATAACTTGAAAGCAAGAGTAAAGTAATAGGTAAAGTAAATCAGTAAGCAAATGACAAGTAAATGCAAACCGATTTATAGTAGTTCAATCGTCCCGACTTACATCCACTCGTGATTCATTTTCTCTTGAGGCCACTAGCTTTCACTACCAATCTTCTTTCTAATTGGCGAAGTTCAACTACCTTTATAACACTTTCTTCTTTTACCATGTGTAAGAGAGAACCTTTAAAAAGTCTTTCTCACAAGACCTCAACCCTCCTTAAAATGACCACTAAATTGAGGAGGAAGAGACTCAAACACTAAGAGTTTACAATACTTTTCGCTCAAGAATTCTATCACTTTTTCACTCCTTTTTTCATACTTATTTGTGCTCTTTTCATGCTTCAGTAAGCAAGAATGGGTGGGGTATTTATAGTTCCTTAATGACTTTAAAATTAGAGCCAAAATTTTAAATCCCTGGGTTTCAGGGTATTAACAATATCACCGCCTATATTAGGTGGTACTACCACCAAATATAGCTCTGAATACTAAACTCTGGTGGTACTACCACTAGACTATACAATACTTGCTGAATCTTAGACTTTAGTGATGAAATTAATTGATGAGTATTTAATCTAACATGTGTTTGTTAGAGGGAATATTGTAAGTTTAACTATGATGGAGGAATTAAGTTATAGCCAAATATTGGGTCAGGATCAAGCTTGGGCATCAGGCCAAAGTTTAAAATATGCAGTGGGACCTCGCCGGAAGTTCGCTAGCAGTTCATCGAATGGATCGGGACGCTCGCTGGGAACACATCGAGAGATCACTAGAAAAGCCATAAGACTCGCTGTAAGAATATTGGAGGCTGCCATATTGGCATGAGTTAGGTCATTATTTAGCTTAATGATCATTATGGTTGTAATCATTGAGTCGTAGTTAGGATTAAGTCCTAATTAAGTTTGATTTAGAAGAAATCTAAATCAACTAAATGAGGAAACCAGGTCCACTAAAGGGGTTTGATTGAGCTCAGGTTGAGCTCAATTAGTTAACCAGAGAATTGGTCAACATAAGGTTCAAGTCAGGATCAGAAAAGTGAAGGGAATCACTTCTCCGACATTCTCGGCAGTTGAACTATCGGTAAGCGGTGGTTGTATTGCCACCGCCTAGGTTTTCGGGTAGCTGATAGCGGCTGAACCACCCGTACCTTAGATTCATGAATGCTTTCAGTGGCTTGCACCACTGGTGTCGGCGGGTGAACCACCCATACCTGGATTTTCTAGATACATTTAAATCTCAGCCCTAAATTTTGAAGTCATTTGGGGCCTATAAATATCATAAGTTTTCTTGCATTCTAAATAACAATTTTAGCGGATTAAATCTTTGTAAAAAAACTTATGTTAATTGTAAGAAAAATAAAAGGGGGAAGAGAGTGAGCTTAGAGTTGAAATTTTTTTTTTATAGAGAGTCTCCCTTGTAAGCTCATATTGTACGGGTTTGATCTTCACCCAAAAGAGATTAATAGTAGACACTAGTGTGCCTCAAGGAGGAGGACTTAGGAAGTGGACTTAGGCCAAGGTTAAGGCCAAACCTCTATAAATTGTTAGTGTTCCTTACTTGCTTCATTTATTAATTATAATTGTTCGTAATTAGAAAAGCAAGAGCATCATCTCTCGATTGTGTTTTTAAAACATCTACTTACTCGCCTTCAAGTTGAAGATATTCTTCAGTTTACGATTTCGCTCTAAATAAAAAGTTTTCATTAAAATATCAATTTATACTTGCACTAATTTATCCCCCATTTTAGTGCCAATTGATCCTGACAATTGGTATCAGAGCCCGATTACTTACTCATTATATTAACACCCACTTGAGTAAATGCTTGTTTTGGCATGAATGAGGGATATTATATTTTACGTCCTCCCATATTCAATGGAACATATTATACATTTTGAAAGACAAGGATATGTATTTTTCTCATTTCTTTGGACCTTGATTTATGAAACATTGTAGAGAATGGATTTAAAAAATCTTCCAATCCAATGAATGAGTGGAATGATTTGGAAAAGAAGAATTTTTTTTTTAATGCAAAGGCTATGAATGTCTTGTTTTGTGCTCTTGACAAAAATGAGTTTAATTGTATTTTCATTTGTGAATAAGCTTTTGATCTTTGACATATACTAGAAATCACACACAAAGGGACTAATAGAGTAAAAGAATCTAAGATTAATATTTTAGTTCATAATTATGAATTATTTTGAATCTAAGTGAGTCCTTTGGAGACATGTACACCCGTTTCATGGATGTTGTCAATAAGCACTTGGAAAATGTTTTTTAAATTTTGAACTTGTGAGTAAAATTTTAAGATCTCTATCTAAAAATTGGGTTCCTAAAGTAACTGCTATATAAGAGGCCAAAGATTTAAATAACTTGCCTCTTGAAGAACTTATTAGCTCACTCATGACATATGAACTGAATTGTAAAGCTTATAATGAGTTTGATGAATCCCTTCTAAAGAACTGGAAGGATGTAGCACTTCGAACGACAAATGACTTCTCGAGTGATGAGAACCATGATATTGTACTATTATCAAGAAAGTTTAAAAAATTTATAAAAAATAACAAAAACTATAAAAATAAAAAAGAACTAAAGAAGGACAATGTCATATGCTATGAATATAAAAAACTGGGACAGTTCAAAAATGAATGTCCTCAATTGAAAAAGAAGCCGATACATAAGAAGAAAGTACTTTCGTCCACTTGGGATGATTTAAGCTCTTCGAATAAAGAAGACCACTCTAAACCACTTGGGATGATTCAAGCTCTTCGGATGAAGAAGAGCACTTAAAAGAAGAAGTTGCTAACTATGCTCTAATAGCGATCCAAGATGAGGTTAGTGATTTATTAAGTATTTCTTTTTCAGAGTTATTAAATATGTTCCATGATTTGTTTGATGAGTTTAGAAAAATTAGCAAATTTTTTAAGTTACTTAAAAATGATCATGATTTGTTAGTTAGTAGATTGACAAAATGCATGATTCATTAGTATCACATAACTAATGTTTTAAATGTGAGATGATAGATAGTGTTAAAGAAGAAAATGTCATGCTTAAGACAACATTAGAAACTTTTGAAATTAGGAATAAATCCCTAAATATAATCCTTGCTAATAAGGGTCATATTAATAGAAGAAATGATAGAGGCTTTGTTGATAATATTTAATATCTAACTATGTTTGTTAAAGGACCTACCTTAAATGTGCCACCAAAAGTCAAATATAATTTTTGTGGAAAATTAGGACATAAGGTAAACAAATGTTTATATAGAAAATGTAGTCCACATCAATTAGTTTAGGATCCCAAGGAAACTTCATACAATAAAAAATAATTAGAAAAGAAAGATAAAATTCTTTATGAATGACCCAATATAAAATGGGTACCTAAATCAAAAATATCTTTCTTGTAGGTTTGTGTCTAAACTAAAGCTAGGAGCACCAAGGTATTTTGATAATGGATGCTCAAGACACATGACCAGAGATCCAACATATTTTTCTAAGCTCACTGGCTTAAGAGGAATTGTCACATTCAAAAATAACAAGGGTAAAATCATTGGAAATGATAGGACTCCAATAGGGTTGAGTCCTAATCTCCCTAGAAGTAGTCAATAAAACCCTACTAGATTATAATAAAGCCACTCCTATCTTATAAAGGAGTATGGCTAGGGTTTAGATTAGCCCTTCGGGCTTAGTGGCCATCACCTCTTTACTGGGTTGGTTGGCCAGAATTTTCCCCAGCTTAGGTCGGTTATAGAGCCTACCTAGTTGCCCCCTATTCCTATTAAGTTAGGTTAGCTATAAGAGGGGCAAATGGATAATTTTACTAAGGCAAGCACCCTATTACACTAGGGTTTTGATTCTTATATAATGATGTAGATGTCCCCTCTCTTGAATCAACCAATTATCAATTTTATTTCAGCCTTGTGCCAAATCTAGGAGTGAGGAACCCCTACAGCGTTCTAAGGGTTGATCTCCCATAAGGATCAAAATCTATAAGGCTTCTTTTGGGGTTCTATTATCTAGTATCAAAGCAATAATCTTGCTGCCCCTGTAGCCATCTCAGCCGCCTCCACCTTCTCAAGCAATTCCCACAATTGCTATGACACGTGCCTCCACCTTCCGCCCCAGTAGCAGATTAAATTAGTCTACTGTTGCCTCCTACGTTTGATCTAAAATTCTGGTATATTTTTATCATCCACACCTCTTCATTACTGTAAAATTCCTTACTTTACACATTGAATATTTTTCTCAAATTTTATCTATTGTAAATTTTGTTCATCGTAAACGTTATCATCGTTGCAAAGGTGAAACATTATAGAAATTTTTAGCCGATTATTGCTTCTTGAAACTAAACTTTTAATTATCCTTTCTGGCTGAAACTTTTATATAATTTTATAATTTTATAGATTATCTTATCTTTCATCTAAGACTAATCTTATAAAAAAACTCTTTTTGAATCTAGACTTATAGCACTGTGATTCTTTATTACATAGTACTAAAATTTTATAATATAGAATTTGCCGTCCATATATTGGCTTTTTGAAATTAAACTTTTATTCATCCTTTTTAGCTGAAATTTTTACACAATTCTTAAAATTAAGTTGGATTTCATCTAGATTTAATTTTATAAAGAAATCCTTCTGAAACTGGCTTTTTTGTGCAATCTTTGACCATCACACAGTTATGGAATTTTATAATGAAGGAATCTGCCTTTCGTCTTTTGCCCTGTTTCCCTATAATTATACTACCAAAATTTTGTCAAACATTTTACTGGTATTAATAACATCTAAACTAAGGGTTTATATATAATTTTCTTGAACTTTTCTTTAGAATTTATGTTGAGAAGTCATCATTTCTCTTACGCAAAATCGGTTCAATAGGACAACACATCGCAGCACTTCTTTTCACTGAATTCTATCAGATTTGAGTGCTATTTTTTATGGGATTTTAGACTCTCTTTTCCTCATCTCCAAACCTTACCATCCTTACTAAAAACCCTTCCAAATATTACCCTAAACTGAATCTAAAAAGCCCCCAAATCAGCCACCTAAATCAGCCTACTTCCTTATCGATCTACTTACCTTTTAAGCCAACCTTCCTTACCGAGACACATACCTTTGCTGCCATCTATCCCAGATCTAAAATCAATTTTTCTAACCTTCATCTACTACTATCACAGCCCTAAAACTACACTAATTTGTAGCCTAAACTCCATAAAATCGTAGCCCCAAATCTGCCCTAAACCGCAGCCTACTTCCATCTAAACCGATTCACCTTCCAACCGGCCACCCCCTTCTCCAAAATTCCCTTGCCACTAACCCGACAACAAAAAAAAGATCTCAATATTACAGATCTAGAGGCATATACTATGACATCAGAGGAGGCTATCGATGCAAAGCTTGAAGCCTTTGGAAACCGTATGGAAGAGAAGATGCGATCCCATTTCGCGGAATTCAGCATTGGTCGACTATCGAACCCGAGGAAATCACAACATGGAGAAACTTCAGATCAGCGAGATGATCCTCAAAAACATGGCTACATCACCTCTAATCTCAATAATCCATGCATGAAGGTTGATTTTCCTAGATGGGAAGAAGGTGACCCAATTGGGTGGATCTCGCATGCGGAGTGCTATTTTCAATTCTACCAAATCGCCGACGCCACATGGGTGGAGATTGCTACCATCCACCTTTAAGGAGATGCTATTCAATGGTTTAATTGGTTTAAGCACACCCATGGAGGACTCTCTTGGCAATGATTCAAGGAAAGACTACTAGACCACTTCGGACCAACCGATTTTAACAACATCGACGAACAATTGGCAAAGGAGTTGTGTTAGCACTGAGATGAATCATGGAGCCGCGAACATCACTACAAAAAGAGCTGGCTCCTCGTGATTGAACCAGCGAAGGATGAGGACAATGAAATATATGAAGAAGCCCTTGAACCTATAGAAGAAGCCATGGAGGAAAAGTCCTAACTGGCCAACTACGCAGTGCATGCATTGGCCGGCTATTCCAACCCGCAGACGATGAAAGTTGGTGGACGTCTAAAACAACAACTCATCATTGTTCTTATCGACATAGGTAGCACCAATAACTTCCAAGACCAAGAAGTAATATCTAATTTCTTTCTCCTACCCATCGATGATTATAAAGTCATACTCAGGATTGAATGGCTCATAACACTAGGTGATATCTCTTAAAATTTTTTTAAATTAATCATGAAATTTTATTGTAAAGGGAGATAGATCACATTATGAGGCAAGCGCGAGAGCCAAATTTCCACCGTTTCATCGCAAAAAATTGAGAAAGTTTTGCACAAAGCACATGGTGGATTCTTGATGCATATTCAACAACCATATATGGGGGAGAACATACAAAACTCGGATCCTAAGCTTGCCCTTTGCCTGAACGAATTCGCGGATATTTTCTTGGAGCCACACGGGCTGCCCCCTAACCGGTCGCATGACCACTGCATTCCTAGTTTCCATGCAAACCTCTAGCAAATTTGTGACCGTACTACTATCCTCACTTGTAGAAGGATAAGATAGAGAACACTGTCAAAGAGATGCTTGACACCAAGGTGATTCGACCGAGCTGTAGCCCTTACTCCTCATCGATGTTGCTAGTGCGCAAGAAAGATGTTACGTGGTGGATGTGCATTGACTACCGGGTTCTAAACGCCATCACCATTAAGGATAAATACCCTATCCCATTCGTAGATGAACTCTTGGATGAATTAAAAGGAGCCCGAGTCCTCACTAAATTAGATCTCCGATCCGGATACCATCAGATTCGGGTATGCACTAAAGATATTCTGAAAACTATATTTCGTACGTATAATGGTCACTATAAGTTTCTGGTAATACCTTTCGGACTTAAGAATACTCCTTCTAATTTTCAAAGCCTGATGAATGACAGCTTCCGTAGTTTTCTACGTAAGTTCGTATTAGTATTCTTTGATGATATTCTTATTTATAGCCCTATGCTTGATATATATTTTCAGCACTTACGAATTGTTCTAACGATTCTTCGGGAGAATACTCCTTATATTAAAAAATCAAAGTGTAACTTCTTACAGTGTAAATTGGAGTATCTTGGGCACATTATATTAGAGGATAAAGTGGTGGTAGACCCGATAAAGATCTAAGCAATGCAAGGATGGACAAGACCTATAAATGTACAATCATTATGCAGTTTTCTTGGACTCACGGGCTACTACCAAAATTTTGTAAAAGGTTATGGCAAGATTGGTGCCCCGCTCACATCCTTACTGAAGAAAGACTCCTTCTTGTGGTCGGATAAAGCCTCCGCAGCCTTCGAACGACTCAAGGTAGTCATGACGATGACATCGGTTCTAGCGCTGCTCGATTTCGATCGCACTTTGGTCATTGAGGCCGATTTTGACTCCTAATTTATACCAAGATTTTGACTCCTAATTTATACCAAGGCTTCCCCCACACTTTATATGAGGTTTTTATAGTAGATACTACTACCAAATTTAAAATATGGTTGGATATAGGTCTATGGCGTGAAAGAGGAGTTAAACTAGAAGAATTGCAATCCATGCTCACGCCACATTGGGCTCTCATCATCCTGAATCATACCGGAGGGCAGTCACTATTCCAGAAGAAAGATTGACTATCACTAAAGACTAACTATATGGCAGCCCATGTAAGAAAGAAATTTCCCCTTAACAAATGCCGGAGCAGAAGAAAGTTTCCTAAGAAAGATCAAGTCCCCCTTCATCTTTAGCTCCACTAGCATGAAATTCAAGCCTCAAGAAAGTGGTCTACCTATTTCTTTGGGCCTTGTAAAATTATAGATCATATTGGGGCCCCAACCTAGAGATCAGATTCGTACACCAGATCAAAATTAAAGTTGATCCTCCAAGTATCCCACCTCAAATGGACTTAAAGACGACGACTCAGCTCAAGTTCTTCCGACTGACACCCAAGCTGATGAGGAGCTGAAGACCCATTTCGTTGAGTTCATAGAACTTTAGTCTTGAGGACAAGACTAATTTTAAGAGGGCGGGTTTGATAGGACTCCAGCAGGGTTGAGTCCTAATCTCCCTAGAAGTAGTCAATAAAACCCTGCTAGATTGTAATAAAGTCACTCATATCTTATAAAGGAGTATGGCTAAGGTTTAGTGGCCATCGCCCCCTTACTGGATTGGTTGGCCAGAGTTTCCCCCTGCTTAGGTTGGCTATAGAGCTAACCTAGTCGCCCCCTATTCCTATTAAGGCAGGTTAGCTATAGTAGGGGCAAAGGGATAATTTTACTTAGGTAAGCACCCCCTTAGGCTAGGGTTTTGATCCCTATATAATGATATAGCTGCCCCATCTCTTGATTCAAGTAATTATCAATTTTATTTCAGCCTTTTGTCAAATCTAGGAGAGAGGAACCCCTACAGTGTTCTAAGGGTTGATCCCCCTCAAGGATCAAAATCTATAGGGCTCCTTTTGAGGTTCTATCAAGGAACTATAGGTAACACATCAAATCTCTTAATTGAAGATGTATTGTTAGTTGATGGCTTGAAATATAATTTGCTTAGCAGTAGCCAATTATACGATTAAAGGATATATAGTTAAATTTCAACCTATTGTTTGTATAATTGAATTGCCACACAAAAACAAATCTGTGGTCGCCTTAAGAAACAATAATGTATACACCATAGTTATTGAAAAATTTTATAATGAAACTTATTTTTCAGCTTTGAATGATGATACTTGGATTTGACATAAGAGATTAGGTTTTGCTAGCATAAAACTTTTAAACCAAATTTCTACCAAAGATCTAGTAAGAAGCTTACCTAATCTTAAGTTTATCAAAGACAAAGTTTGTGATACTTGTCAATTAGGAAAATAAATAAAGATTAGCTTCAAACTATAAACTCAAATAAGCACCTCTAAACCACTTCAATTGATCCACATGGATCTATTTGGACCAATTGACATTACAAGCTTAGGTGGTAGCAAATATGCATTTGTTATAGTGGATGATTTTAGTAGATACACTTGGACCTATTTCTTGGCACATAAAAGTGATATATTTAAATATTTTATAAAATTTTATAAAATTATTCAAAATAAAAAAGGATGTATGATTTCTTCAATATATAGTGATTAGTGGAGAATTCCAAAATAATAAATTTTAAAATTTATTTGAATCAAATAGGTATATCTGTAATTTTTCTACTTCACGGAATCTACAACAAAACGGAGTAGTAGAAAGAAAAAATAGGAACTTACAAGAAATACCTAGAATAATGTTGAACGAATATAGTCTACCAAAATACTTTTGGGCTGAAGTCGTTAATACGACATGCTATGTTTTAAATACGGTTCTTGTAAGACCATTACTCACTAAAACTCCTTATAAATTATAGAATGGTAAAAAACCCAATATTTTTTATTTTAAAATATTCAGTTGTAAATGTTTTATTTTAAATGAGAAGGATGCTTTAGGAAAATTTAATGTAAAAATCGATGAAGATATTTTTCTAGGTTATTCATCTATTTCAAAAGCTTATCATGTTTTTAATAAAAAACTTTAGTAATTGAATAATCTATTCATGTTGTCTCTAGTGAGTTTTTCAAATTTAAGAAAATTGATTTTGATGATGAATTTAATGTTGGTACTTTGAATTTAAATGATAATACTCCTAAAAGTAACTTGGATGAATCTACTTCCAAACCCTTACCCAAGGAATGAAAGTATATGAATGATCACTCTAAAGAGCTTATAATAGGAGATACATCAAAAGAAATTAAACTCGATCTTCTTTTAAGAATTTTGTGCAAATGTTGCATTTCTCTCTCAAATAGAACCAAATGCATTAATGAGGTCCTAAGAGATGATTCTTGATTTAATGTAATGCATAAAGAGCTTAATCAATTTAAGAGAAATGAGGTATGGAAGCTTGTTCCTAGACCTAATGACTATTTACTGATTAGTACTAAATGGGTATTTAAAAATAAGCAAGATGAAAAATGGCATCGTGGTTAGAAAAAAGACTAGATTAGTGGCTGAAGGTTTCAACTAAGAAGAAGGAATCGATTATGATGAAACCTTCGCCCCCATGGCTAGACTTGAAGCTATAAGGATGCTTTTTGCCTTTGCATCTTTTAAAAATTTTATGTTGTTTCAAATGAATGTTAAAAAGTGATTTTTTTAATGGTTTCATTTCTAAAAAAGTGTATATTGAACAACCCCTAGTTTTGAAAATAATCTTCTTCCTGATCATATTTTCAAACTTACAAAAGCTCTTTATAGATTAAAAAAAGCTCCTCGGGCTTGGTATAAAAGACTTAGTTCTTTTCTTATTTCAAATAAATTTTCTCAAGGCAATGTTGATACCACATTATTTTTTAAGCATTTTGAAAATGAATTTCTAGTTATTCAAATTTATGTTGATGATATTATTTTTGGATCTACAAATAAATCTTTATATGAGTTTTTTGCTAAAAAAATAAGTCAAAAATTTGAAATGAGTCTAATTAGTGAGTTAACATTTTTCTTAGGATTATAAATAAAACAACTAGATGATGGTATATTTATTAGTCAAACTAAAGACACCTTAAACTTGATAAAATATTTTGGGATGAAAATTGCTAAAGCATTAAACACTCCCATTAGTGAATCTACAAAGTTGAACTTAGACAATAAAGGAGTAAACTTTGATCAAAAAACTTATACGGGAAAGATAGGAAGTTTATTATATTTAACTACTACTAAACCAGATATCATGTTTAGTGTTGGATTGCATGCAAGGTTTCAATCTAATCCTAAACTCTCTCATTTGAAAGCAGTTAAACGAATCTTTAGATACTTAAAAGGAATCTCAAAACTAGGATTATAATATCCAAAATCAAAGAACTTTAACTTGATTGCTTATTCAGATGTCAATTTTAATGGATAGAGAATAGATAGAAAGAGTACTACTAGGACTTCCAAAAAATAAAATTTAGTAGCTTTATCCACTGTGAAAGCAGAATACATTGCATCTAGTGCATATTGTACGCAAGTCATTTGGATGAAAAATACATTAGAAGATTACGGAATGAAATTGAAAAATATTCCTATAAAATGTGATAACACAAGTGCTCTATGTTTAACCAAAAATCCTATTCAACATTTAAGAACCAAATATATTGTCAAGATATCTCCTTGGAATTTATTGACACTGAGCATTAATTAACATATATTTTTATAAAATATTTAAATAAAAAATAATTTAATTTTCTTAGAAGAGAACTTAGAATTCTAAATTATGAAAATATATAAATTTCTTGAGATTAAGTTCCTTTTTTGTGATAATTTCTTGAAAACTCTCTCTATATTTTTTATCTTATTGTTGATAAAAAGGGGAGAAAATTTACATCAAAATGATATTTTGCTATTTTACAAATTTATTTGCTATGCTTACTTGAAATTATATGAGATGATTTTAAATGTATGAGTAGCTCCTAAATTATTGAATCTTTTTAGATTTTTGATCTTATCTTCGAAATTTTATTTTTGAAATTTGAATCTACAAAATTGAGAACTCTTCTTAATGATGTTTTACAACTCCTCCATTGTTGTCTTTCCTTCTTTTTCACAAGAGGAAGAAAAATTCTTTCTTATAAAGGGGGAGCAAAGACTCATGTGCCTTAAAATCCTTAGCCCTACATTTCATCTTTTTGTTGATGACAAAGGGGGAGAAATATATATTGATGACTTATGTAACAAAGGCATTTCTCTTTGTTTGTTGATAAACAAAAGAGAAAAATAGTTAATAACTTAAGGGGAGATTTTTAAAATTTTAAAATTTATAAAAATCCTTGATGACTTGATAATTTAAAAGAAAATTTTTGTTGATGTATGAGTGTCTCATTATAATCTTTGAAATATTATTTGCTTGAAATATTAATTACCTCATGATACTTGAATTCAAGAGTATGTGGTTTTCTTGAATTTAAGTTTTTCTTATTCTGGCATAGATTTAGGGGGAGTAAGGTTTAACTCCCGTTATCAATTGATTATCATCATAAAAAAGGGAGAGATTGTTAAATCTTGATTTTTGATGATGAAATCAATTGATAAGTGTTTAATTTAACATGTGTATTAGAGGAAGTATTGCAGGTTTAACTACGACGGAGGAATTAAGTTACAGCCAGATGTTGGGCCAGGATCAAGCTTGGGCATTGGGCCAAGGTTTAGATGATGCAGTGGGACCTCGCCGAGAGTTCTCTAGGAGTTCCCGAAGGGATCGGGAAGCTCGCTGGGAACACACAGGGAGATCACGGGAAGAATACTATAAGACTCGCCACAAAAATATCGAAGGTTGCCAGATTGGCGGGAATTAGGTTATTGTTTAGATTGATGGTCATTATGGTTATAATCATTGAGTCATAGGTAGGGATTGAGTTCTAATTGAGTTTGATTTAGAAGAAATTCAAATAACTCAATGAGGTAATCGGGTCCACTAAAGGGATTTGATTGAGCTCAGGTTGAGCTCAATTAGTTGACCAGAGAATTGGTCACATAAGATTCAAGTCGGGATTAGAAAAGTAAATAAAATCACTTTCCCAGGATTCCTGATGGCTGAATCGCCGGTAAGCAGCAGGTGTACCACCGTCGCCCAGGTTTTCGGGTGATAGATGGTGGTTGAACTGCCCAGGACAATGGCTAAATGGCTCGTACCCTAGATTTAGGGATGCTTTTAGTAGCTACACCACTAGCACCGATAGGTGAATCGCTTGTACCCAAAATTTTTGAATATTTTTAAATTTTGGCTCTAAATTCTGAAGCCATTTAGAGCTTATAAATACTCCAAGTTTTCTTATATTCTAAATAACAATTTTAGGGGATTAAATCTCTATGAAAAACTTGTGTTAATTGTAAGAAAAATAAAAGAGGAAGGGAGTGAGCTTAGAGTTGAAAAAAAATTCTTGTAAAGAGTCTCCCTTGTAAGCTCACGTTGTAAGGGTTTGATCTTCACCCAAAATTGATCAATAGTAGATGCCGGTATGCCTCAAAGAGGAGGACTCTGGAAGTGGACATGGCCTAGGTTAAGGCCGAACCACTATAAATTATTCCTTACTTGCTTCATTTACTACTTACAATTGTTCTTAATCAGAAAAGCAAGAGCATCATCTTTCGATTGTGTTTTTAAAACATCTACTTTCGCCTTCAAGTTCAAGATACGCTTCCGATTTGCAGTTTTACTTCAAACGAAAAGTTTTTGCTCAAACATCAATTTACACTTGCACTAATTCACCCTCCCTCTTACTGCCAATTGATCTTAACAGTACTATTGCTTAGTGGTACCAACATCGACTAGTGATGGTACCACTATCAAAAACTTCATAAAAACACAAAGCTATGCTTTTCGTGGCTTGGGTAATACTACTACATAGGTCATTTTTAGAATGCTGAATTGCCCTTTCATCAGGCTCAATTCAGCCTTGGTTCAGGTTCGATGGGCCCCAAATCAAGTTGGCATGGTGTCAGCCCAATACCAACTTAAGTAGACTCTAAACGAATATGATCAAGACCTAACCGCTCAATCACATATCCAGCACAATCATGAAGCAATCAACACATTGTCTAGTATTCTGACATATCGTCTGATTATCCAATAATTAGTCAAAACCTTCGATGCATTGTCCAAACCTTCGATGCATCATCGTTTCCTTTGACATATCACTTGATCTATCAGCATGTTGACTTCTTGCAACTTCTGATCTTTTGGTGCAATACCCGATCCTTCGGGTCCGACACTCGAACTTATGGCATGAAGCCTATCCTTCAGCACGCCGACCAATCCTCCGTCCCGACATCCAATCTTTGATATGATACTCCACCGACCCAACGTTTGATTCTCCTACTTCAATGATTTGCATGTGATGGTTCATGTCTATGATCAAAATCTTTCCTACGTCATTAATTTTCATCATATCTTAAAAGTATATTAGTTCATAAATTCATTAATTGATTTCATCATCAAAATACAAGATTCAATAATCTCCCCCTTTTGATGATGATAACGAATTGATGATGGAGTCTAAACTCCCCCTTTCTATACGCCATAATGAACTTAAATTTTTAAGAAACATAACAACATTTTAACTCTTTGAATTCAAGTCAAAATAACTTGTCTATAAGTAGGGTTTTTGTCTTGCACCGTCGGTTCTTCAGGTTATAGCCCTTGTAGTTGGATTGAGAAACCGATGTATGTCTTATGAAGTACTTTTTTCATCCATTGACTCATAATGGTGGAAACCTTACCTCCACATTTGCCTCTTAGGGTCACTTGTTTCCCATAAATGACAAACATCATGATGAGTTTAGAGAAGTTCCAAGAAACATCACTTAGGGTTGTCAACCATTCATGCCGAGCACCACTTTATAATCTTCTGACTCAAGCACCATTCTGGAGGCTAAGTCTATTTAGGTACATAGCATACAAGTTCTAACTTTATGCAGGTCTAATAGAGTATCTCATCCTCTTACAAGATATATGAGACATATCAATGGAGACAATACTTAGGATGTTGATCCTCATACCTACGAGGAGGTTATTATAAGTATAGACTCTAAAAAGTGGCAAGAAGCCATGAATTCTGAGATAGATTTCATATACTCCATCAAGGTTTAGAACTTTGTTGATGTACATGAAGGTATTGCACCCATCGACTGCAAGTGAATCTTTAAGAAGAAGATCGGGATAGATGGAAAGGTGGAGACCTATAAGGCAAATATGGTGACCACAAGATACCGTCAAAGGCAATGAGTTGACTATAGCAAAATCTTCTCACCTGTAGCTATATGGAGGCTCTAGTTGATTAGAGAGATTGTGACCTGTGAGGATGTCGCAATGGAAAGAGTTATATTTGAAGATATCATTGTAGATCTAGTAACAAAGCTGTTGTCTTATATTTTCTTTGCATGATCTTTTTATTTATTATTATTATTGATATATTCTCATTTTATATTACATGTTCTATATACTGTGATGTCTATAGATTGGTGTAATGAGAATCATATCATGATGAGATCATAATAATGAGACTGATTCACCTTTAAATATAGACCCTAAATAATCTCGATCATAGGTTACTTAAAAGAGACATCGAGATAACTGGACAAATCGATGTATTATATACCCATCTATATAAGGGAGTAGTTAGTCTCAAAGCCACTCATGTGGAGACACTAATGGTTCCATATAGATGCTCATTGATGAATGAGTTCACTGATTGATCTGTTTACAGAATGCTGGATGGTTAATGATACCTAATATCAGATAGTGATTCTGTAGTCTCAGTTATGTATCTGGTCTTTAGAGATACCAATAATATCTTATTTGAGTACTTATTTCTTTAACGTTAGACTTACATAGCTGAAAAGTTCCAGATCTTGTATAGTCATTTATCAGGATTGGTATTGAAGGTAATTGAGTATTAATATATAATCATCTACTCTCAGTATTACGAGAGAAATATCCCATGTGTTATCATTCAAGAAAATCCCTAGCTAAGGTCGTTTAGATTGAGAGAGGAGTTCTCTAGGAGAATTCGATTAGAGCGAGACTTGAATAGATCCTTATGAGGCTAACAATACCATGTCCAATATATGATTTCTGGGATATTAGATGGATAAAGGACTATAGATACACGATAGCTAAGGATAGACAAGTCTAATGGATTAAATCCCCTGTATCATCTGGGGGATTATGGCATAGTGGTCTAATATGTCTATAGTCGATGAGTTGAGTGAATTGTTATGGGATAATAATTCACTGAGTCAGAAGGAGTTCTGACAGGTGGAACTTATAGCCAACTCAGTATTAGGCTTAGAAGGTTACACACATATGGTGGATGTCGTAACCAGTAGAGAATTAGATATGAGTTATCTAATAAGCCCCTATTTTATTAGATGAGACCCATCATTAATGGATTCCTTGCATAAGTCCCAATTGAAGGTAAATTAAGATTATTGGACAGAGATTTAATAATCCAAGATATGTAGGTAATTGGATAGAGATCCAATACCCACTAAGGTAGGATTCGTTAGGGTTTAGGAGGCTCTCTATAAATAGGAGGCAAGGGCGATTAACAAAGGTGATAGGTTATATCTTTAGCCACCCCTTCCTATTCTCCTCCCTACTATCTCTTCTCAACTGACCATCCCGTTCCCTACTACGAGAGGATAGGAAAGAAGAAAGGAGTTCTTCCACATTCGTTGTAAGGTTGTATGCAAAAACTACAAAGAAGGTACATAAAAGTTATGAGCTTTTGGCTACGATTTGAGGAGCAGTGCTACATTGATCTACCATGTAGATACCGCTAGAGAGGTGGATTTCTAACCTCTTTCATCTTTTCCTACTAGATCTAAAAATTTTAAGGATATATGATCTCCCTAGTGTCACGGGCTTAGCTGATTTTGCCTAAGTCGTGCGACACCCATGCGTGTCTATCCACACGGGTCAGCCCTCCCCAAGATCTCCTAGAGTCCCTTAGACTTACAAAAGAGAAAACGGGCTAGAAGAAGCAATTCCCACGGGATCCACAAACAACTACTTAAGAAAACACTTTATAAAGCCAAATACAAATTACACCCATGGACAATACAAACTCAGAGAGGTTGCACACAAAGGATAATGGTCCATTATAGACCGAAGTCCCCACAAGTGCTTATAAGATACACTTGTATTTACAAGCCAAACTTAGCCATAAAGTAAATCAAACTAGGGATGCTAAGCCTACTGCAAGCCCACTTCTTGTTGTACAAGATATGTACCTAAACCGAAGGACATGGACTAACATAAGCATTTCATCGAACACCTTGTTTACATTATTGTCTGTGACATTCTCCCCCACTTATTCCTTCGACGTCCTCATTGAAGCCACTGTAGATGCTGCATCTCCTCACATTCTGCTGAATCTTCAATCTTCTGCTTTGGTTGCAACATGCCCCTTTGGCTCCTAGCCGCTCTCCGCTGTTGTTGTTGAGTAGTCGAACTCTGATCTGCCATGCTACTTCAACTCACCAATGACTGAATCTGGTGTGGGGTTGGTTGAGTTGTGCTGATCCTTGTTGGTTCTCGTAGATCCCTCTGATGAAAGAAAAGACCTACCTTATTATGCACCAGTATCGCAGTATACTCATATTGCTTGAACTGGGTAGATGCTTGTTGGAGCTTTAACGAGCATTGCCTCACAGACTTTGAAATTTTTAAGGTCCTTTCTTCATAATGTTTGTCCATTGAACCTTCTTCCACTATTAGTTGTCACTTCCAAGTATGTTCGCATCACTCTTGCTTTCGATTAGTCAATTGAGAAATGAAGTGAAAAATCTACTCTCAGTAGTACTGATCACTAATGGTGAGGATTTGACAATTATTATCTTCTATAAGCTTTCTTTGAAGGGTCACTGAACTTGTGCAGAACTCCTCTACTGGATAAGTAAGAGAACTAGGATACTTGACTTCACCTATTCTCTTCGTAGTTGAAAAGGTAAGGTTACTTGGCTTTGCGCACCTCCTCGAGCTAAGATAATTGGGGTACTCGGTTTCGCCCATTCTCTCAAGTTGAGAAGGCAAAGGTTACTCGATTTCACCTACCTCCTCGAGTTTGTACTTCATGCATTGAGCTGGTTACTAACATTTGCCCGCTCTTTGCTCACACTTCTGAAGCACTTGAAGTGTTTGCACTCCTTACGTTTGGTTAGCTACTGTGATTCGCCTTCCCACTGCCATTGAACTTCTGGAATGCAAGAAGTTTTGCCCGAAAAGAGCAAAAAGTTTACCCCAACTTGGAGTAAGTCTTTGATAGATCTGGTCACCTTTGGGATTGTATCGTCTTCTCCATCACCTTTACCGCCTACTCCTCTAAGTAGAAAGGTACAGTATAGTGTATTGCCTACTTCGTTCCTTCGTTGCTTGTCCTCATGGTGCCTCTCGCACAAAGGGGTTGGTCATTCCTCTGAATGCCAAACCTAGATGCTCGCTCCTCTAAGTGACTCCTTTCCCTACATCTCATAATCCGTTTCCCCCAAACGGTTGCGCGTGCTGGCTATCCTCCACACAGCCCAGCTAGGTCCCCCATATTTGTATGGCAAGTGTTTCTGCGTGTGCTTGTCCCGCTCTGATACCACATTATCACAGATTTAGCTGATTTTGCATGCACCCATGCGTGTCCGTCCACATGGGTCAGCCCTCCCCGAGATCTCCTAGAGTCCCTTAGACTTACAAAAGAGAAAACGAGCCAAAAGAAGCAATTCCCATGGGATCTACAAGCAACTACTCAAGAAAATACTTTATAAAGCCAAATACAAATTACACCTATGGACATTACAAACTCAGAGAGGTTGCACGCAAAGGATAATGGTATATTACAGACTAAAGTCCCCACAAGTGCTTATAAGATACACTTGTATTTACAAGCCAAACTTAGCCTTAAAGCAAATCAAACTAGGGTTGCTAAGCCTACTACAAGCCCGCTTCTTGTTGTACAAGATATATACCTAAACCGAAGGACACGGACTAACACAAGCATTTCATCAAACACCTTATTTATATTATTGTTCATGACACTAGGTAACAAATCTCATACGATCCGCATTTTTTAGTTTTGTAATTTTTTTCGCACATTAATTATCACACGATAACATGATAAATTTGGAAAACCTTTAATTTATTTTTTTGTTGTGCATGTGATGTTGTCATGGTTTCCCAATACAACCACATAGATTGGCTCAGCAACATAAGAATCATTCTTATAGTGAAGAAAATCACATATGCCCTTGACATGATATTTCCCATGCTAGAGAAAGGGGCAACCGAAGATGAGATCATTCATTACGTGAAGTACATTGACGATTTCACTCTAAGTACTATACGTTGGCCTCTATGACTCCTGAGCTATAGAGTCAACATGAGAGCATGGATGCCAATTACATCTTCCTTCATCTTTATCAATTGTTTGAGGAATAGGGAAGAACTCAAAGATATGAGATATCTAAGAGTCTTTTCCATACTAGGATGATAGAGGGGACATTGATTCAGAATTATGTCTAGAGGATGATTGAGTGGATTGAGAAACTCACAGGTCTAGAAATGGTCCTAGAGGATAACACTTCGTACTTCAGTATCTCCCAAACTCCTTTTCACAATTTATCATGAATTTTAATATGAATAGGCTTAAGTTGACTCTCTTTGAGCTCCTCAATATATTGAGACAAAAAAGAGAAGCTAGTTCTCTACATTGGTGAGACCAAAAAGAAGAGGAAGACTAACAAGTCCCTTAAGAAGGGTAAGGGCAAACCGGATAAGGCAAAAGTTGCTAAGAAAGACCCAACAAAGGACAAAGGTTATTGCATCCACTGTGACAAAGACAAATATTGGAAGATAAACTACAAAGAGTACTTTGGAGAGAAGGTGAAACAGAAGTCTGGAGAAGCTTTACATACATTCATGAGCTATCTTCATTTCTAAGTTTTTTATGATAACACATGAGTATTAGATATTGGGAGTACTTATCACATTTGCAATTCTTTGTAGGTTCTAACAAAGCCTAAGAGATCAGCAAGAGGCGAGATGGAACTCAAGATGGGCAATAGAGCAAGAGTTGCTATATTGGCTATTAGCAAGGTCATCCTACATTTGCTTGGTGGAGCAACTATTACATTAGATACATGTTATTACGTTCCTTCTATTATCAAAAATATTATTTTCATTTCATGTTTGGCAGTTAGTGAATATAAATTAGATTTTTAGAACAATAGTTGTTCATTAATTTTGGATAATAAGAGTATCACTAGAGTAATGTGACATAATGGTTTTTTTGTGCTAGACATTGCTCCATATATCATGAATGTAAATGTACCCAAGAGAAAACGAGATGGGGTAAACAATATAAATCTATGATATTATAAGCTAGGAATATCCGTGAGGGAAGAATTCAAAAGTTACTGAGTAATGGATACTTAGATCCATTCGACTATCAGTTATATATAACTTATGAACTTTGTCTTCATGAAAAGTTGACCAACTCTCTATTTAGTATAACTGGAGAAAGAGCCACTTAGTTATTGGAACTCATACATAGTGATGTTTGTGGTCCCATGTCGACGTAGGACATAGGTGGTTACTCCTACTTCCTTACTTCCATTGATAAATTCTTTAGATTTAGACATATGTACTTGAAGAAGTACAAGTTTCAAGCCTTCAAAAAAATTAAGGAATACAAGAATGAAGTAGAGAACTAGACTGAAAAGATTATTAAGATTCTTCGATCAAATTAAGGAGAAGACTACTAATAAGAACCCTAGGGTTCTATTGTAGGAGAGAGAGAAAGAAAGGGATAAAGATCACTTCGAGGAGAACAATCTCCTTGATCACTTCAAGGGGATCGACCTCCTATGATTTGCCGAAAGGCTTTTTTTTCTTGATGATGAAAATAAGAAAATACATCCATATTTATAGAGTTCTACTTAGAGTTCCTCAGGACTTGGACTCCTAATTAAATAATAAATTTTAAATAAACCCCTATCTGACTCCTACTATACTAGCAAATTCAAGGAAAAATGATTGAAAAGTTTAGGGATCCTAACATTCCTCCTCCTTTCAAATTAGCCTTGTCCTCAAGGCTAAGTAACATCATATTCTAGGAACTTCTCTTCAGCATCTTGTAGGACCCCAAGTAGCATCTTCAATTGGTAAGTTATCCCATTGCACTAGCACTTCGGTCATAGGATGTCTGCGATGCATCATAACCCTTTAATCAAGTATGGCTTGCAGTTGAGCTTGAACCTCACCAATAGTAGAGATGTCTAAAAAATTATGTTGCACTACATCTTCACCTAACTCATATTTAAGGTAGGAAACATAATAAACTAGGTGTATCTTGGAGCTAGATGCTAGATCCAAATGGTAGGTAATTGGTCCAAAGCGTTCTAATACTTTATAAGACCCAAAAAATCAAGGATATAGTTTTATAGAGGATCGGACCTTTATAGAAGTTCACTTATAGGTTTGAAGATGAAGGCCAATCACCCATGACAAATTCTCTCACTTGGTCTTTATCAATTTGTTGCTTCATTCTTACTTATGTGACTACGAGATTATCTTTTAGAAGCTAAATAATTTTGTCTCTATCAAGAAATTATTTATCAACCTAATCAACTTTAGAGGAGCCAGGTACCTACTTTGTAATTGCGGGTAGGGTTCAACCATAAACTACCTAAAAGGTTCATTTTGATAGAAGAATGATAGAAAGTATTATGCCACTATTCTATCCAGGGAAGTCATTTAGTCTATTCCTTTGGCTTGTTATTGGTAAAACATCTAAGATAATTTTTTAGGCACCTATTTACCACTTCAGTTTGTCCATCTATTTGTGGATGGTAAGCAGAACTCATATTCAGTTGTATATCCTATAAATGAGAAATTTCTATCTAAAATGTGCTAGTAGAAACTCTGTCTCAATCATTGACAAGGAAATGGGGAACTCCATGCAATTTAGTTGTATTCTGAACAAAAATATGAGCAACACTTGTGTTAGTATAGGGATGTCGTATAGCACAAAAGTGAGCATACTTGGTAAGTCGATCCACAACTACAAAGATAGTGCTTTTTCCTTGTGATGGTGGGAGTCCATCAATAAAATCTATGGATATGTTAGTCCAAGCAACATCAGGAATAGGGAGGAACTGGAGAAATCTAGGGTATCTATTGTTTCCCTTTAATGGCGCTAGCAAACAACACACTGAGCACAAATTTCTTGATAATTTTTTTCATACTCTTCTAGTAAAAAAGTTGGCAGACTCATCTACAAGTGCTAAGAAATCCGCCCTTTGTAGCACAATAATTTTTTTCAGACTCATCTGTAAAACTCATTTAGGATTATTGTCTAGTAAGAAGAATGTGGAGCTACAACAATTCGCCCTTTGTAGCACAACTCCCTCGAATCCCAACTGTAATATGGGACAAAACCTAAAGATTCGTCTAGTCTTCTAATAATATCCTGGATCTTAGGATCATCTGCATATTCCTTCCTAAGTCTCACAAGTAGGAATAGAGATAACACTAGTTTATTTTGCTCAGGAAGATGAGAGAATGCATCTGCACCCAAATTTTCTCTCTCCTTTTTATAGATAATCTCATAATCAAATCCTAGTAGCTTGGTGACCCATTTTTGCTACTATAGAAAATTTTTTTTTGCTCCAAGAAGTATTTTAGGCTTTTGTGATTAGTACGTATTTGAAATCATCGACTAATTAAATAGTGTCTTCACTTTATGACTGCATATGAAATGACTAACATCTCCTTGTCATAAATAGATAAACTTGGATGAGAATGAGAGAGGGCCTTACTAGCATAAGCAATGGGTTGGTCTTCCTGCATTAATACCACTCCAATACATACCCCAAAAGCACCAGAATCGATCACAAATAACTTGTTAAAATCAGGTAGGGCAAGCATCAGTGTAGTAGTTATTACAGTCTTTAAGGAGTTGAAAGCCTGAGTTGCCTCTTCTTACCATTTAAATGCATATTTCTTTAAAAGCATTGTCAAGGGAGCACTAATTTTACCATAATTTTTCATAAATTTTTGGTAATAGCTTGTGGGTCCCAAGAATCCTCTTAAAGCTTTATTTGATTTAGACATTGGCCAATCTTTCATCGCTTGAATTTTTGAAGGATCAACTGCAACACCCTTTTAATAGATGATATGGCTGAGATACTCAACCTCTGGTTGTATAAAGCTACACTTTGATTTCTTTATAAAAAGACAATGCTCACATAGGATAGTAAAGATAGTTTGTAAGTATAATAAATGATTTATAAGGAGGGACTATATATCAGAATATCATAAAAAATCATAACAAACTTACGGATATGAGTCCGTAATATATCATTCATCAAACTCTAGAAAGTAGAGGGTGCATTGGTTAATCCAAATGGCATTACTAGAAATTCATAGTGTTTATTGTGTATTTTGAAGGTGGTTTCCTAAACATCATCCTCATGCACTAGGGTTTGGTGATAGCCTGACCATTGGTCCAATTTAGTAAAAACATAGGCTTCATCCAATAGTTCATCTATCACTAGAATAGGATATTTATCTTTTGATGTGATGTTATTGAGTACTTGATAGTCCACACACATCCACATGAGCCATCCTTCTTTCTGACCAACAGAACTGAAGAGGAATACGGGTTGATGCTAGCTCTTATGACCCTTGTTTCAAGCATTTCTTTGACAATCTTCTCTATCTCTACCTTCTAAAAATGTGGATATTGATAGGGTTGGACGTTGGTTGGTGCTCTTTTGAGTAATATTAAAATTTGATGATCATGAGGTTGTAGAGGTGAAGTCCCTGTGGCTTTATGAATACATCTGCAAACTTATTGAGCAATGATTGGACATCTTCAGTTTGGTCATACATTGTCGCTTCCCTCTCAATACTTTAAACTATACCAAGAATCTAGTGTGTGCCTTTCAAAGAACCCTCTCTATTCGATGGCTAGTGACAGTTGTGATCTTGCTTCCACACCTTTCCATTTAAAATTACCTACTTTTCCTTAATAAAAAACTTCATGATGAGTTTAGAAAAATTCCAAGAGACATCACCCGGGGTTAATAATCATTCAATCCCAATGATAGAACCCCATAAGGACTTTATAGGATTTGATCTTTAAGGGGGATCAACCCGTAGAACACTATAGGGGTTCCTCCTTCCTAGAGTCGGCCAACAAGGCTAAAAATAAAAGATATCTTGCTTGATTGAAAGAGTAGGGGGCTACAAGCTTGTATAGGGCTCAAAACCTTAGCCCAAGGGGGGTATTAGCCTATGTAAAATTATCTCCTTGCCCTCCTATAGCCGCCCTGCCTTAATAGGATAGGCGAAGCCCAAGATGGCTCCATGGCTACTGATACCTGCTAAAAACCCTGATCGACCAACCCAATAAAGGGGCGATGGCCAGTAAGCCCTAAGGCCCTAAAATAAACCATAGCCACACTTTTTTATATAATACAAGCGAGTAGGTAGGGTTTTGTTACAATCTCACAGAGTTTTTATTGGCTACTACAATAGTGATTAGGACCCAACCCTACTAGGGTCCTATCAACTCTAGGTACCAGCTATTCAGTTCCTCATAAGGCTCTCATGTGGCATCTTCAGTTGGTAAGTTGTTCCAATGTGCTAATACTTCAGTTGAAGGGCGTCGGTGGTGTATCATAATTCTTCGATCAAGTATGGCTTGTGGTTGGGCTTGAATTTTGCCATCCTCTTGGTGCTCAGCAATTGGGTCTGGGCCGACTCATATTCTTATGGTTTGGGCTTCAAACAAGACACATGGAAGATGAGGTGGATCTTAGTGTCTTCTGGTAGCTTCAATTTATATGCCACAGCTCCAATACGCTCCATGATCTAATATGGTCCATAGAATCAAGGAGATAGTATCATCGAGGATCTTGTGTTGATATACAGTTGCTTATATGGTTGTAGGTGAAGGTAGACCCAATCTCCTACCGAAAATTTTTGCTCGCTTTGATGAGTGTCGACTTGTTGCTTCATGTGGGCTTGGGCAATAGATAAGTTATCCTTCAGCAACTATAGCAATTTATCTCTGTCCATTAAACTTTAGTCGACCTGGTCTAATTTGGCCACAACAATTACATAATTAGGTATTACAGGGGTGGTTGGCCATACAATACCTCACATGGGGTATATTTAGTGGATGAATAATAGGTCATGTTATACCATCCTTCGCGGTATAGGTAGTGGTTGTAGCTTTCCCGGACTTGCTACTATTTTACCCTTTTGCTGTTGGCACACATCACATTTAGCTATATAATCATAAATAGATTTCTTTATACCTCTCTAATAGAAGTTTTGCTTCACCCTCTTGTATGTTCTCAGAAAGCCAGAGCACCCTACTGATGGTGAAGAGTGCATTTCATGTATAATAATTTTGATGCAAGGAGAAGAGGGAACAAGCACAATTCGGCTCTTGTAGCGTAGGTCCCTTGAATCGCAAGTATAGTAGCCAATGGCACCCGAATCCTTCTCCAATTTCTCTATGATGTTTCGGGTCTCTAAGTCTCTCTTCTATTCCTTCCTAATATCCTTGAGGAAGTCGATGGAAGGAAGGGAGATGGCTAAAATTTTGGCTTGCTCCGGTAGCTGTGATAGTGCATCTACAACAATATTTTCTTTCCCCTTTCGACAAATATTTCATAATCAAAACTAAGGAGTTTAGTTACCCATTTTTTCTACTCCAGGGATGATATTTTCTACTCCAAGAAATATTTGAGACTCTAATAGTCGATCTTAATTTGGAAGCGTTGGTCGATCAAGTAGGGTCTCCACTTCATGACGACATACAAAATTATAAGCATCTCCTTATCATACACGAACAATTTATGATGAGAGGGAGATAAGGCCTTGCTAGTATAGGCAAGAGGTCGGCCATCTTACATTAGGACAACTCTAATTCCTACTTTGAATGTGTTTGCCTCAATTATGAAGGGTCGACTGAAATCGAGCAGTATAGGACCGGTGTTGTCGTCATGGCTGCCTTAAGTTGTTCGAAGGTTGTGGATGCTTTGTCCGACCACTAGAAGAAGTCTTTTTTTAGTAAGTAAGGAAGTGGGGCACTGATCTTGCCATAGTCTTTCACAAACTTTCGATAGTAGCCCGTAAGTCCAAGGAGGTCGTACAACAATTTTACATTCATAAGTCTCAAACATCCCTACATTGCTTTGATCTTTGTCGGGTCTACTGCCACTCCATCTTCTGATATAAAGGGCCTAAGGTACTCCACTTTCTGCTATAAGAAGCTACACTTCGATTATTTAACATAAAGGGTATTATCCTGAAAAATCGTTAGAATAATTCGTAAGAGCTAAAAATATATATCAAGCGTAGGGCGGTAAATGAGAATGTCATCAAAGAATACCAGCATAAATTTACATAAAAACTTTAAAAAAATGTCATTTATCAAGCTTTAGAAGGTAGAAGGAGCATTTATAAGTCCGCAGGGCATTACCAAAAATTCATAGTGGTCGTTATGTGTATGAAATGCTATTTTCGGAACATCTTTAGTGCATACCTGAATCTGATGGTACTCGGAGCAGAGGTCTAATTTGGTGAAGACTCAAGCTCTTTTTAGTTCATCTAAGAGCTCATCCACTACTGGTATGGGGTATTTATCTTTGATAGTGATGGCGTTCAAAGCCCAGTAGTCAATGCACATCCGTCACGTACCATCCTTCTTACAAACTAGCAACACCGGTGAGGAGTAGGGGCTGCAGCTTGGTCGAATTACTCTAGTGTCGAGCATCTCCTTAATGATGTTCTCAATCTCATTATGTTGCCGGGTAGGGGGAAGTCCATGCGGCTCGACGAAAATATCGACAAATTCATCCAGCAATTGGGTAAGCTTAAGATCTGTAATTTACACATTCTTCTCATCTGATGGCTGCTAGATGTGCACAAAAAGACTATCATATGTCTTGTGCAAAACTTTCTCAGTCCGCTGCGTCGAAATGGTGGAGATATGGTTCCCATGCTTACCTCGTAAGGTGACCTATCTGCCTTTACAATAAAACTTCATAATCAACTTAGAGAAATTTTAAGAGATGTCACCTAACGTTATTAGGCAGTCGATTCCAAGTATGGCTTCATAATCATCAATGGGTAGGAGGCAGAAGTCGGCTACAATCTCTTGGTCTAGTAGGAGCAATTTCACCCATGGGCACTGTTGGTCGCACTTAAGGATCCGACCGTCGATAACCTTTACGTCAAATTTATTGCAACCTTCAATTTAAAGTACCAAACGAGCAACAACCTTGCTATTAAGAAAGTTATTTATATTTCTTGTATCTATAAGAACGGTGATGCGTTGTTACTTGAGAAGTCCTCCCACTTTCATCGTCTGTCGGTTGAAGTAGTCGGCTAGCACATGCATTATAAAATTGATCGATTGGGGCTCTTCCTCCATGGCTTCATCTTTAGGTTCAAGGCTTTCTTCAGATGGTTTGATGTCCTCATCCTCTACTGGTTCTATCACAAGAAGCTAGCCCCTTTTTGTAGTGATGTTTGCGGCTCCATGGTTCATCACAGTGCCAACATAACCCCTTAGCAGATCACTCCTGAAGCTCGTCTTGTTAATTTTTTAAGTGTAGGGGCTCAGATGGTAGTAGAGGGGGGTGGAGGCTTCGGCATTGCTGATCAGGGAGCAACTCTAGTCCTTCGAGTTCAATCATTCTTCTTATAGCTGTGTGAAGGAAACAGTCACCATAAGGATGTAAGGTTGTCGCACCTTCACTTCTCCTCATATCTCCAAGTTTAAGCCCTCAACGAAAGTTCCTAAAACTTGCTTTTCAGACTAGTCATAAGTTTGGTTAGATAATCGCTCAAACCTTATTTAGTACTCTTGTATAGTGGTGGTTTATCGAATCTTCACCAATTGTATGTCGATGTTCTCGAATTCGATCAGTCCGAAGCCGTTCAATAATCCCTCCTTGAATTGCCACCAGGAAGGGCCTCCATTGGTATGTTCGAACCAATTAAACTATTGAATTATGTCTCCTTTAAGATGGATGGCCGCAATCTCCACTATGGAAGCATCGGTGGTGCGATGGAACCAGAACTAGTGCTCCCCGCATGAGATCCAACCGATCGGGTCTCCTTCTTCCCATCTAGAAAAGTTTACTCTCATGCATAGATTATATGGATTGATTATAGTGCCTCCTTGCTCTTGGAATTCTTCCCTCCGATCTGAAGTTTCCCCTTGTTGTGATTTCCTTGGGCTCGGTGGTTGGCCCATGCTAAGTTCGGTGAAGATAGTCTGAATTTTCTCCCCCATGCTGGTCTCAAAGGCTTTAAACTTGGCATTAAGGGCCTCCTCTGATGCTATGGTATAGGCCTCCATATTTGTGATGTTAAGGTCTTTCTTTTGTTTCGCGTTAAGGGCATGGGAGGCTTCGGAAGAAGGGTGGCCGAAAGGGTGGAAGGATCGGTGAGGTAGTAGGTTGTGGTTAGGGCGATTTTTGGGGCTGATTTGTATTGGTTTGTGGGAGTGGTTTGGTAGCGTTTTTGGGTTGTGATAGCAGGGATTGAAGATGAGAAGGAGAGAGTCCAAAAACTAGGAAAAAATAACAGGGAAATCTGATGTAATTTAACAACAAAGATGATGTGCACATGTTGTCCTACTAAATAGAATTTACGTCAGAGAAATAATGAATTCTCGACGTAAATTCCAGAGAAAATCTGAGAAAAATATACATAATTTTGATGGTAAAACCTTGATTTAGATGTGAGTAATAGCAGTAATTTAAATGGACAAAATTTTGGCAGTGTAACAGTAGGAGGATAAAAAGTAGATTCTCTATTGTAAAAATCCAACAATACGTGATGGCAAATTATAGCACAATAAGATCAGCTACAAAGGGAACATTTTCCATAGATAAATCTTAGATGAAAGCTAAGTTGATTTATGAGATGGTGTAAAAATTTTATCTATAATAGATAAGCAATAGATTGATTTTAAGAAGCCTATATATGGCTAAAAAATATTACAGTGTTTTCCCTTCACAATGATGATCACATTTGCGATGATAGAAATTTGCAGCAAGGACAAGATGGAAAAGCTTCTTCAGTATATAAAGATAAGGACTTGTAGTAGTAACAAGGTATGGGTGGTGGAATTTTACCAAATCTTTAATTCAAATGCAAGGGGGCAATGGTAGACTCATTGATCTACAACTTAGGGTGGATGATGGAGGCGACGTCTAAAGCAATTATGGGAATTACTTGGGTTGGAGGAGGTGACAGAGATGGTAGCAGGGGTGATAGGAATGTGGCTTTGATACTAGATGATAGAACCTCAAAAGGAGCTCTATAGGATTTGATCTTTGAGGAGGATCAACCCTTGGAACACTATAGGGGTTCCTCCCTCCTAGGGTTGGCCAACAAGGCTGAAAAATAAAGATATCTTGCTTGATTGAGCTTATATAGTGTTTAAAACCCTAGTCCAAGTGGGGTGCTTGTTGAATCTCAGATTTTGATGATGAAATCAATTGATGAGTGTTTAAATTTAATATGTGTGTTAGAAAAAAATTACAGGTCTAACTATGACAGGAGCAATGAAGTTACAACTAGGTGATGGGCTAAGATCAAGCTTGGGCATCGGGCCGGGTTCGGACGATGTAGTGGGACCTAGTTGAGAGTTCCCTGGGAGATTCACCAAAGGGATCGGGAAGCTCGCTGGGCCCGAAGATTGCTAGAAGAAGACCGAAAGACTTACCACAAGAATGTCGAAAGCTGCCTGATAGAACCCCAAAAGGAGCTATATAAATTTTGTCCCTTGAGAGGAATCAACCCTTGGAACGTTGTAGGTTCCTCCCTCCTAGACTCGACACAAGGCTAAATAAAAGATGATAATTGATTGATAAAAGAGAGGGGGCAGCTACATCATTATATAGGGTTCTAAACCCTAGCCCATGGGGTGCTTACCTAAGTTAAAATTATCCCTTTGCCCCTTCTATAGTCGACCTACCTAAGTAGGAATAGGTGGCGGCTAAGTTGGTTCTATAGCCGACATAAGCAGGGGGAAACCTTGGCCGACCAACCCAGTAAAGGAGGTGGTGGCCACTAAGCCTTAAGGCCCCAATCTAAACCCTAACCACACTTCTTTATGGGATAGAAGTGGTTTGGTGGGGTTTTATTACAATCTCATAGGGTTTTATTGACTACTTTTGGGGAGATTAGGATTCAACCCTGCTGGAGTCCTATCAAGCCTGCCCTCTTAGAATCAGCCTTGTCCTCAAGGTTGAGGGTCCATAAACTCTAAGAATCAAGTCTTCAGCTCCTCATGTGACTCCCATGTTGCATCTTTAGATGGTAAGTTATTCCACTTCATAAGTACTTAATTTGAAGGGCGTCATCGGTGCATCACAATCCTTCAATCAAGTATAGCTTTAGGATAAGCTTGGATTTCACCATCAATTGTAGTGTTCGGTAGTTGAGTCAGTGCCAACTCTCGTTCTCCCAATTTCGGCTTTAGCAAGGATAAGTGGAAGATGAGATAGATCTTAACATCATCTAGAAGCTTTAATTTATATACCACAGCTCCAATATGCTCCAAAATCTGATATGGTCCATAGAATCATGGAGATAGCTTCATCGATACTTTGGTGTTGATTGACAGCTGCTTGTACTGTTGTAGGCGAAGGTAGACCCAATCTTCTACTGAATATTCTCGCTCACTCTGGTGAGTATCTACTTATTGCTTCATGTGGGCTTGAGTGACAATTAGGTTGTCCTTTAGTAGTTGCAAAAGCTTGTCCCTGTTAATTAAATTTTGATTGACTCGATCTACTTTGGCCACACCAATTACATATTTCGGTATTATAGGGGACGGTCAACCATACAATACCTCATAAGGGGTACATTTGGTTGATGAATGATAAGTTGTGTTATACCACCATTCGGCCTAAGGCCGATCACTAGTGAAGCACCGTAAGTAAGTCTTGAGGCATCTATTCTCTATTTTTATTTAGTCGTTTGTCTATGGATGGTAGGTTATATTCATCTTCTGTTGGGTGCCTTGTAGTTGGAAGAGCTCGGTCTAAAATTTACTTGTAAACACCCTATCACAGTCGCTCACAATCGACCTTAGCATCCTATGTGGTTTTATAATATTTTTCATAAAAAAGGTGAGCAATGCTAGCAACGGTATAAGGATGTCTCACAGCACAAAAATGAGCATATTTAGTTAGACGATCTATCACAATAAAAATTATGCTTTGACCTTGAGATGATGGCAGTACTTCGATAAAATCCATGGAGATGTCAGTCTATGCTGAGTTCAGTATAGGTAGCGGTTGTAGTTAACTCGGATTTGCCACCATTTCACCTTTCTACTGCTAGCATACATCACATTTGGATACATAGTCATAAATTGATTTTTTCTTGCCCTTCCAAAAGAAGTTTTGTTTCACCCTCTTGTAAGTTCCTAGAAATCCAAAGTGTCCTACCAAAGGTGAAGAGTGCATCTCATGCAAAATAACTTGAATGTAAGAGGAAGAAGGAACGACAACAATTCGGTCTTTATAATGTAAGTCCTTCGAATCCCATGTATAGTGACATATGGAACCCGGATACTTCTCCAATTTTTCTATGATGTCTTGGTTCTCTAAGTCATTCTTTCATTCCTCCTTAATGCTTTGAAGAAGTTAGTGGAAGGAAGGAAGATGGCTAAAATTTTGGCTTGTCCTGGTAACCGTGATAGAGCATCTACAACAACATTCTCTTTCCCCTTTTGATAAGTAATTTCATAATCAAAGCCAAGAAGTTTATTTACTCAACATTGTTGCTCTGGGGAATATATTTTCTGCTCCAAAAAATATTTAAGGCTTCGGTGGTCGGTCTTAATCTGGAAGCATCGGCCGATTAGGTAGGGTCTCCACTTCGTGACGGCATATAAGATGGCAAGCATTTCTTTATCATACATGGACATTTTAAGATGTGAAGGAGATACAACATTACTGATATAAGTAAGGTTCGGCCATCTTGAATTAGAACAGCTCCAATTCTAACTCCAGATGCATCAGCCTTAATGAAGAAGGTGTGACGGAAATCGGGCAGCGCTAGGATCATCATCGTCATCATGGCTATCTTGAGTCGTTCAAAGGCTGCAGAGGCTTTATCCAACCATAAGGAGGAGTTTTTCTTCAATAGGGACATGATTGGGGCACTAATCTTGCTATAATCTTTCATGAATTTCTGATAGTAGCCCATAAGTCTAAGGAAGCCATGCAGCGATTTTATGTTCGTAGGTTTTTGACCATCCTTGCATTACCTCGATCTTCGTTGGGTCTACCTCCACTCCATCCTCTAATATAATATGCCCTAGATACTCCACTTTATGCTATAAGAAGCTATATTTTAACTGTTTAACATAAAGAATGTTCTCCCAAAGAATCGTTAGAATAGTTCCTAAATGCAGAAACTCGTAATGGCTATTATGTGTGCGGAATGTAGTTTTCGGAATATCTTCTGCACATACCTGAACCTGGTGATAACCGAAATGGAGATGCAATTTTGTGAAGACTCAGGCTCCTTTTAATTCATCTAAGAGTTATCTACAATTTGTATAGGATATTTATCTTTGATGGTGATGGTGTTCAAAGCCCGATGATCAACGCGCATCCACCACGTACCATCCTTCTTGCGCACTAGCAACACCGGCGAAGAGTATGGGCTACAGCTTGGTCAAATTACTCCAGTGTCAAGTGTCTCCTTAACGATATTCTCAATCTCATCCTTTTGTAAGTGAGGGTAGTAATATGGTCTCAAATTTGCTAGAGGTTTGTCCGAAAGAATGGGAATGCAGTGGTCATGCGGCCGGTTATGGGATAGCCCACGTGGCTTTGTGAAAACATCTGTGAATTCATCCAGCAAGATGGTAAGCTTATGATCTAAAATTTGTATATTCTCCCCTTTAGATGGCCATTAGATATGCATAAAAAATCATCCATGTGCTTTGTGCAAAATTGATAGAACCCCAAAAGTAGCTCTATAGATTTCGATTCTTGAGGGGGATCAACCCTTGGAACACTATAGGGGTTCCTCCCTCCTAGACTCGACATAAGGCTGAACTAAAATTAATAATCGCTTGATAAAAAAGAGGGGGCAACTACATCATTATATAGGGTTGTAAACCCTAGCCCATGAGGTGCTTACATAACTAAAATTACCCTTTTGCCCCTTCTATAGCCTACTTGCCTTAGAGGGAACAAGTGGCAGCTAGGTTGGCTTTGTAGCCGACCTAAGTAGGGGGAAACCCTAGCCGACTAGCCCAGTAAAGGGGGCGATGACTACTAAGCCTTAAGGCCCCAAAATAAACCCTAGCCACACTTCTTTATAGGATAGAATTGACTAGGTGGGGTTTTATTACAATTTCATAGGGTTCTTATTGATTACTTCTAAGTGATTAGGACTCTACTCTGCTGGAGTCCTATCAAACCCACCCTCTTCAAACCAGTTATATCCTCAAGGTTGAGGTTTCATGAGCTCCTTATATGATTCTCATGTTATCATCAATTGAACTTTAGCCTCCTCATTAGTTGGGGTGTTAGTTGGAAGGATTTAGGCTAAGTCGTCTTCTTTAAATTTACATTTGTAGTGGGATACCTGGTGGATCAACTGTAATCTTGATCTAGTGCGTGAATCTGATCTCCAAGTTAGGGCCCCAATGTGATCCCTAATTTTTAAAAGCCTAAAGAAATAGGGAGACTACTTTATTAAGGCTCGATCTTGTTGATCGAGCTGAAGGTGTAGAAAAACTTGATCTTCAATTTTTCGTCCATTCTGAAGTTTGTCGGGAGGTCGTTTCTTCTTTGCATGTGCTACCATATGGTTAGTCTTTAGTGATAGCCAATCTTTCTTCTTGAATGGTGATTGCCCTCTAGTATGGTTCAGGATGATGAGAGCCCAATCTGGCATGAGTATGAATTGCAATTCTTCTAGTTTTACTCCTCTTTCATGCCATGGACCTGTATCCAATCATATTTTAGATTTGATAGTAATTAGTATCTCTTATTAAAACCTCATATGGAGTGTGGGGGAAGCCTCAGTATAAATTAGGAGTCGACAATCTTGCATAAGAATAGCCTCAATTCTAACTCCTGATGTGTCGGTCTCAATGACAAAAGTGTGGCTGAAATCAGGCAGTGCTAGGACCGGTGTCATCATTATAGCGACCTTGAGACATTCGAAGGTTGTAGAAGCTTGTTCCAACTACAAGAAGAAGTCTTTCTTCAATAGGGACATGAGTGGGGCACTAATCTTTCTATAATCTTTCATAAATTTATAGTAGTAGCCCGTGAGTCTAAGGAAGCCATGTGGCCATTTTATGTTTTTAGGTTTCGGCAATCCTTGCATTGCCTTGATCTTCATCGGGTCTACCGCCACTCCATCTTCTAATATAATATACCTAAGGTACTCTACTTTATGTTGTAAGAAGTTGTATTTTGATTGTTTAACATAAAGAGTATTCTCTTGAAGAATCGTTAGAACAGTTCGTAAGTGCTGAAAATGTATATCAAGCGTAGGGTTATAAATGAGAATATCATCAAAGAACACTAATACTAACTTATGTAGAAAACTCCGAAAGATGTCATTCATTAGGCTTGGGAAAGTAGAAAGAGCATTTGTAAGTCTGAAACGCATTACCAGAAACTTGTAGTGGTTGTTATGCATGCGGAATGTAGTTTTCAAACATCTTCAGTGCATACCCGAATCTGATGATAACCGAAACGGAGATCCAATTTAGTGAAGACTCGAGCTCCTTTTAATTCATCCAAGAGCTCATCGATGACTAGTATAGGATATTTGTCCTTAGTGATAGCGTTTAATGCTCGATAATCAATGCACATTCGCTATGTATCGTCTTTCTTGCGCACTAGCAACACTGGTAAAGAATAAGGGCTGCAACTCTGTTGAATCACTCCGGTGTCAAGCATCTCTTTGACAATATTCTCAATCTCATCCTTCTGCAAGTGAGGGTAGTGGTACAAATGTAAATTTTCTAGAGATTTGCTCAGCAAAATAGGAATACAGTGGTCATGCGGTCGGTTAGGCGGCAGCTCTTGCGGCTCCTTGAAAACATCCGTGAATTTGTCCAACAAGAGGGCAAGCTTAGGATCTGAATTTTGTATATTCTCCCCCTTAGATGGCTGCTAGATATGTATAAAAAATCCACCATGTACTTTGTGCAAAACTTTCTCTATTCATTGCAATGAAACGATGAAAATTTGGCTCCCGCGCTTACCTCGTAACGTGACCTGTCTCCCTTTGCAATAAAATTTCATGATTAATTTAGAAAAATTTTAGGAGATATCACCTAGTGTTGTAAGCTATTCAATCTCAAGTATAGCTTCATAATCATCAATGGGTAGGAGGAAGAAATTAGCTACCACTTCTTGGTCTTGGAGGAGTAGTTTCACCCGCGGGCACTGTTGGTCGCAATTGAAAATTCGACCGTTGGCGACCTTTACATCGAACTTATTGCAACTTTCAATTTAAAGCACCAAACATGCAGCAACCTTACTTTTGAGAAAGTTATTTGTGCTACCCATGTCAATGAGAATGGTGATGGGTTGCTGTTTTAGAAGTCCTCCAACTTTCATTGTCTATGGGTTGGAGTAGCCAGCCAATGCGTGCACTACATAGTCGGTCGGTTGGGACTCTTCCTCCATGGCTTCTTCTTTAGGTTCAAGGGTTTCTTTAGATGTTTCATTATTCTCATCCTTTACTGATTTAATCATGAGGAGCTGACCCTTTTTGCAGTGATGTTCGCGGCTTCATGGTTCGTCACAATGCCAACACAACCCCTTGGTTGATCGTTCATGAAGCTCATCTCTTGTCAACTTTTTTGGTGTAGGGGCTTGGATAGTAGTAGAGGGGTAGTAGGCCTTGGCATAGCTAGTTGGGGAGTGACCCTTGTCCTTCATACCTCATGGTTCAATCGTTCTTCCTGGATACACGCAAAGGAAATCACCGCCATAAGTGTGTATGGTTGCCTCGCCTTTACTTCTCCTCGGATCTCCGGCTTTAGGCCCTCAATAAAAGTACCTAAAAATTTTTTCTTAGACCAATTCTCAATTTGGTTAGATAAATGCTCAAACCTTGTTTAGTATTCTTGTATTGTAGAGGTTTGATGAATCTTTGCCAATTATCCGTTGATATTGTCGAAATCGGTCGGACCGAAGCAGTTTAGAAGTTCTTCCTTGAATCGCTACTAAGAGAGTCCTCCATGGGTGTGTTCAAACCAATTGAACCACTGAATAGCATCTTCCTCGAGGTGTATAGCAGTGATCTCCACCCGTGTAGTGTCGGTGGTTTGATAGAATCAAAAATAGCGCTCCGCGCTGTCACAGACTTAGCTGAATTAGCCTAAGCCGTGTGGCACCCTTGCGGCACTCCCGAAGACTTAGTTGAAATTGCCTAAGTCATGGAGCAACCTTTCCCACTATTCCGGACTTAGCTGAAATTGCCTAAGTCATGAAATGCCCAACGCGTTATCTGTTCGCAAAGGGTCAGCCCTCTTACAACCTCTTAAGGTCCCGTAGGACCTGCAAAGAAGAAGTTGATTAGCTTATAGGCGAGCGATGGACATGTCCCGGCGTCTCGCAAAGTGGAAAGCTATACAAGCAATTTGTCGAACACCCTGAATGCAGCAAAGAAAAGAGAGAAAGAGAGCGAAATAGGACTTTGGAGGGTTGTAGGAATGGTCGCAAGTCCACAAACGACGGTTCCCAAGGTATCGAACGTAAGACAAGTTCAATTGCTGATGAACACCTATGCCCGACATATACTCGGAACCCCATCCAGCTCGGTGCCACCCGGGGGTTTCCAAGGTGCTGAAATGGCTGACATTTCGCAACCGCTCAGAAAGGTTGCCGCAGCACACGAAAAAGACCCAAAAATAGGGTTGTTTTAGTGTGTTTCGGCTCCGCGCAGCGAGCGATCATTCTGCAGCCTTCTACACTACTTTCGCTCACATTTCTTATGTAAAAACATATAAACTCAAGGTAAAACAAGCTGCCAAACATATATACATGCAAGAAAAAGGGATGAATGGTTCAAGGAGCAAAGGCATTGCGGTTGAGCGATGACCGTTCGTGACATTCTCCCCCACTTAAACTGTCGATGCCCTCGTCGACGCTTGTTGGTAGGCTTTGACGTGAGCTTCTTCATGTCACAGGGCGTCTTCTGGCTCCCAACTGGCTTCTGTTTGAGGAAGCTTTTGCCACTTCACCAAGTACTCTATTTGCTGTGCTCCATTGGGTAGCTTTATCTTACGATCCGCTAGAATAGTTTCAACTCGCTTCTCGTAAAAGGCTCTGGTGGGGGGTAGTCGAGTTGGAACATTTCGAGAATCATCTCGTGGATTTGAGTGGTAGGCTTTCAAGTTACTCGTATGGAAGACGTTGTGAATTTTGAACCATGCTGGCAGTTGCAACTTGTATGAGATATTGCCTACTCTCCTGATGATTGGGAAAGGCCCTTCATACTTGCGTACCAATCCTTTGTGCACTTTGTGTCTAAAGAACTAGAGTGATGCTGGTTGGAGCTTCACCAACATCATGTCACCAACTTTAAATTTTTGTGGTCGCCTTCCCAAGTCTGCCCACTTCTTCATCTTTTTGGCTGCCTTCTCTAAGTAAGCACACGCAATATCTGCATTACGATGTCATTCCTTTACGAAGTGATAGGCTGATGGGCTACTCCCTATATAACCAATAACCAGGGTATGAGGAGTTGATGGTTGTTGTCCCGTAATAATCTCAAATGGGCTCTTGTTGGATGCAGAGCTCCACTGCAAGTTATAGGAGAATTGGGCTATGTCCAACAGCTTTACCCAATCTCGTTGGTTGCACTCACGTAGTGCCGAAGATATTGCTCCAAGAGCGAGTTAATTCTCTTTGTTTGGCCATCCGTTTGAGGGTGGAGGCTTGTGGAGAAGTAAAATTTAGACCCCAACAACATGAACAACTCGGTCCAGAATCGTTCCAAGAACTGAGAATCCCGATCACTAATGATATTGTGTGGGACTCCCCAATACTTAACCACATTCTTCATCATCAACTTAGCTGCCTCCTCGGCTGAGCAATGTAGGGGTGCCACAATGAATGTTGCATACTTCAAAAATCAATCAACTATCATGAGTATCGATCCAAGTCCCCCTACTACGGGCAAGCTTGATATGAAGTCCAAAGAAATGCTCTCCCATGGCCTTTCTGGTATGGGCAGCGGCTCCAAAAGTCCCACTGGCTTCTGTTGCTCCATCTTGTCCTGTTGACAAGTAAGGCATGTTCGAACATATTCCTCCACATCTGTCCCCATTGTTCGATGGATACCCGAATGTCCAGCCCAAAGGGAATCGTGACACTCTTTCAAGAGTTCACGCCTCAAGTTATCCACTCGTGGGACATAAACTCTATTCCCCTTGGTGTAGATGAGTCCCTTCTAGACCCAAAATCGTCGTGCCTTGCCCTCTTTAATGAGTTGAATTAGAGTCACTGCTTGAGGATCTCAGTACAATCCATCCCTGATCCTGGAAAGAAAGTTGGAGCGCAATTGACTTTCTTGGCCTCCGCCCTCCAACTGTATAGCATTCACTAGCTCCACTTTCCGACTCAATGCATCGGCCACGACATTTGCTTTTTCGGGTTTGTACTCCATCACCATGTCGAACTCAGCCAAGAAGTCCTACCATCGTGCTTGCTTTGGGGAGAGTTTCTTTTGAGTTTGGAAGTAACTCAATACGACATTGTCTGTCCTTAGCACAAATTGTGCTCCTAGAAGGTAGTGTCGCCATAATCGTAGATAGTGGACCACCGCTGTCATCTCCTTCTCATGCATAGGATATCGTCGCTCGGTCTTGTTGAGCTTGCGACTCTCGTAGACCACTGGATGACCCTCCTGCATAAGAACTCCTCTAATAGCAAAGTCAAAAGCATCGATATGGGCTTCAAAAGACTGTCCATAGTCTGGTAATCTGAGTATAGGTTCTTCTAACACAACAATCTTTAGATCTTGAAATGCCGTCTCACATTTGTCCGACCATCTCCAGGACTGCTCCTTTTTTAGCAACTCCGTCAATGGAGCTGCGCTCTTCGAATATCCAGCTATGAAGCACCGATAATACTTGACGAACCCAAGGAAGGATCTCAACTCTGGCACCTTCTTTGGTGTTTGCCAGTCCACCACAGCTTGCACCTTAGCCTTGTCCATTTGAATGGACCCATTCCCAATTCGATGCCCCAAGAATAAAATCTTCGTTTGAGCGAAGTAGCACTTTTCCCTCTTCACGAATAAGGTGTTCTCCCTGAGAACTTTGAAAATTGTTCAGAGGTGTCTAGCATGCTCCTCAAGTGTTTGGCTATAGATGACGATATCATCTAAGTAGACGACCATAAACTTATCCAGATACTCCTTGAACAGCTGGTTCATGAGAGTGCAGAATGTGGCTGGAGCATTGGTTAAGCCGAAAGGCATCACCAAGAACTCGAATGCTCTATACCTGGTCACACAGGTAGTCTTCGCCACATCACCTTCTGTAATGTGCACCTGCCAATACCTTGACCGAAGGTCGAGTTTCGAGAAGTACTTTGCCTTGTCCAATTGATCGAACAAATCCACGATAAGTGGGATAGGGTACTTGTTCTTCATCGTCATCTTGTTGAGGGCTCGATAATCAATGCATAATCGGAGGCTCCCATCTTGTTTCTTCTGAAAGAGGACTAGAGCTCCGAAAGGTGCTTTGGAACTATGGATGAGACCACCGCTTAGTAGTTCATCTAACTACTTCCTCAATTCTGCCAACTCTGGAGGGGCCATGCGGTATGGTGGCCTTGCTGGAGGCTTAACTCCCGGCTCTAGCTCAATATGATGATCCACGCCTCTGCGTGGTGGTAGAGTTCTTGACAACTCTGTTGGCATCACATCTGAGAACTCCTTTAGGATGTTCGTCATAACAGCAAGTTCCTGAATGGCCTCCCCGTCAAGTGTCTCTAGCTTCATAGCAGCTACAAAGGTTAATTCACCTTTTCACACCCCTTTCTTCAATTGTAAAGCCGATATTTGTTGTAGGTCCTTGGTTCCTCCTCGAGAAACTGGAACCATACAGGGATCATCGCCTCCCATTAGACACAAGAAGTTTAGAAATGGTATTGGCACCAACTTTGTTGCGTGTATAAACTCCATTCTGAGAATCACTTGGAAGTCATCCAATGGCACCGCTATCAAATTTGTGCTCCTGCTCCATGTCCCGATCTTGATGGGGACCCCCTTTGCTTGTCCAGAGATCCGCTTGGCCTTCGAGTTCACCGCCTTCATACGACTCGGGATCTTCTCGAAGATTAGTCCCAGTCACTTAGCTTCGTGATCGGTAATAAAATTATGGGTCGCACCCGTGTCCACCATTGCACGGGTTGTTCGGCCATTAAGCTTGATGTCCACATACATTAACTCGCTGCTTCCTACCTTCGGTGGCTTTGCCTTTGTATTCTCCCCCACTTAACCCCACAATGCATTCAACAAACGCATTGCTCCCATCCTGGGTCCTTGCAACGCCTCACTGTCGCTACTGGAGTTAGAACTACTCGAATTAAGGGCGATAGCTTTGCCCTTGTCTGACTTACGGGGTAGAATCGATGCCGTCAAAGCATAGAGTGCCAGTTTTTGTGGGCACTCCCTCACCATGTGTGGTCCTCCACACAAGAAGCATCAAGTAGGATTTGGGACTCTACCTCTTGAGCCCGGTCCCGTATGGAAATTTTTCTTCTTTTGCTCGCCCCTAGACTCCTTCGCTTGAGAGTATTTAGATGGGTGATTTTCCAAAGATTATTTCTTCTTTCTCAACTCCTTCGAAGAAACAAAGTCAGTTAGCCTTTCCGCGACTGCAATTGCCCCGACTACGTCAGTGACATTCCTTCGATGTAGTTCTTATTGTGCCCATGGCTTCAAGCCATCGAGGAAGCTGAATAACTTGTCTTTCTCAGACATGTCTTGTATATCCAGCATCAGTGCTGAAAATTGTTTCGCATAGTCTCGAATTATTGTACTTTGGTGGAGTTGTCTCAGTTTCCTTCTTGCGACAAACTCTGTGTTCTCGGGCAAGAACTGAGTTCTCAACTCTCGCTTCAAGTCTCCCCATGTATCCACTTGACATCGGCCTTGCTAGATCTCTTCCCAACGAGTTCGCCACCAAAGTTTTGCATCCCCATTCAGATACATTGTTGCTATAGCAACTTTGGTTTCTTCAGAATCAAGCCTTGTAGCACGAAAATACTGTTCCATGTCGAACAAGAAATTTTCAAGCTCTTTGGCATCCCTAGCACCTCCGTAGCATTGCAGCTCTAGTGCCCTGAAATTTTGTGATGGCACAGTGTGGGTGTTGTTCCCTCTCGCATCAAGAGTCCTTGTTAACACCATCATCTTAGCCGTGAGTTCCGCCATAACTTCATGTAGATGTCATACGGAATCTTTGGTGTCCTCTGTCAATTGATCAATCAGGGATTCAACTTTCTCGATCCGAGATTCAGCTTCTTCTAGCGAGCTCTCTACCTTAAGTAGCCTTCGCTGGCCTTGGTAGAGTTCCTCCACGCTCACTTCAAGAACATCAAGGCAGGTCTCCATCGTTATAATTCTCTCCTTGTGGCTCTTTTTCTCGGTTGGCACTCCAGATGGTGCCTCCTCCCCTCGTGGAGAATACCTAACTTCATGCTCGTCTTGTTCACTGTAGAGCTCCTCATGAGTGGCTCCCATAGTTTGCGAGGGAGTTTGCACTTGCAACCCATCTGTGACTGCTTGGAGAAAGGGTCCAGCTTGCCCCATCTTGCTCGATTCACCATGATGTTTCACCATGGTGAGATTGTGAATCTTCCTTGTTGTTAATATGAATTGCTTGTCTGCTTTGATATCACACTGTCACGGACTTAGCTGAATTTGTCTAAGCCATGCGGCACCCTCGCGGCACTCCCGAAGACTTAGCTGAAATTGCCTAAGTTGTGGAGCAACCTTGCCTACTATTCCGGACTTACCTGGAATTGCCTAAGTTATGAAACGCCCAACGCGTTATCTGTCCGCAAAGGGTCAGCCCTCTTACAACCTCTTAAGGTCCCGTAGGACCTGTAAAGAAGAAG
Source organism: Ensete glaucum (assembly GCA_021527575.1). Classification (NCBI taxonomy): domain Eukaryota; kingdom Viridiplantae; phylum Streptophyta; class Magnoliopsida; order Zingiberales; family Musaceae; genus Ensete; species Ensete glaucum. The sequence continues at coordinate 33,210,354 of CM038557.1, forward strand.
TTGATTAGCTTAGAGGCGAGCGACGGACACATCCTGGTGTCTCGTAAAGCGGAAAGTTATACAAGCAATTTGTCGAACACCCTAGGTGCAGCAAAGAAAAGAGAGAAAGAGAGCGAAATAGGACTTTGGATGGTTGTAGGAATGGTTACAAGTCCACAAACGACGGTTCTCAATGTATCGGACGCAAGACAAGTTCAATTGTTGATGAACGCCTATGCCCGACATATACCCGGAACCCCATCCAGCCCGGTGTCACCCGGGGGGTTCCAAGGTGCTGAAATGGCTGACATTTCGCACCGCGAAAGATTGCAAGACATGAAAAGACCCAAAAGTGTTTTAGGCTATTTTGGCTCCATGCACCGAGCGATCGTTCTGCAGCCTTCTACACTAATTTCACTCACATTTCTTAGGTAAAAACACATAAACTCAAGGCAAAATAAGCTGCCAAATATATGTACATGCAAGAAAAAGTAACGACCATTCGTGATAGCGCGCGAGATCCATTTGATCGGGTCTCCTTCTTCCCATCTTGGGAAATCAACCTTCATGCATGGATTGTTGGGATCAGAGGTGATGTGTTGATTCTTTTGAGAATCATCTCACCAATCTGAAGTCTCTATATGGTGTGACTTCCTCGGGCTTGACGGTCGGCCAATGCTGAATTCGGTAAATAAGGATCACATCTTCTCCTCCAAGCAGCTTTCAAAGGCTTTAAACTTGGTGTTGATGGCCTCCTCTGATGTCATGGTGTATGTCTCTAGATCTGCAATATGGAGATCTTTCTTTTGTTGTCAGGTTAGTGGCATGAGAATTTTGGAGAAGGGGTGGCCGGTTGGAAGGTGAATCAGTTTAGATTGTAGGTTATGGTTTAGGGCTGATTTGGGTAGCTGTTTGGTTTTAGTTTAGGGTAGAGTTTTGAAGGGTTTTTAGTGAGGATGGTAGGATTTGGTAATGAGAAAAAGAGAGTCTAAAATCCCACAGAAAATAGTACTCAAATCTGATAGAATTCAATGAAAAATGGTGCTAAGATGGGCAGTCTTGTTGAACAAATTTTATGTCAAAGAAATGATGACTTCTCAACATAATTCCAAAGGAAAGTTCAAGGTAATTTTAGTAGCATACTAATAAAAAGTTCGACAAAATCCTACCATCGTAAACCCTTGGTTTAGATGTTGGGAAATAGGGCAAAAGACGAAATAGGACAAAAGACGAAATGTAGATCCTTCATCGTAAAAATTCTATAAGTACATGCTAGTGAAAGATTACACAAGAAAATCAATTCCCAAAGGAATGTTTTAAAGAAATTAATCCCAGATGAAGGCCAAGTTAATCCTTGGGATTGTATAAAAATTTCAGCCAAAAAGGATGAATAAAAGTTTAGTTTCAAGAGGCAATAATCGGCTAAAAGTTTCTGCAATGTTTTGCCTTCGCAACGTTGATAACGTTTGCGATGGTAAAATTTTGCAGCATGAAAACTTTTAGAAAATCTTCATCCATGTATAAGATAAAGGAATAGTAGTAGTAAAGGTGTAGGCTTTAGAGTTTTTACCAGATTTATATTATTGACACAAGGGACAACAACATATTGATGGATCTGCGGCTTGGTGAGCGACAATAGAGGTGACGTCAAAAGCAATTACTGGAATTACTTGGGAAGATGGAGGTGACTGAGATGATTACAAGGCAGTAAGAACGCAGCTCTAATACCAGATGATTGAATCCCAGAAAAAGCTCTAAGATTTTGATCCTTGAGGAAGATCAACCCTTGGAACACTATAAAGGTTCCTCCCTCCTAGACTCGGCACAAGGCTAAAATAAAATTGATAATTGCTTAATAAAAGAGAGGGGGCGGCTACATCAGGGTTGTAAACCCTAGCCCATGGGGTGCTTGCCTAACGAAAAATACCCTTTTGCCCCTTCTATAGCCTACTTGCCATAGAGGGAACAAGTAGCGGTTAGGTTGGCTCTGTAGTCAACCTAAGCAGGGGGAAAACCTAGTCGACTAGCCCAGTAAAGGGCGCAGCCACCACTAAGCCCTAAGGCTCTAAAATAAACCCTAGCCACACTTCTGTATAGGATAGAAGTGACTAGGTGGGGTTTTATTATAATTTCACAGGGTTCTTATTGATTACTTCTAAATGATTAGGACTCAACCCTACTAGAGTCCTATCAAAAACTTTCTCTATCTGTTACATCAAAACGGTGGGAATATGGCTCCCACACTTGCCTCACAATGTGACCTGACTCCCATTACAATAAAACTTTATGATTAGTTTAGAAAAATTTCAAGAGATATCACCTTGCGTTGTGAGCCATTCGATCCTGAGCACAGCTTCATAATCATCGATGGGTAGGAGGAAGAAATCGGCTATCACTTTTTGATCTTGGAGGAGCAGTTTCACCCACGGGCATCGTTGGTCGTAATTGAGGATTCGGCCATCGATGACCTTTACGTCAAACTTGTTGCAACCTTTGATTTGAAGCGCCATGTGTGTAATAACCTTACTATTGAGGAAGTTATTTGTGCTACCCGTATTAATGAGAACAGTGATGGGTTGCTTTTTTAAAAGTCCTCCAACTTTCATCGTCTATGGGTTGGAGTAGTTAGCCAATGCGTGCACTGCATAATTAGCCGGTTGGGGCTCTTTCTTCATGGTTTATACTGCTAGAGTTCTCAACATTAATGCTAGCAAAAATCTGAGAAATTTATGGAGAATTTCAATATCAGAATCTCGGTTCAGATGGTGATAGTAATAGTAATTTAGATTAAGAAAATTTTGATAGCATAATGGTGAAAAAATTGTTGCAAACAATATCACAGAATTCTTATCGTAAAATTTTAAGACTACATGATGAAGAATTGCAGTGCTATAAGTTCGGATCTAGAAAGCGTTTTTTCTAGAGATCAGTCTTAGATGAAAGCTAAGATGATCTATGAATTTGAGTAAAAGTTTCAACTAGAAAGGATGACCAAAAGTTCAAGTTTAAGAGGCAACATTCTGCTAAAAATTTTTCTACAAGCTTTCCCCTTCGCAATGATGATAACATTTGCGATGGTATAATTTTACACCAAAAAAACTTTGGAAAAACTTCTTCCACATATAAGATAAAGGAATAATAGTAGCAAGAGGTGTGGGATTAAGAGGTTTTACCAAATCTATAATGTTGACATAGAGAATGGTAGCAGATTGATGGATCTACGGCTTGGTGGGCGACGACGGATGGAGGCAACATCAAAAGCAATTATGGGAATTTCTTAGAAGATGGAGGTAGCTGAGATGGCTATAGGGCAGCAAGAATACGTCTCTGATACTAGATGATAGAACCCTAGAAGGAGCTATATAGATTTTGACCCTTGAGGGGGATCAACCCTTGGAACGCTGTAGGGGTTCCTCCCACTTAGACTCGACATAAGACTGAATAAAAGATGATAATTACTTGATAAAAGAGAGGGGGTGGCTACATCATTATATAGGATTCTAAACCATCGCCCATTGGGTGCTTCCCTAAGTAAAATTACCCTTTTACCCCTTTTATAGCTAACCTACCTAAGTAGGAACAAGTGGCAGTTATGTTGGTTCTATAGCCAACCAAAGCAGGGAGAAACCCTAACTGACCAGTCCAATAAAGGGGATGGTGGCCACTAAGCCCTAAGGTCCCAATCTAAACTCTAACCACACTTCTTTATAGGATAGAAGTGGCTAGGTGGGGTTTTATTATAATCTCGCAGGATTTTATTAACTACTTCTAGAGAGATCAAGACTCAGCCCTGCTGGAGTCCTATCACTGCTGGATTGGCGGGAGTTAGGTCTTGGTTTAGCTTATTGGTCATTAAGAGTTGTAATCATTGAGTGGTAGTTAGGGATTGAGTCCAAATTGAGTTGGATTTGGATAAAATCCAAATCAACTCAATAAGGCAACCGGGTCCACTATGGGGTTTAGTTGAGCTCAGGTTGAGCTCAATTAGTTGACCAAAGAATTGGTCAACATTAGGTTCAAGTTTGAATTCAAAAGGTGGAGGGAACCACTTTTCTAGAGATTCCGACGAGTAAACCATCAGTGAGCAATAGTTGGACCACTTGTACCCTCGAAATAGGGGGACTACCAGTGGCTGTCAATGGCTAAACCGCCTAAGTCGGTCAGTAAACCACCCGTACCTAGTTTTCAGACAGTTGATGGTGGGTGAACTGCCCAGGCTTGGTGGCTGAACTGCCCGTACCTAGGATTCTGGGTGCTTTCGATGGTTGACCCGCCCATGCCTATGGCTAAACCGCCCATACACGAATTTTATAGGTATGTTTGAATTTTTTGCTCCAATTTCTAAAGTCATTTAGGGCCTATAAATACCCCAAGTTTTCTTATATTCCATACAACAATTTTGGGGATTACATTCTGTGAAAAAAATTATGTGTTAATTGTAAGAAAAAGAAAAGTAAAAGGGAGAGAGCTTAGAGTTAGAAAATTTTTGAAGTCCCCCTTGTAAGCAAAGTGTAAGGCTTTGGTCTTTACCTAAAGAAGATCAGTAGTGGATGCCAGTGTGCCTTAAGAAGGAGGACTCAGGAGTAGACGTAAGCCCGTTGGTGCCGAACAACTATAAAACTTGTGAGTTATTTTGCTTTCTTTGCTTACTAATTTTGTATTGATGCTTCCTATTTAATTTACTCATTGAAAGAAAAGTTTCAAGTCAAGAACTTCTCTTCGACGTTGATAATCTTTTATTGGGATTTGCTTGTTTCCTCTTAAATCATTTTTAAGCAAGTAACATAGCAATTTTCCTTGAACCATTCAATAGTTACAAAAAGCTTCGATTTGTCTATCTTGCTTAAAGTGAAAAGTTTTTTGTTAAACTGAGAATTTACACTTGCACTAATTCACCCCACCCCTCTCTCCCCCACTCCACCCACCTCTTAGTGCCAATTAATCATAACAGTTGGTATCAGAGCAAAATAGTTACTCATTGGATTAACATCCACTTGAGTAAATTGCTTATTTTGGCATGAATGAGGAACATTCTATTTCACGTCCTCCTATGTTCAATGGGACGGATTACACATATTAGAAGATAATGATGTGTATCTTTCTTATCTCTTTGGATCTTGATTTATGGAATATTGTATAGAATGGATTTGAAAAACCTTCCAAGCCAATGAATGAGCTAAATGATTTGGAGAGGAAGAATTTTTCTTTAAATGCAAAGGCTATGAATGTCTTGTTTTGTGCTCTTGATAAGAATGGGTTTAATCGTATTTTCGTTTATGAATTGGCTTTTGATATTTAGCACATACTAAAAATCACACACAAGGGGACTAGTAGAGTAGAAGAATCTAAGATAAATATTTTAGTTCATAATTATAATTTATTTCGAATAAAACTAAGTGAGTCCATTGGAGACATGTACACCCATTTTATGGATGTCGTCAATGGCCTTAAAGCATTTGAAAAATATTTTTTAAATTTTAAATTAGTTAGTAAAATTTTAAGATCTTTACCTAAAAATTGGGATCCTAAAGTAACCATTATTCAAGAGGCCAAAGACTTAAATAATTTATCTCTTGATTGACTCTCTTTTGACATATGAACTAAATTATAAAGCTCATGATGAGCTTGATGAACCCCTTCTAAAGAATAGGAAGGAAGTAGCAATTCAGACAACAAATAACTCCTCTAGTGAAACTTCGAGTGATGAAGACTATGATATTATACTTTTATCAAGAAAATTTTAAAAATTTATAAAAATGAATAAAAACTATAAAAATAAAAAAGAACTGAAGAAGGATAATGTCATATGAATGTAAAAAATTGGAACATTTAAAAAATAAATGTCCTCATTTTAAGAAGAAGCCAACACACAAGAAGAAAGTACTTTCGACCACTTGGGACAATTCAAGCTCTTCGGATGAAGAAGACCACTCTAAAGTTGAAGTTACTAACTATGCTCTAATGGCGATAAAAAATAAGATTAATGATTCATTAAGTATTTTTTTTAGAATTATTAAGCATGTTTCATGATTTGTTTGATAAGTTTAAAAAACATAGCAAATCTTTTAAGTTGCTTAAGAATGATCATAAATTGTTAGTTAGTAGACTTAACAAAATATATGATTCATTAGTATCACATAACACATGTTCTAAATGTGAGATGCTAGATAATATTAAAGAAGAAAACATTCTATTTAATACAACATTAGAAAAATTTAAAATCAGGAACAAATCCCTAAATATGATTCTTGCCAATAAGGGTCATATTAATAGTAGAAATGACATAGGCTTTATTGGTAATGTTCAACAAAAGTCAACCATTTTTGTAAAAGGTCCTACATTAAATATACCACCAAGAATCAAGTGTAACTTTTGTAGAAAATTGGGACATAAGGCAAACAAATGCCTATTTAGAAAATGTAGTCCACATCAACTTGTATGGATTCCCAAGGGAACTCTATACAATAACAAATAATTAGAAAAGAAAGATAAAATTTTTTATAATGGACCTAATGTAAAATGTGTACCTAGATCAAAAATATCTTTCTTGTAGGTTTGTCTCCAAACTAAAGCTAGGAGCATCAAATGGTATCATGATAGTGGATGCTCAAGGCATATGACTACAGATCCATCTTATTTTTCTAAGCTCACTAGCTTAAGTGAATGAGTTGTTACCTTCAGAGACAACAACAAGGGTAAAATCATTAGAAAAAGAACAATAGGTAATATATCAAACCTCTTAATTGAAGATGTATTATTAGTTGATGGCTTGAAACACAATTTGCTTAGTATTAGCCAATTATGTGATAAAGGATATGTTATTAAATTTCCCTAATACTTGCCTAATTGAATTGCCACACAAAAAAAAATCTTTAATTGTCTTAAGAAACAACAATGTATACACCATAGATATTGAAAAATTTTATGATAAAACTTGTTTTTTGGCTTTGAATGATGATGCATGGATTTGGCATAAAAGACTAGGTCATGCTAGCATGAAACTTCTAAACCAAATTTCTACAAGGTACTAGTAAGAGGCTTATCTAATCTTAAGTTTATCAAAGATAAAGTATGTGACACTTATCAATTAGGAAAACAAATAAAGAGTAGCTTTTTAAGTTAAAAAATCAAATAAGCACATTTAGGCCACTTCAACTGATCCATTTGGATTTATTTGGACCAATTGATATTACAAGTTTATGTGATAGTAAATATGCATTTGTTATAGTAGATGATTTTAGTACTTAGACCTATTTCATGGCACATAAAAGTGATATATTTAAATATTTTATAAAATTTTATAAAATTTATTTAAAATAAAAAGGATGTATGATTTCTTCAATACGAAGTGATCATGGTGGAAAATTTCAAAATAATGATTTTTAAAATTTTTATGATTCGAATTAGTATATCTATAATTTCTCTACTCCACGAAATTCACAACAAAATGGGATATAGAAAGAAAAAATAGGAACTTACAAGAAATGGCTAGATCAATGTTAAATGAACATAGTTGACCCAAATATTTTTGGGCTGAAGCCGTTAATACGGTATGCTATGTATTAAATAGGGTTATTGTAAGACCATTACTTACAAAAACTCCTTATAAATTATAGAATGATAAAAAACCCAATATTTTTTATTTTAAAATATTTAATTTTAAATGTTTTACTTTAAATAAAAAAGATGCTTTAGGTAAATTTGATGTAAAATCCGATGAAGGCATTTTTCTAAGTTATTCTTCTATTTCAAAAGCTTATCATGTTTTTAATAAAAGAATATTAATAATAGAAAAATATATTCATGTTGTTTCTAAGGAGTTTTCTAAATTTAAAAAGATTGATTTTGATGATGAAGTTGATCTCGGTAACTTGAATTTAAATGATAATGCTCCTAAAAGTAACTTGGATGAATCTTCTTCTAAATCCTTACCTAAGGATTGGAATTATATTAATTATCATCCGAAGGAGCTTATAATAGGATAAACATCAAAAGGAGTTCAAACTCGGTCTTATTTTCAAAATTTTTGTACGAATGCCACATTTCTTTCTCAAATCAAGCCAAAATGCATTGATGAAGCCCTAAGAGATGGTTCTTAGAATGCATAAAGAACTTAATTAATTTGAGAGAAATAAGGTATGGGAGCTTGTTCCTACACCTAATGATTATTTAGTGATTGGTATTAAATAGGTATTTAGAAACAAGCAAGATAAAAATGGTATCATAGTTAGAAACAAGGCTAGATTAGTGGCCAGAGGTTTCAACTAAGAAAAAATAATCGATTATGATGAAACCTTCATTCATATGCCTAGACTTGAAGCCATAAGGATACTCCTTGCCTTTACTTATTTTAAAAATTTTAAGTTATTTCAAATGGATGTTAAATATGCTTTGCTAAATAGTTTTGTTTCTGAAAAAGTGTATATTAAACAACCCCCTAGTTTTGAAAATAATCTTCTTCTTAATCATATTTTCAAATTTATAAAAGCTCTTCATGGACTAAAACAAGCCTCTCGGGCTTGGTATGAAAGACTTAGTTCTTTTCTTATTTCAAATAAATTTTCAAAAGACAAGGTTGATAGCACATTATTTTTTAATTATTTTAAAAATAATTTACTTGTTATTCAAATTTATATTGATGATATCATTTTTGGATCTATAAATGAATCTTTATATGAGTCTTTTGCTAAAGAAACGAGCCAAGAATTTGAAATGAGTCTAATGAGTGAGCTAACATTCTTCTTAGGATTACAAATAAAATAACTTGATGATGATATTTTTATTAGTCAAACTAAGTACACATTGAACTTGATAAAATTAATGGGGAGGGAAAATGCTAAAGCATTAAACACTCCCATGAGCATATCTACAAAGTTGGACTTATATAATGAAGGAGAAAACTTTGATAAAAACACTTATAGAGGTACAATAGGAAGTTTATTATATTTAACTGCTACTAGACCGAATATCATGTTGGATTGTGTGCAAGGTATTAATCTAACCCAAAACTCTCTCATTTGAAAGTAGTTAAATAAATTTTTGGATACTGAAAAGGAACCTCAAAACTAAAATTATGATATTCAAAATCAAATGACTTTAACTTGATTGCCTATTCTGATGCTGATCTTAATGGATGTAGAATAGATAGAAAAAGCACTACTAGAACATGTCAATTTTTAGGGTATACACTTGTTTCTTAGATTTTCAAGAAACAAAATTCAGTAGCTTTATCTACTATAGAAGCAGAATACATTGAAGCTAGTATATGTTGTGCCCAAGTCATTTGAATGAAAAACACACTAAAAGATTATGAAATAAAATTAAAAAAATATTTCTATAAAGTGTCATAATATAAGTGCTATATGTTTAACCAAAAATCCTATTCAATATTCAAGAAGCAAATATATTGATATTAGACATCAGTTTATAAGTGATCATGTAAATTGTCAAGATATCTCCTTATAATTTATTGACACTAAATATAAATTAACGGATATTTTTAAAAATCATTAAATTAAGAATAATTTAATTTTCTTAGAAGAGAACTTGGAATACTAAATCATAAAAATATATGAATTACTTGATTTCATAAGAATAAGTTATTTTTCTTTATGATAATATTTTTGAAATTATCTTATTGTTCTCATGAGATATATCTTATTATTTATAAAAAGGGAGAAAATTTACATTATGTCTTGCTAGTTTACAGACTTATTTGCTAGAAATTATATGAGATGATTTTGAATACATGAGTAGTTCTTAAACTTTTGAATCTCCTTGAATGTCTTGGAGTTTTGAGTTTATCTTCAAATTTACCTTTACAAAATTAAGAGCAATGTTTAATGATGTTTTATAACTCCTCTCTTATTTCTCTTTCCTTCTTGTTCTCAAGAGGAAGAAAATTCTTTATGAGATATCGTATGTTAAAAAGGAGGAGCAAAAATTCATATGCCTTAAATGCATAGCCTCACATTTCACCTTTTTGTTGATGACAAAGTAGGAGAAATGGATGTTGATGACTTATGTAATAACTTAAGGGGAAATTTTTAAATGTTTTAAAGTTCATGAAAATCCTTGATGAGTTAAATTTTTTAAATATTTGAAGTTCATGAAAATCCTTGATGAGTTGAAATTTTAAAATGTTTGAAATTCATGAAAATCCTTGATGAATTAATGACTTGATAATTTAAAAGTAAATCTTTTATTGATATATAAGTATCCTTGAA